>OX183132.1:11065705-11721245 GCA_945261195.1 Cryptosula pallasiana
TTCAGGATTTCTCTGATGTTTTCATAAGTTCTTGGAAACTTTTAAATACTCAAAATTTCGGAGCTTGAATATCTAGGAAATTGAAGAAATTCTAATGTATTTCATTTAGAAAATTCACTATTAATTCAGCTTGGCAAAGTTCACATGAGAGTATGTATTTATGCAACCAAAGAGCTGTTATCACGTTAGTAAAACTTTCTCTCAAATTGTTTCTTTTTTTTTATAGTTGCGGCTCGCAAAAAAGTGGTCATGTAATGCATTTTTGTAATCTTTCACTTCACACTATTTTACTGAGATAAAGGAATATTGCCGCAGTATTACAAACAGTGCCACCATCTATATAACAACATTCATAAGAGTTATGGATGCTATGCTATCTAAAATTGTATCAAATGTAGGTCCTTAAAATGGAGAGACAATCTTAAAAAAATGATGCTGCTATGAAGGAAAGCACGTCCATGTACAATATCTATTACATAATTGCCTTGTGATTGCAACTAATCTCTATTATATAGTGTATTTGTTTTAGCTACAGCAGCAGCAGTGAAGATGAGGAGCTTGTCAAGATTGCACGAATTGTTATCGCAACATGAATTTCTGAGTAGTTAGTTACTATTTGAGTCGTGACATTCTCAAGTATCTCTTTAGAAAACAAACTCCAAAACAAATATGTAAGTGCTGTATAAATAACCTTACTAGTTAACTTTAGGGAAATAACCTTAATAACCGTTAGATGCTACAATTTTTTACATTTAATCATTTTGATGTTTTCTTTCAGTAAAAATCAAAGTATTGAACCAGAAGAGGAAGAGAGTGGTCTTTCTGATGAGACATTTGATGACGAACTAGACGTGAGTGACAATGACAGGAAAAAGGCCAATTTAACACGGTTAGTTCAATCGGATTTCGATTTATTTTCGTATTAGCTTTCTTAATTAAAAGATTTACACAGCTTCAAACGGACTGAAAAGTGATTACATTGTTACAATATTTATTATAATTTTTCATTATTATGTACCATTAATAAGCCATCATTTAGAATGTACTGAAGCTTAAGCCATTGTAAGCTGCATTCATTCGTTAAAAACTGAACCAACTTTCTGATTGTTTTTTTGCAGAAAATACACAAAACAATTGGTGTTACCTGTAATTTCAAACCATCAAAAACCGTTGCCTTGGTCCGGATATCAACACCCCACCTCCCAATACCCAAAAGATCGACAACCCGCAAACCCTTGTCAGTCGTCAAACTTTTCGTTCTGCCAACAGCAGCCTGCATGGAGTCAATATCAAAGTATGGTAATGAATTCATACTCTCAGCCATCTCCATACTCTTTTGGTCCAATGCAGCATCCAACATGGAACAACAGTTCCTCCTCTCAACAGCCAGCGTGGAACTCCATCCCTCCTCAACAGCCGCTGTGGAACTCCGGCAATTCTTCTCAACAACCACTCTGGAACTCAGTTAATGGCCATCAACAGTGGAGCTCAAGCAATCCTCGGCAACCAACATGGGATTCCATCAATTACCCCCAACAGACAATGTGGAACCCAGGTAATCAGCATCACCGACCAATGTGGAATCCGCATATACAGCATCAACAACCAATATGGACCTCAGGCAATTTTCTCCAGCAACCAGTATGTAACTCGAGCAAAGCTCCTCAGCAGCCTATGTGGACTTCAGGCGATCCTAATGAACAACCACTATGGAATTCTGGCAACGCCCTACAACAGCCAAAGCGGAAAGAAAAGTTTTCAGACCACATGCAGCTGAGAAAGGCTGACAAGCTACATAAAAAGGGAACAAGTAGGTATTCACCGCTGTTAATTAATGGTTATTGTGTTGATTTTCCAGATTGCCGTTAAGTAATGGTGCTTGTGTAATTACCACAATGGCTCATTAAAGGTTTGGTTTGGGGATGGTCTGACATCAAATAGCTAACACGACCTTCAGATTCTCCAATTTCTTTTGTGTGCTGACCACAAATTTTAAGTCAATCCATCACAAGCCATGTGGCAGCTTGTTTTGTACACCAGCTTATTGGTGCTGTCCCAATTGTAGAGCAAAATTTTACCTTTTATTTGACATATGATTCATTGCTGTAGTTGCTTCAAGTGAGAAGTTCGAAAATTTTAAATAATAAATTATCACAACCTACTTCAATTTTTATTTCTAGTTAAAACATTGAATGATGCTGAGAGGTTTTATGACGAGTTATTGGAAAAGATGACAGACACAGGAAAGTCCCGTCATAGAGTGTTAAAGGAAATGGGGCGAGACTTAAAAACATACTCATCAATCAAATCAATCATCACTTTAAAAAAAACTCGGCCAACCCAGTTCCAACAGGTCAGTGTCTAGTGATAATGCACACATGCTTGACAGTTTTTTATTAAAAGAATAAACAGCTGAATACAATTATCTGCACAATTTTAGTATCAAATTAATATCAGCTAGCCAGCGCGCAAGAAGTAAATTACAATTTTTTCCAACAAACATTTTTAGTTTTATTTTTGCTGTTAGGTTTACAAATTCAAATAAAACAAACAAGTGCCATATGCTATTGTGATTCTGGATTGGCATAACATGATTTGTTGGGAATTGTTTATTATATTGACAGATATATGATGAGTGGAGCAAAAAGTCGCATAGGCATTTAAAAGACCTGAAGCTCATGTGCATCCCACACATTCTGCACACCACGATCAATGAGTATATAACACGAGGAATCTTGATCGATTAAAATGGGGTGCTGGACAGCAAGCACTGGCTACATTAACTTCCTTCTGGTTAATTACTTGACAATACGTATATATCCCTACTTACTTGATGCGATTACTTGTAAACTTTCTTTGGTAAAGAATTTTTTAGTTTTTTGTTTCATTTTTCTACGAACTATTGTTGGGTAATCGAGCGTCATATTCCAGGTACAGAATTGGTGCTTTTTTTTATTGCAATTGTTTTATTTTATGGTGAAGTCTTGAGACTGGCTGTCTATCGTCCAAATAAAACCTGTCTTTCTGTATCTGAAGGCAAGTAACTAATTTGCGATAAACAGAAACTAATTTGGTTTTAAGATAAACGATTGATACCAGGAAATAACTTGGCACATTGGTTGAAATGATATTGTAAATCGAAATGACAATAATCTTAAACATGTATTCTTGTATCCACTCAGAACGTACTAAACACTCAAAATAAAATTAAAATTTTTGATAAGACATTCAGTGATGATTACATCTTAAAGCATTTTAAAATAATGTTCGCTAGAAAACTGGTTGTTGCATTCACTCCAGTTGTGGTGTGCCAAATTTCAAAGGTGGAAATCCTGAGGATTTCACAAATGTTTGAAATTTCACTCCTACATTGCCTTTGAAGTTGATGAAAGACAAGAGAATTCAAAAACCATTTCCAGTGTTAGAATATATAGTAATTCCAGAATTCCTCTTGTATTAAAGAAAACCTGAAGATATCTTATTGAGAATTCCTCAAAAAAGCTTGAGAGTTAGGAAAACTCAGTTCTCCAGAAGTCCTGAGGATTACTCAGGACCTTCAGCATTTGACTATTCAAAACTATAAAAATTTTGCCTTGAAAAATCATCAAGATTTCCTGCCATTCATGAACAGTACATGAGAGTTCTTCATGAGTTCTTCAAGAAATCTCAGGATTTCAGGACCGATAGATGTCATCCCAACACCGAAAAAACATTATAGATATGCATTAATTACTTCTATCATTGATTCGAAATTATGTACGGAAGCTACTACATCACAATTTATCTGTATGTATTTTCCAACCTGCGGCTGCAGTACACACCAATATTTTTAGTCTATTTACATTGAGTGATCTTTTGAAAAACTATTTTGTCCTAAGCAAACTGCTTAATTTTTTTTAAATAGATATTGTGATAGATTTTTGTGAATTTTCATAGTGAACTGGGAGTTTGCTCCACCATTTTTCCACCCAGTGCGCTGGCAATGCACCTACAGCCATCGGTAGGATGCTGTGCCAGTGGCAAAGCCATACTGTGCCGGTAGCACAGTATACAGGGCCGGTAGTGACACCTTCAGGGTCGGTAGTGACCTCTACAGGGCCAGTATGATGACTCAGGGCCGGTCTAAGATGGCTGCCACAGTTGAGGACTTCCAAAACCAGCTTGGACTTTCCACCAAGCCAGGAACTGAAGCTACCTACCTTTACATCTGTGGTAACCAGTACCACAAACTATTCAGAGCCTTGGGACCCTGTAGGACAGTCTGATTGGACAGTAGGAGACAGGACTACGCCCTTAGCCACTTGACGCCTTATTTATTTAACCCGTATTGACTGTATGATTGGTTAGCTATTTATATGTGCACTTTTATTGGCTTGATTACTTCCTGTGTTCTTACTGTTAGATAGAATATGCTAATTAGTTCTTGTGAGCTCTCCTTTAAAAGCTGATACTTTTGCCACAATCATTGCATTCATTCTCATGTCTTGCCACAAACACCCTAGAGGAATAATTACCCTTTAGGACTTTGTCTTGAGAATATAGCCACTTACACCAGCACTACGCTGAATTGTTTGTCTGATCCATGGGCTCTTGCCATACCGGGTAATTTTATTGCCTGATACACAGTTGTCACTGTTGAGCAGCACAGTGTCCCCTCTGGAGAGAGGTACAATACTGGAGCATAGTGGATGTCCGTGGTAACCAGACCGGAATCCCTTACAGTATTCAAATCTACAATTTTTTTCATATGTATAGTAGCTGTTATTCATCGTCTCTATTAACAATTTTAGAGCATTGTCTTGCTGACACATATTACGGTTGTACTGATCCATAGAGATTTCTTCTTACAACTGTCTTAAATTGAGTAGCACAGAATATGAACAAAGCGAATATCAATCAAACGTTGCTAGAAAGGCTGACTTTTCTCTAACTACCATGTTGTCTTTCACGTATTTATGATTAACCTGTTGAAGGAAATCTAATCCATGAATGTCTTGTTTGTTGACAGGTTGATCTAAAATGAAAAGAAAAAATATATCAGTAAAGGGTAAGAAACATAGAAATCAAGTAATGATAATAATTGAAAGAGGTTTTTGTTTTTTAACTGGTACTAAACAATTATTTATTAATTCTTACGTTATTGTTATAGTAGATGTTGTTGCTGGAGTGGGTGATTTCTGTGTAAAAACAGTGCAACTTAAATAGTCGAATTGACATCGATTGAACCTACAACAAATAAGAATGCTCGCTCAAAAAAGCTTTTATAACATATAAGAAAACCTACATGACCAAAAAACTTTCTTTGCGTGAATATCCCTTTGTAATGTATGAAAGGTTTTCGCGCAAATGAAAGGTTTTTTGTACGCAAACATACCTTTAATATATACAAAATTGTTGCACGAATGAAAAACATTTTCTTTATGCAAAAATCCGTTTATGATATTGTAATAGAATTGTGCGAGTAGCCGTGTGTGGACAGACGAGCCAGAGTTATCCTATCAATGAGAAGCAGATGAACCATCCTTGGGAGCTTAGCAACCAGAGGAGCCTCCGTTCTTACCAGCTGAGGAAGGTACAGCTGTAAAGATCAAGCTAAGAAAAGCCAAGCTGAACAATTCCGGTGGCCATCTTGACTTGTGCAATTAATTAATTATTATCGTTTAATCTGGTGGAGAAGCGCCCGCTTGTGTAATTGCATTGTTGTATATATTTTTATGTTTTGGCGCTATTATATAGAGCTATCAATGCGCGTGTTTTGTATCAACCAATCATATTGTATTTTAGTCGGCAATTTTATCATGTGATTTTCAACTGCTATGTAACTGCATAAATAGGAGGGTAGGTCGCCCAGTAGTCAGAGTTGGTAGGAGTTGTGTAGTGAATGCATATGGGTACGTTTGGGTTAACGTCGTGTATTCTCATATAGTCTGGATTGAATTAGCTGGTTCTAATTATCATCAAGCTATTGTACACTTTGGAACTTCTCTCGTTTGTAAAGTTTTGTATACTCTGGCTAATACAATTATTGTTGATAAACCTGCAATTCTTCTGTTACTGTCATTGCTTTGCCTACAGTACTAAATTGTCGATTACACGTTCTTACAGATTACTATACACTCTTGAACATTCTCACGAAGATGCTTATAACAAGTTATTGTGGACTATACACATGTTTGCTACTAGTTTGTGAATCTTAGTGAAACCGACTTGGATGTAGTTGAACAAATCTCAATTGTACGAGAACAGGAAGTCACCGGATTGACATTGTCTTAGACTGATCATCACCGTATACATCAGAGTTTACTACTACCGGGTAAGTAGCCTTGTATGACGGATCATCTGCCATGCACTTAGTAAGCTAGACCAATTAATCGCTTCAGTGCATCCCATCTGCTCTATACAGTAAACCAGCTACTCTCTCACAGGTGTCGATAAAGGCTCTGTCGTCATACCAACACAGAAAACCTTTACAATGTATAAGGTTTTTGCGTGAATGAAAAGCTTTTCTCCGTGCAAAACTTCCTTTGTAATGTATAAGTCCTTTGCGCAAATGAAAAAAAAACTTCATGCCAAAACTCCTTCGTAATATCTAAAGTTTTCTCATGAATGTCATTGGTTTGAGCTCAGGTCTATCAGTGCAACATAAACTATTTAAGAGTCACTGTTTCTACACAAGAAAACATCCACTACAACAACAGAGACTGAAGGAACAGCATCTACTACAGCTACTAAGAGGATTCTCTGTATTAAGGTAAAAAATAATAGACAAGTAAGTAGTAATAAGGGAGCAGATCTCTGTCATGGAGTCTAAGGAGAAGGTTTTCCTGGTTCCAGGCACTTGAAGTATGCACCAGTTACCATGAGAACCTGTGAGGTACCTTTTTTTGTGCACCAGTTGTTTAAAATGTATGTAATTTTATAGTGTTGCCTGTTGATTAATACATTGTACGATGTGTTGGATGTTCTGAAGGTTATCCTGGAGGTTATCCTGGTCCATTGGGAGCCTTTTTGTGTGCACCAAGTGTTTAGAATGTATGTTATTTATTGGTGCGGTATGTTGATTTATCTTCCTGTACCTTTTTATGTGCACCAGGGGTTTTGACTGTTTTTGTATGTTGATTTAGACACGGCGACGGCGATGGGACTGCGATGGCGACGGAACGGCGACGATGACGATGATGATGTTAGATTGAGGGGTTTGCGTATTGTATAGAAATAAAATGCTGTATTATTGTATAACTTTATCATATATTTATCATATATATATATATATACATATCTATATATCTGACTTTGGGTTGAGAGGTAGATGGTGCGCACAGATGCATAAACGAAAACATAGATTAATTGAATATACAATTATTAATACTGGTTATACACGATATGTTAGAATGTTAGAACTGACTCAAAACTGAAACATATACATATATTTTACTAATATACAGCTGCTCAAACTTTTCTTGTTGAGCAATTTTTAGTTGTTCTAGTATAAGTATATAGTATATTGATAACTCTAAAATGAAACATTACTTAGGAGGTGGAACTCCATGAAATTGAGATTGAATTAATGGTAATTTAGCTGTTGGTGAGGGTGGAAGGAGGAGCTTCCCAAAATATGAAGAACAAAGTAGTTTTGTGCAGACAAAATACACTTAAAATTGAGATGGAATTTTTTAAAAGCATCCAGCAAACAAAATGTTAACAATTTATTTAAAATAATTTATTATCACATGCAAAACATCTGAGTTGATAAAGTATTAAAACATACTTTTAATGTAACCTTGAACAAAAAAACTATGTGATCACCATGACTTTCTGTTAATAGGAACTCATACGTTAATCCTAGTAAGGCAGTTAAAGCAAATACTTACAGCCGGTATTCTGCTCAAAATACCTAAATGATATTTCTGGTAGCGGCTCGATATTAAACTTGTATACACCAGAGTAAAGTTTTACACAAAGAGCCAGCATTGTAAATATATGCAGATCAGTATAGCAAAATTCTGATTTGGAGACAAGTTTGGACAGCTGTATAATTCGGCGATACGACTTTATATTTGCAACTCTTTTTTTGGAGCAAGTGTCAAAGAGATCATATTGAACATGTTTCCCAAATCTTCGCTCATCAATAAGCGTTTCTATACTCTTGGATCCCATTACAATATACATTTTTTCAACTTTCTGATGATCGTACACTTGATTGCCTGCTTGGTAACCTATCAGGGAGCCAAGGTTTGAATAAATTGCCATCGTGCTGTGTAGTTGTACTGCGCTAAAAATTTGTTGTCCTATATAGTTTTTCACAGCTAACTTCACCATTCCTTGTAACTTATCGAATGGTATGCATTCCATAGTAAAATGAGACAAATAGTTTGGGCTACTCAGGAACTGATAATAAACTAGGTTTGCTTGTCTGTTGTATCCCACTGCTTTAACAAAATTTTTAGGATTCTGAAGCATAATACTCACAATCGAGTTTCCATATATCGCTTTGCTGGAGACTGTACAGAAGCTGCAACAACAGTGTACTTCTGATAAGGCTATTTTAGGAAGATTCCTCCACAGTTGAAGTACAGCATTTTCGAAGCCTATTGAGTAAGCCAGAATCAATTTCTTTTCATTCTCCGTCAACCGAGGTGAAAACTTTATGCTGGCAACCAGCGGTATGTCATTACTTATCACTGCTAACTCTTGTCCATTGCGGTCTGTTATTTTACGAATGATGAACCTGCAAGTACTATTATTTAGCTGATGAATTTTCATGTAAACTTCATCTATTACTGATGTTTCTCTCTCTCAGTAGGAGTAAGGTCGGTTAGGCCCGATTTACTTTTGAGGGCTCACATTTGGAGTTGTGCTCTCTCTTAGTTTCGGTCAAAGATAGCCTCTATTCAAATACTTAGCATTTTAATTCTTTTTGTCATGGCTATTTCTCGATTAGGTGTTCATGTAGTCATTTTTTTGGTAATAGACCATGAAAAACTTTTTTTTCAAAAGTGGCAACTAGTGTTTTTTTTCACATTTGTTTTTCTTTTCAGTTTCTAATCCACTTCTTATCACACCCTCATTGTGCTGCTTTTCAAGTTGCAACCATCATTGTTGAGAGAAGTGTTTTGTTTATTATAATTTTTCTTCGTGAGTGTTTTGGCAACAATGTCATTTGTGTGTATTTTTGTACATAGCAGGCCTACACAATACAGGCTAATAAACCAGCAACAGTTTCATTATTTTTTCAGCCAAAGCCACGGTGTTATGGGTGAGCTGATTTACATAGCGATATTTTTCACCAAGCTGTTGCCATGTTTTTTTTTCTATTCATTTCACTGAAATTTTCCGTTACTCATTACCACAACATTGTAAAATCAATTACATGTATGTTATAATATACACCTAATTATTGATCAAGTTTTTTTCTTGCTTCAACAGACACTAGATGTGTTTTTTCTAATTGTCAACTCTGTTTTGCGGTTCTATTGCCAACAATGCATTCCGATCCGGTGGACATCTTTCTTTGTAATAAATCTGGTGAGGTCAAATGGTCCAAGAGTTATCAACTCCAAAAGCTATCTATCTGTTCCAGTTATTGTTGAAGTTATCTGCTCTCCTTTCATTCAAGTACAATGGGCAGACAACTCCATAACTACTTCCAAAATGGATTTCGTCTGCACAAAACTGGAAATATTTGAGTTGCAATAATATAGGTGGAGCTCATGGCTTACAAGCACCGTAAAAACATTTTAAGTACACAGCAAAGAAATCACAGAATTGTTTGAACTTTGGATACTGCATTTCAGAAACATTACAAACACTTGGTTAGCTAAATAAAACAACAATTTGTGCAAAAGTTATTGTTTAAAAAGCACCACCTCCATGTCATCTCCCAAGAGGCAGGTGCAACATGACGTCGTTATCCGTTATTTATGGTGGCGTTCCCCAGTTGCAGCAGGCGGCTTTTCCATTAGTTGCCGGCGTTTCATTGGGAGACAACTCTTCAACCATTTTACTAACAAATTTGACACTAGGCCTATACCACACAACACAAGCTAATAAACCGGCAACAGTTTCAGTCTTCTTTCACCAAAGTCATGGTATGCTGGGTGAGCTGAGTTACCTGCAGGGTGATCTATCGGTAGGTTAAATGGGTGGCTGATATGATGAGTCTTTTCCATATTTGTTGTTGTCTCATCCATCTTTTTTGTTGTCTCATCCATCTTTGTTACTGTCTAAATCAGCATCTGTCTACCATCTTTGTCTCTACTGCCTTTGTCTGTCTACCATCCTCCGTGCTCTTCTTTTTCTTTTCTAGACCTTTCTCATCTCTACCTTCTTCCATCTCTCTTTCTTTACTATCCTTGTCAACCATGAAGTGCAACTCATTCGCTGCTGTTCATCAGCACATTACTTTCAGTAGTCCACTGCGTCCTCTATGCTATTGCAATGGTGACCGTCATAACATCATTTTGTGGTGGCTTTCTCAACTGTCGAAGATTACTAGTGTAAGCGATGCCACAATTGGATGCATTCTCATTCGCTTTACATTTAGTTTGACGCTACACATACTGCAACAAAAAGCATGCAAAGTCTGAATAAAATTGTATCTATTATGCAAAACGCCCGAGTTATCAGCAGTTTAAAAGCATCAGTAAACAATTCTTCATCGGTATTTTGAAGTACAAACAAACATCACAAGATAAGTATAAAAAGATTGAACTACATATGCCTAGAGCTATTGACTGTAACGTTAACTGAAAAAGTTGGCTATCAAGTTTTACACGGTGTTTTTGTGGGGAAAAAATGGGTGTTTACAATTTTCCGTGACAGCAATAGCAAAAACACTCTCACTGTCCAAGTAAAACCCTCACCTTTTATCCTTGGCAGTGGTTGATCTGCTATCAATCCAGATGAAGAAAATGTAACTTGAAAGTTGAGGCGCCGGCAGTTCTTCATGCTCGTCTCCTAAAAGTACAATAGAACAAAGCAGTACCTGACAAATACAACAGTTTGTCCCATCACATAGAGACAGTGGTATGCTCATTGCAAGTCAAGGGACAGGTGGCTACATGACTGTGTCGATAAGAACTTTCTACAGAGCTGCCACAAAAACGCGCATTAAATATATCACACAAATAGAGTAACTGTGTAACTATGGTTGATATAAATTCAAAACTCCACCACCTGCACATTAGTGTTGGAAAAATGTCTCACAACTCCTTCTTTTGACTTACTCTCGATCTTTTTACTTTATCGGTCCCTCCATCTCTTTCTACCATCTCCATCGGGACACCACCTCTCTGCCATCTGTTACCTTTAAGTATTGGATTAGTTTGCTGCTTTTTAGTTTGATATGAAGTTGGCTGGCTCATCTAGTTGCACTCTTTCAACGCTTGGTCCACAAGAATCCCTTTGGTCTGTATCTAGTATAGAATGAAAGCTGGATAATTAAACCATTGAATGCCTAAAAAGATACAATCAACATAATTTAAATTGTTACAATTTAAGAGCCTGGAAACGTAATATGGAGGAGATTTGAATTAACTTAAACCATGGGTATAATGGTTTGTTTTTATAGCTGTTACAGGCTAATGAAAATGTCAGCTATCTAAATCTTACAAGTATAATTGTATTTTATGTGTAGAACAATGAGAAATTCATCCGTATTTATTGGCAATATTTACTTCATTGAAAAACGGAGTTGCTCTACAGCGCCATTAAAATGCTAGAAATGTGACGTCATTGATAAAATAAGCTTTTGCGAATCCAAGTAGGAAACGTTACTTTTATAGAAAAGGTGCCTGTATTAATCGGAAGATATTTCAGTTTTTATTGGGTTCTGTGACATCTCACCCAACCCAGTCAAATAAAACATATTGATAATTCATTTCAACACCTGCTAAGAAACTTACTCCCATGGATTTTGTCAAATTTATCATCAAAAAGTGTATAAAATATAAAACAATTCCATCGGACCTTTTGTTAGCAAGATTCTGATTGGCTGAAGTTGTTGTTGGCTTTAGCACCAGATATTCTAGTATTTCTAGTAGACCTACAATAAAACATTTTATATCATCGTGTAGAGCAGAATCTCCTCTATTTTCTGGTCTTTATTTGAGGTAAATCTGCCAGTCGAAACAGAAACCGCTCCATGAGAACCGCACCCCGTTCCTTGTCGGGCAAAAAATATTTTTTCTTGCTGAGATAGTTTGAAATAATATTTTTTGCAGAGAACCTCCACGGATGAGATTTGTTCTGATAAATGGTTAGATTATATTTATTTAGGCATGCTGGAGTTGTTTAGAAGTGGAAATGACAGGTAGTATGCTAGAAATTAATTATTTGGATGACGACGATGTTGTTGACTAGTAATTTTTTATTATTTTTCATTTTTTTTTTCAAAGTGTTGATTATTATGGTTCTTTATATCAGAAGATAGCGCTTGAAATTCTCTATTCAGTGGTGTAAAAAGTCAGGTGCTAGCTTGAATAGAAAAAAAAAAATTAATATTATTCTTTGAAAAAATGTCCGGGATTTTTGCAAAAGCAAGGCCAACTTTGATTGACGTGTTATGGCTAATGTGGTGGCCCATTAATTCTTCAAAATTATCTACATCCATCAGAATTGAATTTTCTTTCTATCTGTTGCCTCAGTTTTTTGTTTGGAGCTTTACTTTTGGTGTTTTTTCAAAGCAAAAATATCAATTTTCAGAAATTCTTTCGTCTGATTAATGAAACGCGCAACCTAATTGGCTAACAATTTTATACTATCCGATAACTTCAGTGTGTGAAAAAAGGTCTATAAATCTTGGACGGGCACAGTTTTTTTATTAATGACGTCACATATCTTGGAGTTGTCCCAGCAAGTGTGTTTTTGGGTGTCTCAAAATTTAGCTGAATTATTTTGTTTTTTTTTAGCATGTTCATGGGATATTTATAATATATAAAGCTAATAAAGCTTAATTATAAGGTTACATCAGCCTATAACTGCTGTAAAAAGCAACCATTATACCCATGGTTTAAACTTCTTGGGTCGAAATGTGCTCAACAAAGTTATCTGGAGTTGCCCCCTCACCAGTAAGGTGATTCCAGTAAGATGCAGTCAGCACTCACCAACACGCAATTTATGTTTTATAAATATTCAACAAGTTACATAATTTTCATTGAAAGATTTTACAAAATGTTGGCTGGTTTGTATAGAAGAAGGGGTCTCTTAAATATCAGCATTGTGTAGAGACTTTTGTGATTGCTAAAATGAGATTGCAACAATTTTAAATCAATGGAGCTGTTTTTCTTGAGTCAGCAATTTTTTCATCTTAAGAATGCGAGCTATTATGCATACACTGGATTTCATGTGACAGTGTTTGTGATAAAAATCAAAAAAAATTGATGAAATATTTTTAACAAAATGATAATTTTCATGTGAAAAATTAGCATTAGCACAATTTCGTAATAATATCAGACAAAAAAAGACATTTCCGTAATTATTTTCTGGCATTGTTTTTTCACGACAAAAATAATAAATAAATCTGATATACTGGCTATCTTTCTAAGAAAACAATTAAAATGCACTCAATAGTAATACTTGAAATTTGTAAAAGTTAATTTTAAACTAAAAACTTAATAAGAAGGGTTAAAACTATTTGTTGGAGAGTACTATATAATAGCATAAAGGAACTACCGCTAGGAGATTGCCCCTTCTACAACGTTGTCATAAACTTCCATAAACTTCTACAAACTCATTGCACTTGTGTTGCTGCAATTGAGTTTTTCCAATGCTTGATAAGAAAATAACTTCACACAAAGTGCATGTTGCAAAGCCTGTCCGAAGCCTTTTAAAGGTGGCAGGTAAGCAATTGTCAGGCAATCCACTAGTCGGAGTTGCCATTTCTTTAAACGGCCTAGGACGCCTAAGTTGAAGAGGATTTGATTTAATTTAAACTTTTTGAGGTTGGCATGTGTTCAGAAAAATTACCTGGAGTTGTCCTCTCACCAGTAAGGCAATTCCTATAGACACAGTCAGCACTCGCCAAGACGCTATGTTTTTCCCAAGTAAGGCTTCCTAAGTATTGGCATTGTGCAGAGACTCTTTTGGTTGCAAAAAAGTGATATTGCAACGAAGTTTAATTTTTTTGGAGTTGTTTTTCTCAAGTCAGCAATTTGTTTTATCTTTGGTAAGTTCGCTTTAATGTATACACCGGCGTTCAGGTGATAATGTTTGTGATCAAAATCAACAAAACTAATGAACATTTTTTATCCAAACAACAATTTTCATGTGAAAAAATAACCAAACAATAACCTTTGTTTAATTTTATAATAATACTAGGTGAAAAAAAATTACAGAAATTGTATTTCCGGCGTTGTTTTTTTTACTATAACAATAACGATTAAACCTGAAATACCAGTTATTCTTCAAAAAAAAAATTAAAAAGCACTAAACAATAATAATTCAGAATTTTAAAAAGTAGTTCTAAACTTAAAAAGTACCAAAAATGGTACAAACTACTTGCTGGAATTTACTATATAATATACTAATGCAGATAGTCCCTTCTACCGCATGCGTTGTCATAGACCTCCATAGACCTATACATAGCTACTTCACTTTTGTTGCCGCAAGGGAGTTTTTTCATTAGTTTACAATGTTTCATGAGAAAACAACTCCACACACAAAGTGTGTCTTGAAAAGCCCGTCATTAGCCCTTTAATGTCAAAGAGAGTGCGCTAAAAAAAGGCTCAACTCCAAAAATATAATTAATCATAAAATATTTCTCATCTTTTAACCTGTACATCTGAAAATCACTATTTGTCTACAATTTATATTGTCTAATTTGTTTCAAGCAAATAATCAGATTTGAAAATAATTGCTGTTGTTACGACAGCAATGTCCCGTACAATAAAAATCTGGCAGTTTTTACAGCAAAAAATACATTGTAAATAATGATAATTTTAGTTTTTTGATATCATTTGAATGAAAAATCTTTGTTTTGCAGGTGCAAAAGTTCTCTAGTTTTGAGGTAATTGGCCATCTGATTTATCCCAAGAACGCCAGTGTGTACATAACAAGAGTATTCGCAATCTCTCTTCGCCAAACAAATTGCAATAAAAATAACCAGACCGGCAATAAATTTAATCAATAAATTATTTTGTTCGGAGCTCGTGGGTCAACAAAAAGTAACTCAATGAATAAAGAAAATAATCAACGAGAATTTATTTATATTGTTCGTCGGTCGCAAATGAAACTGAACGCTAAATAAATTATAACCAGGGAAGTTATTTGTTTTATTTTCATAGACCGGTTTTATATCTTTGAAAAATAATTCAAAATAATTGCAACCGTTCAAATTTTACTAAGTTGAATGGCAGCTTTACAAACGATTACAGTTAATAGTAGTTCAAATTTTATTATATTTTTGATTATTTTGAACACTGAGAGTTATCTTCTTTATGATTTGCTCGATAAATTATAACAGTTCATTGAATAATTATGATGTTTTAACTAATGGTTTGTTGCATACGCTCATATTGAATTACGAACGCCTGTTATTTTTTGTACTTTGTTCAACAAACAGGTCGCCGGCACTTTCAATGGCCAACCTATCAATAGCAAAATTCACTGGCTGACTAAACGAAAAAGCCATCAAAAAAAACAGAAAATAATTGCAAACCTAATTTTCCATGCTCTTGAAAGTCTGTGTACAATGACTACTACTAGGATGCTCTCCGCTCCTTCTATCCAAACAAGCCAAATTTTTGCAGCTCTGCTTCATAGCCTTATATAAATTGCTGCTTATCAAGAAAAAAATTGCATAAAAGTCAGAATCATAGTCATGCTGTAGATGGCACTAAAAAGAGCACAACTCCAAAAAAATTTTTTTTATGTAGTTATCATCAGAAATAGATAAATCATGTAGGTTTAATTCAACCTATGAGCAAGATTATCACTACTAAAACACCTACCTTTGAATTTGAGGCCCGTTTTTTTTTCAGCTTGATATGTAGTTGACTCATCAGGTTGCGGGATTTCAGAGCTTGTTCCACAACAATCCCTTTGGTTTGGATCTAGTATAAAATAAAAGCTGGATAATGAAAACTATTTAATGCCTAAAAAGCTACAATCAACATAATTTAAATTGTTACAATTTAAGAGCCTGGACACCTAATATGTAGGAGGTTTGAATTAACTTAAACTTCTTGGGTCAAAATGTGCTCAGCAAAGTTATCTGGAGTTGCCCCCTCCCCAGTAAAGTAATTCCTAAAGATGCAGTCGGAACTCACCGACACGCAATTTTTGTTTTATAAAAACTCGACAACCTATAAGATTTTTATAAAAAATTTACAAAATTTTGGCTGGTTTGTATAGAAGAAGGGGCCTCCTAAATATTGGCATTGTGCAGAGACTTTTGTGATTGCAACCCTTTTAGAGCGGTTTTTTTCAAGTCGGCATTTTTTTCTTCTTGGGAAAACTCGCTATTATGTATACACTGGCCTTCATGAAGCAGTGTTTGTGATCAAAATTGAAAAAAACTAATGAAATATTTTTTAAAAATGATAATTTTAATAAAATTTTGATAAAAGTAACATTAGTACAATTTCGTAATAAAATTAGACAAAAAAGACATTTCCATAATTATTTTTCGGGCATTGTTTTCCCACAACAACAATAAGTAATTAAATCTGAAATACTGGCTATCTTTCTAAGCAAACAATTAAAATGCACTCAATAGTAATACTTGAAATTTGTAAAAGTTAATTTTAAACTAAAAACTTAATAAGAAGGGTTGAAACTATTTGTTGGAGAATACTATATAATATCATAAAGGAACTGCCGCTAGGAGATTGCCCCTTCTACAACATTGTCATAAACTTCCATAAACTTCTACAAACTCATTGCACTTGTGTTGCTGCAATTGAGTTTTCCCAATAGTTTCACAATGCTTGATAAGAAAATAACTTCACACAAAGTGCATCTTGCAAGCCTGTCCGAAGCCTTTTAGAGGTGGCATGTCAGCAACCGACAGGCAATCCACTAGTTGGAGTTGCCATTTCTTTAAAGGGCCTAGGACGCTTAAGTTGAAGAGGATTTGATTTAATTTAAACTTTTTGAGGTTGAAATGTGTTGAGAAAAATTATCTGGAGTTGCCCTCTCACCAGTAAGGCAATTCCTATAGACATAGTCAGCACTCGCCAAGATGCAATTTTTTCCCGAAGACGCAACAAGTTATACAGAGTTATAAGCGAGTTTTCAAAATTTTGGCTTGTTTGCATAGAAGTAGGGCCTCCTAAGTATTGGCATTGTGCAGAGACTTTTGATTGCAAAAAATAAATGATATTGCTCAAAGTTTAATTTTTTTGGAGCTGTTTTTCTCGAGTCAGCAATTTGCTTTATCATTGTTAAGCTCGCTATTATGTATACACCTGTGTTAACGTGATACTGTTTGTGCTCAAAATCAAGAAAATTATTGAAATTTTTTTTAATCAAAATAACCATTTTAAAGTGAAAAATTCATCAAACAATAACTTTAGTATAATTTTATAATAATACTAGTTGAAAACAAAAAACATCGCAGAAATTGTTGTTTCGACGTTTTCTTTTACAACAATAATAATTAAATCTGAAATACCATCTATTGAAATAAATTTTAAAAAGCACTAAATAATAATAATTAAGAATTCAAACTGAAAAAGTACCAAAAATGGTGCAAACTACTTGCTGGAATATACTATATAATATACTAATGCAGATAGTCCCTTCTGTTGAACGCGTTGCCATAGACCCCTACATAGCTATTGCACTTTTGTTGCCGCAAGTGAGTCTTCTCAATAGTTTAACACAGTGCTTGATAAGAAAACAACTCTACACACAAAGTGTGTCTTGAAAAGCCCGTCCTAAACCCTTTAATGTCAAAGAGTGCGCTAGAAACTCTCAACCCAAATAATAAAAATAATCATAAAATATTTCTCATTTTTTAACCTGTACATCTGAAAATCAGTATTTGTCTACAATTTATATTGTCTAATTTGGAAAAGTAACAAAAATAGTACAAACTACTTGCTGCAATATACTATATAATACATTAATGCAGATAGTCCCTTCTGTTGAACGCGTTGCCATAGACCTCTACATAGCTATTGCACTCTTGTTGCCGCAAGTGAGTTTTTTCAATAGTTTTAGAATGCTTGATAAGGAAACAACTTCACACACTAAGTGTGTATTGAAAAGCCCTTACTAAGCTCTTTAATGTCAGAGAGAGCGTGCTAAAAACTCTCAACCCAAATAATAAAAATAACCATAAAATACTTCCAATTTTTTTCCTGTCCATTTGAAAATCATTATTTGTCTACAATTTATATTGATAATTTGTTTCAATCACACAATGCGTGAATCATATTTGAAAATAATTGCTCTTGTTAAAGGGCCTATGATGCCTAATTTGAATAGGATATGATTTAATTTAAACTTTCTGAGGTTGAAATGTGTTCAGAAAATTATCTGGAGTTGCCCTCTCACTAGTAAGACGATTCCTATAGACACAGTTCACACTTGCCGAGACGCCTTTTTTTCCCGAAGACGCGCCAAGTTATATAGAACTATAAAGCGAGTTTTCAAAAATTTGGCTTGTTCGTATAGAAATAGGGTGTTATAAATATTAGTTTTGTGCAGAGACTCTTTTGATTGCAAAAAAATGATATTGCAACAAATTTTAATTTTTTTGGAGCTATTTTTCTCAAGTCAGCTATTTGTTTTATATTCGGTAAGCTCGCTATTATGTATACACTGGCATTTACGTGATAGTGTTTGTCATCAAAATCAAAAGAAATGATGAAATTTTTTTTAACAAAATAATAATTTCATGTGAAAAATTAATCAAACAATAATATTAGTATACTTTTATAATAGTACTAGGTGAAAAAAACATTGCCGAAATTGTATTTCCGGCTTTGTTTTTTTACAACAATGATAATAATTAAATCTGAAATACCGGCTATCTTTCCAAAAAAAAATTTCAAAAGCACTAAAGAATAATAATTAAGATTTTTAAAAAGTAGTTTGGAACTGAAAAAATAACAAAAATAGTACAAACTACTTGCTGTAATATACTATATAATACCATAATGCAGATAGTCCCTTCGGACGAACGCGTTGTAATAGACCTCCACATGATACCTATAGCTGTTTTGTTGCCGCAAGTGAGTTTTCTCAATAGTTTTACAATGCTTGATGAGAAAACAACTCTACACACAAAGTGCATCTTGAAAAGCCCGTCCTTTTATGGAAATCTGGCATGTTTTTCAGCACAAATACATTGTAAATAATAATAATTTGATTGAAAAGTCTTTTTGTTTTGCAAGAGCAATGTTGCTCTATCTTTTCAGGTATTTGCATCTGATTTATCCCAAGAACACCAGTGAGTACATAATAAGAGTATTAGCAACCTCTCTTTGCCGAATAGATTGCAATAAAAATAATCAGACCGGCAATAAATTTAACCAATAAATCGTTTTGTTCGGAACTCATGTGTCAACAAAAAGTAGCTCACTGAATGAAGAAAATAATCAACGAGAATTTATTCATATTGTTCGTCGGGAGCAAATGAAACCAAACATTAAATACATAATAACGAGCAAGTTTAATTCTTTCATTTTTATAAACCGGTTTTAAATCTTTAAAAAATAAGTTCTAAATAATTGCAACTGTTCAAACTTTACTAAATTACAGGTCAGCTTTAAAAACTATTCCAGTTTGTAGTAGTTCAAATTTTATTATATTTTTGTTTTTGATTGTTTTGAAAACTGGGAGTTATCTTCTTTATTATTTGTTTGGTAAACTATAACAGCTCATTGAATAATTATGATGTTCTAAACTGATGGTTCGATGCATACGCTCATATTGAATTACGAACGCCTACTATTTTTGTACTTCGTTCAACAAACAGGTCGCGAATACTTTCAATGGCCGGCCTATCAATAATAAATTCACTGGCTGACTAAACTAAAAAACCATCCAAAAAATCAGAAAATAATTGCAAACCTATTTTTCCTTGCTCTTGAAAGTCTGTGCACAATGACTATAATTACTAGGATGCTCTCCGCTACTTCTATTCAAACAAGCCAAACTTTTGCAGCTCTGCTTTATAGCCTTATATAAATTAATGCTCATCAAGAGAAGAATTGCGTAAAAGTCAGCATTCATACTCATGCTGTAGATGGAACTACCAAGAGCACAACTCCAAAAAAAAGTTTTTTCATGCAAAACTCACCAAAAGTAGGCTGAATCAAACCTACATAATTTATCTATGAGTAAGATTATCAATACTAAAACGCCTACCTTTGGATTTGACGCTCGTTTTCTTTTCTCAGCTTGATATGTATTTGACTCATCCGGTTGTGCGATTTCAGAACTTGGTCCACAAGAATCCCCTTGGTCTGTGTCTAGTATAAAATAATAACTTAACAATCACCACTGCATCCAACTAAGAACTGCATCAGAGAAAATTCCCAAAATAAAAACTTGTGCATCATTTGTTGCACTCTGGAAGAGTTCAGCTGGCCGATCTGCAGCGGAAACAGGACCCCACTGAAAAAATAACGACTTTGACAATATATGGATATTTGACTGACTGTACCATAGACATGGTATATATGGACTGGTACAGGGAGGGAGACTTTGTCCCAGCTATGAAATCATAACTGAGCACGACAATAAAGCCGCATGATTCAAACTGCAGTTGTTGCGATAATGCCAGATGTCTAAATGCCACTGTTGATAAAGCAATATCAAATTCAATTTTCAATTCAAATATCGATTCAACGATAAATCTTCCAAAGTTTTGTTGTTTTCTGTAAAAACATATATTCCTTTGCTCTGTTTTCCATTTTCCATAAAAAAGCCTAATAAATGTTGTTAGTCGATTTCTTATTACTACATAATATTAAATTATTCATTTATCATTATTGTTTAATAATTTGATATTACCGACACATGATGATTATTATCAATTGTAGTTTATAATTACATACAGTTTTCGAACTTGCCAACCTAAAGTGAGGGGTCAAGAGTGATGCTTTGAACTAAGGGGAAAAGAGTGGGTGAAATCAAGCCAAATGAGAAAGATGTGTTACTGAAGCGATTTTCAATAAAATGCTGGAAAATAAAATCTGATACCGTGTTAGTTGCAGAAACATCAAGTAATGAAATGAACAAAGGGATATAATGGAGGAAAGGCAGGAAATGATGAATTGAGTATGTAGGGCAAGAGATGGTGGATGGAGAGCAGGATGTCGTAGATGCAGAGAAGGGGAAGGTGGACGGAAAGCAAGATCTGATGATCAAGAGCATGGATGGTAGATGAAGAGCAAGGGACTATGGATGGGGAGCAGGAGATGGTGGGTGGCTAGTAGGAGATGACAGATGAAGGGCAGATGATTGTGGATGGAAAGCAGGAGATGGTAGACAGGGTTGAAAAAGGTCATGGTTTTTAATGAAAAAAATGAAATAAAATTTATAACGGTTTTTATGGTGTAAATTGTTTGAGTGTAGTCCATGCAGTCTACAAAAAGACATGATGATCTACTGAATAGTTAAAGGAATGGTTGTCGATATGCAGGGGTGGGAGAAAATGACTTTAAAGTCGAGTCAAGTCAAGTCATGAACTTTGTGAGTCGAGTCAAGTCAAGTCGCAGCCATTCTGAGGTTCAGCTGAGTCAAGTCAAGTAAAGTCACAAACATTGTTGAGTCAAGTCGAGTTGAGTAATGAAAAATTTTAAGTCAAGTCAAGTCTGACTCAAATGACTTACAAGTCAAATATCAAGTCACTTGAATATCTCAGAGTCTATTGGTCGTAGAGCATTATCAAAGACATCATCGTGATCAGCAGATTTCAGAGGGGGTAATTTAGATGTCCAATAGATGACTAATACAAAACTTTCACAGAAATCAGACGATTTTTATTGAAAGATTTCCCTAACAGCAACAGATGACAAAAATATTGGCAATGATAAATCAGTGGTTCAGAACAATAGTCTGGCAGTATAGCATTTGTACTTATGGAAAGCCAGAACCAGTAGAATGTTGCAGCCAATAAAATATTCTGTTCACAGTTCAAGCAGTAGACACTTCACAGTGAGTTAAACGGTTATTCCTTGCATGGCAGTTGTTTTTCCTCCTTTCCTACTTGAAAAAAAGGTCACCATTTTATTTTAGTAACTTAATTTTGTAAAATTACTTGTTCTTTTTCATTTTCTGTCAAAAAAAATCTCTGCAGTAAAGTTGTGCGATAAATTTTGAAACACATGTTTAATAAAGTCAAAAAACATTAGGAATTTTACAAGTTGCAATCAACTTTTTTTTCCAGCAGGGAATTTGACCTACATGCAGTTGACGAGAAATCGCATTAAAAACAACAACCCTACCGAAAAAAAAGTCTTCCCCATTTCACAAACTTTCGTAATCAGAGTGCACTAATTATTTTTAGTACATTTCTAGTTGACAAAACAGACAGTATTCTGCATATGCACCTTCTTCTTGTCTTCTTATATTTTTAAACGGTAGAAAATCATCAATTATTCTATCTTTTTTCTGGTAGAAAACATTTGAATGGAAGGCCTAATGTAATTTTCTGATCACCATACTCCAGCAAGCATACAGTTGGCTAACTATTAGCTGGGTTGTGCACTAAATAACACCTCTGGTTCCCATAACCAAACAGGAAATACAAACAGCAATGACACACGGGTATTCTGTTAATTTAGGAAATTGTGGTAGGAGCAGACAACTCTGCGAGATTGACTCCAAATGACTTGATGATGACTGTAATAAAGTCATCTGTATTATGAAGTCGAGTCAAGTCAAGTCATGAAACTTTTCGAGTCAAGTCGAGTCGAGTCAGATGAGGCATCAAGTCAGAGTCAAGTCAAGTCACTGCTCAACTAAGTCAAGTCAAGTTATGACCTATGACTTGACTTGACTCTAAGATGACTTGACTTAGTCCGACTTATTCCCACCTCTGTCGATATGTAATCAGGTTGTTAAAAACAATATTCAACGTTTACCTCCAAACAAGACAGCTGCGTGGTATGTACAACATGGTATTGGTATCTAAATAAATGACTGATTGTATAATAAAACCAGATAACTAAAACTTCAACAACGAAATGGCATTACTGTAGCCGGAGACAAGATCATTGGTATTCTTTTTTAGTATTACGCATTGGAGAGGAAATAAATAACTATGTATTGTTTTTTTTAGCCCCAAGTCGATTTCACAGTTTAGAGTGTACCATCCCAAATGTGAAGTTACATTAATTATATATACATGTGGCGCATAATTTTTCAATAAAAAAAAATAATATCTGTCATAGTGAATACCTGAAACTGAGCTGAAAAATTGGATTTATAATTTTAGATTTTTAGAATAATCAAGAAAATGAGACCGTGGTATGAATGAATGCTGTGAAGCAGATAACCTACCAGTTTAGCTTTGGAAGAATGGAAACATTTGATGAATAAAAAAAACATAAAAACCAATATAACCTCAGAAAGTTGGCTAGTTTAAACCGAGCCAACTCTGGTGGATGGACAGTAGGAGATGATAGATGAATAGCAGTGGATTGTGGATGGAGAACAGGAGATGATGGATGGAGAGTATGAGATAGCGAGTGGAGAGCAGGTGGAGGTAGACGGAGATGAGGACCTGGTGAATGGAGAGCAACATATAGTGAATGTAGAGTGTATGTGGTGGATACAGAGCAAGAGATGATGGACAAAGACCAGGAGATGATGTATGGAGAGTGGGATATGTTAATTAATAAATTTAATAGCTATTTAATAAATAATTATAACATAATAATAATAAATATAACATAATAATAATTATAACATAATAATAACTATAACATAATAATAATAATAATAATTATAACATAATAATAATAATTATAACATAATAATAATAATAACAATAACAACAACAATGACACTGATAATAATAATTAGGATAACATATCCACAATCCGCAATAATAATAATAACAATAACAATAATAATAATAATAATAACAAATATTTATTTTTTTGATGAGCATCATCATGATGATGATGAATGAATGATGATGTTGAAATTTTTGATTTATATAATTATAAATGATAAAAATTTTGAAAAGTCTTTCAGCAATCAAATCATTATTATATCATATTATAATAATTAATAATAATGATTATCATTATAATTATAATTAATTACAATAATTAATAGTAATTTATTTGATTGTTTGCTAATTATTATTATTATTTCAATTATACCACGCACTGCTGCTGTGACTACTACTACTATGATTATTATTATTAAATAAAAAATTATTATTATTTGACTACTACTAATAATATATATAATAAGAATAATATTAATAAAACATAACTGGAAGTACCAATGACATGAAATCCTCTAGCTTATTTCAGAGACCAGGAACATTTGAGTGCCAACAACATAGTAAAAGAGGTATAGTAGTACAACTATCTATGGCACCAAAATGATAATGCGATGTTATTACTGCCTTTTCCATTTAGCCTAGGGTCTATACTCTGTACCATCCTAAAGTTCTATGCATTGCACTCATAGGTCCATCATTGCACCGAATCACAACGGGTTAAAGGGTGTATATGGTTTGCGTTGAAAACTAGGAACTTCGGCAAAGTATTTTGACATTGACCCGTTGAGTTGACTCCATGGAGTTATCCCCCTCCCTCTTATCAGGGGGAGATAATTCTATGGTTGACTCCCACCGACATTGGGAACAAGTGGAATTGCCACTGCTTTATTATTTTGGATGGCGAGATCTTCATCACCACTTCTCCCTACAGGGTATGTAAGTAGTACAACAAGAGGTTTGAACTCTACTGTAGAGGGAGCGTTTGCTGTTGTGAGTATGTCAGGCTGTTGTTGTAAACTTGGTGAATGGAAGAATTATAATAAATAATATATATAATAATAATAATATACTACTACATGTATAATATAATTATATTAATAATAATTATATTGGTTGTTGTTGTTACGTTTTTTTCTTATAACAGCAGATTTAGTTTTAACAAACAAGACAGCATACTACTGCTTACTTAGTATGTATTATCCTACATACCGACTCAATAATACCACATTCGTTGTGACTGTTGTTCAAGGTTTTTAAATGGCTTAAACATAATAATAATAAATAAAAATAACTCATTAAAATTAATAAATAATAATAATAAACTTACACTAGTAGTTAGCAACAAAACTTTGTTATAACTGGTATTAATTATTATTATTATTATTATTGTATGATGATATATGACGATAATAATAATTATTATCATTCATTATTATTATTTTTAATAGTAATATAATAATAATAATGATAATGATAATGATAATGATAATGATAATGATAATGATAATGATAATGATAATGATAATGATAATGATAATGATAATGATAATGATAATGATAATGATAATGATAATGATAATGATAATGATAATGATAATGATAATAAGTAAGTATTATCTATTATTGTTGTCATTAT
Organism: Cryptosula pallasiana; assembly: GCA_945261195.1. NCBI lineage: Eukaryota > Metazoa > Bryozoa > Gymnolaemata > Cheilostomatida > Cryptosulidae > Cryptosula > Cryptosula pallasiana. Next base: position 11,091,256 of record OX183132.1, read on the forward strand.
TATTATAATTATAATCGATATTGTATTGTTAGTAATAATTAATAGTTACAGACAGTAGGTAGTATTATTTTGGTTCATAGTTATTCTTCAAATGTTATTGGTTATTTGATATGTATCTATGATAATGATATCACTTCTTTTTATAGCAATAATAATGATAATCATAACCAATATTATATTACACTGACTCGATTTTGGAGCTATAGATTAGAGGGCAAGCAAGATGTCGACTGTATGTTGTATCTACTACTACTTTATATTATATATATACTATTCTATATCTGTTACTAGTAATGTACATATATCTGTGATGTCTAGTACTGGTAAAATATATGTTTTTTCTATGCTTGTAATGTCTCTGTTACACCTACTACTAGTAGTATAGATGTTATAGCTACTACTAGTAACATATGTTAAATCTACTACTGAAAATGTACATGCATATCTACAACCAGTGGTATATATGTTATGTCTACCACTAGTAACGTGTATGCTATACACAATACTAGTAGTACATCTGTGATCTCTACCACTAGTATTATTTATTCTATCTCTATTACTAGTAGTACATAAGTTATATTTACTACTAGTAGTCTGTATGCTAGATCTACCACTAGTAATGTATATGTTATTTTACCTACCAGTAGTGTATATGCTATATCTACTGCTCATAGTGTACATATTATATTTATTAATGGAACATTATCTGGTATATCTACAATAAGTAGTATACACGATATATCTGGTTCTAATAGTGCATATGTTATATATGCTACTAGTGTTGTATATGCTATATCTACTACTAGTATCATATATTTTATGTTGATTCCTAGTTTAGTGTAGTGAATATGCTGTGTGTACTACTAGTAATACATCTGCCACATCTACTACTAGTCGTATATAAGTTATATCTACTTCTCATCCTAAATACGTTATATCTACTACTAGTAGTATGAATGTTGTATCTATTATTAATAGTGTGAATGTTATATCTACTACTAGTAGTATGAATGTCATATCTGCTACTTGTAGTGTATATGCTATATATACTACGAGTAACATACCTATGCTACGTTTAGTACTGGTAGTGTATATGTTATATCTACTTCCACAATGTATATTCTATATCTGGTATGTGTAGTACATCGGCGACCTCTACCACAAGTAGTACATCGGCTATATCTACCACTATTAGTGTATCTGTTACATCTACCACCAAAAATTTGTCTGTTTCAGCTACGTCTAGCAGTTAATCGGTAACAAGTAGATTTTTATTCACCTAGTGATAATACTTTTATACTACTATATGGAACTAGCGTCTTTGCCGATGTTTCAAATTTTACATCACGCATATCTTTCTTGCAAAATGAAAACCATAAGGTAGTAGCAATCTTGATAGTCAACATATTTCTTACCTTTTAGTTTTACGACCACTCGTAAAATGTTCATAATACTCAAATTTGGTTCCTCATTTCCGTTTGTGATATCTGGTAAAAAAAGTTACAGAATTGTCGTATATGAAATGGATGACATATGAAACATGGAAAATGTGCTTCACACACCCAAGAGACAGTTTGTATTTTGATTGGTAAGGGTGGGGATTGATGCCCTCTTTTTCATGCTCAATGAGACAATGACTTCCCACCCAGAGTATGTCTCACAAAGCCTGCTCTAAGCTTTTTAAAAAGGTACTTCACATCTCAGCTAAATAAAAGGAAAAAGACTGTTATATACAGCGGCAAATGCATAACATTCAAGTACTTTTGCACTTGTTTATTATCCGCTCTCGTAAATAATTGAGATGTTTCACTCACCTTTGCTTAGGGTTTTCTCAGTTTCAATAAATGCTTTGCCACAAAGATTTCATGATTCTGCCTATCTCACATCGCCTGAAAGAAGAAATTACTAGTCTTATTTAGAACAAATATAGTTTCAAAAATTCTGTTGTCAATCAATTTTAAGCAAGGCTGAAACAAATCTATACAATAATACATGCATACAGACTTGAAATGAGTGTAGGCACCTAGAATTAATGCTGATCAACCTGAAATGAATGTCTAAAGTAGTTGATAAAAAATGTCTCAAAGTTTCTCTTGAGAGTGCCGGCATTTAGTGAACATAAACACCGGTTGGAGATTTGGTCCAGGAGTTGTCTGCTTTCATTAGAAAACAGGTATTGCTAATTCCTGGAACCTTGTTTATCGGAATAACCATTGAATCCCTAATCAGTTCTAGTGACCTGTACCCTGTTGTATTAGTGTCTCATTGGAAAACATTTAAGTGTGAATTTTTCCCATAGTGCTAAGCTCTGGTGATACTGCAGTACTGTAACTACTATAAAACTGACTTGACATAATATGCTACTCCTAACATACCAAGTGTGACCAACTCATGGATTATAGGTATGTACATCTTGAGGCACGTCATCCGATCGTTCTCCAGCTTCAGCGCAGTTTTCTTGAAATCTGTAGTCCTTTAAATAGTAACAATTTATTTTTGGACACTCATTTGTCGTTGTTATTTTGATGACATTCACAATGCATTACATAGCCCAGTATTTTTTGGACCGCTCACTGTTATCAGGCTATGGTTTGCTTGAATTATCATTGTCAATGACAAGCTTTGGCTAGTAAATGTCAATTTAACAAGTAGCGACAGGAGAAAATTGTTTTTCAAGTAAGCACTGTTGTAAAAAATGTTTTATGAAAACCCTTGCATTTGATTAGAGCTTAAGTTGTTTTACGCTATACCTGCTCATAAGGTTTTGTGAAGCAAAATCTAAAACACACACTAAAGCTACGTTCACACTAAGCAATTCTCGGCCGAGTGGAAGGAGCAAAAAATAGGCTCGCAAGTGTGAGCAGTGAAATTTTCAAGATTTTAATCGGTGGGCGATTTTTTTTCATCGGCAGTGATGGTTCTCTGTACGATTATCGGCCTGTCTAGCCAATCAACATCCACATCACAGCTTTTCAATTTAATGCTTTTCAAGAAACTTGCAGCTGCTTGATAATTATTATTTACCCAATTTTAGAGTATTTTTTAATATTTCCCTGATCAACTGCAAGTCTTGTTTACTAGTAGAATAATAAGGTGGGTATACTAACTATTATCAATATAAATTGAAAACAAGTATCAGCGCCATGATATTGAAAAATAAGATAAATTTTTACTAATTTTAGGAACCATTTCACAAAAGATAAAAAAGATCACTGTAGTTCACTGTTTGTTTTTTTGCAGAATGGTACAGTTGTTTTTATCCAAAATTATGTGATTTTAATGGAAGCATTTAATGATAGAAGTTGATGTGAGTTGAGTAACATTGTGTGGTTGTGTTTTTAAGTTTTTTGCTGTTCCATCAATTGTGCAAATCAAAATTAGGTGAATATTAGAAATGATAAATTAGAATCAAAGCAGGGTGGTTTGGTCAAACAGCAAAAAGGGAAATATTGCAGTTTAACTTTTGTCGACAAACATTTTTGTTTGGATTTTTTGTTACGGTAAACTCTCACTTTGGTCGTCTACATAAAGTAAAGATTTTATAACTGACTTAGGGCATTGTTTTATCACAGAAGAAATTGTGTTGATTTGTAAATCTGCAAACTAAGCTGCTTACCGCATTAAAAATCTCAAATTTATGACAAGAAAAAAACTAACATTTTCTGACAAGAAACTTCCACTATTCACACATTAGTTAAAGTACAGATAGTGCCAATGACTGTTTGCATACCTGTAATTTTCTGTGATAGCATGTATTTTTAGCTCATCGCCCTTCTCATTAAACTTCTCTTCTCATCAGCTCTTCCAGCCAGTCATCTTTCTACCATACAAATTAAAGAAGACCCGATTGATTTATTTACGGAAAATTGATTATCGTCTCAACAGCAACCAATCAATTGTTTCCCTTCTAAATGACAATTTAGTCACTCTCTGAACCTAATCCTGATGCTCAAAGTGGTGCTAAACCTATTGCAAGCAAGTTTCAACTTTTTGATTTGCCTTAGCTAATCAGGTGATGGCCAGTCTTATTTGGAAATATTTCAAGTTTCAACGACAATCATACTATGAAAATTTGTTGGATCAGATGAGATATACCTAATACAATGTTTTGGTTTGGAATTGCACTTTCTATTTTAGGTTTTGAAGAAAATTTTGGATTTTGTAAAGAAAGTTTCTTAATGGGTTGGCAGTAAAATTATTATGCATTTATGAATTTTTCAAAATGATTTATTAGTCAAAAGAAATCTTCAGATAAGTACAATCGGAATCAATGAAATTGATATTGAAACTTTTATTTCAAATTTATCTTTCCCATCAATGATAAAAAAAATGCTGGTATATTTCAAGCAATAAAGGCATGGTATTAAAGCAGTCTTATGATATAAAGTCATTGGCAACTTATTGGATCATTTTGAAGGGCCTAGGATGCCTAATTTTAATAGGATTTGAGTTAATTTGAACTTTTTGAGGTTGAAATGTGTTCAGAAAAAATATCTGGAGTTGCACTCTCACCAGTAAGACGATTCCTATAGAGACAGTCAGCACTACCCAAGACTCAATTTTTTCCCGAAGACGCAACAAGTTATATAGAGCTATAAATTCTGGCTTGTTTGCATAGAAGTAGGGCCCCCTAAACATTGGCATTGTGCAGAGACTCTTTTGATTGCAAAAGAATTATGTTGTAAAAAATTTTAACTTTTTTTGGAGGTGATTTTCTCTTGTCAGCAAATTGCTTTATCTTTGTAGTCTCGCTATTATGTATACACCAGCGTTCACCTGATAGTGTTTGTGATCAAGATCGGAAGAATTAATTACAATTTTCAAGTGAAAAGTTAATCAAACAATACCATTAGTATAATTTTACAATAATTCCAGGTGAATAGAAACATTGCCGAAATTGTATTTCTAACGTTGTTTTTTACAGCAACGATAATAATAAAACCTTCCAAAAAAACCCCAAATAATAATAGTTAAGTTTTTTAGACTGAAAAGTAACAAAAATGGTACAAACTATTTGCTGGAATATACTATATAATATCGTAATCCAGATAGTCTCTTTTGTCGAACGCGTTGTGATAGACCACCATAGACCTCTACCTAGCTATTGCATCTTGTTGCCGCAAGTGAGTTTTCTCAAAAGTTTTACAATGCTTGATAGAAAACAACTCTTCACACAAAGTGAGTCTTGAAAAGCCCGTTTTAAGCCCTTCAAAGCAAACTTCTGTAAAATTGTAAGATTTTTATAGAATGAAGCAAAGCGAGATAAAGATCAATATTTTTTGTGGCTTTTTGTATGAAAACCTGTCACTGTGTCATGGTCCAATAAATTTTCATGACTTTCAAAGGTTGAGTTTTAAATAATTTTCTCCTTGTTTCAATTAAAATTTAAGAAAAAGTTAATCCCTGCATGAGGTGTTGCATGATACATACCTTCATTCGGCTGACATTGTAAGATAAATTGTAGCTTTTGCGAAAATGCGCTACCCGGTCATCAATAATCAGAAAATTTGGCATAAGAAAGACCTTTTCCTCATCAGGCAAGTGCTCAGCTCTTGCACCACATTGGCAGGGGAGGAAACTGCTTGGTCTTGCCAGACCTGCCTCAAATTCTCTTGCTGGTAAATCTCCTGAATTGTTTGAGATAGAGCATTTATTACACATCTTGATTAAAGTGCCATACTCTATCAAACAAATCCATAGCAATGAAATGCTTCATGTTTTGAAGGTGACTTTTGTGGTAAGCAGTTCCTTCACAAATATTAATTTCGGTAAACAGAATTCAAAATGTTTATCTAAGTCTGTGAGGCTAGAAAGATATCTGTGAGCGACGCTTTCACTATAATAATATATCACATTTTAATAGGTAATTTTATTATTTGTAAAAACTCTACATGTTCAAATTAAACAATAAAAACGCTAATCATTTTCATTTAGTGATTTTCCCCGTCTGTGTTGGTAAAATAGCACGTATTTCAGATTTTATTATCATTCAGTGTAGTCGAAAAACCACAGCTAGAAATATAGTTTTGACAACACTTATCTATCACAAATTATTATAGAAGCATATAAACCTACAAGCCTGTTTTAAAGCATTCCCGTAAATGCCATACCAAAGATACCGGAAGCATCAAAATAAAAACCTGTATATTGATTTCTACCTCTTATATCAGGAGCCACCATCAAAATTACTACTTTAAACTCAAGCCCGTTGTTTAATAAACATTGACTACTTTTTGGGTTACAAATAGTTGTTTAGCAACAAACTATTTTTCATCAGGATGTCGTGTTATTTCTGAAATTGAGAGACGGCGTGGTTTGCACTTGGTTAAAAAGTATTATTTTGCACAGAGCACAATTGTTATTGATAATTTTTTGTCTCCAAATATATTTTCAACGTTTTTTGTAAACCAGTTGATCGAACCAATCCGTCAAAAAACTTTTTTCTGGTTTCCCACCTATGTTTAAATGGACCAACACACATTGAACAATGATCCCGTTTTCATTGTCAGAAAATTATTGTTTTAGTTTGAATCACATATTAACAACAAATAGACACTCCAAAAAGTAGTTTTTTTCTAAATATGATAAGTAGAAAACTAAAATATACCTATCAAAGATTTGGAATTACTCAAAACCATAATAAACAACAGCTCAGAAGCTCTTCCACCTACCTGTGTACAGTCGTAGTTGGTTGTTATATTCTCTGCCATTGCAGATAATTGGCATTGCGGCTGTTTGTAGCTCAATAGCCCGAGCCTCCACTTATGCCAACTGGTGGACCGTCCAATCATATGCAAGTACGGTCTCTCAACGATGCTTTGTACATCAATACTAAAAGAAAGACAACTGAGTTACGGATAAGCATACGCCAACTGTCCACGACAGAGTCAATGTGTTAACCTAGATGTAGAGAAGTAAGTTTCCTGTTTGTTAATATAAGACTAATGGCAGTTGGCAACAAAACATGAAGTATGTCAGAGCCAGGAAAACTAACCAACGACCAAAACATAGTTACTCCTGACATTTAGGAGTGCTCAGCCCTACATGTCACCTTGGTCATCAAATATTCAAATCAAAGTAATCTTGGCAAGTGTCACACAGCTGATTGTTGAAAAACCAAACAGTCATTACATAATAAGAGTGGGAGCATATGTCAGAATGATCATGTCAGCACACAAAGTGGTGGCTGGTTTCTAACTGTTAAACTTGTTCTCTGAGCAGGTGTTGAAAATCATCTACTTTTGTGGGCACTACACCAAGATAGGGTAAAAATAGACAACTGTGTTACTTTATCCCACATTAATTAATTTATTATTTAGTTATTATTAATTTATCCCAAAGTGCCACATTCTGGGACTTTATAATCAAGCAGTTTTAATTTTATAATGTCCATGATTTTTATTCAAAAAAAATTCCGTCCAAAAGTAATTAACGCGAATCCTAATCTTTCTTAGGTCTGTACCTTGGCTTTTCTCTGGAATAGCTCTGCATTGCTCAACCGTAAGAACTACACTCTTGGAGTCTCTCATGATTCTTTTTATCTATCCAATGACTCGATATTGTGCTCTCGGATGTTTTGTAGACTCACCACCCTGTCATAGCTTCACTTTCCGATTGTAGCAGCTCCTCTGCGAAGCTCTTTAGTAATCAGGCATATAGCCCTGCCAATGTTGACCTCTCCACTCGCTATCTGTCTGTTTCTTTCTACCACTGTAAAATGCATCAGCGTTTGTGAGACTATTGTATTAACCTGGTATTCACAGCTGACTAACATACAGTTTTTACTTGGTTAATAGTTTAAAAACAAACCATAGTAATCCGTTCTGTCATTTCAATGTTTTAATGCAAGCACTCATATTCCATGCTACCTGTTGTGAACATGTTAACATGACTTTTGATCACTGAAACTTACTCTAATATTCTAAATACGAGCTCAAAAATAAAACTATCTAAAAGTGCACAAGCATTGGCAGATGCCATTAATGTAATATACCTGAGAGACATTGTTGATGTTGCCACCGGTAGTTCTTCAGAGTCCACAAATTCGTGTCAAATGCCTCCACTTGAGATTAGATGATTTTTCAAAGTCCTTTGCACCATCACGGAGCTTTGTGACTTTCCTCTCCAGCTCATTTTTTAAGCGATCATTGTTTATCTCGTAGCTGGCTAAACTACCGACATGTGACCGGATTTGACTTGGTCCGTGTTGGCTGTACCGTCTTATTCTTCTTCTATTCCATTCTCTGATAGAATATCTCCCACTATAAAAAGCACATGTCATATTTCAGACAAAGACGTTTTTGTGCCATTTGGTCTCTTTGAATGATTTTTGGCCTTATTTTCGGAGGCACTTGAGGCATTTGATGCATAATTTGTACAAAATGGGTTTTATTCTGTTAGATAAGTTATCACTAATTAACTTTTAATAAAGAGTTTGGTGTAGCTATTCTTGAAAAAAAAACATTCGTGCCACGACTATCAATTGAGTTAAGTTTAAAAATGAAATCATTGCAACGTAACAAGAATCAATCTTTCACTGGTTTGTTAAATAACTCATTCCTTATTAGCAACGGGACAAAGATGATTTCATACAGTCTAAAACACAGGGGCACTGCAGTGAGTAGTAGTTGCAAGCATGTCTCTTTGCCTAAGTCCACTATCAAACACCATACATACACCCTACATACACCAAGGGATATCAACTTTTGACCAAAATCAAATTTCAAACCTCCATATCTCTCTTTACAGACATGGTACAGCATAAATCTCTTGTAGATAGGTTGACTGACCACAGATCTACACATTCCAATAAATAAAAACTGTAAGCTCACCTCAATGTGAAAATTATTAAGCTTTTTCTTTCAGAAACTTGAGTTTCCACAAAGACACGGGCAACAGTTTGTTAATAATAATAATGGGATTGGCTGAGATAGTTGAGCTCCGCCCACGAACTGTGTGTAGTTTGAGCGTCATTAGTAACTGTGCTTTTGGGTAGGTCATGGGGGCGTCCCGGATGTTGAAGAGAAAAAGAAACTGGCCTAGGAAATTATGTCATTGACAAGACCTCTGTTGCCCGTGTCTTTGTGGAAACTCCAGTTTCTGAAAGAAAAAGCTTAATAATTCTCACATTGAGGTGAGCTCACAAATCTTTTAATTGGAATGTGTAGATCTGTGGCCAGTCAACCTATCTACAAGAGATTTATGCTGTATCATGTCTGTAAAGAGAGATATGGAGGTTTGAAATTTAATTTTGGTCAAAAGTTGATACCCCTTGGTGTATGTAGGGTGTATGTATGGTGTTTGATAGTGGACTTAGGCAAAGAGACATGCTTGCAACTACTACTCACTGCAGTGCCCCTGTGGTCTAAAATGCTCTAATTTTAATTTTTTACGGAAGCAAAAACTAACCTGTCCAATACCAGTTCTCTGCCTTTGTAACGAAGTTTCTTCCATAGCTCTTTCTCCACTTTCATTCGAGGATAGTGTTCAACTTGTTCTCTATTATATACTTTCAACTCATTTTCTGAGTTGAAAGTAACAACTTGCAAACCCACAGTAAATGTTAGCAAATTTAGGCATATTGAGTACTAAACAATCTAGGTTTAAGTAGTGATGAAGTAGCAAAGTTTGCTGACAAACTCACGAGCTGCCAGTCACAGTTTAGTAACCAATGAAAGTTGCACCATAGCCCCTTTGTTCACACACCAATGCAGGATTGCTCGTTATGTAATACATCACCACAAGTTTGTTGGATTTGGTTGCTGCTCACAAGCCAGTTATTGTCATGTTTCACTGATTCTGGCTTGCCAATTTAACACCATTTTCTCCATACAACTTTAATACCACGACAACAAAGGCAATGCTAAAGTGTGACTTGGGTTCACAAACGTAGTCCTCTGTTGGAAATCTTTGTTTTCTCTGAAGTGTATTAAATCATAAAACACTGAAATTTCCTGATTTTTCCAGCAAAATTGCATATTATTCTACGGAAACTATACATGGTAGCAAAGATCATACATTTAAACCAAATCAATTGACTTTATATCTCAAACCCGTCAAAAATACATACTGTATTAATTGTTGCACTACATTCCCTGCTTATACATAACAGCAGCGCATTCATTGCTGTTTTCTATGGAACTCAAAGGAATGCACTAGTAATCATCAAAGTTGGGCAAAAAGTTTACATTTTTCTTGCCAGACAGATAAAACAGAATTGTAATATGTTTTGTCGTTTGTTGTCAAAGATATTCAATAAATTCGAATGCATGTATTCGGCCTACATGTTATTAGGTTATACTTCACTTTTATAACTTAAACTAATTTTGAACAGTTTCACTTGTTAGCTAGTTCACTTGTTAGCTAGTTAGCTGTTAATCCTCTAGCTTGTGAAATGGCAGTTTAGCATATTGGTCTTTGTTCTCAGAAGAGCGAACTTGTTATAGATTACATAACTACGCTGCTTTAGCTTTAGCTGCTTTAGCGAAGGGCCTGCTAATTGATCATCAACATGCGAAACTTCCAAACAAACTTGTTTTGCAATTTGTTCTGCTCAAACATTTGCTTATAAATAAGCGTTGGGGCAAGCAAAGTTTCACAAACTGGTTTGTTTTTTCCACTTTATCATTTTGTCTCCTTTGCTAAATGCGTATTTGTTATTTGCTTGCACAGCCACCTTGAGTTTTCTGTGGGAGCAACACCATGCTATCACCCATCAGTTTAGTTAAACTTGGCAATTGATAAATGAGACAATGAAGCTGGCTGTATGATAAAGCCTGGTTCACATATCGTAAGTTATCAGAAGTGATCGCAGATCAGCGTATGATGATCTGCGATCCATGTTCACATAAACTTGGCACAAATTATGATCTCAAGAAGTATAATCACTCTCTTGTCTGAAAGGTTATAAAATGCTGAAGCCCGCTGTCACTGACCAATGATTATTTATACTAAATGCATTTTCGTTGTTCAACGACCAATTTATTTATTGCATTTAATTTCATTGTAATGTGAGTCAACTCATATGATAATGAATTTTTGTTTTATGTTTTTCAATTCAGTTTATGACAAATTATTATTAAAATGGCACATTCTTTTTACCATTTTCCTAACATATATGTATACAAGGTAAAGATTGTACACATTTAAAACGACTGGGTGTTATCACTATTCGGGAGAGTGTTGTTATTGTTCAGAGCGTCTAAAGTTGAAGCACAGCTTTAATCCCTTCCCCCTTTTGTTCCCAGTAAAGCAGTGAGTCATAACACTAATGTTAACCACTGTACTGGCTCCTACAGTGTTAACACAGCAAAAGTGGCTGATTTTAGATGTTTAATGGAGAAACAGCAAAGTGATGAATTGTAGGAATAGTAAATTGAATATTACATACAAAAGTACTTTCAACAGTTCCTCTGTGAATGCTGGCATTAGCAAAGGTTTACTAAAGCCTCATATGAACAAGAATTATAACAATTCAGTAACGCAACCCTATGGTGCTCTGAAACTCTCACTCCGCACTCCTGAAGTCAATTTGACCAGTCTCATTTTTATAAGAGGTTTAATCACAGCTATTCACAAACCATTAAAACCATTAAAATAATAAGATCTCTAAATTCAGAATTAAAAATCTATGATATATATGTGTATATAATTTTTATGAAAATGAAACTTGCTGGAATGCTTATGATGATAATTTTCTCTTAGTTCACTTAGAGACAAGTATTAGTGTACGGTAGCAATAGCATTCGCAATATGAACATAATAACTAATTATCCCATTTCTTTAGGCTTCCAATCACAAAAGAACTGACTTGCTCTTCTTCACTCAGCATCAAATCAGCAGTTGATACGTGAATGAAAAGTAATGAAGGCTGGAAGTATAACCTTGTGAGCCGTATAGTCCTTTATAAGTGATGATATGTTCGTATGTAATAGAAATATAAACCAGGAGAAATGAATAGTTGCTTGAAGGTGCTGCACAAAAATGTATTGTGGCAATCCATGCAAAGGAGTCCACCAGCCCTAAAGTATGCATTGCACTGCACATAAGTATTTGAGCTTCATACTAAGCTCTGTAATAGCCGATTAAATTATTTTTCTTTGTTGCATGGTTAAGGAAAAAACATGATACCTTAACATCTATGGATACTTATAGTGGATATAGATTTTTGAAAATGAAATAATCACACCGTTGAATTTTCAGCCTTTTCTCCCACCCGCCCATAAAACATTCAAATATATAGTGCATCATCAATAACGATTCATGAGCACACACTTAAAAGTGTATGTAATTGATCAACACAGGATTGACAGCAAATAATTTTGTACTCTATTTCTTGAAAATTAATAATTGAGCCAAATAATGTTGCTGCTCTGCTTTACTACACGCTGGTGAGTATCAATGACAAATTATATTTTTATTCCCATTATAGCAATTGAATCTATCAATCTTGCTGCTATTGACTGTACAACAGGCTCATACTAATGTGTCTGTATGATAATAATTGTGTACCACTACGACATTCCTGATAAAAACCTGTGTGTTTTGCTTAAATCAATTGACGAATTGATTTGTTTGCTTTTCCATTTTGTATTTACTGAATGTACTGAGAGCCTTTGCGGGTACTTGCATGCTCAACTGTGACCATCAGAAATTTATTTTTTGAAAAACTACGAAAACAATTTTTATTTGGTTGCAGAATGACTTACAAAGTGCACTACTTACCATCACTTTGTTTAATTGGTTTCGTCAAGCAGTAAAATATAAAACCATCTAGTCAAAGCCCTATCGGTTTTTAGTTCTAAAAAATCTTGGTGTTCAAAGCGAAGCTTTTGTGAATTTTGATTTTGAATGTTCTCTGATGCTATTCAAGGTTGCTACATTCACTGGATCCAAAATCACTATCAAATGCTCACTTCAAGCTTCTTCATAGGGGATAATTATTAGTGATGGAAAGCCAGTTTATGTGTTGTTTGTTGTATTTGTTTCACACTATAAGCAATACCATGGGTGATGCATAGACACTGGGCTGGCCACTGGTGAACATAACCAAGACATAATCAATGTCCAAAGCCATTCACCTTAAGCTAGTAAGTGGCGGAAGTAATTTTAATTTATTTAGTGAAAGCAGGACACAACAAACAATACCGTTTAATATGGTGGCTAATAACTGGAAACTTTCTTGTTTCCACGAGTGTATAAACACTCGTGAAACAACTAGATCTTTGATTAGATTGAATAGATGAATAGCTTAATGAGCTGCATTACAACTTGAAGGCAATTGGGATTCAATGCCAGCTCTTGCTAAATGCAGCATGTTATTCAATAAGATTATTTCTGGCTAACAACTATAGATAATTTACAACCATCTAAATGCTTTGCAAATCCTCCAAATGCTATTGAAATTCAAAAGGTCAGCAGCAGCTCAAACCTTACATGTATAAACATTTTCAAAGTCAGATGATTCGTTTTAAAGCCCTACAAACTGTTTTTGAAATGGTCTGAACTATGTTGAAATAACCATGCCTGTTCAGTCGTAGCCAATAAACATAATTTTTTGTAGCTTTTTTTTAAAACATCTGTTACTGGCACAGTCTCCAGTAGACACAAAATGTATCATCCACTTGAGTTGACAGTTGTACGAAATCATCTCAAAAGGAAATAATTAATTCTGCAAGCACGAAACCAAAAAAAAGGTAAATAATAAAAAAAATACTACATAACAAATATTGCACTTTTGCATAGCAATATTCATCTAATAGCAAAGTTTACCTGGTCACTAAATCAACCATTCACATCAACACATTTCACTCTTTGGAGCATCCCAGCATTGAACTATATTTTGTTGAGTTTCTGAATTTTCAAGTTTTAAGCAGCAGATTGCTGTATTGACTAACCCTCTAGGCCCCCTCAATGCTGATCTACAAGACTGCAAAATACCCCTTTTCCAGAAATGCTCGCCAATTTTCACACTGCTTAAAATTGACATCATCTTTGGATCAGAAGTATGTGTACTTCTTTGGCGTACAGTATTTATTTGGCCAATCAAATCCCGCTATTTCTTTTTATTATTTTGTTTATTATTATCTTGACCGCATACTACGGTCCTTTTATGTATGAATACCATTTATTGTTGTCTAACTCACCAAAACAAGCACAATTTTTTTTTACCCTATTGATGGAAAGAATTGAGATAATCCTTGTGATTGTGATCATATTGGAATAGGACCACCTGACAAATCTCGCAATTGTCTCTTGTTGCTATTTCACATATGAAATTTTCGTAATAAACAAGCGTTGATTTTTTTCACTACGCATGTGCATTATTTGTGTCCATATTGAGAGAAACTACATTCAGATTTTACGCGATCAGCATAAAGATTCAAGCCATATGAAAAATGGCGCTTAACTGGAAAGCCCAACATTAATACTTCATGTACATATAGCGATCGTGCTATCGATGTTGCTTAGCGATTGGGGTAGTCGCTCCCCCAAATTGCACAATTTTTTGTTACTACCTATTCTTCAGCGATTCCGGTCAAACTCGCTGTTACAAAGCACAGCCTTCAATTTATTATAGGATCGTTGATAGATCGGAGCACTGAATATGACGAGGCACTATTGAAAACTAGGGTAAAGTTCTTTTGCAATGTGATTGGCTTGTGATTTTTTTATCCCTATCAAAGCCTGGCGATTACCTCAAATAAAATGCTAGCAATGGCTTAGCGAAAAAAAGAAGTTGCAAAATCATACAATTGCTGAGGAAGTCGCTGAGTAATTGTTATATGTACATGAGTTATTAATCTTAGAATCAACTTTTTATGGGTTGTCTTCGTAAGGATTCTTTATTCCTGTTGCAATGACCTTCAGTAGACTTAAGACTAAATGAATTGCCCAATCACATTTCATTTCAATTGCATACGATGTAACTTCATTTATAAAAATTTGCTATTATTTATTATAACTTACCACTCCCACAATCCAAAAATGACATACTTGGCAATCAATAGAAGTTATATAAAGCTCAATCTCAGCTTATGCGACGAGCATTTAAGGCTAGTGGGCTTTTGGCAAGCTTGTAAAGCATGACTGAGTGGGCATAGAGGGTTATTTAATACATCAATCTGCTGCTTAAGACTTGAATATTCAGAAATTCAACCAAAAAGTGATCAGGCTGGCATGCTTTAATGTCAAAGTTTCTATATCTATGAAAATGCTTCACTTTGTCATATTCAAATTTTTGTATTTGTAAAATTATTTCACTTTGGTCAACTGAAACTTCCATATCCACAAACTTAGTTCATTTTATCATATTAAAATTTCTAGATGCATAAACACCTTTCACTCTTTCATGCAAAATGATCTATATTCATAAACATTTTCAGGCCAAAATTATCATATCTATGAATCTATTCAACTGCAATGTTCACAAGTATAAATCATTTTTGCCACTCCAAATGTCCACAATAACAACATTCTTCCTGCGTTAGAGTTCTTTCTGTTAAATAGTTTTTAATATTACTAATATCAATCATAGGGTTACTCCTAAAATCAAGAAAGTTTTCTCACAAAATTTTAAAAGCCTAGCTTTGGAGCAGATCAATACTCAACAAACTTTTAATCTCTCACTGAGAAATTACTCTATTGCTTTAGCACTTCACTGTCTGTGGGAGACCAGCTAGCCATATGATGCAATTGTAATGATTGAGCAAAACATTTCTACCAACCAACAAACATTAGAAACGTTCTCAAAATACTTCTGACCATTCACTCCTGTTAATTTAATTTACTCCATTGTATTCCACCTTGAAAGTTCTCAAGAGCGCGCTTACATAGTGGGATCACACTTATCAATGAGTTGGATCACAGCTTATCAACTTGCAACTGCAATAATACTTCAGTTACACACTGGCTAAACTGATCACATCGAAATTCTCATGTTTTAGTATTAGTATGAAAGTGTTTTGTGATGAGAATATATTACTCATTTTAATACCCCCTTAAATGTTGATGATAATTAAAATTAAAGACGAAATTGAATAAACACTGTTTTGTTTCCATTTTAATACAAGTGTGGCGTTTCTTCAGGTTCATTTGTCACCTACCAACATGTTTACACATTCTTTTCATGAGTAAATCTATTTTGATGTTTCAACATGCAAAAACATGTTTCATTTTTTCCCCATCAGTATCCGTGTTAATTTACTTTAGCATGTCCATGTAACTTCTTGGAGTATCAGTGAATGTTCATAATTCATAAACATGGTCCACCGCTTCACCACTAACCTTTTTCAATTACTATATTTTTTGTGTTGAAATGAATAAAACAAACAATAATTTTCTTTGACTTGGATCTCACGTATTAGAAGCACAAACTCTTTTTTACTTTGAAATCTCGTTTTTAATTAACATATTTCCCTTCCTTCCATTGGAATTTCCACATTCATTAATATTAATCATTTGTTTCTGTTGGCTTATTAATATTGATAGAACATATTCTACCGATCGATTGTGGAGTTTCCATATTCACTGGCATGTGTTACACTTTCGTTGTAAAGTTTCCATATTCATAAACATATTTTACTCAGACTTGCTGAAGTTTTCGTATTCATGTACGTATTTCACCGATGTCTACGGAAGTTTGCGTATTCATATTCAATAAAATTATTGATATATTCAAGTACTTTTATTCGTGCTTGAAGGTTATTAAAACGCAACCGTTTTATCTTGTCTTCCCTCCCGAATGAGATTTGTAATTTTTATTGAATTGTTCAGCTTAGTGGCTCAGCTTCATTAATGAAAGTTTACTGTTCAATAAAATATTTGCTCCAGAGAATTCTCTTAATTTTTGGTACAGTGATTTAGTTGTATTTTGCTGTGAGACCTGGTTAGTTCTAACAAATCAAATTGAAAGGATTGCGGCTGTCAGATAAACCATTAATTTCCCTACCGGCTTACTTGGCTTTTGTACCATAACTTTACTTCTTTGTTATTTTACGCATAGATTAATCACCAACTTTTCATCATCAGGTTAATACTAACGAAAACAGCAACTGTAATCCAGATAATGTAAGAATTGAAGCAATTCCTATTCAAGATATAAAAGAGTTTGTCATCTATGATTTTTTAGAGTTGTCCCCACTGCTTTCCCCATTCTTCACTAGTTGTAGAGTGCCATAGCATTAAATTTCATCATAACATGTGAAACAAAGTTGATTATCTGCTGTGTGGCTTCCATTGATGTTCTTTGGTGAGTGTACTAATGCTGAGTTTAACTCTTGATTTGCTACTTGAAGCATTTGTATCAAATGCTATTGCAATGACATCTTGCTATCAAGCATACATCAGTAAAACTATTTAATATCCCAGGTTTCTGTTTTTATTTCACACTCCTCAGCTTAAATAACTTAAGAGCCAGCCATCAAACATTCAATATAACATGTCAGGTAATCTGCAGTGAGAACATTAAGTGAAAGTGGGCTTGCACTGAAATATGAAATGTGTTTGTCTGTTGGCAGCATGACGATATACTTCAACATTTATAAACTGAAGTCAGAGAGTAGTTACAAAAAATTATTCATTTATTCATTTGCGACTTTTGTTAAACCAGTTTTAAATTTTTTACTTACTTGCCTTTAATTGCGTCAAACATTATTTGAGAATATTTTCAGCAGTTTGTTATTTTTTGCTTATTACTGGCGTATATTGAATGATGCTACAATTATTTTGAAATTTTATTCTTATTTGGCTTTAGCGCAGGTGAAGTGGCGAGGCTGGTCAAGCTACTAAGCTGGATTTTGTCAACTCTCCATTCCACATGTGCTACCTCGCCAACAGAGCAATTCGTTGTTAACCTCGCTACAAATGATCCAACAACGGAACTGTGAACTTCAACAGAAGCGAGATCATTGTAGACTTTTTCAGCAACATTCTCTTGACTCATTCTCTTGCTTTTGCAGTCCCAGTGGCTGGTAAGTACATGTTTATATATAAAACTCTCTTCTCTACACTCACATTAAAATTTCTCCTCATTTTTTGTAACAAGTTCTCTCGATGTATGTGCCTGAGTTCTGCCTCCTGCCATTAGATTTGTCTGCAATTTTGACAGCAGTATACAGAGCCCCTTGTTGCACATTCAGTCAAATCTGGAAGTTTTTACCGTCTTTTTTATAATCGTATTATAGCCATCATATGGTCTCTGTAGGTCTTTTTATCACCAAAAATCGTGATGTAATAGCTAGTGTGTTATTTTATGGAATTGATTTTGTTAAAAGGTGTGGACAAGTAACTAATTTTCTTTCAGTACAAAAATTAACTGCTAGACTGATATGATACATTTTAGCACCATGAATGAATCCTAGGAGCGGAAGCCTCAGCTAGCCGTTGCTCAAGATATTTACCCGAAGGGTGTCGTGTGACACAATAATAATTACATGTATGATAACTTGGCAAAATATAAAGCTCTACTACCAACTGATGTAATGAAATTAGATGAGTGACATTGACAGGATCAATCGTTCCCCCAACCCTTATTCCCTTCATTTTCCCTCACTTTTCTTTCTCTCTTTTTTAATGCTGGTAACACCAAACCTTGTTTTCATGTGATTCAGCTTCACCGCCATTTAATTCAATGCTTCTTGTTCATTGATTTGTTAACTTAATCAAATAACAGTGTAATCCTCATCCTTCTACGATGTCATGTAATTATTTTTGGGTTATTCTCTAAGCGATAATGAATGTTTGTTGTGAATTTACAATTCGCTAACAGTACTGTGCTATAAATGGATTGTACAAACAATGTCATCATGAGTTGTTTCTTACTTCAATTCTTCCATCTTCAGTCTTTCGACATTACAGGAAGTTATTAAAACAACAAGTTTTTGACTGCGCAAAGTTATGTCTAACTATAAATTAATAACAAAGATTAATGTTAGGGACTGTTTTTAGCTGATAACAAGTTTGATTTGGAATTGTCTTTTCCTGACTTCAGTTTCTATGAAAGAATGTTGAAATGCTCAAGTGCATATTGTAACACGATTTTTGAGAAGTTGTGCTCTCTTTATGTTGCCTTGTAGTTATCGCTCAAGTGATTTCAATAGCGTCGGCTAGTTAATTATGTTATTATTACAGGGATGGGTGCTTGGCAAAGGTTCCTGTAGTAAGTAGGACTGAGTTGAAACCCTGGTTAAACATCTGTAGCTATGTGCAAATATCCAGTAAGCAAGGTATGTTCTCTAACCTCACAAACCATTGAGCACAAACTGTGGAGAAACCAAACTAATTTGTACAAACTTGTGATTGGATGAATCTCCAATAAGCAGACTTTGATTGGCTGTTAGTAGCAACTTTTTTTATATAACCAAGAAATGCTGGATCTAGTTCTGTGGAGGTCTTGCAGTCTATGTAGCCTGAACGCTTCACTGATTTTGGAGTTGGATAGCTATGCAAAACTTCACTCATAGTAGTAAAGAACACTAGCCACTGTGGCAATTAAAGTTAACAGCTTTCACTTCAGCTTGTAACAGTTTAATTCTATAGCCAATGCTGTGAATGCTTTGTATTATTATAATTAATTACCACAGTAGTAGGTGATGAATAGGCATCAGTGGTGAGTTGAATTAAGCAGAAGGATGCCAAGCTTCTGGTATAGGTGTTTTTTAGGAGATTCAATGAAGTTAAGCAACAGAACCTATTTTTTAGCAAATAATGACCAAAATTAACATAAAAAAATTAAACTGATCTTAAGTAGTAGGCAGTTGAGCGCAGGTATCATATTGGTGCCAGTGTGTATGATATTTTTACATAAGATAAATGTAAATCCTCTGCAATTCCATGATATGACACCACTGGGGATCAAAAAGAATAGTTTTACACAATCGATTTACATGTTTATGTTGAGACTGTAACTGGTGAAACTGTGGATTATACATTAATAAGCTGCGAAAAACACCCTTATAAAAACCAATTTTTGACATATTTGTTAGAGAACTGAGAGTCATTTTTTATTTCTCCACACATTCTATGATATGTTTTGGAGGTTCTATCAGAATATCAGAAGGCTAGCACCGGTAACCAGCCTGTAGGCAAATGGCAAAGGCATCGACTTTTGAACTAGTAATCTGCGAAAAACAGCCTATAAAAACCAGTTTTTGCCATATTTGTCAGAGAACTGACAGTCATTCCTATTTCTCAACACATTCCAAGATATGTTTAGGAAGTTCTATCGAATTCTCAGAAGGGTAGCACCAGAAATTAGCCTGCAGGCAAAAGGCAAAGGCAACAAATTTTTCACTAAAAATCTGCTAAAAAACAGCCTGTAAAAAGCAGTTTTTGCCATATTTAGGGGAAAACTGACAGTCATTTCTATTTCTCAACACATTCTATGATATGTTTCAAAATTTCTATCAAGTTATCAGAAGGCTAGCACCAGAAACCAGTCTGCAGGCAAATGGGAAAGGCAACAACTTTTTCACTTAAAGTTTGCGAAAAACTGCCTCAAAAAAACCAATTTTTGACATATTTTTGGGAGAACTGAGAGTCATTTCTATTTCTCAACACAATCAATGTTATGTTTTGAAGGTTCTATCAACGTATCAGAAAACTAGCACCGTAAACCAGCCTGCAGGCAAATGGCAAAGGCGACAACTTTTGCACAAGAAACCTGCGAAAAACAGCTTCAAAAAAACCTCTTTTTGACATATTTTGGAGAGAACTGAGAGTCATTTCTATTTCTCAACACAATCAATGATATGTTTTGAAGGTTCTATCAACATATCAGAAGGCTAGCACAGGAAATCAGCCTGCAGGCAAATGGGAAAGGCAACAAATTTTTCACTTGAAACTTGCGAAAAACCGCCTTAAAAAAACCAATTTTGACATATTTTTGGGAGAACTGAGAGTCATTTCTATTTCTCAACACAATCAATGATATGTTTTGAAGGTTCTATCAACATATCAGAAGACTAGCCCCAGAAATCAGCCTGCAGGCAAATGGCAAAGGCAAGAACTTTTTCACTTAAAATTTGCGAAAAACAGCCTTATAAAACCCAATTTTTGACATATTTTGGAGAGAACTGAGAGTCATTTCGATTTCTCAACACAATCAATGATATGTTTTGAAGGTTCTATCAAAATATCAGAAGGCTAGCACCGTAAACGAGCCTGCAGGCAAATGGCAGAGGCGACAACTTTTGCATTGCTTACAATGAGAGCTGGCCATATTGTGTAACAACTATAGTCTATAGGATGTGCAGGAGGCGTGACTCCTGATTTACAGCTGTCCTTAAGTACACTGAGCTTGCCGTTAGTTCCAGTAATCTCTCCAGTATCTATGTTTATTTCTCCAATTTTTTCAGCATTAGCAGTTACCCAAAATGAAAATTTAGTAACAGGGTTGGTTGTGAACGCCTCTACCCCCCTCACATCAACAGCTTTATGAAAGTTTCTAGCAGATGAGAAAAAAACCAAAGCAGTTTGGTGATATTGACACGAATTCAACAGTATATACGCTGTGCAATCGCGTTGCCACCCAACACTTCGTAAATGAAACGTCTGCTCACAATAGCTGCGAGAGAACACGGATGAAACAACTGGTTTGTTATCTTTACACTTTGCTTGTAATGCATTTCTTTGTGTTGCATCCCTGCCTTTCAGTGTATTCTTTGGCACCGTTTTTGGTTTGTATTGCATCATGTATTCTTGATCACTAGTTAACAATCTTTGAATAGCAAAACTTACAGTTAAAGCTTTCATTTCTACAGAGAAGTTTTCTGGCCAGGTAACAGTTATAAAACCGTCGCAGTAAAGAATTGCACAACCTCCAATCATAAATCTGTCCTTATTTATTATAATGTCATGGTAGGAGAGCTCAGTGTCTAAATAGACCTTGTTGTTTGCAATTCGACCAATTGGTAGCTCGGGGTGAGATGTAAACTGTGATTGGATGTTCCACAATCTCTGCTCCTCCCACACAAAACTTCATATTTCCACAAGAATCTTTAATAACCAAATCGTAGGAGTTGTCTACCTTACAGCAGTATGTAGTTGACTCTGAAGAAACAATTTCTAGGAGGATAATTTCATTGTCTGCAACTACTGATAACTTCATGCAGCTGCAAGTTTTTAAGTACTCTAGGAGCTGGTTCGATGCCATTCTAATAATTTACAGAGTTTCTTATGTGTATACGCTCAAGTAAAAGTATTATGACGGCCAGCCGTTGAAATTGATTTTTCCACAAGTTTTAATGATAGTTTGTTCAGTTGGCTTCACAAATGTGGCAATCTTTTTTCGGTAATTTGAATTCCTCAAATATCATTCGACTAAAAAAATGCTCAGTATTCTGCTATGAAAGCTTACGTAAGGAGTTTGATTACAAGGAAGTTGGTCATGCTGTAGTGACCGTAACATGTTTTGATAGGTCAGTTTAAAAACTAATAACAGGAGATGATGATTCTTAACAATCATACATCTAATTTTTCCCATGTCAAGAGTTGCTCAAGTAAATATTAATATAAAAGTGGTTGAAATCTAATATTGTAATTCTTGTTCATCTTCAAATAAATAATAATGAAATATATTATTGTACACACTAGTGCTATTTAAATACTCATTTATGCCACACTGTGGTAAATGTTTCAATTTGTCATTGTAATCTCGTAAAATACCAACGCAAGTATAGTTTGCACGGATTTTTAATTGATATTCTTCATTTATTTCAAGTAATCACGGTCATGGCTATTCAGCAGAACTAGTATAATAGGAGCAGATCTGCATTGAAAATCAAACCCGCAAACATACCAAATTCTTTCATGTGTCCTAAGAGTGTCGGATTGGTCACATACCTGTCAAACAGGTGTATGTTATTTTTTACATAAATTTTGTTCGTATAACAAGCATCTTCATAAAAATACAGACCTGCTAATACACTACTTTGTTGCATTTTGATATGAATACTTTTATAGTCCTGTTATAGCATCTTTTCATAGGTGTGTAAATGTATGTTTGAAAGGTTATTTAAATGATAGTTGACAGTTGTACTGACCTGTCAAACATTTATTGATTTTTTTGGCCTCCCAATTTAGATACCAGTTTACCAGTAACTTTGGTTTTGTGAGTAATTTTGCCAACTTCATGGACACAACCAAGTTGTTACGCAACAGCAACAAAATTATCCTGCTACTGCGCAAGCTGAACTGATAGCTTGTTTTAACAGTTCTGCTGAACTGCTACTATTCAGGCTCACAGCTGCCAGCTGTTACCAGTGCCTATCTCTGAGATTTCACTCAGTACTTATCCTCCTCCTCCTGCTCCTCCTCCTCCTCCTACTCCTCCTCCTCCTCCTCCTGCTCCTCCTCCTGCTCCTCCTCCTCCTCCTCCTGCTTCTCCTCCTCCTCCTCCTCCTCCTCCTCCTCCTCCTCCTCCTCCTCCTCCTGTTGCTAGTAGCAGGAGGAGGAGGAGGAGGAGCAACAGCAACAGCCAACAGGCCTGACGGACTCCGCAGTGTTCAAGTGATAAATAGTGTTTATTCCTACAAGATACAATACAGTTTTAATGCTACTCTACCTCGCCGTATAAAATGGCCAGGCTTTTATAACATTACCCTAGGGATGCTACCCCTTTAAATAAAAGCATTTTTAATCAAAAAAATATGATAATACACCAATAATTAATACATGATATATTTACAAATTACAGTACCTAAAAAATCAGTTTTACATCATTGTCTTTAGGCCCCGCCTCTCTTCCATTTTTCTTCGCCACCAGACAATTATCTGTTTTTTAGCTTGTGCTCTTTTTTACGTGCCCTATTACATTAAGGAGGGAAGGACCAATGCAAACAGAGCGCTGCCAGTCTTGGTAGGAAGTGGCACCATCCTTTGCAGATGTAATACAGCTTAGGGCAGCTCGGGGTAGCTAAATGTTGTTTGGGGTAGGTTGGTATAGCTTTCTAGAAAAACAAGAGAGCCTTCTTATGGTCAAAAACCAGATAAAAATTGGTCCATTGTTGACCAGGCTACTCCTTTTTGGTTTGCTGGTAACCGAAGGGGGGAGGGGTGAAATGTGGCGAGGAATTCGCAGTTCTATATAGTAAATGTTCATGCGTCAGTCAATTACACAGAGCTAGGACACTAGGGGTGGACAAAAGGGGGTGTGTGTGGAGGGGGGTTGGGAAAGACGGGGGTAGCCCAAAAGGGTGGATGTAAGTATTATAATTGATAGGCACACGCTTCCTCTACAGTAGCGGGTCAGGTGTTATGTTTAATTGATTAATGCAATGGATATAATCGCACTTGTAACAAAGTATATAATATTGGAGTAAAAATTGTTTACTTGATTAAAATAGTAAATTTAATATTGGTGAGCGTAATAAAGTATATAATAATAGTGTAGAAGGGGTAAGAAAAAAATGAATAATGTTTGTAATCAAAACTATATAGCAGTATTGTAACTGTAAATGCTAGTGACTTGGTTTTACACACAGTGTACTGTTTTTCACACATACAACCATTGGCTGTAACAGTAGTTGTGATGATTGCCGTTGGAGTGAATATTGTAGTTGTGGGAGTCTGTTGGAGTTGTAGTTTGAGTTGGAAATGTTGTGGTAGTTTGTGGAGTCATAGTTGCAAAATCTTTTGTATCTTTGAGATAATCCTCAGTCTATTTGGTTTTGCATACACAATTATAACCATTGGGCGTGGAAGGGTATTCTCCGTCAATAGGGTTCACATCACATGGCAGTGTCAAGAAACTGATTATCAATGAATGATTCAAAATCAGCGTCACTAGTTGATTGTTTGAATAACCGAGAATGCTTCTAAAGCAATTTTCAATAGTTGGACAAAAGACAATTGGGCATGATGCACCCAAAATTAATGCTTTCATAGTTCTCGTCGCAGTTTTTGTCATTCTCGTTGGAGTCGTAATTCTAGATTGATCCAAGTACACTTAGATGTATTCCACAACTCCATCCATTTTGCAGACAAGTTTCTATTCATCTATCATGTTAGTTCTTGAGCGGATGCGTAGGTCTCTGTTAGGAAGCATAGCTCATACCGCTGAGTAGCTTTGGTATGTTCAAACTTAATCACAAAGACGCGCTGTTACTCAAACACCTCAGAACCCCAGAGTTCCGCAGTGACACCCCAAACCCTGATGAGATAAAACTAATGGTAGAGTGTCAGACATAAGCTGAAAAGGGTATAGAGCGGCCACAGAGAGATACAGTATTTCATTTTTTGCAAGAGAATTTTTTACTCTAGTTTGCGCTTCCAACAACTAGAGTTCACTGTCCCAAATAACGGCTGTAATTGCTTAATATGTCACAATTAAATTACGGTATAATGGGATAAATAGTCAATTATATTCTCATAAATCATCGTTTGTAAATATAATATTCCTAAGCCAATGGAAAACTTGTAACACATAAACTACCCAGATAATAAGTTGTAATTTTTAAAATAGCTATTAAATTAGTAAACTTCCTGTCTATAACTTTCAAAGATATAAGCTTACTAGGTTGCTGTCTTACATAATAGTTTGTAAACTAGTAGTAGTAATATATGAGCAGATCTCCCTACCAAGTGTTTTTTGTGGGGTTAAAATCTGGGGTGATGCAATGGGTTACGGCGTTGGATGGATTCGCCGAGTTTATATTGTATTTTATTTGAGGGGCATTTGAGTGGCATTTAAGTGGCATTTGAGTTTTGATTATTTTTTTACTTAATTTGAACTTATATGGCATCTAAATTTTGAATGTACGACATTTAAGTTTTGATCATTTTACATAATTCAAACTCATATGACGACATATACATTGATTAAAATGAATCAATATATGATTATACACATTTATTGTATAAAAAGTACGGAAAATCTCTCCATATAATATAGCTAGAGTCAGTAAATACTAAGTAATAACAATTAATACATAGTCTTTTTTTTAATGATGTCTTTGATGTAGTGATGTTATATCTTAAGAAGGGAGACTTCTGTTTTATGTGCTTTTGAAATCGTAATGAACTAAAATAAAAAAGTTATGTATTAGTATAGAATGATTAAACAAAACTTTAAAATAAAAACATGATTTTGAATTATAGCTTTAGTTACATTGGATAGTTTACATTATATAGAAATGGCTCACCAAGTCACATTGTCCAATTTGTTTTTTTGAATTAGAGACTATCCATCGCTAAAACAAAAAATTATTTGGGGTAGAAATAACTACAACTACATCTAAAGTGAGTTGAAGTATTATTTACACTGATTAGAATTTATTAAGTAAAAAAAACTCTCACCAAGGTTTATCATGTATCTCATCCTTTTTTTCAGCAACATATCCTGTCTCAAAATCATCAAAATCTCCACGTAGAAAATCTTCATGTTTTTCATCATCATCAATTTCTAATATCGCTTTGTTGTGCTTTGCTTGATCACAATATTGTCTCCAATAAATTTTACCAAGTCTGTATGTAGAGCAAAATTAAAGATCGTATTCCGTCTTAAATTTTCCGTGGGTTTTTTTCCTCTGTAGATCATCACACCTTGAGCATGTTGGTTAGCTTCTGAAGTATATTTTTCTGGTATGGCAAGCGTCTTCAACAGTGTTTCTCCACATTGTTCAATGGTATATCGGATACAAATTACATTTGACTGCCCTCCTTTAAATCGATGAGGAACGAATCTATCAACAACATCTCGGTAAGGGAAAATAGCACCGGGTTGGAAGCTATTGAGGGTCTTGATGTTCAAGAAGCGTTTGAGCTGACCTTTAGTCAATGTACTCAAATATAGTGATTCCTCTTCAGCTGCCTTCTTGCTTAGAGGATGTCTGGTAACACGTTTGACATCGTACCAAAGAACACTTTTATTTTTTGGTTTCCCCTTTCTACCCAAATATACAACGTTAAACGGAGGGGGGTAATTATCACAGTTGAAGTTTTTAGCTATTTCAACTGGACAGAAAAGTATTTTGGGTTCGAGTTTATTTATATCTGAAGGATCATGGTAGCGGACTTGAGAATATCTACACTTCTCCTTACTTGATGGATGTATCACACCAGTCACTCGCATAATGCTTGGGATAGGAAGATCTTCAAATGTTTTGTAAATTGGAACTTTTGGTGAGTCAATCACTTGAGAACTTTTAAGCTTTTCTAATTCCCTAGCTCTCCTTTCGTTGAGACATTCAACTGTTAAATGAGCTATAGCTGCACTCTCCATTGTTTTCTTATCAACGGAAGTAGTTTGTTTTCTCACTATTTTTTTTCGTTTCCTTACTATTCGCTTTTTTGGAGCAGTTTTCCTTCTCTTAGGAGTTGTTTTGCTGTTTTTCATTTTATTTTCTGTTGGATATGGATCTGTGCAAAGGAGCTCTTCAGAAAGACCATCCATAACATCCTAAAAATAAAAGGGTAATATTTGCATGAGTGGCTAAGAGTGTATTTATTAGTTAGATTGTCTTATGTATATATATATGTATTTATGACAAAAGCAGTTAAGACCATAGAGTTATGATAGATTGAGAATGTGCTTATTAAACTATTGGGGTGTGGAGAAAGACAACAAAGGATGCGTTCAAATATATATATATATATATATATATATATATATATATATATATATATATATATATATATATATATATATATATATATATATATATATATATATATATATATATATATATATATATATATATATATATGTATTTACTTAATATCATACTGCTTTTAACATCTCAATTGGTAAGAAATAAAATATAATAGTTTGAACAAAATATTGTGAAATAATAAAAATACAACTAAAAATTTTTCATAAATATGTATGAAACGCTTCTAACATTGGTTCTAAAATACCTACAGAAAAGGATAGACCTTTATCTATTTGAACATAATTATAAATATGTCTTCTGAATTTATAAAAAGTTTTTTTGTTCCACTTCATGTTATATAATTTTTTGAAAACTATTTAATTCCAAACACTTCTTTCAATTTCTTTTAAAAAATCATTAATATTAACGGCTTCCACCATTGACAAAACGGTTTCGAAACGGTTTTTTATAATGTCATCAAAAAGTGCTGTAGATACATCATGTTTCTTACGACACATCCCCATACTCATCATGTGTTGAGTTATACAGAATATTATAACTTGGAATGTCAAACGTTCTACAGCTTTTTCTTCAACAACATCATTATTTATCACATAGTTATGATACATTTCTGGAAGGAAGTCCTTTAAGTAGATTGGATTTGTTGTTGTATTGTTCTAAAATACAAGCGATAATTAGATAACTAAAGCAATTAAAGGTTTTCAACAGGTGTTAAATAGTATTTTTTATTAATTCTTACCTTTTCATCAGGCTGAGATTCCGACTTTAGATACAATGGTTGGCTTCCTACGTCTTGAGTATTCATTCTGAAAAAACAAAAAAAATTGGTTCAATTCTTTATAATCAATTTAAAGATAGATATGTCATAAAGCCTTCAGATAGTTGTGTTAGCTAGCGGAAATAATTGTATTTTTAGTCTTACCTTTATGAAGAGAGAACTCTTAGTAGTTGCAATGAAAGATGTAGTAGATGTTGTTCATTTGCTCACTGTTGTTGAACTGGATAATCTCTGTCTCTTATATAGCTAAACGTGTGAAAATAAATGTTTTATTCCCGTGAAAGCATTGGTTTCTATTCGCGTGAAAAGAAAATTTTTATTCCCGCGAAAGCATTGGTTTGTATTCGAGTGAAAATAAAATTTTTATTCCCGCGAAAGCAACGGTTTCCATTCGCGTGAAAATAAATTAGTTATTCCCGCGAAAGCAACAGTTTCCATTTGCATGAAAATAAAATGTTTATTCCCGCGAAAACAACGGTTTCCATTCGCGTGAAAATAAAATGTTTATTCCCGCGAAAACAACGGTTTCCATTCGCGTGAAAATAAATTATTCATTCCCGCGAAAGCATTGCTTTGTATTCGCGTGAAAATAAATTATTCATTCCCGCGAAAGCAATGGTTTCCATTCGCGTGAAAATAAATTATTTATTCCCGCGAAAGCAACGGTTTCCATTCGTGTGAAAATGAATTATTTATTCCCGCGAAAGCAACAGTTTCCATTCGCGTGAAAATAAAATGTTTATTCCCGCAAAAGCATTGCTTTGTATTCGCGTGAAAATAAAATGTTTATTCCCGCGAAAGCAACGGTTTCCATTCGCGTGAAAATAAATTCTTTATTCCCGCGAAAACAATGGTTTGTATTCGCGTGAAAATAATTTTTTTATTCCCGCGAAAGCATTGGTGTTCTTCCGTAAAAACAATGTTTCATTAATTTAACCTTATGATAAATGGGATGATTTCAGCTATATAAGAAGCACTGTTTTCACACAGAAAGCAGTCACTTCAACATTAGCAACTGAAGGAGCAAGATCTACTACAACATCATCTACTACAACTGCTAGAAGGACTTTCTGTTTTAAGGTAAGTCAACTTGATGTACTATTGAGTATAAATTTAACTTTTTATCGATTTAGATACTAACAAAGGTATGATATTGAGTAAATATACATATATATATATATATGTATATATATATATCTTCAAATTGGTTTGAAAAAGAAATCAAAAAATCATAACAAGGATTTTCACTTTATCTTTTAGAATGTCGACACTAGTCAATACAAAACAACTGAAGAATAAAGAACCAAAACCTTCACAAGACAAGAAGGTGATTGATGACAATGTACTTCTTCAACGCACTACGATTCCCTTTCAAAGCGCCAGTCTGAATATTTTGGCAACTCTCATCATCAAAAGTGCCTCTCTGTTAAGTACTGTATCTCCAGCTTCCAGAAGAAACATTGAAAACATAGTCAAAGTTGAAGATTTACCAATACCTACAGTTATGCAGGTGTTAACCGTTGAGTTCCATGATGAAACGAACTGCACCATCATCTACAACTATAAAAAGGATGGAAAGATAGTTAGAGTGAAGAGCACTATTCCAGTAGCAGCAGAATTACTTGTTAATGAAGCTTCACAAATAAGGCCACTGGTTTTGATCTACATGGGTGTTGAAAAGACTGGAAAAGCAATTTTTCGTGCCGCTACAGAAACAGGATCTACTTTGAGATGGAAGAATGCGTTTGATGTATTACCAGAAAAAAGTATGAGACAAATCAATGCTTATTTAACGGTAGCTAATCTTCAGGATTTCCCAACAGATAGTGTCATATGTTTCCAAAACCCCGAAGTGATAACAAAATCTGACAGGCGATGGAATGGGAATGAAGAGACTCTTCTAGTTCAATACAGAAGTGTTGTAGATGAAGAATTACTGATCGGAGATATGGGCATTCCTCATCAAATAGCTTCTGCTGTGACATCGGAAAGATTTGGAGTTATTCTTTTCAAGGGTCTGAGTCGAAACGCAGACAATTCAATTTTCTACAACATCAGTGTACTCGCAGCTCATCAAGCCTTCGTCCAAGCCTCGGAACTGACTGATAATCCAAAATCTGAGGATTTTCTCAACCACTTCGATGATGCTGAAAAATAAGACTGTGGAGAACAAACTCTCGAGAAGCTAATCTATAACTCAAGGGATTCATATCACTATAGGTAAGTTTTATTAATTTTTACCATAATTTAAAAAAGTTGATTTGTGAAAATTTTGTGTATTCTTACAATGAAAAACCACTTAATTTCTCTTTTTCTCGTAAATAACAGTAAAACGATTTATCAGGTAAATGATCAATTTGTGAACATTTTTTGTAAAACATTTTTGTAAAACATTTTTAAATTATATATATATATTTCGAATTAAAAAAGGAGTTTTTTGTGTCATCAGTGTATTTTTTTTACATAAAAGTTGGAAAAATAACAAAAGATTATAATTATTTTACAAAAAATGCTTGATTTTTCACATAAATGATCAACTCATAAACATTTTTTGTAAAACATTTTTAAATTATATACATTTCGGATTAAAAAATGACTTTTTTGTGTAATCAGTGTATTTTTTTTACATAAAAGTTGAAAAAATAACAAAAGGTTATAATTATTATACAAAAATGTTTAATTTTTCACATAAATGATCAACTCATAAACATTTTTTGTAAAACATTTTTAAATTATATATATTTCGGATTAAAAAAAGGACTTTTTTGTGCAATCAGTGTATTTTTTTTACATAAAAGTTGAAAAAATAACAAAAGGTTATAATTATTTTACAAAAACGTTTAATTTTTCACATAAATGATCAACTCATAAACATTTTTTGTAAAACATTTTTAAATTATATATATTTCGGATTAAAAAAAGGACATTTTTGTGTAATCAGTGTATTTTTTTAGCTAGAAGTTGAAAAAAAATCACAAAAGGTTATAATTATTTTACAAAAAAGCTTAATTTCTCACGTAAATAACACGTTTTATCACATAAATGGACAATTCATGAGCAATTTTTGTAAAACAATTTTAAATTTTATATATATATATTTATATATATATTCTGGATCCAGATGAAAAAAAGGACTTTTTCGTGTGTAATCAGTGTATTTTTTACATAGAAGTTGAAAAAATAACAAAAGCTTATAATTATTTTACATTAATTTTTAATCATGCTATACTAATACATCACTTTTTATTTTAGTCCATTATATCGTAAAAAAAAAACAGAGTAAAGGACTTTCCCTAAAAAATAATGAGCTGAATGATGTAACTCAGTGAGTTATTTTCCTGTTATGTATAATGTAAACTATCTAATGTAGCTAAGAGTAAAATTCAAGTTCGGTAAAACTTATTTATATAATGAATAACTTTTGTATTTTAGTCAATTATTGGATCAAAAAGAATACGGAATACAGGAATTCCTCTCTGAGACTAATAATTTATCACCAGAACATCAAAGAAGATATTGTTCAAGAAAAGTGCTTTGTAACCATTGATATCGTAAGCTATAGTAGTTTGTATTACACAAAATTTACTATAAAACAGTTTTGAGAATGTAAAAACTAGATATGGTACTTTCTATTACAATTATTTACCTGTAAATTTTATTCATCTAGAGGAGTAATTTGGTGATTTTCGACAGTTTTTAAAAAAGTTAAAAGTACAAAAAAAGTTAAAAAAAGGTATGTAATAAAACCCTGTTTTGAAACATAAAAAATTTAAAAGGAAGGTGTAGGATAAAATCCTCACTCAAAAAATTAATAATAAAAATTGAATGGAATAAAAGAATATTTTCCTAAATACCAAAATTTTGTAAATATAAAGTCTATATATATTTTTTAAAAAAGTATCGAAAACTATATATTTTAATGATTATTTTTTTTAAAAAGTTGAAAAAACAAAAAAACTTTGTAATAAAACCCTGTTTTAAAACATAAAAAAATTAAAAACGATGCTGTAGGATAAACCCTCGCTCAAAAAATTAATGAAAATTGAATGGAATAAAAGAATATTTTACCAAATACCGCATTTTTCTTGTAAATATATAGTAAACATTTCTAAAATATTGTTGGTGAAATTTACTGGAAAATGGTTTCAAGTGTGTCAAAGACTAAATTGATGTCTTCATCGAAATGTTTATTTTCAAAAGATCCATATAATATCATTGAATCAATTAGTCAAATTTAACACTCAAATTTTTTATTATCAAGTAGGCTTAATGTTTCTATTGGGATTAATTCTCAAATATTGTAAATTTTAACTATCTAGAGGAGTAATTTGTCGATTTTGATGTGTTTTTTCTTTAAAAAAAATTATTACGTAATACCACATACTTCAGTTCTAATTCGTTTGAACAACTTCATGGGAGACAAAGAGTAAAAAGTTACATTGATTTAGTTTTTAGAATTGAAGTTGCCATCGAAAATGGTTTGTTCTTGAATGGGTAAATCCATAACCTCCTCATCATCACGACAGAATTTTTCTGATGATTGCATTTTGAAAAACAATTTTTTTCTTTAAAAAAAAAATTATTACGTAAATCACATACTTCAGTACTAATTCGTTTTTAGAATCAAAGTTGCGATCGAAAATGGTTTGTACTTGAATGGGTAAATCCATAACTTCCTTATCATCATGACAGAAGTTTTCTGATGATTGCATTTTGAAAAACAAATTACATTGATTTAGTTTTCAGAATTGAAATTGCCATCGAAAATGGTTTGTTCTTGAATGGGTAAATCCATAGTCTTCTCATCATCATGTCTAAGTTTTCCACCCCAATATCTCCAACCTCTCAGAGATAGAGATTGTTCTGTTTAAAAAAAAATGGAAATTGTATATATAAATGATTGTTTTGAAAAAATGGTAAATTTTTGAAAAAATTTAAAAGGAAGATGTGGGATATAGCCCTCACTCAAGAAACTAATTTTTTATGATAGGTTGCTTACCTAACAATAGGAAAATAATGAATAATGTATATTTAAGCAGTTATTGAAAAAATTAATGAAAATTGAATAGAAGAATATTTTACCAAATACCCTGTTTTTTTTGTAAAGATATACAAACAGATAAAATTTAACCATTTAGAGGGTGATTTCTTTTTTGCAAAAAAATAATGAGAATTTAATGAAATGAAAGAATATTTTACCAAATACCCTGTTTTTTTGTAAATTTGTACAATTAGATGAAATTTAACCATTTAGAGTATGATTTCTTTTGGCAAAAAAATTAATGAAAATTGAATGAAATGAAAGAATATTTCACCAAATACCTCTTTTTTTGTAGATGTATACAAATAGATGAATATCTAACTTCATCCATTTTTTTCCATTTGGGATCATGTTTTGAAGGTTTTCGAGATATTTTTTTTAGTAAAAGCTTATCCATTGATTGTCATTACAAGTTGTAGTGTTTTGTAGTATTTAATATTTACTGACTCTAGCTATATTATATGAGATTTTTCCTACTTATTACACAATAAATGTATATATTCACATATTGTTTCATTTTTAATCACTGTATTTATTCAATGTAGATATATCTCCTCTCTCCTCTCTCTCCTCTTTTCATCTCTCCTCTCTTTCTCTCAAGATATCATATCATTCGGAATTACAAAAAATTATCAAACCTTAAATGCCTTACATTCAAAATCTAGATACCCTGTGAGTTATAATTATGTATACAATTATGTAAAAAAATTATCATAACTTAAATGCCATACATTCAAAATGTAGATGCCATATAAGTTCAAATTAAGTAAAAAAATAATCAGAACTCAAATGCCACTTAAATGCCACTCAAATGCCACTCAAATGCCCCTCAAATAAAATACAATATAAACTCGGCGAATCCATCCAACGCCGTAACCCATTGCATAACCCCAGATTTTAACCCCACAAAAAACACTTGGTAGGGAGGTCTGCTCATATATTACTACTACTAGTAACACCCAAACTAGTCATTTGTTACACAAATATTTGTGCAAAACTTATAAATTAGTAAATTGTAAACCTTTACCTTGCGAAGTATTATTGTGGGTTTTAGTGTTCACTATGTCTGCGCACACGCTGTACCACATTCCTGCACCCTTATAATAGCCATTAGATGGCCAGAATGACTAAAAACGGTTATACCAAATGGATTAAAACTATACTTGTGTCTATACTGACCCTGTAAGGAGCTATGCCGACCTATACTGACCTATCCCGACCCTGTATGCACCAGTACCGACCTCACTGGGCCGGCAGTAAGTGGGTCACTGTAGACTAAAGACTCAAAAGTAGCCTGGGAGAAGCAGAGAGCCATCTACCGGAGATGACCTCCCCTAACCTTTACGAAAGATGGAGAACCAAAGCTAAAAAGACGAAGGACTAAAGGCAGGAAGTGGGAATGACTCTGATTGGTGAATTAGCCTGTAACTCCGCCTACCACTACAGGGCGTCTATACCTTTGACCCCATACTGTTATTCTTATTCGTTATGTATTTATATACTCATATTCATTGGTGCATGTTGCAATATTGTTATGTTATTGGCTAACCACTTCCTGTGAATCGCCTATAAAACGCAGAAATTTTTCTGTAGTAATCAGTTGTAATGTACATTTTACTAACTCGTTTTATTCTGTATGAATAAAAGCATATTAACTCAGCAGCATTGAGCTATGTGTCTGAGCCAAGGGCTCCTTACTGGTTGTAGAGTGTGGAAATACTATATCTTGTATTCGTTCGGTGCCTCACCGATCTTGTTGTTGTAACAGGTTATACTAAAAACTGGTGGTAGCACGCTACCAATTTCAGCTAGTGATTTTCAGCCACCAAAATCTACTTTAGTATACCCAAATATACTATTATAACTTTTAATAGTATAGAACTGATATACAATGAGCTGCAAATTCATAACTTGTAGAAGGTAATTTCTGACAAACTTTAATGCAAAGTTCGTATATAACTAACTCAAAAATTTGCTCACTCGTTGAGCCAAACTTGTCAGTTGTAAACTTACAGTTCGTGAAATAACGATTGGTAAAATTGGAAGTTATTTGTAATCTTGAAGTTTATGCGGGGAATATGTTGTTCATCTACTTAAGATAATACCTTATCTGGCAAAAACCTGGGATAAAATGAAAAAGAAATAGTTGGTTCTTAAAAATTAGTAAGCGTCCCCCAATATTTTTTAGTAGTACTAGTTATGTACTCCAACTGATGTTGAATAATTATTCATTATTTCTTACCATTTTGCCAGCACTACTGGTTGAGTAATTCAACTAATATTAAACAATCAATTCTAATTACTTACCTTATTGCCGAGAGTTTCCTATTAGTTGTAGTAGATGTTGCTGGTTCGGATGGAATTGTTGAAGTGGATGCTTTCTGTGTGAAAACAATAGCTCTTAAATAGCAAAAGTTGCACTAATGGACCGGAACTCAAGTTGGTGGATGGTATAAAAAGTAGCTTTTAGAGCGAAAACTATATATATCTATTTTAAATGGTTTCATGCGAGAAAGTGTTTTTTTCAGACAGAAAAAAATGCTTTTTTATTCGTGCAAAGAAAAAACAATTTTCGCAAAAAATCTAAGATGCAGTGCGAAGGGTTTTTTTTGCAAAAAAATGTGTTTTATTTGCTCGGAAAATGTTTTTCATTCGTGCGAAGAAGAAAAAATCTTCGCGCAAAAAATCTAAGATACAGTACAAAGGTTTTTTTGAGCAAAAGAAATGTGTTTTATTTGCCGCAAAAAAATATGTTTTGTTCATGCAGGAAATATTTTTCATTCGCGTGAAAAAATGTGTTTCTTTTCCAATGAAAAGAAGGGTTTTTTTCCGGACAGAAAACTTCGACTTTTAGCCAGAAATTATAGTTTTCTTTGCGAAAAAAATGTGTTTCCTTCGTGCGAATAAGTATTTTTTCTGCGTGAAATAATGCGTTTTCCCAGACAGAAAATTTTGATTTTTTTTTTTTTTTTTTTTTCAGCTTCAAATTTATGTTTTTTTCGCACGAAAAAGTGTTTTTTTTTTGGCGAGAAAACGTGTTTTCCCACGAAAAGAATGAATTTTTCAGACCGCAAATGCTGATTTTTTAATCAGAAATTCATGTTTTCTTTGTCCTAAAGAATGGGTTTTTTTGCACAAAAGAATCGGTTTTTCGGACGGAGAAATGTTTATTTTTTAGCCAGAAATTGATGTTCCATTTGCGCGAAAAAAATTGTTGTTTTCAGACAGAAAATGGTGATTTTTTAATCAGAAATTCATGTTTTCTTCAGTCAAAAAAGTGTGGTTTTTTCACGTGAAATAATGGGTTTTTTGGACAGAAAAACGCTGATGTTTCAGCCAGAAGTTGATGTTTTATTCATCCGAAAAATGTGTTTTATTCCCGCGAAAAAGTGTGATGTTGCTTTTTAGTCAAAAACTGTTGTTTTTTGAGCAAAAAAATGTGTTTTTTTTCAAATGAGAATGGGTTTTCAGAATGGGTTTGCAGACAAAAATGTTGATTTTTCTAGCCAGAAGATGACGTTTTCAAAAATTTATTTTTTTTTCAAAGAGCAAATGGTGATTTTTTGATCAGAAATTGATGTTTTTTTCTGCGAAAATGTGCTTTACTCGCGCAAAAAAATGTAATGTTGCTTTTTAGTCAGAAATTGTTGTTTCTTCGAGCAAAAATGTGCTTTTTTTGCGTGAAAGAATAAGTTTGCAGACAAAAATGTTGATTTTCTAGCCAAGAATTGACATTTTCAAAAATTTTTTCTTTTCAAACAGAAAATGGTAATTTTTTAATCAGAAATTGATGTTTTATTCGCGCGAAGAAATGTAATGTTGATTTTTAGTCAAAAATTGTTGTTTCTTCGGGCAAAAGTTTTTTTGTTTTTTTTGTCCGAAAGAATGGGATTTCAGACAAAAATGTTGTTTTTTTAGCCAAAAATTGACGTTTTATTCGCGCAACAAATGATTTTTTCAGACAGAAAATAGTGATTTTTTATTCATAAATTGAGGTTTTATTTGGTCGAAAAATGTTGTTTTATTCGCGCGGTACAATGTGGTTTTTTGTGTGAAAGAATTTTTTTCGGGCAAAAAACGTTCAATTTGCAGCCAGAAGTTTGTTTTTTTGCACGACCGTTTTTTTGTTTGTTTTGCGCGAATAAATGTTTTTTTCTCGTGCGAAAGAATGCGGTTTTACACATAAAATTTTAATTTTTTAGCTAGTAATTTATATTTTTTTGAGCAAAAAAATGTGTTTTTTTTATACAGAAAAATGCCCATTTTTGAGCCAGAAATTGATGTTTTTTTCGCGTGAAAAAAACAGTTTTCTTTTCTAGAGAATGAATGTTTTATTCGCGCGAAAAACTGATATACATTATAATGGGTTTTTTTTGCGAATAACTTTTACATAGTACATCGATTTTCACATGAATATTGGTAGTAACAACAGTTCAATCAGTGCAGCTTTGATTATTCAAGAAGCAATGCTTTCACACAGTAATCATCCACTTCAGCAAAAACATGGAAAGAAGCAACATCCACTACAGCATCTACTGCTAGCACTAGTACGTTTCTCAGTAATTACTAGGAAGACTCTCAGCACTAAAGTAAAATTTAATAAATTTTTATTATTACCTACCGACAGGTTGAAATAATCAACTGGATACGTTGTAAGTATCAAATAGTAGTAGTAATATAGGAGCAGATCTCCCTGGTGGAGATAAGGTTCTCCTGGTCCCAAGTGCCTTTTTGTAAACACCAGCTACCATGAAAACCTGGGTATTTATTTTTGCGTACCATTTTAGGTTGTTTGAAAATATAGTTTGTAATTGTATGATTAATTAAGTATTTGCTGAGCAGGGGTTGTATTTATTATGGTTTGTATAATTATTTAGATTAGGGATTAGGGATTAGGGAGTCTGAAAGATACCTTTTTGTTGCACCAGGTGCAATCAGTGTTTTAATTTGTTAGTGTAATTCCTTGAAGTATTTACTGTGCAGGGGTTTATATTGGGATTTTTATGTCGATTTAGATCATGAGGCTGACTAGTTTATAATTTTATGGATTATAAGGTTCTCCTTGTTCTCTATATGCAAATGATGCCCCTGTTCCCGTGAACTCGATGAGGTGCCTTTTTGTGTGCACCAGTTGTTTGAATGGGTGTAATTACTTTGGTGCTGAGTGTTGGTTAATACATTGTATTGTGTTGGTATGTGCTGGAGATTATCCCGGAGGTTACACTGGAATTATGTTGATTTGGTTAGAAAATGGTAATAGTGAATGTAATAAAGTATATAATCTATTGTGTGAAGTGTATGCAATGAAATATTATTTATTGATAGGATATTGGATAATTGTATTATAATGTTGAAAAAATATACGGAAGCATTTATGCCAAAAAGATAAAATAGCTCATAAAGAACTGAGTGTAACTAGTATTAATACTATTACGGTTATTTTTTGTAGATCTTTGTACCTTGCGTTGAGTCCTCGCTCTTATAGTTTTCCTTAGAGCAAGCTCTTTGCGTACAGTTCTCCTTTTTAGAGCAAGCTCTTTGCGTGCGTGTTCGATAGAAATAGGTGTATTTACCCGTTCTAGTTGATGTTGATGTTGTTGTTGTACTTTATAATGAACTCTCTGAATGACTTCTGTAGTATCATTCCTTAAGAGCTTTATTGCTAGAAAAGTTTAACACCCAAAACTTTTTAGCTGTTCTATCAAGTCAAACTGTATGAGTTTACAATTGTTTGTGAAAATTCGTACTATTTCTTCGATTCCTTTATTGCATAAGTTTTGAAAAAGTACTAAGCCTTCTTCATTCAGAGGTTTTTGTTCAGTTTCTGCTTCTTTGTCGTTAACTGTTTCTATTTTTATGACCAGCTCTAAAAAAAAATGGAGAAATCCTATTAATCACTATTGAAGTATGATGTAAAGGATTTCTGATGGTAATAAATAATACATGTTTAAAGCTATAACTAAGTTTCATGATTAGTCTTACATAATTATTCTAATAAATTTTACTTTGATGCTGATAGTCCGTCTATTTATTGCAGTAGATCCAGAAGCATACGCTGTTTCTTTAGTTGTTATACCTGAAACGATTGATTCTTATGTGACTGAGTACAATAAATAGTACATGATTAAAAAAACTATAACTTATCGAGTTTGGCAGTTAGTCTTAAATAATAATTTTTGTTACCTTGTTGCTGAGAGTTTTTAGGCAATGTATTGGAACCAGAACCATATGTTGATCCTTCAAATGCTTTGGCTGAAATAATGAATTTTACAAAGAGCAGAGCTGTTTAAATAGCTAATGTTGCACCGACTACCCTAAACTTACAATAATCACTCGTATTTGCGTGAAA
This sequence comes from Cryptosula pallasiana, assembly GCA_945261195.1. Lineage (NCBI taxonomy): Eukaryota > Metazoa > Bryozoa > Gymnolaemata > Cheilostomatida > Cryptosulidae > Cryptosula > Cryptosula pallasiana. The sequence continues at coordinate 11,131,032 of OX183132.1, forward strand.
ACTCCTTTATTTTTTACAATTTATTCACGTGAAAAACATATTTTATTCACGCAGAAGAATTGGCTCTAGGTGCATGAAAACATGATCTGTCATTCGCGGGAAAAAAGTTTTTTATTTACCATGCTTTACTCGCGTAAGAAATATGTTTCATTCACGGGGGAAAAAAGTGTTTTTATTTGCTGTTGTTCGCGCAAAAATGGCTTTACTTTTTATGATTTATTCACGCGAAAAATATTTTTATTTATGGGAAAAATTGGCTTTATTCGCGTGAAAACATGATCTTTTATTCGCAGGAAAAGCTTCCCTCGTGTAAAAAGATATTTTCCTAGGAGAAAAGCTAGACTTATTGCGTGAAAACATTATTTTTTGTGTGATGATAAACTCCTCTTTTCGCGTGAATAGATTTTTTTTAGTTGATAAACCTATATGTATTATAAAGGGGTTTTTCATAGGGTCAATCGGTGCAACTTCAGCTATTTAAGAACCACTGTTTTCACACAGAAAGCATATACTACAACTATTAGGAGAGCATTCAGCATCAAGGTAAAAAATACTAAATAGTTATTTGACTGTAGCTGATTAAGTCATCTAGTTTTTCGGAACTAGATGAACAACTCATCTAGTTTTTCAAAACTAAAGCTTTTAATAAAGTGCTAATAATTACAGTATATTTTTACCATTTAACTTAAGTTTTGTTTTGTAGACACAATGACTTCAAACTCTAAAACAGTTCTCCTGGTTCTCTATATGTAAATGATGCCCCTGTTCCCGTGAACCCGATGAGGTGCCTTTTTGTGCGCACCAGTTGTTTGAATGGGTGTAGTTACTATGGTGCTTAATGTTGATTAATACATTGTATGGTGTTGGTATGCGCTGGAGGTTATCCCGGTATTATGTTTATTTGCTTTTTATTTGAATAAAAACGCTAATATTAAATGTATGAAATAGCTCAAATAAAGAACTGACTGTAACTAGTATAAATAGTATTACAGTTATTTTTTGTAGATTTTTGTAGCCTGTGATGAGTCCTCGCTCTTCTAGTTCTTCTTTTTAGAGCAAGTATTTTGCGTGTGCGTTTGATGGAAATAGCTGTATTTAGTCGCTCTAGTTGTTGTTGTTATACGTATCCAAAACAAATCTTAAGAGAAGATTTTCTGTTGCAAAAGAGACAGCAACAAAAAATCAAACTCTCCCAAGATTCATTTTACCTACAACACAAACCAGTAAAGAGAAAAATGGAAAAGAAACACTGTCCAATCCGGATAAAGCTCTAAAGATAGCCAAGTCTCTTGAAGGATGGGAGACAAGTGAGTTGCAAAAGATTGGAAATTTCCAAACGCTAACAACACTCGCTGTCCCAGCTGTTATGCAAGTTGTTTCTATTGATCGGAATATTGGTGTATACGGTGATTGCTATGTTATCACCTACCTTGGTAATTTGGGTGTGAAAGATTTTCAGAGAGTAGTTTTTCCAAGTAGAGTAATTCCAATTATCCATCACCTTGTAACATTGTGTACTTGGGTGAGCTGGAAAACCCAAAAAATCCAAACACTAGTTGCTACAATATCAAACGTGTTAGCACAAAGCACTTAACCTCTATAGAAGCCACTGCTGAAGCCAAAGAATTGAGAACAATGACCAAGGAGGAACTCAAACTCAGCTTCGACATCAAATATCTCAGTAATTTCAAAAATTTAGCGGTTTTGCCATACATCAATGTTGTTGAAAGATCCATTCCTCAACGTTTCAATGGAGAAGAATCTGTCGTAAATTGTATCCAATATGTCTTGGAAAAAAGTGGAAAAAGAGAGGTGAGAACACTCCTCTTACGGATCAGATACGTCGAAGAAGCTAAAAAATGTGTTCCAGGTGTGATGCTTTACAAAGGGAATAAAAGGTGCGAACTCTAATGCATACCACAATCTTGCTTTTATCTCTTCAACCAGTGGCAGTAATCGGATAGAAAATTGCGAGCAAGCAAAATTCAATGAGAAGATATCAAAACCGGATGTTGACGCTGAACTTGAAGAATCCCTACAGGAGGAATCCCATGATTTTGAACCAGGACTCAGCGCTGATGATAATGAGTAGACTATTTTTACAATTCAGTGTAAAATTAGCTAAACTAATGCAAATAGTGTATTAAACTCTTATATACTCTATGTACAATTGAAGTAAAATAATCTTGGAACAAAATCGAACTTCATGTTTATGAATACACATAAATAGATAAAGAGCTATATTCTGCACATACTTTTGAACTTATAGAAGTATTCCGTATCTATCTATAATGTTTTCTATACGTTATACTAACAAAAATTTAAAAAAAAACTAACAATTACGCTTTTGTCAGAACTGTAAAATTATCCAACAAATCTAACACAAATATTTTAGGGGTATACACCAGGTCTTTTTTACCAATAGAGCTTATGATAAATATTTTTCATATTTATATAATAAAGTTCTGCAATAATGCAACGCTTCATTTCTATACAACACCTGGTGCACACAAAAAGTACCGGAGGATAAATCAACATTCCACACCAATAAATAACATACATTCTGAACACCTGGTGCACACAAAAGGAGATCCGACACACCATACAATGTATTAATCAACATTCAACACCATAAAATTACATGCGTTATAATCAACTGGAGCACACAAAAAGGTACCTCACAGGTTCTCATGGTAACTGGTGCATACTTCAAGTACCTGGAACCAGGAGAACCTTCTCCTTAGACTCCATGACAGAGATTTGTTACCTTATTACTACTCAAGTATTTTCCACTAGTTGAAGAACTCAACTAGTTGCGCCATGGAGCAACTATCTTTGAATAGTTATAATTAAATAAAGATAAATTCCTCGTATTTTTTATTTTTTATTATAAATAGTCAAGACGCTGAAAGTCAATTAATAATTAAAAAACCAGAGATCAAGAAAATTTTGTTCTCTGCTGTCATCTCCCATCTGTAAAGAGAAAAAATGCAAATCCCCACTCAACAGATCTCTATGATCTCATGCAATGAAACATCATGTTGTCAATTCGGAAGAGCAAAGACAAGATGATGAGTCCATAGACAATGACGAAGACTCAAACTGCAAAACAAGAGTGGTGATGAATGTTGAAGATGAACATTCCCTTTCAGGATGTCAACATCAACAACATGAGTGCCATCACACACAATAGCGCCTCACTGCTGAATATTGTAATGATTTTCCCCGTGTTATGAGGAGGAAGAACGGTTACTGGTACTGCAAGAGTGCTATACTTACTGGCTGTACTCTGTATTTCGTGGTAGCGATGGCTACAGAGTGTCAAAGCAGTATAGTCTCTCTGATACGGAGAGTACTGAATGCTGCTAACTAGCGGACACGACTAAGTTCGGCAACCGGCCAAACAGATTTCACAAGTTTAACAGGGTAGCAGTACTTTATTCTACTTGCTACTTGCTACTAAAACAAAACGCACAGAACTGAACACTAAGTATGAGTTTAAAATAACGATAAGTCTCTAGATATGTATTGAATAATAGTCCAATGTGTCTGGCAGTATAGTCTTCTTGGCTGGTCGTTACTACTCTGAATCCTAAGCGTCTCTTCCCAAACGCCTTCCAACGTAATCCTCCTGGTAGTTCCAAATGATTACTCAGCTTCTGAGACTGGTGCTGGCTAGCATTGAACGCTAGCTAAGATGCACCAACAGTAACTAGACAATACTAGTTCGAGACACTAGCTATATCTAATCAGAGTATCTAATTGTATCTGCACTACCGGGCTGCGTGCAGCTCTATATAAAGTGGGTACGAAATCATGTAAGCATAAAAATACATGATTGAGCAATAAAAGCAAGCTAGCATGTGACAAGTGTCAAAGTGGATAAATAACTTAGAGGCGGAAAAGTCCTTCCTGCGCTTGGCTTTAGTGAAGCAGTAGGTCCTCTGCACTCTTGAGCGTTCAAGCATAACCACTAGTAGATAAGCTTTAGTAGTCTTGGATATATATGAGCGGTTGGCATATGTTGTTAGCACCGGCTGACAAGATTGCAGCTCTGTGCAATTCCACTACAATACTGCGACCCCACACCAACAAAACAGCATTGAAAGAGCTGCGCAAATTCGAGATCTACCGGTGCCAACAGTTGTGAATGTGTTTACCATCAAATTTTGCGATGAAGCGATGTTCGCTATCATCTACAACTATCAATAGGATAAGAAGACGATTCGAGTGAAGAGTGATGCTTCAAGTGACGTAGGATTGGTTGATAATAAAGCTAAGCAGACATATCCAATGGTTTTGATCTACATGGGAGAGGGAAATACTGGAGAAGCAATTTTCCACACTGCTGATAGTTACAGTTGCTCTTTAAAGTTAAACGATGCGTTCAATGTGTTTGGTGGCACAATTATGAAACAGCTCAAGACTTATTTCAACATAGCTCACCTGCACGATTTTCCACCAGGTAGTTTCATAAGCTACAAAAATACGGGAATGCTAGAAAAAAGCTACATTAAATGGAACAAGGCTGCCAAGACTCTTGTTGATTGGTACAGATGTATGACGAATGGAGAGCTACTGGTTGAAGATATTTACATTTGCCCTCAAATAGCTTCGCTAGTATATAGTAGCATATAAAATGGAAATGGAGGGAGTAGGATCAATTGGCAAAAGGAGGTCGGGCTTGTCATTGATAGTCGAGCTATTAGCTAATGTTGTTTTAGGGTATTGCTTTGGTTTCTTTGCAGAAGACAAGTTATCTGTCCGTTGGTGACTATTTTTAATTTTTTCGACATCGCTTAAATAGCTGCGCATGTTTTGAATGTTTTTGCGCAACTTTTCGTACTTGGGCAAATCGGATTCACAAGATGTTTCCAACAAAGCTTCTCGCTTTTGTTTCATATATCTCACCGTTATATCTTCCATAGGGTTGTAATACAAAGGAGTGTTTTTTACTCTGTTGTTTTATCATTGCCAACTTTGCTCAATAATTTATCATACTCACTTTCGGGCACTAAAAAATAACGCCTAGAAAATCTCAAAGGCTGAAGACTCATACTTTTATTGGATTCATTGACGATAAAACATGTACAATAGGTGTGATTATAGCGTCCTGAAGATTGCCTCTCTCGATCTGAGTCCAAATTCTACGCTTATCACCGACGACGGTTCCATTGCCGGTTAGTTTGTGCAACTCCTTCTTGTAGCTCTGTAGCTCAATAAACTTTTCCAATTCTAGAGGAACATTGCCTAGTATAATGTTTTTTATAGTTTTTATCAAGGATTGAGTCACATCGAGTCACCATTTTTTTGTCTTTCGTTGACCTCCTAACCAGAGTAGCAATACTTTTCGTGCTTCGCAGTAACTGATTATATTGAGCAGACAAAATGGTATCAGTCCATTTATAATAACTTTTGCGCAATCCATTAGAGTCATGAGAAGATTTTTTTTTACACATTAGCTATTAAAGAATTTTAAATCGAAGCGCATGCGGTGTTGAGTGATAACAACAGCACCGCATTTCTTTCTAATTTTTGTTGCAGAGCTTCAGTCATTGTATTAACAACTTGTTACCCGAATGACTAACAATATATGTAAGAATAATCGAATAGTAGTTGTACTTATATATGTTTTTACTTAGGTACATATAAAGATTTGGTATTACATACATATTTGAAAATTGCCTGACCTCTACAAACCTTGACCAATCAGGGCAAAAAGCTAGTGTGTAATTCAATCAGTGCAGGATCAACAGTCAACAAGTGAACATTTATTATGAGCTCCCTCTCTACTATGCAGTCATCATTCCTCTGCATCTCTATTTATCATACCAACTATTCAGTAACCAGAGGACTTTAATACTTCAACATCACTTTATTGGGGCTTATGCCACATGTGTAGACTGCCATGTAAAGTCTTTACGCTTCCGTGGTAAGACATCATTATTTTGTAGAACATTCTTCGCTGTGCGTCAACAGGATATTGTTCACAAACGTTGTACAATACCCTGTGCTTTAAATTTGATGTAGTAACAGCTTATTTTATGCTATATTATTAGAAATATTACGTAGGAAAACATGTATCTTATTTATGTCATTAATTAATTTACAGGAGCATTGAGGGGCTCACCTGCACTCTAACCTAGTCTCAGTTGGTGGTGTATACCTTTTAATAATTGTGAGTTTATTTTCTGTTGTGCACTTTTATTCTGTTGTTCACTGTTATTTCACACTCTCTCATACAATGGCGACATCTTGGATTTACATGTCAGTTTGTCATGATACATGTAAAATTATGTCACATTTTGTACAGAGTGTAATTTTATGTACTATACTGAGCTCTTTTATCCAAAAGCTTCTTATAATCACTCTGTTTATACCTGTCTGTTCAGGGTACTATCAATAAAGTTGCCGATAAACTCAAACCACCATACTGAAAATACTTGCAATCCCTCATTATTCACTCACCAGCCACCCCTCAAACATTGCTGACTAGTATTAGTAATAGAATTAAACCAGATCAAACTGGATTTCAAATCATCACCAGGACCATACCCACTCAAGATTTCAATCTAGCAAGACATGTTTTCGTGTCAGTTAAGTTTTGCACGAGTAACAAGCGATATAAAAACATAATAGAAAGCAAAACTCAAGCAGTTTTCAACTACTGCACGGAGAAACTGTGTTAAGAGCATCAAATTATTGATGAGAGACCCTTCTTCAAAGATAGCCAAGCTGAACATATCAAACCCTGCCTACCATGCTTACTAAAGAGTTTCCTTGCCCGCTTGGACCAGATCCAGATAATTGCCTCCAGATAGAGAAGAAGCACTCATCAAAGAGGAAGATACAGATAATGAACAAACACAGCTAATAAAATAGTAGATTTCACTCCATGGTTCTGTCCACAATCCCCCTGGCCCTAAAAGCCCCAATCCCCATCAGCTGTGCACCACTGATTTCCTGCATGTCCACCGCAAGAGCATATGCACTTTCTCAGTTCCTGTAGAATGTGGTTAAAATCTTTACCCAGTGTAGAACAAGTGATACCTTTTACCCTAACTCTAAGATGCAGAAAGCATCTTTCCTACCTGAGCAGCCTTATCCTAGCTAAGGGTTCATCCAAGACATTTTTTGCCAGTGCATGATACCATCAGGCTGCCTACCACCACCTCACAGTCTAGTCGATGGTCATTTTGAAAAGCTTCTGTTGTCAGGAAGAGAGTGTCCTGTGTTTTAGCACTGCCCTTCAAGAGAAATTATTTAGTACATCATTAGTCAAATCAGCAACTCCACTTGTCCCTCATTACTGCCAGGGCCATAAATTTCCCCCCCCCCCCCCCCCCCCCGCTAACTTTTCCTTTTCCTCCCAGGGAGTTCCAAGTATTTTTTAATGACAATTTATTTGTAGAGGACTCGATACCTGAGCTGGTATCTACCTACCTATATAACACCTCATTTTTCTTCTGGTAAACCCCACCTACCCCACCTCAACGGTCTGTTTAGTAGGCCACTATACCAACAATCACCAACCCCTACCAATATCCCGGCTGTGAGAACTGAACCCTGTAACTCAGGTGCCTTAAATGGTAAAAAACCAGCTATTGTCTGAAAATTACTATGGGTATCCCCAATTACCAAGAAGGCCATTACAAATAATTAGATAAAGAAACTACACTTTTGCTGTTTCTGGCGACGGTTTTATGTTAAAAAATGGGCTAATATTCCATTCGTCTTAGCCAACACTACCTCAATTTTTTCGCAATGGTCAACATTCAAGTAGCGGTGTCAGTGTCATATCAAAAATATTTGGAAGGCTCCACGGTTGATAAACACTACATGCATGTATTTATATGGTAGCCAGGAACAGCTATCCAGTTTCCTACCAGTACAAACTGTGGTAGCGTCCATCTCGCTTTTGAGAGGGTCATTCTCCGCAGAGTGATAAATGTTCTATCAAAAAGGAGTTTTACTCCTCGCATGCTACCTCTTGCTATCCCCCTGCTTTGATATACAGAGTGGAGACCTTATGCATGTAGGCGCCATTTTGGTGCTTGTCACCATGCTCCTAAGGTAAACAGTAATGTAAACTAGCTGATGTTGTATAGAACATAGCTGAGTAGCTATAAATGATAGGAATCTTTGGAGTTCACAGAGTGAAAGCCTGGGATTGGAAGACCGTCTCCATACAGTAGAACCAACACTTTTTATTTATTTTTAGCTTGCACCGCTAAACTCTTGTGATACATGTTTATTACAATGCTAGAGTTCCACCAGCACTCGGTTCTGAAACATTAAAAAAGGAGACTGAGCGGACTGGGTGGCATGATTTACCAATTTTTTAACAAAAAACCATTATTTGCACTGGTCATATATAACACTCAGCTGGGTGAGACCCATACTTAATGGCCCTAATTAGACTGCTAGTCTGCTACTAGTCAAACGGCATATTGATGTTATAATTTTCAATTGGTTGGAGGGTGTGATTGACTTGCCTGTACCATATTAAGATATCGACGGGAGAAATCAACTTGCAAATTCCAGCTTCATAAACCACATAATTTTAAGACAATGAAAATTCCAAGTAAGTGCTTAAGCACTTTCTGATTCTCTCTGCACCAAGATGCCTGAGTGTTATATATCATTCTCCAGTCATATTAAAGTTCTCAAATATGTAATAGAACAATCTGGTTGTCTCTAAGAGAGCAACCTCTCGTACCCTTTCTCTTGCTAGTGTTTCCTTTCTCATCCTTTTCCCCGGGCCCCCAGTAAAAGATGCCGAAACTTAGCCCCCTCCCCCTACCCCCCCCCCCCCCCCCCCAAGTCCAGTTGCCTTCACCTCAGTTAGCTATTTTAGTTACTTCCCTTGTTCAACCTAAGGTAGCTACCCCTCTTCTTTCCCCAGTTGCTATGAGAAAGCCAGTTTTCTCCCACTCCCAATACAGCAACCTTGCACCAGCAAGTTTTGAACGTGTCCACTTTCTTTCTCCAGAGTCAACGAGGTTAAATGGAACAGATTGAGGGGGAGTCATCAATTTTCAGAAAAAGACTTTGACAATTGCACCAGCAAGTGGTCGTAGGGGAGTAGTAATATATGAGCAGATCTCCCTACCAAGTGTTTTTTTGTGGTTCTGGTCTTGGGGGTTATGCAATGAGTTACGACGTTGGGTGAATTCGCCGAGTTTATATTGTATTTCATTTGAGAGGTATTTGAGTGGCATTTGAGTGGCATTTAAGTGGCATTTGAATTTTGATTATTTTTTACCTAATTTGAACTCATATGGTAGCTAGATTTTGAATGTATGGTATTTAAGTTTTAGATAATTTTTTACATAACTCGAACTCATATAGTATTTTGAGAGAGAGGAGAGAGGAGTTATATCTAACTTGAATAACTATATTGATCAAAAATGAAACATTATATGATTATATACATTTATTACATAATAAGCAGGGGTAAACCTTCCCATATAATATAGCTAGGGTCAGTAAAGACTAAGTAATACAAAGCACCAGCTCTTGTAATGATAATCAATGCAAAGTCTTTTCCTTTAAATCGCATCTTAAAAAATCCTCAAATTAGCCTTCTATATGGTTAAAATTTACAGTATTTGGGAAATAATTGTAATAGAAAACATTATATCTATTAAAATTTACTGTAAATTTTATGTAGTACAAAGTACTATAACTTTCATTTATTCACTTGAGACTACATATCATCAGCATTTTGAGATCAAGTCTATATATATATATATATATACGATGAATGATTTTTTTGTATTATATATACATAGTTATAGTAACTATTCTAAAAAGAAGACTATTATGAAGGTTTTTATTTAAGCCAAAGTAGGTTCGGTAGATACTCCATCAGAACACACTCGTCTTTTAGCATAAAAATATGTGAGTCCTCGCTTTATTTGCTTGTATGTCAACATTTTTTTATCCTTTACAACAAATCCTCGATTTCTACCCATAAACGACTTTTTTGTGTTCAATACATTTAAATAACTGTCTTTGTTCAATTGATTAATTCGTTTGTTCAAACCTTTTGAGCTAAACTTGTTTCCTTTTTCTCCCCAGCAATAATAGGATTTAGAGTTAAGAGCAACAATTCCATCTCCGGTAAACTCCTCTTTAAACAATCCAGGTGTTCTTTTTCCATGTTTTAGTACTTTTTCACAACATTCTTGCATACTCCATTCTAAACCCATTGTTTTGATTCTTAACAATTCATCTCTATGTTTGTCACAGTATGGTCGTGGTAACCAATCACCATATTCATTGTAAAACTCTTTTTTCATACTTGGTTTTACCAGCGTTTCTAATGTTCCGCTCAACGCCATGTACGCGCTATCTGTATCCATTTCAACATATTGAAAATCACTTCTGTCAATATATCTATAAATAAAAAGATTGCTTCAATTATTTGGAAGTTTTATTTACTTATACATGATAATAGTAGGGAATTAGGCTTTACTTACTTATCCATAAAGTCGTAGTAAAACTGTAGCATTCTCAGTTTAGCATACTGTAGCACGGAGAAACCCAAGTGTACTGGAACATTCATAGTTAGCTGAAATGATGGTGATACTGATTAGCAAAGTAAACTTGTGGAATATAAATTTTGAATTGCAAAATAATTGTTTTAAAACTTACTAGCTGTTTACAGGTTACGATTTTATAAAAATCATCTGCTATCTCTTCCATGGCGATAAATTTGTTTCCTCTGATACGAAATGAAGCTTTTCTGGCGCCTTCGATGAACTTGATGGTGGTATGTTTTTCTTTATCAGTGATTGTTTTTCCATAAGCAGCATTTCCTACCAACTTGCTAGTAGTAGCGAGTAATTCTTGACTAGGGTCTGCATCTCCCATTCTCCTAGCGTCTGAAACCGATGTTCCAAAAGCTTCAAAAGCTTTTCTAGGAATATATTCTATTAGCTGATAAACTTTGGTGACTTTCAATCCTTGTTTCAAGTACGATTTCAACAAAGGACTCATTAGCAATATCTTATCTCCGTACATACTTCCAACTAATGAGCGTTGAGGAGTCTTTAAAAAACCTTCGGCTTCAGCAAAGACTTTCATTTCATCGCTCAAGTGTTCTCTGGTTAACATCGTATTTTTAAAAATCGGAGGCATTTCGGAGAACTTTTCTTCCTCTTCCTCAGGAACTTCGATGTCACATTCAACAAATCCGAAGAATTCTTCTGATTGAACTCTCTCCAACACTTCTTCTTGATTCAGCTTTTTTTCAAGTATTTTAGGGTAGAAAGAATTGTAAAACGTGTTGACAAATTTTTGTAAATTTGTATGAGTTTTTACACGCTTCATCCAGTCACACTCCCAAATCGAGGTTACAGTGTAACCTAATGCTCGAAGATATTCTTCATTTTCCATCGTAGTTTTAAACAGATTTGCTTTTGATTTTCTTCCACTAGCTTGAAGCTCTTGCTCTTTAGCGTTGTTATAAGAGCAGTCGTGTCCATGCCAAAAACATCCGTGGAATTGAAAGACATGACGATTTTCAACACAGAAACCATCAACTGGTAATCCTCGCTGTCCGAGAGTAACTTCTCCTCCATTGAGCTGATGTCTGGTATTGATTTTTTTTGAGAACATTTGGAACTGTAACCAGCTATGAGCTATCTTGCTAAATTTTACTGGTTCAGCGACAAAGGAGTTTTCGATTTTTCTTCTTCGAGGATAGCCAGTAGGCATTGATTGCATCATACACCATAAATAGAGCGCATTTGCATCAACTCCATAGATTCTATCACAAATCTTTGCTTCTTTTCCCAACCAATGTTCTCTAATTTTAGTTATACCTTTTTCGTGATATCTATGCATCACTAGACTTGGCCCACCAACTATATTTTTCTTTATTAGAGGATAAAGTTCTGCATTGCAGTTGTCAAGCAGACAAATTGGGAGAGTCTGACGAAACGAGTTACCAAGTTCATCAAAATTCAAGTATGTAGATAGGTATGGAGGGGGTGGTTGAGGAGCTTTGTTAAACATCCATCGAATCGCTAATCCTGGTAAAGATATACCATCTTTTAACATATCAATCCCATGCTCTCTGTAGATTGATCTTTGTCTTTCCAACGCTTGAACAAATGGTTTTACATCCAAGTTGTTGTACCATTTTAAAAAATCCCTCATTGTCTTCATGTCGTTATTTTTCCATGCTTCTTGACAAATTATGTACTCTTCTTCACTGATATTCTTTTGTTTTAAAGAACTGTAAAAAGCTTCTCTTGGAGGTAGATGTTCTTGATTAAGTTGTTCCAAGTCTTTCATCCATTCATAAGGAAAAAATCCTTTTCCGGCTTCACATTTGTATGCTTTGAGATACATTTCATAGCTATATCCAGGAGCGATGAAGTTTGTACAATCTAAAAACAAAAAAGATCCTATTCCGATAACAGGCATCTTGGTTCCTTTTTTTATAACAAAATCAAAATCTGTGTCGGAGACATCTTTCAATTTTTGAAGCAGTTTTCCTTTCATCACATTGACATCATAAGTCTGTGAATTGAAACCTAGAATAGGGAGTTTTTTCATATAGCTGTACAAATCATCCAGAACTTTTTCAGCTCCTGTTCTACGTCTGAAACGATTTTTTTCAAAATCACTACGAAACTTTTCTTCAGCTTCTTCCAGTGGTTGTAATTCACCTTCTATCTGTTTTATGGTTCGCGAAAATTGTTTTTCCAATCGGCTATATGATTCTTCACTAATATCATCCAAGTATTCAATGAACCTTCCAACGCATTCATCATCATCCCCATTATTGACAATACAACACGGGTTGTTGAAGCCTGGTACATTTGAACAAATTGAAATACTTAAAAGTTTATGCTCATTCGTGTAAATGGTTGTGTCTGTATCTCGATCTTTTTCGCAATTAGGTAACAAACACTCTATGTCAAATGTTGCAAAAAATGGATAGTATCTCAAGGAATCATCTGACCCGATATCTATCCCGAATTGAACCTTCAGTTTGTCGAATATTGTAGCAGTAGGACTGTATTGCCCTCCAGAAAACTGCATAGTTGTTGCCTCTGAGATTGAACATCTGTGTCTTTTCAGATTCCCCAATCTGTCATAACAAGTAGAACAGGTTGGACATCTGTAGGCTTTGACATATCCTTCCAAGTTTGTAATAAGACTGAAGTGATTGATATAAAGATCCAAATATAGATTCTCCTTATAACTGGAGTTTGAATTCCAAATAACTGTTGAAGTCATATCATCATTTAAAGAAAACACTGTTATCTTCAGTTGAAATGCTCGCTCCAAAAGCAATAAATCAGCTTCTGTCACTCCTTTCCCATCACCCCTTTTACCACTATCACCATAGATGAAACTATGATATTGTTGTTGGTACTCCTTCACCTCCTTAATTATCGGATCTTTTGCAATTCCACCGTTTTTTTGTAGTTCTTTGTGTAATGCTAGACATCTAAAAAAACAAAGATTGTCGGTAATTCGTTTTCCTTTTGTGTTTTTTAACATGGTTCGTATGTGTCTGTTGTTAAGGAGGTGAGAGGGTAAATGCTCTGGTGGTGATCCAACTTTTCCCATTCCGAGTAGTTTGTAGAAATAAAACGAAATGTTTGTGATTAACATCAATCTCCAAGTCGTATTTGGTCTCCGTCTCAAGCTATTTGTACGATGATCAGTCTCCATAACATCAACAGAGAAGTCATCAAGATCTCCTTCAGTTTCAATCAGTTTAGCTTTTGGATATACGGTAGCATTGTTTGATGATGAGTGAAAGTATCGGAGTTCACCATCATTTTTATTTTCTAGTATACAACCTACGCTACAGTTGACTTTTGCTCTCGAGCTCAATTGTCTCCAAACTTTTTTTAGCAATTCTAACACTCTTGAATCATGATAGTCATTTTGGTAGGTATCAGCTTGGTCTCTTGGAATCCCATCCCAAAGTCTTACATTTAAAAGTTCTATGACTTTTCCAGCTCTATGTTTCGTTTTCATAGCTCCCCAATATCTAGCTATCAAATCATCCCATTCTTCATCTTGAAAAGTTGGAGCTGTGCTATCATCAACAATACCTAGGGTTGATGCTCGGGTAGGTCTTTCAAAATTTAAATCTTCCATTTCTTCTTCTTGTTCTTCCTCTTGTGCTTCTTCCTCTTCTTCTTCTTCTTCTTCTTCTTCTTCATTTTCTATCATTGGATCATTCTCATTTTCTTCAACTATCTCCTCCACAACCGGCTCTATATCTTGAGCTATTATGCTAGTCTTTGGTGGTGAAGGCTCAGCACCAAATCCTATTTGATTGATTGTTTCATCGGGTAAACGAAAACAAATGAGATTTTCTTCTAACCATTTCCAATCAGGGGAAATTTCAGGTTTTTTTTCTTCTACATTCTCCTCCCGATAATTTAAACTTTGTCTACAATAGAAATTTTAACACATAATAGTTGTTCTATAAAACATTCACATACATTTTATATAAAATGTAACAGAAGAAAAAATGACTTAAACACCATTATCAATTAATTTTTAAAATGGAATTAGGAAAAAAGACTCAAACATTATTATTAGTTAGGTTTTTAAAAACTTACTGTGTACTATGACATGAATTCCCAACTCCCTCTTTTACATTAATTCTCTGATATTCTGAGTCCTGTCTACAATAAAGAGATAAGGCATTATTTTTGCTGATTCATGAGATGAGTACAAAAAAAACAGCAAAAAAATTACTCTGCTAATGTTATTAATTTATGATTTTAAAAACTTACTGCTTATCAAAGGCTATTGTATTTTCAGTAGTTGCTGAAACTTGAAAAGTCGAAGGTTTGTCTTGAAAAGCATTTTCAAGTTCCATCTCCATTTCATTTTCATATTCAGCATTGCATTCATCATTCATGTATTCATTATCAGTGTTTGAAAAACTGATATCATTTTGATTTTTCATGAGCCATTCCCATTCCTTATGTATGTCTACATCAGTATCATCCTCTTCTGTTTCCATAGCACTATAATAACAATAAAATCATTACTTTTTATTAGAAGTGACAATAGCACATAAAAAGGTAAGTCTCAGCTAATAAATTTTACCTTGTGAATAAAACTCCTAGTAGTCAGTTGGTATATTATATAGTAGATGTTGAGGCTTCAGTTACTATTGTTAGAACGAGTGATTTATTGTGTGAAAGCATTACTTTTTAAGTAGACAAAAAATTAAGTGAGATAATTAAGTCAGATAATTAAGTCTTAAGTTCAATGAAAATTTTCAAATTCACACAGAAAAACTTTTAATAGTCAGTGGATGTAGTAGTAGATGTTGCTCCTCCGATCACTGTTGTAGAACTGGATGCTTTCTGTGTGAAAACAGTGGCTCTTAAATAGGTAAAGTTGCACTGGTTGAACTCTATGAATACCAACCTTCTTTATAATATAACTATGAATCAGAATTTTGTCCACGCGAAAACCAATGCTTTCGCGGGAATAAATAATTTATTTTCACGCGAATGGAAACCGTTGCTTTCGCGGGAATAAATACTTTGTTTTCACGCGAATGGAAACCGTTGTCTTCGCGGGAATAAATAATTTATTTTCACGCGAATAGAAACTGTTGCTTTCGCGGGAATACAAATTTCATTTTCACACTGATACAAACCAATGCTTTCGCGGGAATAAATACTTTATTTTCACACGAAGGGAAACCGTTGCTTTCGCGGGAATAAATAATTTATTTTCACATGAATAGAAACTGATGCTTTCGCGGGAATACAAATTTTATTTTCACACTGATACAAACCAATGCTTTCGCGGGAATAAATAATTTATTTTCACACGAATGGAAACTGTTTTTTTCGCGGGAATAAATACTTTGTTTTCACGCGAATGGAAACCGTTGTTTTCGCGGGAATAAATAATTTATTTTCACGCGAATAGAAACTGTTGCTTTTGCGGGAATACAAATTTTATTTTCACGCGGATACAAACCAATGCTTTCGCGGGAATAAATACTTTATTTTCACGCGAATTGAAACCGTTACTTTCGCGGGAATAAATAGTTTATTTTCACGCGAAAGCATTGGTTTGTATTCGCGTGAAAATAAAATTTGTATTCCCGCGAAATCAACAGTTTCTATTCGCAGGAAAATAAATTATTTATTCCCGCGAAAGCAACGGTTTCCCTTCGCGTGAAAATAAAGTATTTATTCCCGCGAAAACATTGGTTTGCATCCGTGTGAAAATAAAATTTGTATTCCCGCGAAAGCAACAGTTTCTATTCGCGTGAAAATAAATTATTTATTCCCGCAAAAGCAACTGTTTCTATTTGCATGAAAATAAATTATTTATTCCCGCGAAAACATTGGTTTGTATTTGCGTGAAAATACAATTTGTATTCCCGCGAAAGCAACAGTTTCTATTCGCGTGAAAATAAATTATTTATTCCCGCGAAAGCAACGGTTTCCATTCGCGTGAAAATAAAGTATTTATTCCCGCGAAAGCATTGGATTGTATCCGCGTGAAAATAAAATTTGTATTCCCGCGAAAGCAACAGTTTCTATTCGTGTGAAAATAATTTATTTATTCCCGCGAAAGCATTGGATTGTATTCGCGTGAAAATAAAATTTGTATTCCCGCGAAAGCAACAGTTTCTATTCGCGTGAAAATAAATTATTTATTCCCGCGAAAACATTGGTTTTCGCGTGGACAAAATTCTGATTCATAGTTATATTATAAAGAAGGTTGATATTCATAGAGTTCAACCAGTGCAACTTTAGCTATTTAAGAGCCACTGTTTTCACACAGAAAGCATCCAGTTCTACAACAGTGAGCGGAGAAGTAACATCTACTACACTTTCCATTGCAACTACTAGAAACTTTCTCTTTATAAAAGGTAAAATTTTAGAAAATTTATTATTCCCTACCTAGCAAAGATCAAAATCAGTTTAGCTATAATGTAAAGTATGAAATAAATAATCTTTTAGTTCCACATGAAAAGCTGAATTATATATTATTTCTTTTTTTAGAATACTATGGAGGATTTTTCTGCTTCTTTCACGGATTTAAAGCCAGTCGAAAACAAACAAAAAACATTCAAAACACCCTCCAAAAGAAAAAACTCTAACTCTGTCACAAAAGAAGCAACAATAAAGAGACGAGCTCTTCCAAAACTGGTTTTACCCACAACATCAAACAATATGGAACAAAAAGAATTGCTCACTGATGCTGACAGAGCTCTCAAGATGGCCAAATCTCTCCAAAAATGGAAGGCATGTGATTTGAGAAAGATTGGAGGGTTTCTTACACTAGCATCACTTCCTGTTCCATCAGTTTTGCAAATCGTTTCTATTGAACAGAGTACTGGTGCATATGGAAATTACTACATTCTCACTTATCTTGATAATTCAACTGGAGCGAATTTTCAGAAAGTTGTTTGCCCAAGTAGAGTAGTTGAAAGCTTCAATGTTGATAACTACCCATTACCTTTCAACATTTTGTACTTGGGTGAGATGGAAAACTCAAAAAAACCAGAGACTACTTACTACAATGTCAAACGTATCAGCACAAAACGCTTAACCACAATGGAAGCTACTGCTGAAGCTGAAAAACTGAGAAAAATGAGTGAAGAAGAACTCAAACTCAATTACGACATCGAGTATCTCAGCAATTTCAAAGATTGTTCCATTTTTGCTTACATCGAAGTTGTAGAAAGATTCATTCCTTTCCGATTCAATGGAGAAGAATCCATTGTAAATTGCATTCGCTATGTCGCTGAAAAGAATGGAAAAAGAGAGACGAGAACGCTTTTACTACCGATCAGATACAACGAGGAAGCTAAAAGGTGTGCACCTGGTGTGATGATTTACAAAGGAGGAAAACAGAGTAAGAATGGAAATCCTATTCCATACCACAATGTTGTCTTCATTTCTTCAACCAACGCTAGTGATTGGGAGCAATATTGCACACAAACAAATTCCAATGAGGTGCTAACAAAAACAAATAATGAGGATGAAGTTCTTAAGGAATTCCTAGAAAACGAATTACAAGATTTTGATGAACAGCTTGGTGTTGATGGTATGTAAACTCAATATCAAATGCTGACAACAGGTAGTCTCAAGCGGATAATGAATGTATAAAAAAGCCTGTGTATTCATTGACATTACAAGTTGTACTGTTTTGTATTACTTACTATTTACCGACTCTAACTATATTATATGGAGAGATTTTCCCTACTTATTATACAATAAGTGTATATAATCATATAATGATTCATAGAAAAGTCTAAAGGTTCTCAAGTGATTAACTCACCAAAAATTCCGGTTTGCAAAATATTTGAAGATCTTCCTATCCCAAGCATTATACGAGTGACTGTACTTTTTTATCCAGTTGAAATGGCTAAAAACTTCAGTTACTTAGTATTTACTGACTCTAGCTATATTATATGAGATTTTCCCTACTTATTACACAATAAATGTATACATTCACATATTGTTTCATTTTTAATCACTGTATTGATTCATTGTAGATATATTTCCTCTCTCTCCTCTCTCTCAAGATATCATATGAGTCGGAATTACAAAAAATTATCAAACCTTAATTGCCTCGCATTCAAAATCTAGACACCCTATGAGTTATAATTATGTATACAATTATGTAAAAAATTATCATAACTTAAATGCCATACATTCAGAATCTATATACCATATAAGTTCAAATTAAGTAAAAAAATAATCAAAACTCAAATGCCACTTAAATGCCACTCAAATGCCACTCAAGTACTCCTCAAATGAAATACAATATAAACTCAGCGAATCCATCCAACGCCGTAACCCATTGCATAACCCCAGATTTTAACCCCACAAAAAACACTTGGTAGGGAGATCTGCTCATATATTACTACTTAGGGGGCCTGACAAAAGATTAGACAGTTCTCATATGTGGAGATGCAACGCTGAGGTAACCGGTGTCTAAGAAGCTGCACAAAATGTGCGAAGTCAGGTCATTTTAGCTTTGATTGTTTACTCACTCGGGTCATGTTGAATTTGAACATAACCCCACCGCCTTGAAGTTGCTCAAATCATCAAAATATGTGTTATCGCCCCTTCTCTCCAAGCTGGGAAGGTACTGGGCAGGTAGCCTGCTCTCACCTTGCGCTATTTCTATTTTTGTTTCGTCGGTAACAATTTTTTTCATTTGATCAGTATTTATTTTGTTTGTCTTTCACCTTGACACAATCAATCTAATAATCAAGCAATTTTGAAGTGCCAACAATCTGAGAGGCAGCTTTACTCATCTCCCTCCACATCTCATCCAAATATCATCACCACTCTTTCTTACTCTCATAACTTTTAGTTTAATTTTTGTAACAAGCGGAAGAAGTAAAAATTGTCGCATGGCAATGTGATCCTTCCCTACGCCAAATGAAAGAAGTTCCAACATGGACTTGAAACTCAGAATATAATGTCTAAAACTCGGCAAGCGACATTTGAAATTAAAGTTTTGAATTCTTAAAACTGTTTCGCTCCTACTTCAATTAAAATTTTGTTAAGCTAAAATTCGGAAGTATCAACTCTCATTGGAGGTAAGTATATAAGTACTGCAACTAGTCCTAGCCCCTGTTGGAGATGTAGCACAACAAAAACTTTCTTTCACAAAACAGATCAAATAGCACTACAAATTTTCCAAATGCATTTAAGAGATCAAACAGATAACCTACAAACATTTCATTTCTGGGACTTTTAATTTTTATTCAAGAGCTTTATTCTAAATCACAAAGTGTCTACCCAAATTAAAATCAGCAATAACTTACATCAATGTAAATTGAAGTTGTTGTAATCTTCCTTTTGATCATGTCTCACAGAACTGGTTGTATTAACACAATTAAAACATATACCTACAACCGGTCGTTTGCTTAGAATACCTGTATGATATTTCTGGTAATGGCTCATTATCAAACTTGTACACATCAATGTAAAGCTTCAAACAAAGAGCCAACGTTGTGAAAAAATGTAAATGAGAGTATTCAACTTTTGACCCTGAAATTGGTTTGTACAGTCTTATGACGCGGTGGTATGACTCCATTTGGGCTATCCTCATGTTGGAGTAAGTGTCAATGAGGTTACATTGAACATGTTTCCCGAATCTTCTTTCATCAACAAGTTCCACTGAAGTTTTTGGTTCCATTTTAATATACATTCTCTCACCTCCTTGATGATTGTACACTCGATCGCCTACTTGATAACCAACCAAGGAGCCACGGTTTGAATAGAAAGCCATTGTGCTGTGTAGTTGTACTGCACTAAAAATGAGTTCTCCTTTATAGGTTTTTACAGCTAACTTCACCATTCCATGTAACTTCTCAAAAGGTGTACATTCCATAGTAACACGACACAGATATCTAGGGCTAATGATGACCTGATAATAAACTAAGTTTTCCTGTCTGTTGTATCCGACTGCTTTAAGAAGAAAATAAGGATTATGTAACATGATACTCATAAAGGATTTATCATATAGTGCTTTGTTGGAGACCTTACAAAAGCTGCAGCTACAAAGTACTTCTGATAAATTTACTTTAGGAATATTTTGCCATAGTTGAAGTACAACTCTTGCAACGCCTAAAGAGTACGATAGAATCAATTTTTTTTCGTTTTCTGTCAGATGAGGTGAAAACTTTATGTCGGCAATCACTGGTATGCTATTACTAATCACTGCTAGTTCTCGTCCATTTTTATCGGTCATTTTTCGAAGAGTAAACAGTTTACTACTTTGGTCATGAATTTTCATGTAAATCTCATCCGTCGCTGACGTTTCTTTCTCACCCTTAGTTCCAGTAATCTCTCCAGTTTCTAAGTTTATTTCTCCAATTTTTGCAGAGTTAGATGTTACCTGAGACATCGAATTGCTAACAGGGTGTGTAGAGAATGCCTCTACCCCCCTAACATCAACAACTTTATTGAGGTTCTTACTGTATGAGAAGAAAATCAAAGCTGTTTGGTGATATTGAGATGAATCCAACAGTATAAATGCTGTATTAGAACTTTTCCATCCAACATTTCGTAGATGAAATGTTTGCTCACATTCAGTATTAGAGAACACAGATGGAACTACAGGTTTGTTCGCTTTGCATTTTGCTTGTAGAACATTGGTTTGCATTAGCTCAATGTCTTTCAATGAAGTCTCTGCGGCAATTGTAAGCTTGTTTTGTACCATGTAATCTTTGTCGTAAGTTAGCGATCTTTGAATAGCAAAACTTATGGTTAAAGCTTTCATTTCTACAGAACAGTTTTTGGGCCACGTAACTGTAATCAGACCATCCCTGGAATGAATTGCGCAATTTTCAATTATAAATTGGTGATTATTCATCACAATATCATGGTGGTAAGAGAGTTGATTGTCTAAATAGACTTTTTTGTTCGCAACTCTGCCAATTGACAGTTCTGGTGAGATATACACTGTGATTGGATGATCTGTAATCTCTGCTCCTCCCACACAAAACTTCATATTTCCACAAGAATCTTTAATAACCAGATCATAAGAGTTGTCTACCTTACAACAGTAAGTGGTTGACTCTGGAGAAACCATCTCTAGGAGGATATTTGGGTTGTCAACAACTGCTGTAAACTCCATTTTGCTACAGTTTTCTAAATAATTTAACTGCTGATTTGACGCCATTCCGACCAATCAAAGAAAGTTTCATATAATTATATTCAAGTGAAAATATGTGTGCGACCAGCCGCTCGAAAGATTTTATCCAACTTGGTTTAAAAGTATGGCAAGCTGTTGAAAATTGCATTCTTCGAATATTATTCAACTAACAGAAGGCCCAACTATGACTCAATTGTTTTTGCATCAAGCATGTTTTTTTGTTGTGAACTTTCAAAGTTTCCTAGAGCTGAGTGGATGTCTCTATATTATGGTTTGGGTTTTTGTTTGTTCTCTTCTAATATTATATCAATCTGACCCACTCCACAGCGGATTTTATGCAGCTTCAGTCGCTTTTCCTCAATTGAATAATTGTAGTTGTGTCCTTTCAACGCAACACTTAGTTGAGAGTTTTGTATCGTAAGGTTCACCTTGACTTTCAAAAGATGTAGTTTAAACTTGTCGATTCTGTTCCTTGGATCTCCGGCTGGTGACTCGTCGGCGGTAAGCAAAAACAGTTTGTTGGAAGCCCGTTCAACCTCCAGTTGGATAGTTGAAACTGGAACTATAAGTTTTCTCTGATGAAAAAGCACGAGATGAGGTTTGCCTGAAAACTACAATGTCTTCCCACTTCTGATTAACTAACTCCTCTTTTTTTTTGGTTTGTAATGCTGTGTTGAGCGCCAAATTTACTTGTCGAATCGTCGTACACCCAAGCCTCCAACCGTCCCTGGTATGTCTTTTTACTTGCGCTAGTTCTGTTTAGTCACAAAAAGTAGGAGCGCAAACCATAATTGTTGGCGTATTTGACAGTATTACCATCTATAGACGTTTTCAACATTTTGAATATTCCATGCGTTTAGTCCCCTATGTACACAGGTGCGTTGTCGCTGCTATGCACAATATCACTTCCATTGTCTTGGACAACTGTGGCTTTGATTCATAGTATACCCAATTCTTCCCTTACCTTCACCACAACCTATGCTGATGGGCTCCACCCCGCCAAAATCCTAAGCGGTGGCTACCACTCGTCCATGCCCCCTGGCCCCCAACATAGACCTGATAGATGCTCAGAGGACCAGCCATCACCCGGTGTCACTTGTATATGAAGCAGTCAGGAATAACACCCCTATCAACCCACAGCAGCTAGAATTCGGAAGTAACAAGCTACGCTAGCTGGAGAACCGTCGACACTCCATGCCGCTCTGGCCAGATGATGTCCTAGAGGTACATCAAGCTGGACAGAACAGAACTAACTGGTGTGCTGTGTGCCCCCCCCCCCCCCCCAGATATAGAATCAAAGAAGAGTGGAGAACCCACATCCTGCCCCACCAAGGGAGTGGGGGACGGGGGAGGGGGGAGAGGGGAGGGGGAGGGGGGAAGAAGGGGAGGGGGGGAGGGGGGGAGGGGAGGGGGAGGGGGGCGAGAGCGGCGAGAGGGGCGAGAGGGGCAACAGGGGAGACAGGGGCGAGAGGGGGGAGAGGGGAGAGGGGGGAGTGGGGAAGAGGGGGAGAGGGGAGAGAGGAAGAGAGAGAGTCTATGGTCTGTGGTCACCAAAGTAACTTCGACAGCAACGGGGATCTGGAGCTTGCTAAAGACTCCGGGATGATTTACAGCGTAGATCAGAAATCCTATTATCGCTTCTGCGAGTTTACCCAGTGGAGGAAGCCACCCCTCTTTGGAAGGTGTGTACCCGTCCAAATGGCCACACCTAAGCGCTCTCCAGTCAGACCTGCCAAGCGTACACACTTGCCTGTGGATGCTCCCTTTGCCTGCAATGCTAGTTTCGCTGTCATTCCCAGCCTGATGAGGGTTTTACTGACAAATTATCGGATACCCAAAAAGTCAGTCGCTACAACGGTTTTTTCCATAGCTTCTTCCTCCCCCCCCCCCCCAACACACACACACACACTAAAGTCGTGAGTTTTTCCCTCTAGTTTGTGTACCTTCCCCTGTTGCTACACTACCCTACTCACAACCGTCTGGCGGGTTTCTCGAGAAGAGAGAAGATGCAGACAGAGCTATAGATCAGATAATCACTGACCTAGAGACCAATCAGATGATGTTCTGCCAAGCACTACTCCATCGCCATACCCTCCCAGACACTAAGCAGATATCAAACTGGAATATTAAACCGTAGAACTTGAGATTGCCTCGCTTCACCAGTTGGCTATTCAAGTCAGAGGGAATCTTTTTGCAGATTTTTAGATATAAACTATTTCATCATCTATATTCTTTAATACAAATATATTATCCAGGTGAGGTACACCAAACCAATCTATATTGTTAATTCGAGACCATGTCGCTAATGGAGGGAGTATGTGCTGCAAATTGATCCAACCCCTCCTAACCTACATGTCAGTAGTAATATATGAGCAGATCTCCCTACCAAGTGTTTTTTTGTGGATTTGATCTTGGAGTTGAGACAATGGGTTACGACGTTGGATGAATTCGCCGAGTTTATATTGTATTTTACTTGAGGGGTACTTGAGTGGCATTTGAATGGCATTTAAGTGGCATTTGAGTTTTGATTATTTTTTTACTTAATTTGAACTCGTATGGCAGCTAGATTTTGAATGTATGGCATTTAAGTTTTGATACTTTTTTCACATAATTCGAACTCATATGGCATCTTGAGAGAAAGGAGAGAGGAAAAGAGGAGAGAGAGGAGAGAGGAGATACATCTACATTGAATAAATACATTGAATAAAAATGAAACAATATGTGAATATATACATTTATTGTATAATAAGTAGGGATACATAAAGAGAACATATTAAATATTGTGAGCTTGAAATAGTTCCAATATCATTTCAAATGAAAAAATGGATGATGAGAGATTTTCATCCGTTTGTATGTATCTACATATATCTGATTGAAAATGATATAATAATTCAGTAGTCCATTGTATTGAAATCAATTTTTGAGTGAGCTCTTTATTCCACACTTTTCTTTGAATTTTCTTTAAGTAATCATTAATACTGACAGTTTTTGACATTTTTACAACTGTTTGAAAATTGTTTTTAGTCATAAGCTTAAATATTTCTACTGAATTGTCAACGTATTTATGTGTAGTGTATGGTCGGTATTGTATCGGTGAAAGTTCTCCATGTAAAGAAGCTACAGTTAGCAAATGCTGTGTCATACATAATAATATAGCTTGTAATGTCAAGCGATATCCAATCTTTTCCTGTACTTCAACATTTTCTTTAATATAGCTATGATATATCTTTGGAAGGTAGTCTTTGATTGTGCATCTTTTTGAACTCATAATGAACTAAAATAAAATGTTAAGTATTAGTATATGATGATTAAACAGTGTTGTAAAATAATTACATTTTAACTTTTATTAAGCAATTTTTCTATTAATTCTTACCTTATCACCAAGAAATCAGCTGTAGTAGTTGATGAAATCAGTTGTAGCAGTTGAGGAATCAGCTGTAGTAGTCGATGTTTTATTGCTGGAGAGAATGATTTCTATGTAGAGAGAGCTGTTCTTATATAGTATAAGCCACTCCTACTCATTTAGCTTATAGCCATAAAAAACACTCACGCGAAAACTCTATCAGAATAGTGTTATTCGCGTGAAATATCCCTCTTTTATTCGCGTGAAAATAAAAAATTTCATTCCCGCGAAAGCAACGGTTTCCATTCGCGTGAAAATAAAGTATATATTCCCGCGAAAGCATTGGTTTGTATTTGCGTGAAAATAAAATTTTTATTCCCGCGAAAGCAATGGTTTCCATTCGCGTGAAAATAAAATTACTTATTCCCGCGAAAACATTGGTTTGTATTCGCGTGAAAATAAAATGTTTATTCCCGCGAAAGCATTGGTTTGTATTCGCGTGAAAATAAATTATTTATTCCCGCGAAAACATTGGTTTGTATTCGCGTGAAAATGAAATGTTTATTCCCGCGAAAGCATTGCTTTGTATTCGCGTGAAAATAAATTATTTATTCCCGCGAAAACATTGGTTTGTATTCGCGTGAAAATAAATTATTTATTCCCGCGAAAACATTGGTTTATATTCGCGTGAAAATAAAATGTTTGTTCCCGCGAAAGCAATGGTTTCCATTCGTGTGAAAATAATTTATTTATTCCCGCGAAAACATTGGATTGTATTCGCGTGAAAATAAAATGTTTATTCCCGCGAAAGCAACGGTTTCCATTCGCGTGAAAATAAATTATTTAGTCCCGCGAAAACATTGGTTTTTATTCGCGTGAAAATAAAATGTTTATTCCCGCGAAAGCAACGGTTTCCATTCGCGTGAAAATAAATTATTTATTCCCGCGAAAACATTGGTTTGTATTCGCGTGAAAATAAAATATTTATTCCCGCGAAAGCAACGGTTTGTATTCGCGTGAAAATAAAGTATTCATTCCCGCGAAAGCAACAGTTTCCATTCGCGTGAAAATTAAATGTTTATTCCCGCGAAAGCATTGGTTTGTATTCGCGTGAAAATAAAGTATTCATTCCCGCGAAAGCAACAGTTTCTATTCGCGTGAAACAAAATTATTTATTCCCGCGAAAGCATCGGTTTGTATTCGTGTGCAAATAAAATTGTTATTCCCGCGAAAGCAACGGTTTCCATTCGCGTGAAAATAAATTATTTATTCCCGCGAAAGCATTGGGTTGTATTCGCGTGAAAAAATGTTGATTCATAGGATTTAATCAGTGCAACTTTACCTATTTAAGAGCCACTGTTTTCACACAGAAAGCATCCAGTTCTACAACGGCTAGCGGAGAAGCAACATCTACTAAATCTTTCATTGCAACAACTAGGAGCTCATCTTCTTTATAAAGGTAAGAGTAAAAATATTTATTTTTTGTTAGCTAACACTACTAGCTGAAGGTTTATGACCTTTATGATCTTTTAAAATTAATTACGAAAAATTAAACAAAATGTTTTGTTTTTTAGAATGAATACTCAAGACGAAGGAAGTCAACCGATGAATGAAGAAGCAGGATCCCAGCAAACCCTTTCCCCATCACCTTCTCCTATCTTTGATATGGCAGAAAGTCAATTGGTGGTTGATGAACCAGAATCCCAACAAGATTTTACTTCATTCACATCTCCTACTAACAAGCTGTCTTCAAAAAGAACATCGATGAGGAAACGATCTTTTATTGATTTGACAAAAGATGATAATGAAACTGGCTCGAAGTGCAAAAAACTAGTTTTGACGGATGTTGGAGATGAAACGCTTTTTCGTCACACCAGAATACCCTTTCAAGATGCTGGAAGTAATGAACTAACCACTCTCACCTACAAGAGCGCTGGGTTAATAAACTCTCTCTCTCCAGATAGTCTAGAAAAACTTGAAGAATCCATGGAAATCCGCGAACTACCAGTACCAACAGTTATGGAGGTGTTGTCTGTTGAATTTCGTGATGAATCAAAGTGCACCATCATTTACAACTACCGAAAGGATAAGAAGATAACTCGGGTGAAGAGTGATGTTTCAACCGAAATAGGACTGCTTGTTAATAAAGCTAAGCAAACACGTCCAATTGTTTTAATTTATATGGGAGAAGGAAAGACAGGAGATGTGATTTTTCGTACTGCTGAATCTCATGGATGTAATCGAAAGATCAACGATCCATTCAACTCATTGTATGGCAAGAGTTTGAGACAAATACAGGCTTATTTCAGTGTTGCTCACCTACACGATTTTCCGACAGGAAGTGTTATAGCTTATGAGAATCCTGGAATGCTAAGAAAATGTGATACTCGTTGGAACAAGACTGCTGATGTTATAGTGGCTAATTACAGATGTATGGTGAAAGGGGAGCTATTGATTGGAGATCTTAGCATCCCTGCGCAAATAGCTTCATCTGTGGTGGCGGAAAAAAGTGGTGTAATCGTATTCAGAGGACTGAAACAAAATACGAACAACATGATTTCCTACGACATCATTCTACTCTCAGCTCTTCAAGCTTTCATTCAAGTCTCAGAACTGTTTGATACTTCGCTACAGCACACCTGTCTCTCCTACTTTGATGAAAACGAAAAAGAGAATTGTCCAGAACAGCATATCAGAGTCTTAATCGATAACACAAAGGATGTGACCCGTCTTCTATGATGGTAAGTTTCATATCTATTTAAAGAAAGATCTGAAGTATTTTTGTAAAATTAATTCATATAACTATGTATGATAGAGTCATTAGTTACTATGTCTTTTAGATATAACTAAAGAGCGCTCCTGTGGAAGAAAATGAGAAGATCTTATTTACTTCTTGCTTGAAACATTACAAAATAATAGTTTTTATAGGTTCTGTAGTGTTTAGCACAAATAATGAGATAAGTTGTATTTTATTCATTATATTTGTTATATCAAATAAAAATCAATTATAATAATTTATTTTAACAATTTACTTAGTAAATTAGTTCCTTGTATATGTACACCATCTATTCCTTCTACTGTATTATCTTCTATGAACTCGAAGTTAGGATAGGTCTGTATGATAAATCTCCGTATTGAGTGATCTCTCATCTCACTATCTCCTATGTCTCGTAAACTTCTAACAATTTCATCCATACTCCATCCTCTACTTCTCAGTAAACAAAAGTATACACAATAGTCGCCACATACAGTTGACAAAAAATTTTGTAGTTGTGTTTCATTACTTCGTATTGTTTCATATCCTCCATGAATACTTAGTATTTCATTTACATCCGGATAAAAGGAAACAGAACGTCCAAACGAGTCAAAAAAATCCACCTCTGAATCATTAGCGTACACAGCCAACCAATGCTCTCCGGGTTGATGAGAATAATGGGTGTTGAATACGAAACATCCTGTTGGAAAATTGCAAATTTGCTTCCAAAACTGTTCTCTAGCTCCAACATGAATCCCTACGCTTTGACATAAAACGTCTGAAGATAAGATCGAATGAATTTGTATGGTATTCATCTGTAACTTTCTGTTTAAAGCACTGCGTCGCCTCCGATAGTTAATTGAAGAATGCTATCCATCTCCAACACACCGTCTTTTACAAAGTATGCTACCAGGGATAATCCATCCGTCGTGTTAGCGCTAAAACGAATTTCCACACTTGTTGTGACATTTTTCATAGAGTGAAAACCTTCTTTAAGAAAATCACCAGTCAAATCAAATCCATAAAGTGTAGTACCATCAAGGTATTGTTCTTTCGTAATACCAAGACTATCGCCTTCAAGCAAAGTTCCGGTAGCGTGTAGAAACTGATGATATTCTCTTCCAAAAATTCCTCTAGCATAATTTGGTTCAAATCTCCTTCCAATTGGACAATCACCAACTCTCAATACAATACTATCAACACTAGCATGCTGCATTCTATATGGATTCAAGGCGAAACGTCCGTTCATTGCGTTGTGATTAACTAAACCTAAATAAATTTGTTTAGGTTTTTGTTTGTTTTCTTCCAAAGTGATGTCGATCTGCGCAACACCAGCACGAATTCCATATAGTTTTATCCGTTTTCGATCAACAGGATAAATGTAGTTGTGACCTTCCAATGCCAAACTGAGTTGGGAGTTTTGTATTGTAGGATTCACCTTAACTTTACAAAGATGAAGTTCAAATTTATCAATTCTAATCTTCGCCCCTCCTGCAGGCGACTCATTCGCAGCAAACAAAACTAGTTTGGCAGAGGCACGCTCAAACTCCAGCTGCATAGTAGGACCTGGTATTATTAGTTTTTTCTGCTGAAATAATGCGAGATGAGGTTTTCCAGTTAATTCTATTGTCTTTCCACCTATGATTAGAGCTCTCCTCTTTTTCTTATCAGCGGTTTTGTGATCAGTACCGTCTTTGCTAGTTGAATCATCATACAACCATCCTTCCATCTTACCTTGATATTTCTTTCTTTCTGCACTGTTTTCGAGTAGTTGTGAAAAGTAGGAGCGTAAACCGTAGTTGTTAGCGTATTCAACAGTGGTTCCTTCTATCGACATTTTCAACTCACTGAATAATGCATGCATTGAATCCCCCATCCACACAACCGCATCATTATCATTACCTGTAATATTGGCTCCATCATCTTGAACAACCGTGGCTTCAACTTGCAGAAACGAGTTGTAAAGATCTGTGTAATGTTCAGTGCTCCCTGACAAGGTTAACTCAATACTACCATAAGGATCTAACCTATCAGGTCTGATGACAACATATTCCGATCTTTCTACCGATATGTTTGTTGGTTCCGTAGCAAATACATCCAACGTTGGATTTATGTTGTAGGAAGAACCTTCCAACTTATTACCTGTTGTTCCATTTAGACTAGCCATCTTTTGCGAGTGATGAATGCTTGAAGCGTTACCGCTTAATGAATATAGATATCAAGCTCAGCTGTCTTTATACCGGATTCTACTGCTATTAAAATATACCACGATTACCAACACCTCTCCTCCTCTTTCCACCTCTTGTTTTTCTCCTTTTCATTCTATCTGGACGGACTGCATTGAGCACATCTCCCCCCAGATCATTCAACTCTGCCAATCCCCTCTTCTTTGCTGACGCTGCAAAACTTTGACCATCGATGACATCACGCGCTACATTTCCACCTACAGACAATGCTCTTTTCCCCAAACTAATTGCTCCTCTTTTCAGCATTGGTGCTGCAGATTTAAGTAAACTTGAAAAAATACTACCAAGTCCATTTCCTCTCATATTAGGCATCACTCGTCGTCCACTATACACTCCAATTCCATTTCCAGCTTGCATCTTGTAGTACTCATCAAAAAAATCTTTTGAATCCTCAGGGGTGTATCGTACCAAACTCATTATAATTCTTTCTCTCTATAGTGAACCGTCAACACAACCTTTCCACCATCAAATGGTATTCGTTGACCGTCGTCACTCGTTATAAGTACTTTAATCATATCACTATTTAGTGATGAAGCATCAACATAGTGAGGATTTTTAAATTCTTGATACACAACACTATTCTTCTTTCCTTGAACTGGAACTACTCTCAATAAAGGTACATTCGTATCTCCTACCATTCTATTATCAACAATGTTGGAATAAACATACAGGGATGTTAAACCGGAATTTATATCAGGGTGTGTGATATTATTGTATCTACCACGAGAGTATGTAGTTTTTGATTCAAATCCAAAAATATATGCTATATCTTTGGAAAAGCTTATGGCAGTATCAGGATCACTGTTAGTTAGTAAAGCGGTGTTGGTGATCTTGTTGTAGGAGATGGCGAATTTCTTGTCTAAATCCATTTCATTCATTCTCTTTCGTATAATCTCCTCCAACTCCTCTATACTATCATATCTTCCATTACCGATTAGGATGAAGGACTTTTCGCTTTTACCGGAGACATTAGTCTTTTCTAGATATATTTTCCCTTCGGTAACATTTTTCCAATTATTAGAATAAGTCATATCTAGCAGAGCTACCTCCCATTTACCGCCATTGATAACCAAATATTTATACAGTCTCACTGTAAATTCGGAATTGTTATTATCAGGAAACTCTTCACCGCTAGAGTTTGAGGGTAAAGTTATCAGCATCGACATTTTCCCAACGTATGATGATTATATCAAGCGTTGTTTCCTTATAAACTATTCATCTACCCATTCATTGAACTTTTCTCCATAACCTAACCACTTAACCAGAATCTGTCTTTTACCTCTTCTCATTCTTCTTCCCAGTATCTTTTCAATTCTGAAAATCGTGGGTTTTTTTACTTTTTGCAACTCTTTTTCGTAAAAGGTACCATCAATCATCTCCTCAGCTAAATCTTTCACCCTATATACAACAGGTTTTTCATCAATAAGTACATCGGTGATTATAAAAATCTCAATCGTCCAATTCGGGGTGTATCCTCTTTCAAACACTCCTCTTGCCTTACTTATTCTCACATAATCCCCAACCTTTAGTTTTGCTTCTTGAGTTAAACTATGTTCACCTCCTTCATACACACGATTCCATACAAGTTCTTGATTTTGAAAATTCACATCATTTGGTCTCATACCTATAGCACCATGAATTGTGTTGTTGTATGCATTAACCATTTCTGGTAAAACATCAATGTATCTATCGTCATCTTTATATGTCAAATACCTATATATCTTCTCTTTTAAAGTTCTGTTAAAACGCTCCACCATTGATGCCTTTATCGTTTCATTTTCGGTTGTAAAGCGCTTGATCTTTTTTTCCGCCAGCAGAGTCTTGACATTGACGTTGTAAAACTCTTTACCTTTATCAGATTGTAAAGCTTTATAGTTTTCCCCTTCTAGTATTCTTCTCAATCCTCTTGCTACTACCGGTCCTGATTTGTTGATGAGCGGCACAGCCCAACCTTTTCTAGATAAAGAATCAATAGCAGTCAGTAAAAATGCTGTATTATTATTTTCATCTCTTCGAGATCGAACATCCATCAAATCTACCTGTAGCTGCTCTCCTATTCCAGCTACAATTGTAGGACGACGCTTAAACTTGGATACAACTTTTTTATGTAACGTGTAGGCATCCTCACCACTCAACCATTCACGGATTCTTTTTTCTCCCTCTCGTTTTCTACGAGCTTTCAGTAAAGCTCTAGCTCCTCGTAGAGATGTATGTAATGCAGGATTGTAATACAACTCTTTTAGCGTGTCGATGTCCATGAATTAGTACCGGGAACGACCAACTTTTTCTTCTGAGTACGTGTTCGATGCGGGGATTTTCTGACAGTTGTGATTCCTTCATCAGTTAGCAGGCTTTTAAATCTACTGTAATTGGTATTTCCCGATTGTATTTTACCTCCTTCGGTTAGAACGTCTCGTAGTAAAGTTTTGGAAGTCCTAGGATTCAACCAATGTTCTCCAATTTTCAGTCTGTTCTTCTCCGAGTCGAATCTACCAATTTTACTCAGATTATTCAACATTCTGACAGCGATCGTTTGATCACTCTTTTTTGTTGTTAAATCAGCTGCTTTTTTTTCAAAATCTTTTAAATTTTCGCTTTCACTATCGTGCTCATCTTCTCCATCAGTAAGAAATGTACTTCCTAGTAAGGTTGTGTCTTCAGTATCAAACAACCTTCCTTTTATTAATTCCATCCCAATATCATCATCATCATCAACCACTTTCACTGATTCTAACTCATTGTCTTTATCAACATTTGGTGAAAAGACATTAGGTTTATTATCAATAACTGTGCTATTGGCCAAAGGAAAAGTAGACTCTGTCTTTTTTTTCTTAATGAGATTCCAACTATCCTTTTGTGTCTGGTTTTGGTTATTTTTAATCTTTTTGACATCAGACAAATACCTACGTAGGTTTTCAACATTTTCATCTAACTTTTCGTATGAGGATAAGTCAGAATCATAAGCCGTTTCCAGTAGATCATTTCGCTTTCGCTTCATATTTCTCACTGTTATAGCTTCCATAGGATTATAATACAATGGAGGTCTGGTTTTCTCTTCCTTTACCACTGTTTTATCATCCTTTCTTTCTGTTAATCTATAGTATTCATCTTCAGTGAGTATAAAATTACGTCTGGAGAATGTTAAAGGCTGACGATTCATCTTTTTATTGATGATAAAACAGATACAATAGGTGTTATAATAGCATCCAAAAGATTCCCTCTACCACTCTGAATCAAAATTTTACGCTTATCATCAACTCTCCCTCTACCACTAAGTTTATGTAGCTCCTTCTTGTAACGCTGCAACTCAATAAACTGCTCAGAATCAAGAGGAACATTACCTAATATAATATTTTTAACACTTTCTATCAATGATTGAAACAAATCTGAGTTAGCCTTTTCGACTATAGCGATTTTTCCTTTCTTACTCAGATCATCCAGAGCTAAAATCGCCATTCTATTTCGCATCATCCGTGTTGAGAGTTTCATCTTTATCTTCTCCCTCCGCCTAGCACACTTTTAAGTAACCCAGGAACTATATTGCTGATGATAGGTCCTAGTAGAGCGCCTAAAAATCCTCCTTTTTGCAATACAGCTTTCTTATCATCTAACGTTGATTTTCTTACTAAAGCGCTAATATCCTTCACGTTTCGCTGCAACTCATTATACTGAGATGATGTCAATGGTATCGTTCCATTTATAATAGCTTTAGCGCATTCCATTAGAGTCATAATAAACTCCTTTTTGGCTTTGGCTATAACAGACTTTTGAATAGCAAAGGTTGTATTGTTGAGCGATAACAACACAGCTGCATTTTTTGTTAATTTTTTCTCCAAAGCTTTAGACATTATAATGCTTTCGTGTTGCGTCGTTGAATAACAAAATATGATTGAGGTGAAGTGAATAGTAATTGTATTTATATCCTTTTACTTGGATACATATAATATCATAGGGAGAACTGATGTAAAATTTCCCAATAGTCTATGTTGATCATTCGTTTGTTGAGTCGTATCTATTCGTAAATAAGAGTATGGTTTCTTTGTCGCGTCTTCAAAAGCCTCTTGTACATATTTTATTTTTGATGGAAAACATTGTCGAGCCAAATAGGAAATAGAAGAAGCATCTCTAGGGTTTTTAAAAAGAAAAAAATAATGACTATTCAAGGAAATTGTACGATTTCCTTTTAAAAACAGATTCTGAACAATAAAAAACACACTTATGTTCAAATGATGACTATGTTTTGTATACAAAGCATTAGCATCGGCTTTACCAGAAACTTCATCCATGAGATCATCAATTATCAGCCATCGATTTTTACCATCTCTGGGAAAACTCACTGTTATATCTATCATGCCTTCATGAAAAATCACTCCTGATACATCATCAAAGGCTTTTTGGTAGGCTCCATAACAGTAGTGAATCTCTGTTGGTGGAGGGTGTGCTATAGTCTGACTAGCTTCAATCATTCGAAAAATCGCTTGCGTCTTTCCCGATCCAGTTGGTCCTGCAATCATTGCTGTAAAAGGAGATCGCATCCTCGGGTCATAATCTTCAGGCTTCCCATTCATCATAAAAAGATGTTCATCAATCAACAGTAGTTTCATTTATGATTCCAACAGGAGAGTTTCTCGCTTTTTGTATTTTTTCCATAGCTTCTTCATACATACTAAACTCAGTAACACCTCCAAAAGTGGAAAGCCCTACGACAAATACCAAAATTATCATAATTATCAACGCTTTACGCTTCATACTCGGTAAAACATCTATCATATCACGTTCAGTACCATCAATAGTATCAACTTCATTCATCGGTCTCATCTCAACATCATCCTCTGTCGACATCTTAACTTCCAATAACCATACAATCTTATCACGTTTTCATTTATATACAATGTTAAAACTATCAAAAAAATCAAATGCCATACATGCAAAATCTATATGCCATATAAGTTCAAAATAAGTAAAAAAATAATCAAAAACTCAAATGCCACTGAAATGCCACTCAAATGCCACTCAAGTACCCCTCAAATGAAATACAATATAAACTCGGCGAATTCATCCAACGTCGTAACCCATTGCATAACCTCCAAGGTCTAATCCACAAAAAAACACTTGGTAGGGAGATCTGCTCATATATTACTACTCATGTCCCCTACACCCCTTTCCCTGTTCAAAGAGAAGTGTACAATGACCCCAGAGCCTTTCCCCTTTATTACTGCTGCGGCTGTTTCAGCATTTGCTGCCTCATCAGCACACTACAGAAGTTAGCAGGGTGGACAGCCCTCGCAATTTTGCAAATAATCGCATCAAAGCATGTTTAAAGGATTGCCGTCACCAAACACTAGAGTGCTCAAACCATAAGGCGAGCTTTGCACAAGGCGAACAGTGTTTGGTGCTCCTGCGAGAGTGCTCAACCAAACCGAGGTGAAGGAGCGTAATACTCAAACTGCAGACAGCGGCTGTTACGGCATTTGTTGCCTCATCAGTGCAGTACGGAGGTTAGCAGGGGTGACAACCCTCGCAATGATACAAATAATTGCCTCAAAGCATGTTTAAAGGAATGCCGTCACCAAACACTAGAGTTCTCAAACCGTAAGGTGAGCTTTGCATATATATAGGCTTACCCCAGGTTACTCTGGCTCTGTACCTTTGGTCAAACAGGGAAATATGGCTGCTAAAGAAAGCGTGAGGTCCAGCGAGAGCTCAAAAACCTATGCATTATGGAGAGCGGAGCTGACTCAGTGGAAAGGACCATAGACTAAAAAGGGTGGGAAAGTATCTCACAAGGCTGTCTGCCATGTGCACTCCTCTGTGAGTGGATAGCATTGTTTTGTATTATTGTACTGCCCATAGTGACTTGTTATCAACTTGTGTAATTATTTTTGACTCGCTCACCTTAATAAGAGTAATATTGGAGTGAGCTTTGCTGGCTATCTCATATAAAAGGAATTGTTGCGTGTGGGAGAGCCAGAAGTTTTGTGCATTGGATATGAACCACATGTTATATTGCTAAATAGTTTCAAACAATAAATTATTATTAGTGTAAACTCTGTATAATTCATCTGGGGCACGGACCCCAAACTAGTTGTTAAAGTCAAGCAAGTGGATACCGTTGTGTCGGTAGTGCAAAGAGGAAAAACACTACAATATCATTCTCCAGTTGAAATAAAATTCTTAAATCTGATGTAGAGCAATTTGATTGCCTCTAAGAGAGCAACCTCTCGTACCCTTTCTCTTGCTAGTGTTTCCTTTCTCATCCTCCTCACCTGGCTCCAGTAAAAGACGCCGAAACTTAACCCCCACTCCCCCCCCCCTCCCCCCCCCCCCCCCCAGTCCAGTTGCTTTCACCTCAGTTAGCTATTTTAGATACTTCCCCTGTTCAACCTAAGGTAGCTACCCCTCTTCTTTCCCCAGTTGCTATGAGACAGCCAGTTTTCTCCCACTTCCAATACAGCAACCTTGCACCAGCAAGTTTTGAACTTGTCCACTTTCTTTCTCCAGAGTCAACAAGGCTAAATGGAGCAGATTGAGGGGGAGTCTTCTATTTGCAGAAAAAGACTTTGACAATTGCGCCAGCAAGTGGTAGTGGGGGGCCTGACAAAAAATTAGACAGCTCTCATATGTGGAGATGCAACGCTGAGGTAATGGGTGTCTAGGAAGCTGCACAAAATGTGCGAAGTGAGGTCATTTGCGTTCTGATTGAAACCCCTCGTCCATTCACCCGGGTCATGTTGAATTTAAACATAACCCTGCCCCCTTGAAGTTGCTCAAAATCATCAAGTTGTAAAGGTACTGGGGAGGTACCTTTCCCTCACACTGTGCAATGTCTATTTTTGGTCTCGCCTGTACCAATTTCTTTCCTTTGATCAGTATTTATCATGTTTGTCTTTCACCTTCACACAATCAATCTAAGAATCAAGAAATTTTGAAATTCCAACAATCTGAGAATCAGCTTTACTCATCTCTCTCCACATCTCATCCAAATATTATCACCACTCTTTGCTACTCTCGTAACCCCATCTTTGTAGTTTAATTTTTGTAACAAGCAGAAGAAGTAAAAAGTGCCATATGACGATGTGATTTTTTGGTATTACATACATCTTTT
This sequence comes from Cryptosula pallasiana, assembly GCA_945261195.1. Classification (NCBI taxonomy): domain Eukaryota; kingdom Metazoa; phylum Bryozoa; class Gymnolaemata; order Cheilostomatida; family Cryptosulidae; genus Cryptosula; species Cryptosula pallasiana. Next base: position 11,168,126 of record OX183132.1, read on the forward strand.
GGAATTGTCTGACCTCCACACACACCTTAACCAATCAGAGCAAAGGGCTAGTGTGCAATTCAATTAGTGCAGGATCAACAGTCAACGAGGAAACGTCTATTATGAGCTCCCTCTCTACTATACAGTCATCATTCCTCTGCATTTATATTTATCATACCAACTCTTCAGTAACCAGAGGACTTTAATACTTCAACATCACTTTATTGGGGCTTATGCCACATGTGTAGACTGCCATGTAAAGTCTTTACGCTTCCGTGGTAAGACATCATTATTTTTTAGAACATTCTTCGCTGTGCGTCAACAGGATATTCTTCACACATGTAGTGCAATGCATTGTGCTTTGAATTTGATGTAGTAGTAGCTTGTTTTATGTTATATTACTAGAAATACTATGTAGGAAAACATGTATCTTATTTATGTCATTAATTAATTTACAGGAGCATTGAGGGGCTCACCTGCACTTTAACCTAGTCTCATTTGGTGGTGTATACCTTTAATAATTGTGAGTTTATTTTCTGTTATGCACTTTCATTCTGTTGTTTACTGTTATTTCACACTCTCTCATAAAATGGCAACATCTTGAATTTACATGTCAGTTTGTCATTATGTATGTAAAATTTTGTCACGTTCTGTAAAGATTATCTTATCCGTAAGCTTTTTAAATTGCTCTGTTTATCATTGTCTGTTCAGGGTACTATCAATAAAGTTGCCAATAAGCTCAAACCACCAAACTGAGAAAGTGATCCTTCCCTACACAAAATGGAAGAATTTCCAACATTGACTTGAAACTCAGAATATAATGCCTAAAACTTGGCAAGCGACATTTGAATTTATAAGTTTGAAGTCTTAAAACTGTTTCATTCCTACTTCAATTAAAATTATTTCAAGCTAGAATTCAAAAATATTGACTCACGTTGGAAGTACTTGCTAGAACTGATTAAAATACAGGAGAAGAGATCTTTCGAAGTAGCCAAAGAAAAGCCAAAATTTGTACAAAAAAATTGAATAGTTAGAAAAGAAACTCAACCTCAGTATGAATCTCAAGTATTTTTATGATTCAAGCTATTTTGGGTCGCAAGCTGAAATCTTGTTAAGACACTTCATAGACTACTTAAAGGGCCTATGACGCCTAATTTGAAGAGGATTTGATTTAATTTAAACTTTTTGAGGTTGAAATGTGTTCAGAAACATTATCTGGAGTTGCCCTCTCACCAGTAAGACAATTCCTACAGACGCAGTCAGCACTCTCTAAGACGCCTTTTTTTGCGAAGACGCACCAAGATATATAGAGCTATAAAGCGAGTTTTCAAAAATTTGGCTTGTTTTGCATAGAAGTAGGGTTTCCTAAATATTAGTATTGTGCAGAGACTCTTTTGATTGCAAAAAAGTGATATTGCAACAAAATTTAATTTTGTTTCAAGCTGTTTTTCTCAAGTCAACAACTTGTTTTATCTTTGGTAAGCTCGCTATTATGTAAACACCGGCATTCACGTGATTGTGAATATGATCAAAATCAAAAGATTTGATAAAAAATTTGTATCAAAATGATAATTTTTAGGTGAAAAATTAATCAAACAATGAAATTAGTATAATTTCATAATAATACCAGGTGGAAAAAAAAACGTTGCCGAAATTGTATTTCCGGCGTTGTTTTTTTTTTTACAACAACAATAATTATTAAATCTGAAATACCAGCTATTTTTCCAAAAAAAACTTCAAAAACACTAAACAATAATAATTAAGATTTTTAAAATGTAGTTTGCAACTAAAAAAGTAATGAAAATGGTACAAACTACTTGCTTGAATGTGCTATATAATATCAAAATGCAGATAGTCCCTCCTGTCGAACACGTTGTCATAGACTTCCTTAGAACTCTACATACTTAATGCACTTTTGTTGCAGCAGGTGAGTTTTCTCAATATTTTTACAATGCTTGATGAGAAAACAACTCTACACACAAAGTGCATCTTGAAAAGCCCGTCCTAAGACCTTTAAAGCCTGAAAATTACCTGTTTCTGCTATATTTAGTAAAAGTACTGCAACTAGTCCCAGCCTCGGTTGAAGATTTAAGTAGCACAAAAGACAATTTCTATCACAAAACAGATCAAATAGCACTATGAATTTTCCAAATGCATTTAAGACATCAAACAGGTAAACTACAAACATTTCATTTCTGGAACTTGTAATTTTATTCTGGAGCTTTATTCTAAATCACAAAGTGTTTACCCAAATTAAAATCAGCAATAACTCACATCAATGTAAGGGGCTCCCCGCGTATTTTTCTGAAGACTGACGATTGCAGTTTCTCAAGTGTGACATGACGATTCACCCTAATAGGGATCTAATTGTTAATACTGAAGAGATGAAGATTAGCGTTTATTGTTGACGATGAAGATTTAGTTTGTAATTGCATTGAGTAGTGTATGCATAATTGGCATAATTAAGGGTTGATGAGTTGAAAGCAGGTGTTAGATTATCAGCCCATTAGTCTGTTTACACATAACTTTCACTACAAATGCAATGGCCTATAGCATGATTACCCAATAGCAAGAAAGAGTGTACAGTGGTTTGATTGATATCATTGGCTGGCTAATGAAATAAACAAGTCTGATAGGCTGATAACTATTAATGTTCGAACCATTTGATAAAACTTAGGTTATTTTGGGGGTCCAGGCCATAGTGGGTGCAGGCAATAGTGACTCTATGAAAGATAATGCAATGGTGAATTTTATTATCACTGTCGTGTAATATTGATATTATGTATTAATCAGCTATTCAATACAAATCAAAATTGTTGTTTGGGACAGAGATATGAATTTTTTATCTCTTGTTGTAGTTCACCAACTGAAAGTTTTCCATCAGTACCCTTCCAATTATCATCAAGGTTGTTAAATAATAAATAATAATAATAATAACTACTATTATTATTTATTATTATTACTATTTTTTATTATTATTATTAATAATTAAATGAATTAATTTTTAGACTTTTTTAGTAATTGTTGTATATACCATTTTGAGTGTTATGTATTTTTTTACAAAAATTTGGCTTATGAATGACAGCAAGCAATAAGTTATATGTAGTATAATACTTAGTATATAATAATATATATATATAATATTGGAAAATGCTGCATGTAATAATTTGTGCATTCTTGTTTTTGTTTTAGTTTTATTCATCAATCATCAACATCAACAACACTTACTATAATTGATAATAATTAATAAGAAAATCACAAATTTAAATAAATGGTAACTATTTATTCTCTTGAAGTCTTGGTGTTGGTGATTGGTTCTGCATTGTATGTATGTCATGTAGTTCTAGCTTCTACAAGTCCACAACATACTTGTTGAGAAAAAAAGGTAATTTAATAATATTGGAATTATTGCTTTGGATCGTAACCACTGGGTTTGAGGGTATAGAAAGAAGATAGGGTGATTGTAAAAACCAAAATTCAATTATTTGGTTGGTTTATAAGTTTAAAAAGCCAAGAGTTACTGCTGAGGTGAATGCAACTTAAATTTGCTATGTATGACAAAAACTACTATGTTGAACAACCTAAAGCTAGGTGTAGAAGAATAATGTGAAAGCAATGTCCACCCTAAGCCATCTGAAAGTCTACTCTCTTTGCTCAATAGAAAAATAATAGTAAAGTCTGCGGGAGGTTTCAAGGAGGAGATTCAAATTTCAGGAGTTTTCAGGTAGTTCAGCAGAGAAAATTAGTATTTGAAAATTTTGTGGATCCCTAAAAAATCTAGAGGGATGACAGGTTTGGTCCACAGTTGGAATCATTCTCAAGTTTGAACCTAAAACACTCTAAAACATACTAAAAAAGTATTTTTAAACTCAAAAGGGATCTTGCAACACCTGATATGTTCCTCTTTTACCCTCCCCTTCTACTTCAAGAACTCTTCACTGCGGTGTGCTCAGATTTAGTGGCATTACATTATGTGTATTGGATCATTTAATGTCACAAAATCTGAGCACACCACAGTGAAAAGCTATAAAACTAACGTCTTCCACATTTCCTTGCAAACCAACTTGGCACATCAATATAACAATAATATGAAAATAACAATAACACTAGCCTTCGTTTCAACATTGCCCAACTTTTGCCGTTACTTCTCAGTTATTTTTTCAACTTTATAAAACCAAAATATACCAGTCCTTAGCATAAGTTTTTTCAACAAAAAGACTAAAAATTTTTCATTGCTTAAGATTGAAGATCTGAAGATTGCGTTATTAAGTTCGAAGATTCTGAAGACAGCCTCACGTGCAGGGAGCCCCATGTAAATTGAAGTTGATGTAATCTTCCTTTTAATCATGTCTCACAGAACTGGTTGTAGTAACACAGTTAAAACAAAAATTTACAACAGTCATTTTGTTTAAAATACCTGTATGATATTTCTGGTAATGGCTCATTATCAAACTTGTACACACCACTATAAAGCTTCAAACAAAGAGCCAACGTTGTGAACAAATGTAAATATTCAAATTTTGACTCTAAAATTGGTTTGTACAGTTTTATGACGCGGTGGTATGACTCCATTTGAGCTATCCTCATGTTGGAGTAAGTGTCAATGAGGTTACATCGAACATGTTTCCCGAATCTTTTTTCATCAATAAGTTCCACTGATGTTTTTGGTTCCATTTTAATATACATTCTCTCAACTCTTTGGTGATCATACACTCGATCGCCTACTTGATAACCAACCAGGGAGCCAAGGTTTGAATAGAAAGCCATTGTGCTGTGTAGTTGTACTGCACTAAATATGAGTTTTCCTTTATAGCTTTTCACAGCTAACTTCACCATTCCTTGTAACTTCTCCAATGGTGTGCATTCCATAGTAAAACGACACAAAAGTTGATGGGCAATAATGATCTGACAGTAAACTAAGTTTTCCTGTCTGTTGTATCCGACTGCTTCAAGTAGAAACTTTTGAGTATGAAACATGATATTCATAAAGGGTTTATCATTTAGGGGTTTGTTGGAGACCTTACAAAAACTACAACTACAACGTATTTCTGATAAGGATACTTTTGGAACATTTTTCCCGAAATGAAGTACAGTTCTTGCCAGGCTTAACGAGTACGATAGAATCAATTTTTTTTCATTTTTCATTTTCTGTCAGATGATGTGAAAATCTCATGTCAGCCGCTACTGGTATGTTGTTATCGATCACTGCTAATTTTCGACCACGCTGGTCTGTCAATTTACGAACTGGGAACATTTTATTATCTAGCTTGTGAATTTCCATGTAAATTTCATTCGTTATTGATGGTTCTCTCCTGCCATTATTACTGAGTTATCCAGGTTTATTTCTCCAATTTTTGTAGCATTACATGATACGCAAAACAAAGAATCAATAACAGGATTTGTAGTAAACGCCTCCACACCATTAAGATCAACAACTTTGTTAAGGTTTTTACCAGATGAAAAAAAATTAAAGCAATTTGGTGATATTGAGATGAATCCAACAGTATATATGCTGTGCTGTAAATTTGCCACCCAACCTTTCCTAGATAAAATGTTTGCTCACACTCAGTATCACAGAACACAGATGGAACTACAGGTTTGTTCTTTTTGCATTTTGCCTGTGGAAAATTTACTTGCGTTGGCTCAATGTCTTTCAATACAGTGTCCGCCACAATTTTAAGCTTGTTTTGTACCATGTAATCTTTGTCGTAAGTTAACGATCTTTGAATAGAAAAACTGATGGTTAAAGCCTTCATTTCTACAGAACAGTTTTCGGGCCAAGTAACTGTAATCAGACCATCTCTGGAACAGATTTCGTAATTTCCAATTATAAATCAGTCATTATCTGTCACAATATCATGATAAGAAAGCTCAGTATCTAAATAGACTTTGCTGTTAGCAACTCTGCCAATTGGCAGATGTGGTGAGATATACACTGTGATTGGATGTTCTACAATCTCTGCTCCTCCCACACAAAGCTTCATATTTCCACAAGAATCTTTAATAACCAGATCATAAGAGTTGTCTACCTTACAACAGTAAGTAGTTGACTCTGAAGAAACCATTTCTAGGAGGATATTCTGGTTGTCTACAACTGCTGTGAACTCCATTTTGCTACAGCTTGCTAAATAATCTAATTGCTGATTTGACGCCATTCCGACCATTCAAAGAAAGTTTCATGTAATTATATCCGGATGGAAATATTTGTTCGACCAGCCGATCGAAAAATTTTATCCAATTTTTTGTTTAAAAGTATGGCAAGCTGTTAAAAATTTCATTCCTCAAACACTATTCAACTAACAGAAGGGTCAACTATGACTCTATTATTATTGCATCAAGCATGTTTTTTGTTGTGAATTTTCAAAGTTTCCTAGAGTTGAGTGGATGTCTCTATATTATGGTTGCTACTATATACCTGAAACAAGTACATTCCATGATTTTTCATTCAGTTTATACACTTGCTCAATATTCACACTTCATTCTTGTTTTGTAACACATTTGTTGACTTGATGAAGATTGATTTCTCAACGATAAGTAGCACTAACAAACCAAATTTTTAAAAGTAATAACTTTTCAACTTTCAATACTTTTGCGACGAAAGAATTTCATCTCTTAAAAATCGTTGATCCAATTACTGACCGCCAGCTTTGCAATGACATGCCAAAATGGTTGGTGATTTTTAACCTACGCTTGAGACTGTTTTACAGGCTTATAGAGCATCCATCTTCTTGTCCTACCGTAGAGTTACATAGAGTTACTTCATAGGCATTTTCGGATCGAGAATGTTCATGCCAGAACGAGCGAACTTTTCGTTTTTCGGCGAGTACAAAACCTGATTTTTGGAACTCTATACTGAACGGTGGTTTTACCGTTCAGGGGGTTATTCACTATATGACGTTCTTGCTCCGAATACATACAGTTCTGCTATAATAAATATTTTTGCATAATATGAGCCCTTTTACGGCAGCAACCATTTTTGCTTAGATGCAACACATATATATTAACTATAATAATTAATTATTATTATGGATGGTAATAAAATTCTTTTTATTTCTTGAAGTATTATTATTGTTGTTTATTATAAGAAGAATTATTTGTCACTGCTATCTTCTGTGGTTAGGGAGCAAATAGATCAAAAACGATCATAATTTTTAAATAATTAAAACTTGACAACCTCTGGGGGCGGCCGTCTTTTTATTGGTTTCCGGGTTTTTGCGACTAATTGGCAACAATGGAACACAACTCCTAATATAAAAATTTGCGTTTTTGAACCTTCAACTCACAGAAAGTATGCCAAGAACGAACGTCGAAATTGCATTCGGAAGCACTTTCCCATACCAATTTCTTCGAGGCATGGACGTTTGTGATCCGAAAATGCCTCGTGTCTTTCTCACCTACCTTGATGATACCGAAAAAGAACAATGTACAAGATAAGAGCTCGCAAACCTAGTAACCAACTCAAGGGAGGCACATCAGTATCAATGATGGTAAGTTTCATTTGTTTTACTATATGGTCGAAAGTAATTTCTAAGCTAAATCCTACGTTGATATATGGTAGACTCATTAGTTAATGTCTTTTAGATCTAACTAAAGAATGTTTCCTGAGAAAGAGAAAAAGATAGAGAGACTTTTTTTGCATCTTGCAAGAGATGAGCTCAACATAAACTTTGAACCTTGCACATCGGTTTCATAAATTTCATAGCAATCAATACAAATGCTACATGTACACTAGTTTGTAGTTTATATCAATTTTGTTTGTTATAACAAATAAATTTTCATTCTAATAATTTACTTTAGCAATTTACTTAGCAGATTGGTTCCTTGTATGTCTACTCCATCTATTCCTTCTAGCGAGTGGTCTTGTGTAAACCCATAGCTAGGATAAGCCTGAAGGATAAATTTTTGTATTAAGTGATCTTTCATCTCATTGCCTCATATATCTCATGGGCTTCGCACAATTTCATCCATGCTCCACCCTCTGCTTGTCAGTAGCCTGTTCTCACAGTGCGCTAGTTCTAGTTCTTGTCTCGTCTGTACCAGTTTTTTTCTTTGATCAGTATTTATTCCGTTTGTTTTTCCCCTTCACACAATCAATGTAATAATCAAGCAACTTTGAAGTGCCAACAATCTGAGAGGCAGCTTTACTCATCTCCCTCCTCCGCATCTCATCCAAGTATCATCACCACTCTTTCCTACTCTCGTAACCCCATCTTTGTAGTTTAATTTTTGTGACAAGCAGAAGAAGTAAAAATTGACGTATGGCGATGTGATTCTCCCCTACACCAGATGGACGAAGTTTCCAAAATGGACTTGAAACTCAGAATATAATGCCTAAAACTTGGCAAGCGACATTTGAACTTAACAGTTTGAAATCTTAAAACTGTTTCATTCCTACTTCAATTAAAATTTTGTTTAGCTAGAATTCGAAAACGTCGATTCATGTCGGAGATACCTGCTAGAACTGATTAAAGTATGGGAGAAGAGATGTTTTGACGTAGCCAAAGAGATGCCATAACTCTTACAAAAAGAGCGAAAAAGTTGGAAAAGAAAGTCAACCTCAGTATGAATCTCCAGTATTTTTATGATTCCAGCTATCTCGGGTCACAAGCCGAAATCTTGTTAAGACACTTCATAGACTACTTAAATCGTGAAAATTACCTGTTTCTGCTATATTTAGTAAAAGTACTGCAACTAGTCCTAGCCCCGGTTGAAGATCTATGTAGCACATAAAAAACTTTCTATCACAAAACAGCTCAAATAGCACTACAAATTTTCAAAATGCATTTAAGAGATCAAACATGTGAACTACAAACATTTCATTTCTAGGACTTATAAATTTTATTCAGGAGCCTTACTCTAAATCACAAAGTGTTTACCCAAATTAAAATTAGCAATATCTTCCTTTTAATCATGTCTCACAGAACTGATTGTAGTAACACAATTAAAAAATATACCTACAACCGGTCGTTTGCTTAGAATACCTGTATGATATTTCTGGTAATGGCTCATTATCAAACTTGTACACATCAATGTAAAGCTTCGAACAAAGAGCCAACGTTGTGAACAAATGTAAATGAGAGTATTCAACTTTTGGCTCGGATATAGGTTTGTACAGTTTTATGACGCGGTGGTATGACTCCATATGGGCTATCCTCATGTTGGAGTCAGTGTCAATGAGGATGCATTGAACATGTTTCCCGAATCTTCTTTCATCAACAAGTTCCGCTGAAGTTTTTGGTTCCATTTTAATATACATTCTCTCAACTCCTTGATGATTGTAGACTCGGTCGCCTACTTGGTAACCGACCAGGGAGCCACGGTTTGAATAGAAAGCCATTGTGTTGTGTAGTTGTACTGCACTAAAAACGAGTTCTCCTTTATAGGTTTTTACAGCTAATTTCACCATTCCATGTAACTTCTCAAAAGGTGTACATTCCATAGTAAAACGACACAGATGTCTGGGGCTAATGATGACCTGATAATAAACTAAGTTTTCCTGTCTATTGTATCCGACTGCTTTATGAAGAAACGTAGGATTATGTAACATGATAGTCATAAAGGATTTATCATATAGTGCTTTGTTGGACACCTTACAAAAGCTGCAGCTACAAAGTACTTCTGATAAATTTACTTTGGGAATATTTTGCCATAGTTGAAGTACAACTCTTGCAACGCCTAAAGAGTACGATAGAATCAATTTTTTTTCATTTTTTGTCAGATGAGGTGAAAACTTTATGTCGGCAATCACTGGTATGCTATTACTAATCACTGCTAGTTCTCGTCCAGTTTTATCGTTCATTTTTTTAACAGTAAACAGTTTACCACTTTGGTCATGAATTTTCATGTAAATCTCATCTATCGCTGACGTTTCTTTCTTGCCATTAGTTCCAGTAATCTCTCCAGTTTCTAAGTTTATTTCTCCAATTTTTGCAGCGTTAGATGTTACCTCAGACATCGAATTGGTAACAGGGTGTGTAGAGAATGCCTCTACCCCCCGAACATCAACAACTTTATAGAGGTTCTTACGGTATGAGAAAAAAATCAAAGCAGTTTGGTGATATTGAGATGAATCCAACAGTATAAATGCTGTATTAGAAGTTTTCCATCCAACATTTCGTAGATGAAATGTTTGCTCACACTCAGTATCAGAGAACACAGATGGAACTACAGGTTTGTTCGCTTTGCATTTTGCTTGTAGAATATTTGTTTGCGTTGGCTCAATGTCTTTCAGTGCAGTATCTGCGACAGTTGTAAGCTTGTTTTGTACCATGTAATCTTTGTCGTAAGTTAGCGATCTTTGAATAGCAAAACTTATCGTTAAAGCTTTCATTTCCACAGAACAGTTTTCGGGCCACATAACTGTAATCAGATCATCCCTGGAATGAATTGCGCAATTTCCAATTATAAATTGGTGATTATCTATCACAATATCATGGTAAGAGAGTTGAGTGTCTAAATAGACTTTTTTGTTCGCAACTCTGCCAATTGACAGTTCTGGTGAGATATACACTGTGATTGGATGTTCTACAATCTCAGCCCCACCCACACAAAACTTCATATTTCCACAAGAGTCTTTAATAACTAGATCATAAGAGTTGTCTACCTTACAACAGTATGTAGTTGACTCTGAAGAAACCATTTCTAGGAGGATATTTGGGTTGTCAACAACTGCTGCAAATTCCATTTTGCTAGAGTTTGCTAAATAATCTAACTGCTGATTTGACGCCATTCCGACCAATCAAAGAAAGTTTCATGAAATTATATCCGGATGGAAATATTTGTGCGACCATCCGCTCAAAAAATTATACCCAGCTTTGTTTAAAAGTATGGCAAGCTGTTGAAAATTGCATTCTTCGAATACTATTCAACTAACAGAAGATCAAACTATAACTATTATTTTTGCATCAAGCATGTTTTTTTGTTGTGAACTTTCAAAGTTTCCTAGAGCTGACTGGATGTCTCTATATTATGGTTGCTACTATATGACGGGGACAACTATGTTCTGCAGGTTTTCATTCTGTTTATACACTTGCTCAATATTTACACTTCTTTCTTTTTTGTCACACATTTGTTGACTTAATGAAGATTGATCTTTTGAAAATAGGTAGCATTTAAAAAACCCCATCTTTGAATTTGATAGCTCTTCAACTTTTAATACCATTGTGACAAAATAATTTCACCGCTTAACAACTGTTAATCCAATTACTGACCAGCAGCTTTGCAATGACATACCAAAATGGTTGGTGATTTTTATCCTACGCTTGAGACTGTTTTACAGGCTCATAGAGCATCCATCTTCCTGTCTTACCATGGAGTTACATATTCAACCGGTTCACCATAGAGTTACATATTCATCTCGTCCTACCATAGAGTTATATATTCGTCCCAACTACCATTGAGTTTCATATTTATCCTGACTACCATTGAGTTACATATTCATGTTGTCCTACCATAGAGTTACATATTCATCTTGTTCACCATAGAGTTACATATTCATCTTGCCCTACCATAGAGTTACATATTCATCCTGACTACCATAGAGTTACATATTCATCCTGTTTTACCATAGAGTTACATATTCATCCTGTCCTACCATAGAGTTACATATTCTTCCTGTCCTACCATAGAGTTACATATTCTTCCTGTCTTACCATAGAATTACATATTCTTCCTGTCCTACCATAGAGTCACATACTCTTCCTGTTGTACCATAGAGTTACATGTTCTTCCTGTCCTACCAAAGAGTTACATATTCTTCCTGTCTTACCATAGAGTTACATATTCATCCTGTCCTACCATAGAGTTACATATTCTTCCTGTCCTACCATAGAGTTACATATTCTTCATGTCCTACCATAGAGTAACATATTCTTCTTGTTGTACCATAGAGTTACATGTTCTTCCTGTCCTACCATAGAGTTACATATTCTTCCTGTCTTACCATAGAGTTACATATTCATCCTGTCGTACCATAGAGTTACATATTCTTCCTGTCCTACCATAAAGTTACATATTCTTCCTGTCCTACCATAGAATTACATATTCTCTCTGTCCTACCATAGAGTCACATACTCTTCCTGTTTTACCATAGAGTTACATGTTCTTCCTGTCCTACCATAGAGTTACATGTTCTTCCTGTCCTACCATAGAGTTACATATTCTTCCTGTCTTACCATAGAGTTACATATTCATTCTGTCCTACCATAGAGTTACATTTTCATCCTGATGTATGTTGGCTTGTATCCAGCTGCATCACTTTTCCTTTATAGCGAAAAACTGATAAACTTGAGACTTTTTGTGGTGTTTTTACACCTCAATAATAACCCTCCATCCCTCCCCATCTTCCTCTTACTGATGTCTAAAGTTTCTATCTTTCACAATACCAAGAATTAAAAGAGGGAATTATAAACATCAACATGTGGAGTCAAACCTCTGCTCTCTTGTCAGAGAGCACCACTGGCCAGAAAGTCTCACCATTGACGTAATGAACAAGTAATGCCAGCTATATGAAATGCTTAGATTTAAGTTTTAGATCAAAGTCTGATTTATTTAAGGAGCCTGAACTTTTCCTACAGAGTATTCTTGCTTTACCTTTGATGTTGTGGAGACATTTTAGTCTAGTTTGGATTGCCCACGCCGGCCAGCCCGGGAGAAACACGCTGATGCAAACAGTGTAGCACGTGTGCGACCTCTAACGTCTGAGGGTATCACTGACCTGTTAATGTTCTCTGCTTCACGTGGCTAAAAGCGGCTTGTCCCTTTAAGAAGTAAATTGGTCGCCGCATTGGATCTGCGCCGTATATTCCGCACGCAAGAGTCTTGTTCGTCATCGGAATTAACTGGACACATCGCTCCACGAACAAAGAACGGCCATGCGCCACCAACCACTGAACCGAGAAAGAGCTCTTAACCTGTTTGTCATAACAGTGTCGGGGCCAGGTGAAGTTTCCTGTGTTATCTCACACTAGTTCGTGAGACCTAGTGTAAGACATAACTATTTAAAATTACAGAGTGGTTTCACAATTTGGCTGCTTATCTGGCTGCTTACCTAAAATAGTTCAGCGTAGGAGAAGAGACAAAGTAGAGAAAGAAACGCTAACCAACTTTGTTGTCGTTTGAGAGAGAGAAAAATAAATCCGTTTAATTAGTTGTTAGCAGTAGGAGATTGAGTCGAAGTAAACTGCATAAAGTGAAAGGCAATTAGTGGTGTGATGCAATCAGTGTTGTGCAATTTTACTATTGCAGCCTGCTACTCTAAACAGTTTGCTTCGAGCTCAATGAAGTGCAGACTTCAGAAAATTTACCTACGAGTGGTTAGTGCAGCAGCTGTTTGAGCACTTTTTTGCAAATCCCACAATGAATTAATTTTGCTAGTGCATAAAAGTATATATGAATCAAGTAGCTTTTTTGCATATTGCTTGCAGTGTTACATCAAGAAATTTAAACAAATTTTGCGCAGATAGTACATGTATGTACACTCAGAGTTGCAGTGCTAGTTATTCTAGATGTAAGGGAAGCTTATTTAAGCAAAAGTGAGGTTTAGTAAATATATAGAGCTATTCCAATGTCATTATGCCATCCTGTTTTAGTAATGCCTTATTTCCCCAACCTATGATTCTATTATCTATCAGTGTCTAGCAAAAGACTCTCCAAGTTCAGGCTTATCAAACATACTAAACATCTATAAATTGGTCACTTGGTGCATGACGTACAGCACCATAGAAAGTCTTAAAGGGCCTATGACGCCTAATTTGAAGAGGATTTGATTTAATTTAAACTTTCTGAGGTTGAAATGTGTTCAGAAAAACTATCTGGAGTTGCCCTCTCACCAGTAAGACGATTCCTATAGACGCAGTCAGCACTTGCCAAGACGCCTTTTTTTCTCGAAGACGCACCAGGTTATATAGAGCTATAAAGCGAGTTTTCAAAAATTTGGCTTGTTCGCATAGAAATAGGGCGTTCTAGATATTAGTTTTGTGCAGAGACTCTTTTGATTGCAAAAAACTGATATTGCAACAAATTTTAATTTTTTTGGAGCTGTTTTTCTCAAGTCAGCAATTTGTTTTATTTTTGGTAAGCTCGCTATTATGTATACACTGGCGTTCACGTGATAGTGTTTGTCATCAAAATCAAAAGAAATAATGAAATTTTGTTATCAAAATAATAATTTTCATGTGAAAAATTAATCAAACAATAACATTAGTATACTTTCATGATAATACTAGGTGAAAAAAAAACATTGCCAAAATTGTATTTCCGGCGTTGTTTTTTTTTACAACAACAATAATAATTAAATCTGAAATACCGGCTATCTTTCCAAGAAAAACTTCAAAAGCACTAAATAATAATAATTAAGCTTTTTGAAAAGTAGTTTGGAACTGAAAAAGTAACAAAAATGGTACAAACTACTTGCTGTAATATACTATGTAATATCATTATGCAGATAGTCCCTTCTGCCGAACGCATTGTCATAGACCTCCATAGACCTCTACATGATACCTATTGGTGTTCTGTTGACGCGAGTGAGTTTTCTCAACAGTTTTACAATGCTTGATGAGAAAACAACTCTACACACAAAGTGCGTCTTGAAAAGCCCGTCCTAAGCCCTTTAAGTCAACCAAGTTAGCATTGGCTCTTAAATAATATCTATAGAAAATAGATAAATTTTGAAGCTTTTCAAAGACATGGTAGAGTTGAGTATGTCCTCACCCACACCGATGCTGTGTCTTGCTACCCAAGGAACACTTAGTCCATCTCCCACGTCATCTAATGATGGCCTGGTGCAAACTGTTTCATGTTTTGCTGCTGTAGGATAGACATCTAAGGTGAATGTTATCCCCGAGTTGGTCATGCATTTGATTAGGACTGTGGCAATCCCATTCGTGGAAAAGGGTGAAATAGAGTATGATATGGTTAAGGAGCAGCAGCTTACAGTAGAGGATGAGCCTACCACTTTGTGGACAGCTGAGGGGAAGCCAAACGTTACTTGGTGGAGAATGTTGAGGTTGATTTCGGATGAAACCAATTAATGAATATGCTTTCCGCACTACATCAGACACTATTGTTGATGCACATTTACCAGCAAAAAGCAATGCTCTGTCTACTTGCTCCACTTGAAATTTGATGCTCCTGGAGACTGGTTTCGGTATCAAAAGATTGGCATTATCCTCACCGTAGACAGGCTCAGTTAAGCATGTTTCCTTTTGTTTTTACGTTGAGAAAATTTTCCAAGTTTAGAAAGTGCAAACCTCCACTTAGCTAGTCTGAAGTTACTCCCCCTCAAAAAGAAGGATCTCTCACGGACCCCAGCCAACAAGCCAACAGTTGCTGCCAAACCATTATCCTGATCATACAAGATGCCAAGATGGACAACCCCACCAGCCAGCTTGGGCAGCTATCACAGCCAGCAGCTGTGACACACCGTCCGGTGCCCAAGAGCAAGCCAAGCCAGCTGACCTCAGCCATCCCTACAACTTTACAGGAGAATGACAAGCTTGCCCGAACCATCGGAACTTATTTTGCAAACTTAGAAGTGAAGCTTAATGAGTTGAGAGAACTAGTGATAAGACAGCAGTTGTCAACTACTGATCTGGAGCTGGTCAAGGCAGAGGCCAAACTAGTAACTGCCGAGATGGAGTGACTTAGATTGCATGGAGAAAACCTGTGAGGCAAGAGTGTTGTTTCTTATGACCATATGCATATATATTTACTCACCAGTACGTCTTCCCAGTTGCATGGTTGGAACCTGTCACGTATTGCTAATATGCATATATAAATATACTCACTCGAGACAGTTTTACCAAAAATACATTTATTTACTGTTTGTAATTAAGATATGACTTTTAGTGCAGAAAGGTACGTGGTAGAATTTTACAGACTAACACCGGTAGCAATTGCTCCTACATGCACTTGCTTAATTGGAGGCTGTATCTGCCATTCAGAAACACCCCCTAGAATTGACTAAACGCTACCAACAGGCAGCTGGCTGTCAATTTTGCTAGTACTAAAAAAATTGGTGCAGTCTTCCCTGTACCAAATACAAGGCAGGGCCAGTAGTGAACCCAAATTGTTGGTAGTGATCCTGCATTGCAGGTAGTGACTTTGCAGGGGTGGTGGTAAACTTTACTGGACCATCACAAAGTGGCCATTTAGCGTGAGGAACTGGAGATTAGCCTGAGAGTTACAGGGCATCCATCCAACACTATATCAATCTAGGAGTGAATACTAGCATGCTACCAGGTATAAGCAGCCTGGGATCCTGTCAAGATATAGAGCAGCACCTCCAGACATTAATTCTATTTAGCTTTATAAAATATTTTTGCCATTCAACTTATTGCATACTCATGGTGGTTGGTTGGTACTTTTTATCTTAATGTTACAATTTGTCTAATCGATTCCTGTGCACTTAATTGGTTGTATTATGTATTCTGGACATTTCGTTATATATGACAAACTATGCTTCAAGTCTTTCTCATATTCTCATTGCATTTTTTCACTGCTCTTACTTTTGCCATTGTACTATAGTGGATAGCTAACCTAGGGCAGCACAGAATATAAGTAAATGCATTGTACACAAATAACTAGGCTTGTATGTTTGAGCCATAGGCTCTGAGCTAGCTGGTAAAGTCATTACAAAAGAGACACGGGCCAAACCGGTTTTTTCGCCGTTGGAGAGCGGTAGGATACATGAAAATAATAGCATTTGTGGTACCAGACCAAAATCTACTACAATAATTGCAGCAAGCTTTTATCAGATAACCGTTGGCTGCAAGTGCATGCAGTGAATACTAAAGAACTTAATCTCAGTGCCAGGTAGAAGCCACACTGTGCACCTAAACGACATTACCAAGGTGCTCCTTGCCTGATAAAATGAAAAGATACGACACATGGTAAGACATGTTGACTAGATATTGGTGATATATGAAAACGAGATACAGATCTGGTGAAGTAACAAAGAAACTTTTAATTGTTTGGTTTTAGGACAGAGTGCTGAGAGTACAGGCCAATAACTACCAAAATGATTATCAAATTATTAGTTGGGAGTTTTAGATCTGCTACAAAAGTGTGGAGAGGAATAGCTTTCAAAATAAAATTGACTTGCGGCGTTGGATGTATTCTGGAGAAGAAAAGTGACGGTGAACTCTGATATTTTCATTCTTCCCCGGGCAACTCCACAATGTATACACGATTTCATTTAATTAGCTCCAAATATCAACAAAATTTTTTCTCACAGACTAACATGGTCGGATTATTACGCTAATAAATGGCAACAAAGACTGAACACAGCATGGAGACTGGTGCTGATCACAAATATCACTTCCTCTTTTTTCGAGTTGCGTGGAATGAGAAAAGTTGGAGGGAAAAGAAAGACTAAAATTTGAGCACCAAACCCAAATATGTACTCAGAAAGCAAACATACGTTCCATGTCACGACAGGGAACATATAATCGACTATGCGAGATTTTATGGAATGGTATAACAAACTTGCGTCATGGAACATAGGATGATTTGCCAGTTCACCATATTTCTTTACCCGGTTTAGCCATTCCCTTGATGTTGAACAAAGCTCTTCAACTAGCACCTCCGGGGCTTTTTTCTCTTCGGATTACCAATAACTTGAGCAGTCTTTTCAGCAAAGTCATCCAATATGACTTGTTGATTAAATTTAATGTCAGTATGTATAACTAATGCAACAGGAACAGAATTACATGAAAAGCTACAGAAATTGTTGAGGGTTTAAGTGGGGGGGGGAGTGTAATAAATTTAGGGAGGGGGTGGAGATAATACTAGTAAAATTAATTTCGCTTGTGGAATATCACATTGAAGTACAGCAAACTTCATCCCATTCTCTTTATTGATCATTGACTTCACTCTGACTCTCTCCTCATTCACCTCTATGTATTAGTACTCAAATATGGTGCAACTTTTACCATTGGCATATGTCAGAAAAAAAATCTCCAAGACTGTGGGAGCCGGCAAGTCTCACATTGCGATGAAACTTCTAATCTCCAACAACCCTTTTCATTTGGCATCCAACATTATCTTGCTATAGTTTGTTTAGATAAACGGCATTGGACTCAGATTCAGTGCCAAACAAAGAAAACAAGTTCGCACATCACAGATAGAGACATGACATTGTCATGGTAGTGAGTAAAATCAGCTGTTGGGCTTGAAGCGGAGTTGGTGACATCGGCAGCACGACTTGCAGGCTCGTCAGACATGGTGATGGTTGTAGCAGTGCTCGTAGTATCTGAGATAGAAATAATTGGTGTAAACCTGAGTTGTTTAAGTTTTTGGTGATCTGAAGTCATATTGCCTACAAACAAAAAAATCAAAACAATGATGGCTGGTGTTTATTTTAAATTGTAACAACAGTAAAAAGTGAGAAACGTTAGTTGGGTCATTCATTTCCACCAACTCAAGCTACATAACTGTGCTTAATAAAACGCAACTTTTTGGACTCTGGGCTACGTTCCTTTTTCAACAAAAGCAGCAAACTATGAACAACTACTAACTAATAATAGGTAAGTAGAATCTAGTTTGCTCTCAGATAAAGCAGAATTTTTCACTGCCAAACATTTAACAGTTTTGGGAGCAAACTTATTAGACTCTATAAGAACCTCATTTTCAAGCGTAACTAGCTGAGGTCTTCAATTCGTATAGAAAAATGATTTATTAGCTCTTACCTTATTGCTGAGAAAACTCTAGTACTTGTCCTGGATGATGCTCCTTCAGATCATTTTGCTGTAGTGAAAGCTTTCTGTCTGGAAACAGTGGCTCTTATTTGGTAAAAATTGTACCATGTGACCTATTCCTACAACCTATGAGAAAAGGCATGAAACAAAAGCTTTATTTCCTGCAAAAATAAAGCTTTTCTTTATGCAAAAACAGGCCTAGGTTAATTTTTGCGCGCCTAAAATTTTTTTTTTGGAAAAAAATCCTGACTATTACCACATGGGGGTTTTTTCAAAAAGGAAGTCTCATTCGCGTAAAAACCTATCTATACTATATATGAGGTTTTGTGCAGAAAACATTCTATTCGTCTCAAAGTCTGCCTTTGTTATATAGGGTTTCTTTTTTGAGACAAAAAAAGTTCTTTTTGCACAAAAAATATTTTATATAAGAATTGGTTCGTCAAAAAACTTTCTTCGCGCAAAATATCTTGATATATTATAAAAGCGTTTTTAAGAATTCAAAAATTTTTATTCTAGAAAAAATCTGGCTACATTGTATAGAGGTTTTGAAAGGAAAAAACTTTTACTCATGTGAAAAACTGACAATATTATATTAGAACTTTCGCGCGACAAAAAAATTCTGTTCACAAGGAAACTCCACTACATTGCAACGGGTGTTTTGCGCGACAAAACACTTTTCCTCACACCAAAATCTGGCCATATTATATAGGAGCTTTTGAACGGGAAAAAACTGAACTATGCTATATTGAAAATTTTGTGTGAAAGGAAAAGACTTTTCACATGAAAGTTAAACCATAGGGATTTTCGTTCAACAAAAACTTTTCTCGGAGCGAAAACTTGACTATATTATAAAGAGATCTTTGTTTGTTGATTCTGTTTGTCTGTAGGGGTAGTTCAGTCGGTATAATTTTAACTATATAAGAGCCACTGTTTTCATTTACTCATTTAAAATTCATTTGTGAACAGTTTAAATAATTCATGTTGAGTATTTAAATTATTGTTGGTTTAAGCTCAACAATTGGAAGCAAACTGGCTCCGTCTGCTCCTGCTCTCATCACTTCATGAACCTCCCCTCTCCAACCCCCCTCCCAGCCTTCGCCACCCCCTATCCCCCTCCCCATCTCATGGCTCTACCCAACCCCCTATCCCCCTCCCCATCTCATGGCTCTACCCAACCCCCTATCCCCCTCCCCATCTCATGGCTCTACCCAACCCCCTATCCCCCTCCCCATCTCATGGCTCTACCCAACCCCCTATCCCCCTCCCCATCTCATGGCTCTACCCAACCCCCTATCCCCCTCCCCATCTCATGGCTCTACCCAACCCCCTATCCCCCTCCCCATCTCATGGCTCTACCCAACCCCCTATCCCCCTCCCCATCTCATGGCTCTACCCAACCCCCTATCCCCCTCCCCATCTCATGGCTCTACCCAACCCCCTATCCCCCTCCCCATCTCATGGCTCTACCCAACCCCCTATCCCCCTACCCATCTCATGGCTCTACTTCACTTCACTCAAAATATATATTTTCTTACGCCAAAATAATTTTAAATTATTTATCATATGTATGTTTACAAAAAAGCATTAGTCCTAACGATAATTTAAGAATTACGTAAGTGCACCAAGATCAAAAATGAGCATCAATTCTTTTTATCTTGATTAGTTGAGACATTTGGTATAACTCTGTACATCTGCTTCAAAGGAGTACACATATCTTATCTGGGATATTAGTGTGGATATCAGTTGGAAAGGAACAAAGGCTTAGCAGGTGGAGACTGTATAATAAATGGAAAAGGAGCCGAGGGATGGTTGCTATTGGTAGCAGACACGCTGACAGGTTTTGCCACAACACACATAACTATAGTAATGAGTTCTGAAATTAAACAGGAATTAAATGAATTCCAACCATTTGGCATTGTCATAGTCGGCACATGGTAGATTTGGCATTGTCATAGTCGGCACATGGTAGAAATAATAACAGCTGCATAAAATTGCATAAGAATTTGCTGTGCAATAATTTTTCAAGCGGCTGGCCGTATTGTATTGCAGTTTCACCATTTTGAGCATCAAGACTATATACTTGCACCCAAGACTATATACTTGCACCCAAGACTATATACTTGCACCCAAGACTATATACTTGCACCCAAGACTATATACTTGCACCCAAGACTATATACTTGCACCCAAGACTATATACTTGTACCCAAGACTATATACTTGCACCCAAGACTATATACTTGCACCCAAGACTATATACTTGCACCCAAGACTATATACTTGCACCCAAGACTATATACTTGCACCCAAGACAATATACTTGCACCCAAGACTATATACTTGCACCCAAGACTATATACTTGCACCCAAGACTATATACTTGCACCCAAGACTATATACTTGTACCCAAGACTATATACTTGCACCCAAGACTATATACTTGCACCCAAGACTATATACTTGCACCCAAGACTATATACTTGCACCCAAGACTATATACTTGCACCCAAGACTATATACTTGCACCCAAGACTAGTATATACTTGCACCCAAAAATGGCAGCTTACCAATATTTGAGGCACTTAGCAAACTTGAATTACATGGAGATATCAGCAGTTGTTGGCAACTCAAGTATCCTCCTAGAGATAGTTTCTTCAGAGTCAACTACATACTGTTGTAAGGTAGACAACTCCTATGATCTGGTTATTAAAGATTTTTGTGGAAATATGAAGTTTTGTGTTGTAATAGATTATGGAATAAAATATTTACTCATATAAATCTCTGTGTGGACCCCTGGACCTAGTGAAGTTTTTTAAAATTTAATCGGGATAGTCCCCGAAGTGTAGAGAAGAGAAGGAGTGGATGCCATTGTGTCAGTGATAGAGGATATACATCTGTTACAGGATCTATTGTAAATGTGAAGTGAAATGTGAAAGTTTTGTAAAAAAAGATTTTTGTTAGTTTGGTAAAAATTTGCAAGAGCTTATCTTGTACCAAGTTGTTTCTACAGCGTCTGCAATATTTATGTTTGTTGAGTCGTTGAGTGAATATTGTGTATGTTTTTGGTAGTTAGAGTTTGGTTTTAGTTCGTTGTATAAACTTTTCTTATGTATTTTTTTGCATCAGTTTGAATTATAATTTTCACCGTTGCTGGTACACGTTGTTAGGATATTGGTACAACCAAACATATTTCTGAACAAACCTTTCTTTGATTATCGCTCCAAAAAAATTCATTGCATGAAAATTTAACTATAGAGAAGTTTGTATGAGAAAAAAAATTTCTGTAAAAATCTGACTATTAAATAGGTTTTTTTTGCGTTGAAATACTTTCCATGGTGAAAATTAGACTATTTCTTATAGACATTTTTGCTCAGCAACAAACCTTTCTTTACAAAAATACCTGACTACACTGTAGAACTGTTGGTGAGAAGCAAAAAAAATTCTTTCCGAAAAGATTTGACTATATTGTATGGGAAGTTTCAAGCAAAAATAGTCTTTGCTTTGTGCAAAAATTTGATTTTTAAATTAAGATTTTTGTATGAGGGTTTTCATTGGCTGTAAAGATAGGTCATTCAATACAATTTTGTCTATATAAGAGCCACTATTTCAGACCAAAAGCATATACTCCAGCAACAGGATGTGATAGAGAAAACACATTCTGCAACTACTAGGACTTGCAGTAACAAGTTAAGAATTGATAAATAATTATTTCACAGTAGCTGAAGAACTCAACTAGTAGATTTGGAGAAACGGTTTTCTACTAGAGTCTAAATAGTTTACCCTCAAGACTGCAAAACCTTTGAGCATGTTGAGCCTCTATCATATAGCCTATTCAGTCAAAAGGTTTTCCCTTCAGCATCAAGACGTTTCCTATAGCAAGTTGGCTATGACTCAATTTCTTCTAGATAAGTTGCATAGTTCCGTTATCATCCAACGTTACGAAATGCCTCATTTTTGTCAGACCATCAATCTCAATCTCTCACTTACTTTTTTTCAATTTTTCCATCAGCTGATGTTCTTTATTGACGTATACTTCTACCTTACTCATAACCAAAAGAACTCAATCTGGAAACCAACGAGAGTGTTTCTCCCAACATACGTCACCTTACTTTCAATCTTCGATTTCCAACGAAGCAAAAACATTTTGCGCTATTGCTAAAACTGGTGTAGAAAAGTTAGCTTTAGAAAGAAGCTTCATCAGAACATTATCTCCCCAGTATTTAAAAGTTTTTTCTCCCACCATTTCAGGTGCGAGTCTGATTGCACCAGTAAGATAATCAAAATACCCAGAGGTAAAACGTCTACTCCCAAATCCGTTCTCCACAGGTTTTTTGTTTCTTGAATGAATAACTGTTGAAAACGGTGATGTTTTTTTATTCTTGATCGGTTAGTTTCTTCAATCTGTACTGCCAGTTATGACTGAGGACTGCTTGCACCTAACACCAAAATGGAAACTCTGTGTTTTCGTATTTGATGGTTGTCTTTGCTGCCCCATTTTAGCAATTTTCCTCGGCAAAACGTTCATTGAACACTACTGTCTCTTCCAAGGTTGTAAAATCCAGCATGTTTCCGCCAGACAATTCCCCTGCATGTGACCAGTGCCAGACCTTCTACAACAATGCTCATCAAGCATTAAACTTTATCTTTCAGAAAAAGAAGCTCATTATAAATAAGCTTGAGAAAATCATTTAGAGAATATTATGCGACCGTATTTTCCATTTTTTATGGCAGCAGATGAGAATTATTGTCCGGAAAGGTGGCAATGGCATAAATGAATGTTAGAATAATAGGGAAAGAGTGATGTGAAAACATTGACTTAGTTGTGAGTCGATTGTCGCTGTGTTTCGAGTAAGACTCTGAGTTTTATCAAAAGCATTTTTAATTTTTTTTTCTTCGCATTTCCGACAGAGATGGCACTTGCTACACGGTTCGTGTTTGATACCAGACATATGTTATTATACAACGTCAAATTTTTTGGATGATGTATGAAACAATCCCAAATACTGTCTGGTTGGTTATCGGCTGAGGGGGAAATGGTGATAGTGATTGAATTCTTTCTTTCCACTTAATTGATGAGTGTTCGATCAGAAATTTGTTTATGAGTTGAGGGTGTTCTCCTAGGATCTAACGGTATTGCTATCTCAAATCAGAGTAGCCTATTTCATTGATTGAAAGGAATTTTTATGGCGAAGAGCTAACTAGATTCTATTCTATGTCTGAAGAAGACTTGTTACTTCTGCAAAACTAATGTAATAAAAAAATTGAAGACAGAGTACAGACTTTCGCAAGCAATGTTAGTGCCATCAGCAAAAACTGGTCACAACAGCTAAAGATTTTTCGATCTGAAACTCTTCTAACACTAAAGCTGTTGAAGAGTGATATTACAACGGAGATGCACAAACTTCGCTCTCAATTACTACAACAACGTCAACAAAATTGGCTAAACACACCTGTTTCTATCAATAACGCTCATATAAGAAAAAAAACCCGAAGAACAAGGACCCATCACCAGGGCACAAAGGTCTAAAAATAAAAATTAAACTGTAACAACCTTTAAAATTAGATTTTTTGTACAATATATTTTATTTCTATGCAATAAACGCTTCTGTACATCCTTTCAAC
Organism: Cryptosula pallasiana; assembly: GCA_945261195.1. Classification (NCBI taxonomy): domain Eukaryota; kingdom Metazoa; phylum Bryozoa; class Gymnolaemata; order Cheilostomatida; family Cryptosulidae; genus Cryptosula; species Cryptosula pallasiana. The sequence continues at coordinate 11,192,422 of OX183132.1, forward strand.
ATTCTAATAGAACTATTCAACACATGTCTATGAACATGATTATTTATGGAAACAGCTTAATTTTCTGGTAATAAAACTATACTAATAACTATACAATGTTAATTCAACACTCAAACTCACAATACAAAATTCAGTATAAACCTACACGTTTATAAACCAGTCAACCTCATAATCTAAATTGACATAAAAAATCACACTACAAACCCGCTGCAAAATAAATACAATACAAAAAATTAAAACACCTGGTGCACACAAAATGGTACCTCAGACAACACATAAAACTTCTAAACACCTGGTGCACACAAAGTGGCACCTCAGCCCCAATAAACAATACCAGAAGAACCTCCAACACTAAAGGAGCGGCCACACCGAGTGAGTTTCCCACGATTCGTGCGAATTTCCACGATTTAATTCACACGAATGTGATTTTCTTACGAAATCGCGCATCGTGGTTTGTTAACAACGCATGACTCGTGTAACGTGAAAATTTGCACGATGGTTAATTTGATTGGCTGACTGAGATCAGACTGAGGTCAAGGTCAATTTTAGAAAGAGCATTCAGTCAATTTTGTTCATGCCTCCCCTCGTTGGCCTCTGCTAAGGGATGATGGATGATAATTGTTAGTTATAAATAACGATTATTATTATTTGTTTTAATATTTGTTTAATTTATTTATTGTTATTAATTATTTATTATTAATTAATTATTATTTAACCGTTGTTATACTTTTTTTATAATAATAACTAATAATAATAACAATGATTGTTAATGAATATTTAATTATTATCCTTGAAGTAATTCTTTATTGTTATAGTGTGCATTATTATTTTTGTTTTTATAATTATTTACTACACAGGAAGCTGCTTAATAATCGCAAAGCTAGGATCGCTAAAATTTACCTAGTCTTCTAACTGGCTACAATTTACACGAGCAAAATCATTCGTACAATATTGGAAGAAGACAACCCCTGTGGCAGATTATGATTCGTACGAATTTTTATTTGCATGAATTCGTGGAAATTCGCACGATCGTGTGGTCCCAGCTTAATACTATAACATACAAACAAGTATCTAAATCCACATTCCACACTATAAATACCATACATTCTAAACAACTGGTGCACACAAAAAGGTACCTCACAGGTTCTCATGGTACCTGGTGCATACTTTAAGTACACCTGGAACCTTCTCCTTAGACTCTATGACAGAGATCTGCTCCGTTATTACTACTGTTGATGAAAGAAAGAAACTTGGGTTAGTTGCTATCATTACTTTGTACTGTTAAGCTGAAAGCTTTCCCTAACTGCTAAATAGCATTTGTGAGGCTTTTTCCTTGCTTATAGCATGATAGTTATAACTCTTTTGGTCAATATTTGTTTCCTGTTTAACCATGATTGTTCATACATTAAACTGTCTTATCATCAATAACTTGATCTGATAAATCTACATACTATAAAATTGAAACACTGGCTTCAAAATTTTCAAAAACCTTGGAATAAAACAAGCTGTCTGCTTGGATGCAGACGGTGGGTAGAAGTTTATTTCAAAGGTCAATTTCATCAACTTCAGTTCTGCATTTCATACAAGCCTACGATGAGCTCGAGCTTGTTTGTAACCTCATAGAAAAAAATAAGGTGAGAAGAAAAGCTGCAAGTTTCAGAGTGCATAGATGCTTATGCACTACACAAAACAGGTTTTAATGAAAGTTTACACAACCAGTCCAACAATTTTTGCTTGAATCGAAGAGCAGAAATACGTTGATTTGATTGATGTGTGCCCTAAGAAAAAATAAAAATGGTCAAACCACTTCTTTATTAATGGCTTTTTACCTATTGTCTAGAAACGGTTGGCATTTTTAAAATCTCTGAATCCAGACACGTCATAGCTAGATGTTTGGATAGGATAATGAATGTAAAAACTAGCTCACCAAAAAATCATGTTGGCAATCATATTCAAAATGATATGGAAGGCAGGTATATATCACAGCAAAAAGCACTCGTTTCATTTTCATAGACCAATACTCTCCAGCTGTTGGCATTACGTAAACACTTGTCACCAGCCTGAACTAAATTAATTATCAAAAAAGTTCAGTTCAAGTATTTAAATTTATTAGAAATGATAATTATTATTATTATAATAAATAATAAATCGGAATAACAGAAAATCACACTCAAGTAAACTGTAGGTGGCAATATTAATAATCATCCTTGTTATTGTCTGTTATCTATATATCAACATAGAATATGAATTTGTGCTTTACTTTGATCATTTGCATTAGTATTTGTGTTAAATTTTTATCATTCAACAAGTTTGGTTTTGATTGGCTGGTAGTATGATAACAGGAAGAGTCAAAGTAAATGCTGGCGCCGGAGTTTTTTTCACATCATAAAACATTTAGACCCTGCTGTATTAGATGGATGACAAAACGCTAAATAGAGTTCAGCTTTTATAGTTGTACAGCAAAGATAATTTGTCATCAATGTTAAAGCTTCAGTTCCATTAGTATGTTCTTGCAACTATGTTGGAGCGAGAAGGCCGCCAGAAGGCCCCGTAACTTAGGTATTTTTGTGATCTGTGGCAATAGAAGTGGAGGTTTTGAATGCCAATCACTCTTAATAACAAATATACTACCATCGATCAACGATCAACAACTCACATTTTTCAAAATAATCATACAGTTTTATGCACATTTCTTTTTGCTTTATTGAACCTTCCGAATGCCTTAATGACCAGCTAAAACAAATACCAAAGTTTTATATAATTGTAGCAGAAAAGTTACTTGATGTGGCAGTTACTCTATGGTTTTAGTTCCTTTGAACTCATCCAAGTACCTGTAGGATATTTCTGGAATCGGGTCTTTGTCAAATTTGTATGTGCAACACAAATGCTTAACAGACAGCGCAAGCATTATGGTTAGGTACCGATAGGAATGATGGAAGTGTTCCTTTTTGCTCGGCCTGGACAAGTGTACACCGTGTCGAGCTCGCGATATGGTGCCAACTAGATGAGACGTTGACTGTTCATAGAGAGAGAGCTTGACGTTTGGACCATATCTTTGTTCTTGAGGCCCAGCTTGGTAGGTCGACTTGCTATACATTACTGGCTCACCGTTTTTGTCGAATGCATTGTTTCCTTGGTAGAAAGCAACCAGCTTTTCATTTTCTGAATAGATAGCCAAAGTGTCAGTTTTCGGTAGCTGGACTGCAATAAAGTCTAACAATCCTCTTTTGTTTTTGGCAACCAGCTTGACAATGCCACAAAAGTTCTCTAGCGGTGTACATTCCATTGTCAAACTCACTATCAAATAAGGCTCTCGTATTACATCATAATAAACTATATTTTTTTGTTTATTGAAACCAGCAGCTCTGACTGTAAGTTCTTCCTTGTTTCGTATTTCAAACAAATGACTAGATTCCCGTATTCGGTGTGGTGAAGGAGAACACAGAGTGCAACTGCAGTAAGTCTCAGACAAAATAGACCTGGGAAGTGACAGCCAAAGTCTCACAACACCCACAGAAAACCTGACTGAGTACGCCAATATTAGTTTTTTGGCAGATTCAGATAGAAAAGGTTTGAATTTGATAGCCACAAATGATGGCATAAAGTTACCTGTGACAGCTAGTATCTTTCCATTCTCATTTATAAAGTGCCGGATACATGCTCCATTCTGATCTTTATGTTGAACTTGCAATTGCAAGTCATTTCCTGTTGGATAATTGTTTTGGCAATGCTCTATTATCATTTTTCTTTTACTCAAACTAATCTCACCAATTTTGATGCCAAGAGATGATACCAGACATATGTCATCATTTTGCCGAATTATTGAAAAAGTTTCTGCACCAAAAATGTTAATTGCTCTGTGTATACCTGATCTGTAGTGAAAAAAAAACAAGACTGTTTTATGGGGGGCAGAAGAGTCCATTAGTGCATAAGTTGTTCCATACCTATTCCACCCCATGCCTCGTAGATGGAATACTTGTTCACAGTCACTGTGAGAGAACACAGATGTAACTACTGGTTTGTTCTCCTTGTACTTTGCCTGTAATGTATCCACTTGTGATGTATCAGTGTCCCTTAGTTTTATCTCTCTAGAGACTTGAGGTCTGTTTTGTATCATATAATCTTTTTCATAGGTTAATGATTTTTGAATAGCAAAACTTATAGTCAAAGCTTTCATTTCAACAGAAAAGTCCTGAGGCCAAGAGATTGTAATCAGACCTGGATTGCTGAGAATTGTACAGTTTCCTATCTCAAACCCATCAATGTTCATCTCAATATTGCAGACACTGCTCTGATTATCAAAAAGTATTTTGTTGTCCTCAACTCTACCGATTGCCATTTCTGGTGAAGTATACACTGTGATTGGATGTTCTCTAATCTCTGCTCCACCCACACAAAACTTCATATTTCCACAAGAATCTTTAATAACCAGATCATAAGAGTTGTCTACCCTACAACAGTATGTAGTTGACTCTGCAGAGACCATCTCTAGGAGAATATTCTGGTTGTCTACAACCGCTCTCATCTCCATACTACTACATTCTGCTAGATACTCTAAGTACTGGTTTAAAGCCATGTTGCAACTTGAGTGTCAAGTGAAGACCTTGAACTAAGTGTGATTGGTGAATAACAGCTTGATTTTCTTGAACTTTTCCAGTATTTAATTTTGCTTCCAGCTGTGTCCTTGGATTGTTCGTTTCAGTTGCAGTTATTCAAAGCTTTTTAGAAATGCAGTCATGTGAGGAATGCCAGAAATGATATTCGCTGTTGAACTTTCTGAAAAACTACATTCACATTATATAAACACGAAAACCTTCGATTGTCGATCTTTCTATGTACTTGTTTGTCATTTCAAGTTAATACAGGCCTAAACCGTTCAGTCTAAGCTACACAATAGTAGATAATTATACATTTTATAAAGATATCGTACATTTCTGTAGGTGCTACAGGGTGATACTTTTTCTATGATATAATTTGACCGATGAGTAGTCGTCACCTCTTTCATTGTTTTTCAGCCAATAAGATCACCTTGAGTTATCAGTTGTGAACCCACTGTCAGTCTTTGGTTGAAATAAACAAAAGTCCATAACAATAAAAATTGTTTAGATACAGCGCATTCTTCCAGCTAAAATTAATTATTATCGCTTTTTCATAACAATAAAAATAATCATTTATTAAGAGACAACCCATTGTACCTAACAAATAGAAAATAAAAGCTGTCATTATTACAACTGCAATTACATATACTCAATGACGAGTTCTATGTGAACATTGGTAAATGATTTTGATTGATGCTCTATTTGTCTGGTTTATGTACGCTGCTATCAAAATCCAGCTTTGAGAGATTGCGTCACTGCAGCACTTCATCACAGTGAGTTATTTACTATGCATCGTGTAAAATTCATTGTGAGATTTTAACATGTTGATCGCTTCAAAATCTGTTGTTTTCCCGACTAATTAGAAAAATAAATAGCGTGATATGAACAGATCTGAGTCATGGTGCTCAAAGAAAATTATGATTCCAAAGTGGTTGTTTTTTGCACCATGTGCCATGAAAACCATTAGGGTAATTTGTTGTGCGCACCAGGTGCTGATTATGTCATTGTTAATGGTTGTAATATTGTATGATTGCTTATTATCTAAGTATTTATTGTGCTGGGGTTGTTTATATGAGGGTTTGTATCATGGTTTTGATTGTCGGATTAACTTAGTGCTTGTATAGAGAGATTGTATATTTTTTATTACGGAATTATAATATTTAAAAAAAGACATCAAATTAAGGTAGATATTCATTGATTAGTTCAACAAGTAATTATAGTTAACTTACAGTCATTTCTGTTGCACTATCTGTAAATATGGATTGATTTTGGGTTTGAGAGCGGGCCAATAATTTTCTTTCCATTTATAAGAAGCTAATTTTTTAAAATAAGTCCTTGGCTAGCCCTATGGGGGTTGAGAGCCAAAGAGGTAAAATGGATTTTGGAGAGTGGCTAGGGCATGTCCAAACAATGTTTTTAAGATCAGACAAAGGGGTGTGGGGGCCTCAGGATGGGCAGTAAATGCATTTATTTCGGCCAATCATCTTGATTTCTCGTAACACTGCTCTCTGTGCAGTGTGTCATTTTTCTCATTTACCTGGTGGCGCCAAGGCTGGCGATCGCATTGGGGTGGCCCCACGTTTCGTCCAGGGTGACCTGTAGGTGCTGGGGCTAGGGTAGGGGGTGTGACTAGAGGGGGGACAACTTCTACATTTACTGTACGGCCTCCGGCTCGACCAGTTCATGTCCGATTTGGACAATTTTATCTGGAGGTGTTAGGGGATTTTCCTGTACAGGCTGCTTCAATCTGGCTGCTGGTCTCTCTTTAGAGAGGGAGATTGGAGGTGAGGGTGGCACCATATGAAGGCTCTGCGGCAACGGAATTTCCATGAGTGGGAGTGGTTTAACTTGAAGTTGTGGAGGGGGGCTCTTTCTTCTGCGGGGGCAGCAGCACGCATGTTGGGGCAGCAGACGGACTCTAAGGCCGCAACGGCTTGAATGTACTGCTCCAGACATGCTCTATACAGTTTGAGAGGAAGGGGGAGGAGAAGAGCATCTTTCCAGGGGGTAAAGTAGTCTGTCAAACGAGTATCCCCTTATTCCCTCTATCAGTCTCAGGGAGGATACCCACCAGGTCTATGGCCAGCTTCTGCCAGGGCCGGCTGGAATACATCTGCTGCATGGCCGGGTTGGGTTTAGTGCCGCTGTGCTCAGCCCGCTGACAGGTCTCACAGATATTAATGGCTCTTCGAAAATCAGCGTTCATGCCCGGCCAGTACCACATGAGGCTCAACCTTTTCAGAGTCCATCGTATGCTTTGGTGGGCCAGGACGCGAGTTTCCCACTCTTTTTTGCTTCTTAGGCTGGGGGTGGGGGAGCACACATCACACCAGTGAGTTCTGTTCTGTCCAGCTTGATGTACTTCTAGGACATCGTCTGGCTGGAGCGGCATGGAGTGTCAACGTTTCTCCAGTTAGCGTAGCTCGTTACTTCCGAATTCTAGCTGCTGTGGGTTGATAGGGGTGTCATTCCTGACTGTTTCATATACAATTGACACCGGGTGACTGCCGGTCCTCTGAACATCTACTAGGTCTGTGTTGTGGGCCAGGGGGCGTGGATGAGTGGCAGCCACCACTTGGGGTCTTGGCGGGGTGGGTCCCGTCAGCATAGGTTGGGGATGAAGGTTAGGGGAAGAGTTGGGTATTATGCAAATGGAAGCCACAGTTGTCCAAGACGATGATATTGATATCACGCAAAGCAGCTCTAACGCACCTCTGTGGATAGGGGGCTCAACACATGGAACATTCCAGGAGTTAAAAACTTCTATAGATGGTAATAATTTCAAATACGCCAACAATTATGGTTTGCGCTCCAACCTTTGGCAACTACAAAGAACTAGCGCAAGTACAAAGACATACCAGGGATGGTTGGAGGCTTGGGCGTATGGCGATTCGACGGGTAAATATGGTTCTGAACACAGCACCACAAACCAAAAAAGAGGAGATACTTAATCAGAAGTGGAAAGACATTAGAGTTTTCCGGCAAACCTCATCTCGCGGTTTTTCAGCAGAGAAAACTTATAGTTCCAGGTTCGACTATCCAACTGGAGTTTGACCAGGCTTCCAGCAAACTGTTTTTGTTCGCCGCCGACGAGTCACCAGCCGGAGATGCGAGGATTAGAATCGATAAATTTAAACTACATCTTTGCAAAGTCAAGGTAAACCTTATGATACAAAACTCTCAACTAAGTGTTGCGTTGGAAGAACACAACTACAATTATCCAATTGAGGGAAAGCGACTGAAGCTGCATGGAACTCGCAGTGGAGTGTTTCAAATTGATATAATGTTAGAAGAGAACAAACAAAAACCAAAACAAATCTATTTAGGTTTGCTCAATCACAATGCTCTGAATGGCTGTTTCACCAAGAACCCATATAGAATGGGATATGCTAATGTCAAGAGTATTGTAGATTGGAAGAAGATGTGAGCCAAAGTATACCAAAGAAACTTTTGGGCGATATTATCATCAATTTTTACATGCTACTGGTTCTTAGCCCGATGGTGAAAGTATAGGTGTTACGAGAGAGCAATATCTAGATGGCACCACAATTTACGGATTCGATTTGGCAGGTGATTTTCTCAACGAAGGTTTTCACTCGATGGAAAATGTCATGAAAAGTGTGGAGATTCAGTTTAGCACCAACACAACTGAAGGTTTATCCCTGGTTGCCTACTTTGTAGAGGACGGTGTTTTGGAGATGGATAGCATTGTTTAATTAACTGTTGCAGGAGACCTAGTGCTCTAAACAGTGAGCTAGATATGAACACCATACAAATTTGTTCGATATTGTTTTCCGATGATATCCGTCACACCAAGGGTATTCACGTTGGGTCTAGAGATCAGTTTTGGAGGCAACTTTGCATTTTTCCAACAGGTTGTTTCATATTCAACACTCATTATTCTCATGAACCCGGAGAACATTGGTTAGCTGTGTGCGCTAATGATTTTAGAGTGGATTTTGTTTACTCATTTGGGTGTCCCATAGCCAATTACCCAGACGTAATTGAGTTGCTGATGAGACAGAGAGGAAATGATTCAATACAGAGTAATGAGACGCAGGTGCAAAACTTTTTGTAAACTGTATGCGGTGATTACTGCGTATATTTTTTCTTACTGACAAGCAGAGGGTGGAGTATGGATGAAATTGTGAGAAGCTTACAAGATATATGAGACAATGAGATGAAAGATCATTCAATACAAAAATTTATCCTACAGGCATGTCCTAGCTATGGGTTTACACAGGACCACTCGCTAGAAGGAATAAATAAAGTGCACATACAAGGAACCAATCTGCTAAGTAAATTGCTAAAGTAAATTATTAGATATAAACTACAAACTAGTATAGTATTTTAGTAGATTTAGGTGAATGTTCATAGTAAACAGGGAGTTTGCTACACCACTCTTCCACTCCATGCACTGGCAGTGCACCTACAGCCATCAGTACGATGCTATGCTGGTAGCAAAGCCATACTGTGCTGGTAGCACAGTACACAGGGCCGGTACCGGGCCTGTAGTGACCTCTACAGGGTCGGTAGTGACATCTGCAGGGCAGGTATGCTGACACAGGGCTGGTCTAAGATGGCTGCCATAGCTGAGAAACTTCAAAACTAGCTAGGACTTTCCACCAAGCCAGCAACTGAAGCTACCTACCTTAACATCTGCGGTAACCAGGACCACAAGCTAACCAGAGCCTTGGAACCTTATAGATAGCCCGATTGGCCAGTAGGAGACAGGACTCCGCCCTTAGCCACTTGGTGCCTTATTTAGTTAACCCTTATTGGTTGTATCATTGGTTAGATATTTTTATATGTGCACTTGTATTGGTCAGATAACTTCTTGTATTATCAATGTTATATAGAATGTGCTAATTACTTCCTGTTAGCTCTCCTATAAAAGGAGAGACTTTTCATATACTCGTGGCATTCATTCTCATGTTGCCACAAACACCCTAGAGGAATAATTACTCTTTAGGACTTTTTCATGGAGAATACAGCCACTTACACAAGCACTACACTGTTTTGTTTGTCTGAGCCATGGGCTCTTGCCTTACCGGGTAATTCGATTACCCTGAACACAGTTGTCACTGTCGAGCAGCATAGCCTCCCCTCTGGAGAGATGCATAATACTTGAGCATAGTAGATGTCTGCGGTAACCAGACCGAAATCCATTACAGTATTTGTATTTATTATTATGAAACCTATGAAGCTGATGTACAACGTTCAAAGTTAATGTTGAGCTCATCTCTTGCAAGATGCAAATAAGCGTCTTTCTACTTTTTTCTCTTTATCAGGAAAAATTCTTTAATTAGTTGTCAAAGACATAATAACTAATGAGACTACCACACATCAGCATAGGATTCAGCGTAAAAATCACTTTTGATTATATGGTAAAACGATTGAAACTCACCATCATTGATACTGATGTGCCTCCCTTGAGTTGGCGACTAAGGGTGCAAGCTGTTGTCTTGGACATTGTTCTTTATTGGTATCATCAATGTAGGTGAGAAAGACATGATGCTCCAGACTATGAACGATGGCTTGAACAGCGGTGAGTAGGACGATGTTGTATGAAACTGTGTTGTCTGCAGTTTGTTTCAGTCCATTGAATAGAATAACTCTGCATTTTTCCGATACCACCGTTGAAGCTATTTGAGAGTGGATACAGATATCTCCAATCAACAGCTCTCCATCTATCACGCATCTTTATTGAGCCGCAAGAGTCTCGGCAGTCTTGCTCCATCGGGTGTCACATTTTCTTAGCATTCCCGGGTTTTCAAAACTTATGACACTATCTGGGGAAAATTGTACAAGTGAGCCACGTTGAAATAAGCTTTGATTTGTTTCATACTCTTGCCTGAAAATATGTTGATTGTGTCCTTTGACTTCAAGCAACCTCCATATCTATCAGAAGTGTGAGAAATTGCTTTTCCAAAACCGCTGGTCGTGATTGCTTAGCTCTATTAACGAGCAACCCTACATCACTTGGAATATTGCTCATTGGTCGAATTGTCTTTTTATCCGTTCGACAAATGTAAATGATGCTGCGAATAGCTTCATCACAACATTCAACAGCGAACACCTGCATGACTGCTGGTATTGGTATATCTCGAATCAGTGCTGTTTTTTTAATGAAGACCCCTCAATACTCGCTAGTTTGGAAGCATGTTAGGAAAAAAAATATTGCTAATGAGTCCATTGTTGAAGTGGTACTTGAAACAGGGATTGAAAATCACCAAAGTCTATCAGCTGATAAAATATATACGTACCTAGAAAAGCTTTTGAAGCTTTTGGAACATCAGTTGCAGATGCTAGGAGAATGGGAGATATGGATCCTAGTCAAAATTACTCACTACTACTAGCAAGTTGGTAGGAAATGCTGCTTAAAGAAAAACAAGCACCGATAAAGAAAAACATACAAATATCAAGTTCATCGAGGTGCCAGAAAAGCTTCACTTTGTATCAGAGGGAGCAAATTCATTTCTACGGAAGAGATAGCAAATGATTTCTACAAAATCATAACCGCTAAATGATTGGTAAATTTTAAAACTAATTATAGCCAATACAAAAATTACGTTGTTGAAGTTTACCCTGTTAATCATTGTATTTATCATTTCAGCTCACTATGAATGTTCCAGTGCACTTGGGCATCTCCATACTACAGTATGCTAAGCTGAGAATGCTGCAGATTTACTACAATTTTATGGATAAGTAAGTAGAACCTAATTTTCCGCTATTAACCCACTAGTTAACTTAAGCAGTAGACATAGTTGTAAATAATCCAAACGCTCTTTTTATTTATAGATATATTGATAGAAGCGATTTCCAGTATGTTTAAATGGATACAGATAGCGCATACATGGCTCTGATTGGAACAGTAGAAACACTGGTAAGACCGAGTTTGAAAAGAGAGTTTTATAATGAATACAGTAATTGGTTACCACAACCATACTGTGATGAACATGGTGTTATAATCGTGCATTATGTAGTTATTGGATTAGTGAAGGTTAAGGATATAGCTAAATGATTGTAAATAGCTGAAGGGATCAGAAAGCTAGGAAGACACTTTTGGAGTGACCACAGTACGTGGTGGTTGTGCTGGAGCTTCTATCTTATACCCAGTGAGTGATTTAACATGGCGTCGTAGGCAAAAGGAAAGGAGGATTGTTGTCTAATACTATTGTGTTCGTCATCTTGTGAAAGGAGTATTGAAGGGTTTGTGGTGATAGTGAAGGTCGGTGTGGATTTATTAACGCCGTTGTTATAGGACTGGTGGCAGTTGGTGGTGGTGAAAGTGAGTGTTTGTTATTTGTTTGTGGTGGTGCATTACAACTGTTTTTGTTGAAAGATTCAGTCAATAAGATTTGTGAAGAAGTTGGCATTGACTTCACCAGCTTTTATGGTCAGTGTTGCCGAACACTTCGGGTTAGTGAAGTATGGCCTTGGGATTTGATTTTAATGATTTTCCTAAGTTAGTTATCAATCCTGATGACACTTATGGTTCATGGAAGGCATGGTTAGATGAATTTGAGCTTAGTGTGGAAATGGTTACCTTTAAACTAGGGAAGGAAACAGTAAATCGGAGAAAACAAAATGTTTTCAAGGGGAGAATGAAATTGTTGGCTTTATTGCATGCCATTGGTCAAGGAGGTAGAGATGTCCTAGAGTCTTTTGGATTTGATATGAGAAGTGAGGCAAGTAGTCATGAACAAGCAATGGCTCATTTGAAAAATGTTTATGGTTTCGAGGAAACAGTTTATGTGAAAACATTCAAGTTTGTCACTGCTAATCAGGCTGTGGTAGAGAATGAAATTGATTATCTGCTACGTGTTGAAAAACTTAGTAGGTCATTAAGTTTTGGGAATGATGATAATGTTAGGCTGGAGTTTGCATTAGCTATAGCTGTGAATGGTTTTAGAGAATCTTCACTGCGTATCCAGCTGATGCAACAGGGTCATTTGAACTGGAAAGGGCTGACTGACAATCTAAGGGCAAGAAAATTGGCTCGAGATTCAGAGAACGCCATGGAACGGGGTAAGGCAAAGCAGCTAAACTCCGCCCAGGTATCTGATATGAAAGAGAACATGCATGGTGGTGAGTGTTACAGTAGTTTGAAGGTACGTAGCATTTGCAATGGTCAATCTGCTGCGAAATATTGTAGATACGCTGAGAAATATGTAGGAAAGATGAAAGGTGAAGCTGGCCACAGCTGTGATGATTATGGGTCTGCTAGGTCCACTAGGCATTCTAACAATGAAAGGTTCATGCCTGCATGGCGCAGAAAAGACTCTAGTAAGAGTAGGGTTGAAAGTGATAGAAGAAATGATGGGAGTAAGTGCAGAGGTTATTTGGCTTTCCATGATGCTAAAGCGTATTTTTGCTGTGGCAAAGATGATCACCAAATTAGGTTTTGCCCAGCTGTACACTGCTGGATTTGTGATGGTATTGGTCATACTTCCCAGGACTGCTGTTATAAAAGGTATAAACATACTGATAGGTATAGTCATCGAGGTAGTAGCTGCAGTAGTGAAGAGAGTTGTGCTAGTGAAATGAGTGAGGTTCACATAGGTCATGTAAGGTTTGCTCCTGTGGCCCAAACTGCAAGTGGTGTCAGAGCTAGCAGAGCTCACGGCACCCTTGAAGCCCCTAACAGACCTACCCACTCTGAGGAGCTGGTCTCAGCCCAGAGGGACTCGTCTGTTAGGCCTGCGGAAGCTTCGGCTCCTGCGGAGGAAAGCCAGGAGGTAGTTGCTGAGCAGTCACTTGTGACCCGGCAACAGCTCGCCTCCCGGGCTGTTCAGAGGCCTCACTCCGGTGAGAACATGGATTGCGATACTCACTCCAGTGAGGAAGATAGTTCTACTCACTTAGGTGAGACTGTGATAGGTGGAGGTGAGAGTCAATTGTGTGACTCAGATCCAAAGCCAGGTGGAGGTGAAGGCCAACTGTGTGGTCCGGAACCAAAACCAGATGAGACTGTGATAAGTGGAGGTGAGAGTCAATTGTGTGACTCGGATCCGAAGCCAGGTGGAGTTGAAGGCCAATTGTGTGGTCCGAAACCAAAGCCAAATGGAGGTGGAGGTGAGAGTCAATTGTGTGACTCAGTTCCAAAGCCAGGTGGAGGTGAAGGCCAATTGTGTGGTCCGGAACCAAAGCCAAATGGAGGTGGAGGTGAAAGTCAACTGTGTGACTCAGATCCAAAGCCAGGTGGAGGTGAAGGCCAATTGTGTGGTCCGGAACCAAAACCAAATGATGATGGTGGAAGACCCTCGGGTGTGGTGCGAGATTGGTTTGACCGTTGTGGCGATACGGACGATAGCGATCCTGGTGAGATTGAGTTTTTGTGGTGAATGGCCAGTGGGAGGTTTGACACAGGTGAGGTATGTATCTGTTCTACCTAACTTTACACCTTGTCGGTGTGGATACTGTCTCTACCCCTAACCAAAGTGCATAGTTTGAAGTATGCTGCTTATGTGGATGTTTCACCTCTGAAGCTAGCTGTAACTGTTGATCTTGTGTCTTGTGTATATTATTGCTAGTTGGAAAAAAAGGCATGTTATAATCGTGCATTATGTAGTTATTGGATTAGTGAAGGTTAAGGATATAGCTAAATGATTGTAAATAGCTGAAGGGATCAGAAAGCTAGGAAGACACTTTTGGAGTGACCACAGTGCGTGGTGGTTGTGCTGGAGCTTCTATTTTATACCCAGTGAGTGATTTAACACATGGAACATGGGTGATTGATGCGAAAAAGTGCTGAACATGGAAGAAGAACACCTGAATTGTTCCAAGAGGAATTTACCGGAGACGAAATTGTTGCGCTCAACTCTAAATCCTACTACTGTTGGGGGGAAAAAGGAAACAAAGTTTAGTTCCAAAGGTTTACACAAATAAATTAATAACGTGGACAAAGACAGTTATCTGAATGTATTGAACACGAAAAAGCCAATTACAGGAAGAAATCATGGATACATAGTGAAAGATAAAACATGTTAACGTACAGTCAAATACACTGAGAGCTCACATACTTTTACGCTAAAAGACGAGTGCGTTCCGATGGAGTATCAACCGAACCTATTACCGTTTAATCAAAACCTTCATTATAAACTTTAGCTTTTTTACAACAGTTACTATATATCTTAAACATACACATATCTATATAATGATATTATCGACATAGATATGGTTATAGACATAACTGATTATCCTAATATGTGCAGCTATATAATGATAATATTAGTACAGTGTACTACTGATATATCAAACCCGAGGGGACCATAAAATTTTGTTTGATATATGAGATGTTTGATATATAAAACCATGACCGTCGGACTTTTTCATGTATACATAATAAGTTACTATTACATGTATTTAAGCTAGGATATTAAGCATTTTGGCTTTTGTGATTGCTGTCTTTAGTTAATTAATAATTAATTAAAAGTGATGGTGTTGAATCTGAAAATTACAACAATTATTCAATGATTACGTAGGTAGTAGTAGCGGCACATGATGTTGCTGTATATTATTGTGTTAGTTAAGTTACTGTTAGACCAAGTTGGTTTTATCACTTTTAACCACCTATAACAACAAACGTAACAGCTAATACCTGTCATTACTTATTATTTAATTTATTTATGATATTATTATTTATTGTTATTGATGTTGTCATTGTTATTATTATTAATAATTATCATTATTAACAAATCATCATGTTGTTATAACAATAATAAATAATGCTTCTCTAAAAAATAACAGCATTATTAATAGGATAATAAATAATAAATTTTTAAGAAGTAGTAATAATAATAATTATTTATAATTATTATTAAGCAGAGAGTGTATTTATTAATTAATTGTTTTAAGTAGCCTAGTTAAAATTATTAGCAGTAGTAAGTAAGTGTACTGCTTCTTGAACTTTTCCTGACTCCTTTCTTGATGATTATTGCTCTCAATTCACACAGTGACAATAATAATACTGTAAATAGATAGAAATGTCTCTCCCCACATTTTAAAATAAGTCAACAACAACATGTGCATACTGAATGAGGATAGCCTGGGCATGCTCTTTAGCTACAATAAGGACCAATTATCACAACAATAATAATATGGGGTCGACCTACCGGAAGTAGACCACCAATACAGAGTGTTTAATTGGAATGATAGACCTTGACATTCATATTCCAAGATGGCAGCCCCCATGGAAATCATTTTAACAGTGTGTAATATTGCAATTTATTGTTCGATATGTAAGAAATCATTCGATATAGGAGTAGGTAATCACAATGCATTCAGCTGGGACTGATGCAGTTTGTTTGATATACCTGGATTTTCGATATAACAGGATTCGATATATCGGGAGTACACTGTATGTACAAATATATATGTAACCTATAATAATTCTTATGTGACAGCGTTATACAATACTCAAACCCCTCAACCTAACTTCATCATCACCACCACCACCGCCGCCGCCACCATTGCCATCGCCGCCATCATCGCCATCATCCCCACCATCGCCATCATCGTCATCGTACAAACCCGTGTCTAAATCAACATACCAAACAGTCAAAACCCCTGGTGCACACAAAAAGGCACAGGAGAATAAATCAACATACCGCGCCAATAAATAACATACATTCTAAACACCTGGTGCACACAAAAAGGCACCCAATGGACCAAGAGAACCTCCAGGAGAACCTCCAGAACATCCAACACACCATACAATGTATTAATCAAAATTTAACACTATAAAATCACATACATTCTAAACAACAGGTGCACACAATAAGGTACCTCACAGGTTCTCATGGTAACTGGTGCATACTTCAAGTACCTGGAACCAGGAGAACCTTCTCCTTAGACTCCATGACTGAGATCTGCTCCCTTATTACTACTTACTTGTTTATTAATTTTTACCTTAATACAGAGATTCCTCCTAGTAGCTGTAGTAGATGCTGTTCCTTCAGTCTCTGTTGTTGGAATGGATGTTTTCTTGTGTAAAAACACTGACTCTTAAATAGCTCAAGTTGCACCGATAGACCTGAACTCAAATCAATGAAAAGTCTCGCGAAAAGCCTTTTATAAAATAAAAAAAAATTTGACCATATTTTTTCATTCATGAAAAAACTTTATATATTACGAAGGGATTTTGGCATGGAAGTTTTTTTTTTCATTTACGCAAAGGACTGATATATTACAAAGGGAGTTTTGCACGAAGAAAATTTTTTCATTCACGCAAAAACCTGATATATTGTAAAGGTTTTCTGTGTTGGTATGACGGCAGAGCCTTTATTGACACCTGCGAGAGAGTACTGGTTTACTGTATAGAGCACATGGGATGCACTGAAGCGATTAATTGGTATAGCTTACTAAGTGATCCGTCATACACGGCTACTAACACGGTAGTAGTAGTAAACTCCGATGTATACGGTGATGATCAGTCTAAGACAATGTCAATCCGGTGACTTCCTGTTCTCTTACAATTGAGATCTGTTCAACTACATCCAAGTTCGGTTTCACTAAGATTCACAAACTAGTAGCAAACATATGTATAGTCCACAATAACGTGTTATAGGCAGCTTCGTGACAATGTCCAAGAGTGTATATTAATCTGTATGAACGTGTTATCGACAATTAGTACTGTAAAGGATTCCGGTCTGTTACCACGGACATCCACTAATCTCGAGTATTCTACCTCTCTCCAGAGGGAACACCGTGCTGAATGACAGTGACAACTATGCAGGGTAACAGAATTACCCCGTAAGGCAAGAGCCCATGGCTCAGACAAACAGTACAGCGTAGTGCTTGTATAAGTGGCTTTATTCTCAAAGATAAGGTGCTAGAGGGTGTTTAGTCCTCTAGGTTGGCAACATGAGAAAGAATGCCAAGAGTAAGACAGTGTGCTCCCCTTTTATAGGAGAGCTAGTAGGTACAAAACATATAACAATCATAGCACATGAAGCAAACTATCCAATACAATCAATTGTATAAATAAGTAACCAATCAAAAAATGAAACATGGTTAAATGAGGGAGGTGCCAAGTGGCTAAGGGCGGAGTCCTATCTCCTATTGTCCAAGAAGTTCCGAAGTGTACAATAGCTTGACGATAATTGGACCCAGCTAATTCAATCCAGACTGTATAAGAATACACGACGTTAACCCAAACGTACCCAGATGCATTCACAACACGACTCCTACCAACTCTGACTACTGGGCGACCTGCCCTCCTATTTATGCAGTTATATAGCAGTTGAAAATCACATAATAAAATTGCCGACTAAAATACAATATGATTGGTTGATACAAAAC
Source organism: Cryptosula pallasiana (assembly GCA_945261195.1). NCBI lineage: Eukaryota > Metazoa > Bryozoa > Gymnolaemata > Cheilostomatida > Cryptosulidae > Cryptosula > Cryptosula pallasiana. The sequence continues at coordinate 11,210,325 of OX183132.1, forward strand.
AAGTGCATTGATAACTCTATATAATAGCGCCAAAACATAAAAATTTATACAACAATGCAATTAAACAAGCGGGCGCTTCTCCACCAGATTAAACGATAATAACTAATCAATTGCACAAGTCAAGATGGCTACCGGAATTGTTTCGCTTGGATTTTCTTAGCTTGATCTTTACAGCTGTACCTTGCTCAGCTGGTAAGAACGGAGGCTCCTCTGGTTGCTAAGCTCCCAAGGATGGTTCATCTGCTTCTCATTGATAGGATAACTCTGGCTCGTCTGTCCACACACGGCTACTCGCACAATTCTATTACAATATCATAAACGGATTTTTGCATGAAGAAAATGTTTTTCATTCGTGCAAAGATCTTATATATATTAAAGGGATGCTTGCATAAAAGAAAACTTCTTATTTGCGCAAAAAACTTCCATACATTATAAAGAGATTTTCGCGCAAAGAAAGTTTTTTGGTCAAGTAGGTTTTCTTATATGTTATAAAAGCTTTTTTGAGCGAGCATTCTTATTTGTTGTAGGTTCAATCGATGTCAATTCGACTATTTAAGATGCACTGTTTTTACACAGAAATCACCCACTCCAGCAACAACATCTACTACAACAATAACGTAAGAATTAATAAATAATTATTTAGCACCAGTTAAAAAATAAAAACCTCTTTCAGTTATTATCATTACTTGATTTCTATGTTTCTTACCCTTTACTGATATATTTTTTTCTTTTTATTTTAGATCAACCTGTCAACAAACAAGACATGTCATGCATAAAATTTCCTTCCAGAGGTTAATCATAAATACGTGAAAGACAACATGGTAGTTAGAGAAAGTGAGTCTTTCTAGCACCGTTTGATTGATATTCGTTTCATTCATATTTTGTGCTACTCAATGTCTGCTGAATGTAAGACAGTTGTAAGGAGAAATCTCTATGGATCAGTACAACAGTAGTAAGTGTCAGCAAGACAATGCTCTAGAATTTTTAGTAAAGATGATGAATAACAACTGCTATACGTATGAAAAATATTGTAGATGTGAATACTGTAAGGGATTCCGGTCTGGTTACCACAGACATCCACTATGCTCCAGTATTGTACCTCTCTCCAGAGGGGACTCTGTGCTGCTCAACAGTGACAACTGTGTATCAGGCAATAAAATTACCCTGTATGGCAAGAGCCCATGGATCAGACAAACAATGCAGCGTAGTGCTGGTGTAAGTAGCTATATTCTCAAGACAAAGTCCTAGAGGGTAATTATTCCTCTAGGGTGTTTGTGGTAAGACATGGGAATGAATGCAATGATTGTGGCAAAAGCTTCAGCTTTTAAAGGAAAGCTCACAGGAACTAATTGGCATATTCTATCTAACAATAAGAGCGCAGGAAGAAATCAAGCCAATAAAAGTGCGCATATAAATAGCTAACCAATCATACAGTCAATAAAGGTTAAATAAATAAGGTGCCAAGTCCTGTCTCCTACTGTCCAATCAGACTGTCCTACAGGGTCCCAAGGCTCTGAATAGCTTGTGGCCCTGGTTACCACAGATGTAAAGGTAGGTAGCTTCGGTTCCTGGTTTGGTGGAAAGTCCAAGCTTGTTTTGGAAGTCCTCAACTATGGCAGCCATCTTATACTGGCCCTGTAGAGGTCACTACCTGTACCGGCCCTGTATACTGTGCTACCAGCACAGTATGGCTTTGCCATCGGCACAGCAACTTACCGATGGCTGTAGGTGCGTTGCCAGCGCACTTGGTGGAAAAATGGTGGAGCAAACTCCCAGCTCACTATGAAAATTCACCAAAATCTACCACAATATCTGTTTGCTTGGCACAAAATATTTTTTCAAAAGATCACTCAATGTAAATAGACTAAAAACATTGGTGTGCACTGCAACCGCAGGTTGGAAAATACGAATCAATGATGGAAGTAATTAATGCATATCTATAATGTTTTTTCTCATATAATAAAGCTATACATTAATACAACGCTTCATTTCTGTACAATATTCAAACATCCCAATCTAAATCATCATACAGACCCTCATATAAACAAACCCTGCACAATAAATACAGTTAATCATACAATTACAAAAAAAAATTAAAACCAATAAACTGATGTACAAAAAAGTACCTTTCGAGTTCTCATGGTTACTGGTGCCAACAAAAATACACTTGGAGCCATGAGAACCTTTTGTACTTAGATACCATAAAAAGGATCTGCTCTTACACTATCACTGGTGTAGTTTCGACATCATCAAAATTTTACCATGCAAGTTCACGGAAATCTAGAAAGCTGCTCCTAGGCCTTGTTTAACCCAGCTCGGCTGGAGTGAGTAGCAACAACCTTTTTGGGTTCTATCCTTCAAGACTGGTCTCTGTGTTGACCAATAACATGTCAACATGGTAGCTGCACATAGCACATGCTGATGAAGACACTTCATTGCAGTGAAAAGCTTTGTATTAAGACCATATTCATATTTGGATATCCATAATGACAAACCGTCCATGTCCAAATCAATCAATCTCATCACAGCATAAAGCATCTACTGCTTGAAATACGTCATTGAGATTAAATGTTTCATCGCCAAAAATACGCAACACCACAAACCTCCACTCGATTGACATAAATAAATAGGACAAAGCTATAAAAAACCTTTTTTACTTCAAGTATGGATATATCTTTGTTCCTTAAAACTTCAGAGTAGTAATATATGAGCAGATCTCCCTACCAAGTGTTTTTTTGTGGATTAGACCTTGGAGTTGAGGCAATGATTTACGGCGTTGGATGAATTCGCCGAGTTTATATTGTATTTCATTTGAGGGGCATTTGAGTGGCATTTGAGTGGCATTTAAGTGGAATTTGAGTTTTGATTATTTTTTTACTTAATTTGAACTCATATGGCAGCCAGATTTTGAATGTATGGCATTTAAGTTTTGATAATTTTTTACATAATTCGAACTCATATGGCATCTTGAGAGAGAGGAGAGAGAAGAGAGAGAGGAGAGAGGAGAGAGGAGTTTTATCTACATTGAATAAATATATTGATCAAAAATGAAACATTATAAGATTATATACATTGATTACATAATAAGTAGGGAAAATCTTCCTATATAATATAGCTAGAGTCAGTAAATACTAAGTAATACAAAGCACTACAACTTGTAACGACAATCAATACATACATACATACATACATATGGTATCTTGAGAGAAAGAAAGAGATAGAGGAGAGAGGGAGAGAGAGGAGAGAGGGAGAGAGAGAGGAGAGAGAGATTCTTTAGTTTTCTATACATTCATATATATATATATATGGTTAATTATGTACATATTTATGGGTATATTTATATCTACATAGAGAGAGAGGAGATATATCTACATTGAATAACTATATTGATCAAAAATGAAACATTATATGATTATATACCTGATTACATAATAAGTAGGTAAAATCTTCCTATATAATATAGCTAGAGTCAGTAAATACTAAGTAATACAAAGCACCACAACTCGTAATGACAATCAATGCATACATACATACATATGGAATCTTGAGAGAAAGAAAGAGAGAGAGGAGAGAGAGAGGATAGAGATTTTTTAGTTTCTATACATTCATGTATATATGGTTAATTATGTACATATTTATGGGTATATTTATATCTACATAGAGAGAGGAGAGAGGAGATATATCTACATTGAATAAATATATTGATCAAAAATGAATCATTGTATGATTATATACATTTATTACATAATAAGTAGGGAAAATCTTCCTATATAATATAGCTAGAGTCAGTAAATACGCACATGTCCATATTCATGTACATGTGCATAAATGGACATGAATAGGTACATGTCCATATTCATGTCCATATTCATGTCCATATTCATGTGCATATTCATGTCTATTTATGTACATGTCCATATTCATGTCCATTTATGTACATACCTATGTTCATATTTATGTACATGTGCATGTCCAAATTCATATCCATATTAACATTTTATAGCTATGTACAGAGGAGAGAGAAGAGAGGAGAGAGAGAGAGAGATTTTTTAGTTTTTTATACAACCATGTATATATGGATAATTATGTACATATTTATGGATATATTTATATCTAGATTGAATAATATACATTTATGACATAATAACTATATTGAATGCTATAAAATATGTTGGAAAATCACCAAATTAGTCCTCTAGATGGTTAAAATTTACAGTATTTGGGAAATAACTGCAAGAGAGGAGAGAGGAGTATTTGGTAGAGGAGAGAGGAGAGAGGAGAGAGAGGAGGCTTGAGCGTAAATATTTCTTTTAGTTATTTACATAATAAGTATATTGAATACTATACAATACCTTGGAAAATTGTCAAATTAAACCTCTAGATGGTTAAAATTTACAGTATTTGGGAAATAACTACAATAAAAAACATTTTGAATGTATGGCATTTAAGTATTGATAGTTTTTTACATAATTCGAACTCAAATGGTATCTTGAGAGAAAGAAGAGAAGAAAAGAGGAGAGAGGAGGGGAAATAATTGCACTCAAATGAAAAAAATAGATGAAGCTAGATATTCATCTATTTGTATATATCCACAAGAAAACTGGGGTATTTGGTGAAATATTCTTTTATTCCATTCAATTTTCCTTAATTTTATTTGAGTTGAAGTATTATTTACAATGGTTACAATTTATTAAAATTTCTGCTCAATCCTTTATCCAACACCTACAATAATTCTTAGTAATAGTAGTGTAATGAGACTGAGTAATAATCTACACACACCTTGTTCACTCTGTATGCTGTAGCACATGTTTTTCCTTTAGTTATCTGCAGTTACTTCAATTGGATCTTATCCAGAATTTTTATAGTCTTTGCTGCTACTGCGTTTTGTCTCAAACAAGAGTCCAAAGTAGGCATTGTGTCTACAAAATACAAAAAATCGATTGTTACAATTGATTCATTTATTTTCATTGGCTTTATCTACATATACATAAAGTAGCGAAGAAACAGTTTGTGTGAGTATGAAACTATCTAGTAGAGATAAATTTATATCTAGGTTCAACTAGCATTAAATATTAATTACTTATTATTTTGTTAATAATAAATAATTAGAGTCAGTTACTTTACTAGTGCTCGGACAAACACACAATTTTGTTAATGTCAAAGTCTGTGATCTGACAAAGAAATAACTTAGATACTATTAGCATAAAATTATCTAGTAAAGATAAATTACCCAGGAGTGAATTCTAGTTGAGGTTCGATTATTTTAAATATAAATAATTAAAACCAAATTGATTGGAATCGTAGTAATACTTTTTAAATACAACATTGCTTTGCAACAACTGTTAATGAAAGCGATTATGAAATGTTAATGAGTAACTAAGTAATCTAGTAAGGAAAACTGATTGAAATCACGGTAATATTTGTTAATAGATACTTGCGACATGTTTTATCAACGAAAAAATCAAGCGATTTTGAAATGTTTACGAGTAACTAAGTGATTCAGTAGAAAAAACTAACAGAAATCACGCGATATCCGTTTTTGAAATATTTACGATAAACCAAATTGGGACATTGCTGTTATCAACCAAAAAATCAAGCGAGTATCAAATGTTTACGAGTAACTAAGTGATTCAGTTGGCAAAAACCGATTGAGATCATGTGACATCCGTTACAAATATTTACGTTAAGTTAGCAACGGAAAAAACAAATATTTCTTAGAATATCCGCTATAGCAAGTTATGATAATTTTGTACTCGCTCTAAAGGTAAAGGTTTTCAGTCCATTTTTGGTCAGACCAAAATTTATGCGAGACGTTTTAGGCATTATTTCAGTCGACGTAATGTTACCAGTTCATTTTCACAAGTTTTTAATATTTATTTTAAAAATAAATAATTAGAGCTTTCTACTAGTGTTAAATGATTATTGATTATTTTTTACCTTATCACCACTTAGAGCCAGATGATTTAATTAACTAAAGACAAATAATTATTTTAGCGTTTCTTACCTTGATGCTCTCCTAGTAGCTGTAGTAGATGATGCTTCTCCGCTTGCTGTTGAGGAACTGGATGCTTTCTATGTGAAAACAGTGGCTCTTAAATAGCTAAAGTTGCACTGATTAAACCCTATGAATCAGCATTTTTTCCAATGCTTTCGCAGGAATAAAAACTGTTTATTCCCGCGAAAGCAACGGTTTCCATTTGCGTGAAAATAAATTATTTATTCCCGCAAAAGCAACGATTTCCATTCGTGTGAAAAGAAATTATTTATTCCCGCAAAAGCATTGGTTTGTATTCGCGGGAAAATAAAATTTTTATTCCTGCGAAAGCAACAGGTTCCATTCGCAGGAAAATAAATTATTTATTCCCGCGAAAGCATTGGTTTGTATTCGCAGGAAAATAAAATTTTTATTTCCGCGAAAGCAACAGGTTCCATTCGCAGGAAAATAAATTAGTTATTCCCGCGAAAGCATTGGTTTGTATTCGCGGGAAAATAAAATTTTTATTCCTGCGAAAACATTGGTTTGTATTCGCGTGAAAATAAAATATTTATTCCCGCAAAAGCAACAGGTTCCATTCACATGAAAATGAAATATTTATTCCCGCGAAAGCAACAGGTTCCATTCGCGGGAAAATAAATTATTTATTCCCGCGAAAGCATTGGTTTGTATTCGCGGGAAAATAAAATATTTATTCCCGCGAAAGCAACGGTTTCCATTCGTGTGAAAATAAATTATTTATTCCCGCGAAAGCATTGGTTTGTGTTCGCGGGAAAATAAAATTTTTATTCCCGCGAAAGCATTGGTTTGTATTCGCGGGAAAATAAATCATTTGTTCCTGCGAAAGCAACGGTTTCCATTCGCGTGAAAATAAATTATTTATTTCCGCAAAAGCATTGGTTTGTATTCGCGGGAAAATAATATTTTTATTTCCGCGAAAGCAACAGGTTCCATTCGCGGGAAAATAAATTAGTTATTCCCGCAAAAGCATTGGTTTGTATTCGCGGGAAAATAAAATTTTTATTCCTGCAAAAACATTGGTTTTTATTCGCGTGAAAATAAAATATTTATTCCCGCGAAAGCAACAGGTTCCATTCGCATGAAAATGAAATATTTATTCCAGCGAAAGCAACGGTTTCTATTCACGTGAAAATAATGCTGATTCATAGCAGTGCAACTTAAGCTATATAAGAAGCACTGTTTTCATACAGAAAGCATTCACTTCATCGTTAGTAACTGAAGGAACAAGATCTACTACATCATCATCTACTACAGCACTCCTTCTTCATCATTTGAATTACATAGGAAACAGCTGAAGTTCAAACAACTATGTGTATAATTCATCTAATTCAAAGAAAACAAGTCTTCATTTGTGATGTAAGTATTTATATTTTGTTTTAATTGTAATCAATTTAAACGTGAAGACATTTTCTGAAAAACAAGATTGTTCACTATTTAAGATATCAAAAAATGTTGTATGTAAGTTTTAATTATGTTTTATTATTATTATTATTTCAGGACTTCGAAATGAAAAAAGTACTCCTTCATCCAAATTTTCTAGAAAGTAGCTCATGTTCAAACAAGTAGGAATATCATTCATCTTAATTCAAAGAAAGACAAGTCTTCATTTCTGATGTAAGTATTTACATTCTATTACAGAAATGCTAAAATAGTTATTTGTCTTTAGTTAATTAAATCATCTGGCTCTAAGTGGTGATAAGGTAAAAAATAATCAATATCAATAATTATTTAACACTAGTAGAAAGCTCTAATTATTTATTTTTAAATTTTATGCTAATAACATCTAAGCTATTTCTTTGTAAGATCACAGACTTTGACATTACCAAAATTGTGTGTTTGTCCGAGCACTAGTAAAGTAACCGACTCTAATTATTTATTATTACCAAAATAATTGTTTAATGCTAGTTGAACCTAGATATAAAGTTATCTCTACTAGATAGTTTCATACTCACAGAAACTTTTTCTTCGCTACTTTATGTAGATAAAGCCGATGAAAATAAATGAATCAATTGTAACAATCAATCTTTTGTATTTTGTAGACACAATGCCTACTTTGGACTCTTGTTTGAGACAAAACGCAGTAGCAGCAAAGACTATAAAACATCTGGTCAAGATCTACCAACACCAATGATAGATGTAACACAACATGACTTTTTCTCCTACTTATATGATACCAAACCAATGAAGAGTCAAACTACATGAATTTTGAAGACAGCACACTTCTTCAACACAGCAAGAATTCCTTTTAAGACCTACCACCTACTTAGATGATGCCAAACCAATGAAGACTCAAACTACATGGATTTTGAAGACAGCACACTTCTCCAACACAGCAAGAATTCCTTTCAAGATCTACCTCCTACTTAGATGATACCAAACCAATAAAGACTCAAACCACATGGATTTTGAAGAATTCCTTTCAAGATCTACCACCTACTTAGATGATACCAAATCAATGAAGACTCAAACTACATGGATTTTGAAGACAGCACACTTCTCCAACACAGCAAGAATTTCTTTCAAGATCTACCACCTGCTTAGATGATACCAAACCAATGAAGACTCAAACTACATGGATTTTGAAGACAGCACACTTCTCCAACACAACAAGAATTCCTTTCAAGATCTACCACTTACTTAGATGATACCAAACCAATGAAGACTCAAACTACATGGATTTTGAAGACAGCACACTTCTCCAACATAGCAAGAATTCCTTTCAAGATCTACCACCTACTTAGATGATACCAAACCAATGAAGACTCAAACTACATGGATTTTGAAGACAGCACACTTCTCCAACATAGCAAGAATTCCTTTCAAGATCTACCACCTACTTAGATGATACCAAACCAATGAAGACTCAAACTACATGGATTTTGAAGTCAGCACACTTCTCCAACATAGCAAGAATTCCTTTCAAGATCTACCACCTACTTAGATGATACCAAACCAATGAAGACTCAAACTACATGGATTTTGAAGACAGCACACTTCTCCAACATAGCAAGAATTCCTTTCAAGATCTACCACCTACTTAGATGATACCAAACCAATGAAGACTCAAACTACATGGATTTTGAAGACAGCATACTTCACATGGATTTTGAAGACAACACACTTCTCCAGCACAGCAAGAATTCCTTTCAAGATCTACCACTTACTTAGATGATACCAACTCAATGAAGACTCAAACTACATAGATTTTGAAGACAGCACACTTCTTCAACACAGCAAGAATTCCTTTCCCAACACAGCAAGAATTCCTTTCAAGATCTACCACCTACTTAGATGATACCAAACCAATGAAGACTCAAACTACATGGATTTTGAAGACAGCACACTTCTCCAACATAGCAAGAATTCCTTTCAAGATCTACCACCTACTTAGATGATACCAAACCAATGAAGACTCAAACTACATGGATTTTGAAGTCAGCACACTTCTCCAACATAGCAAGAATTTCTTTCAAGATCTACCACCTACTTAGATGATACCAAACCAATGAAGACTCAAACTACATGGATTTTGAAGACAGCACACTTCTCCAACATAGCAAGAATTCCTTTCAAGATCTACCACCTACTTAGATGATACCAAACCAATGAAGACTCAAACTACATGGATTTTGAAGACAGCATACTTCACATGGATTTTGAAGACAACACACTTCTCCAGCACAGCAAGAATTCCTTTCAAGATCTACCACTTACTTAGATGATACCAACTCAATGAAGACTCAAACTACATAGATTTTGAAGACAGCACACTTCTTCAACACAGCAAGAATTCCTTTCCCAACACAGCAAGAATTCCTTTCAAGATCTACCACCTACTTAGACAATACCAAACCAATGAAGACTCAAACTACATGGATTTTGAAGACAGCATACTTCTCCAACACAGCAAGAATTCATTTCAAGATCTACCACATACTTAGATGATACCAAACCAATGAAGACTCAAACTACATGGATTTTGAAGACATCACACTTCTCCAACACAGCAAGAATTCCTTTCAAGATCCACCACCTACTTAGATGATACCAAACCAATGAAGACTCAAACTACATGGATTTTGAAGACAGCATACTTCTCCAACACAGCAAGAATTCATTTCAAGATCTACCACCTAAGCACACTTCTCCAACACAGCAAGAATTCCTTTCCAGATCTACCACCTACTTAGATGATACCAAATCAATGAAGACTCAAACTACATGGATTTTGAAGACAGCATACTTCTCCAACACAGCAAGAATTCCTTTCCCAACACAGCAAGAATTCCTTTCAAGATCTACCACTTACTTAGATGATACCAAACCAATGAAGACTCAAACTACATGGATTTTGAAGACAGCACACTTCTCCAACACAGCAAGAAATCCTTTCAAGATCTACCACCTACTTAGACGATACCAAACCAATGAAGACTCAGACTACATGGATTTTGAAGACAGCGTACTTTTCCAACACAGCAAGAATCCATTTCAAGATCTACCACGTACTTAGATGATACCAAACCAATGAAGACTCAAACTACATGGATTTTGAAGACAGCACACTTCTCCAACACAGCAAGAATTCCTTTCAAGATCTACCACCTACTTAGATGATACCAAATCAATGAAGACTCAAACTACATGGATTTTGAAGACAGCACACTTCTCCAACACAGCAAGAATTTCTTTCAAGATCTACCACCTACTTAGATGATACCAAACCAATGAAGACTCAAACTACATGGATTTTGAAGACAGCACACTTCTCCAACACAGCAAGAATTCCTTTCAAGATCTACCACCTACTTAGACGATACCAAACCAATGAAGACTCAAACTACGTGGATTTTGAAGACAGCATACTTCTCCAACACAGCAAGAATTCATTTCAAGATCTACCACCTACTTAGATGATACCAAACCAATGAAGTCTCAAACTACATGGATTTTGAAGACAGCATACTTCTCCAACACAGCAAGAATTCCTTTCAAGATCTACCACCTACTTAGATGATACCAAATCAATGAAGATTCAAACTACATGGATTTTGAAGACAGCATACTTCTCCAACACAGCAAAAATTCCTTTCAAGATCTACCACCTACTTAGATGATACCAAATCAATGAAGACTCAAACTACATGGATTCTACTTCGATGATGCTGAAAAAGAAAACTGTCCAGAACAAGAGCTCAAGAAGCTAATCTATAACTCAAGGCAATCATATCACTATAGGTGAGTTTTATTAATTTTTACCATAAATTAAACAAAATGCTGAATATATACTCATTTTTGTTTAATCATCCTATGCTAATACATAACTTTTCATTTTAGTTCATTATGGAATCAAAAGTACATAGAACAGAAGTCTTCCTTCCTAAGATATAACATCAGTACATCAAGTACATCAATGTTGACATTGTAAAAAAGATTATGCATTGATTATCATTACAAGTTGTAGTGCTTTGTATTACTTAGTATTTACTAACTCTATGTATATTATACAAGGATATTTTCCTACTTATTATGTAATAAATGTATATAATCATATATTGGTTTAATGTAGGTATATCTCCTTGTTCTTCTCTCCTCTCTCTCAAAATATCATATGAGTTCGAGTTATGTAAAACAATTATCAAAACTTAAATGCCACAGAGGGCTAATGCTCCTCTTTCTCCTCTCTCCTCTTTCCCTCTCTCCTCTCTCTTAAGATATCATATGAGTCGAAATTACAAATGTATTACACAAAATTTACTGTAAATTTTAATCATCTAGAGGACTAATGGTATCTTCTCTCCTCTCCCTCAAGATATCTCCTCTCTCTCTCCTCTAACTACTCTCCTTTCTCCTCTCTCCCCTCTCTAGATGTATACAAATACAATTATTCTTATATGTAAACTCGATCTCGAATGCTGATGATATGTAGTCTCAAGTTAATAAATGAAGTTAAAGTACTTTGTATTACACAAAATTTACTGTAAATTTTAATCATCTAGAGGGCTAATGCTTCCCTTTCTCCTCTCTCCTCTTTTTCTCTCTCCTCTCTCAAGATATCATATGAGCCGGAATTACAAAAAATTATCAAAACTCAAATGCCATACATTCAAAATCTAGATGCCCTATGAGTTAGAGTTATGTATATAATTATGTAAAAAATTATCAAAACTTGAATGCCATACATTCAAAATCTATATACCATATAAGTTCAAATTAAGTAAAAAAAATAATCAAAACTCAAATGCCACTTAAATGCCACTCAAATGCCACTCAAATGTCTCTCAAATGAAATACAATATAAACTCGGCGAATTCATCCAACGTCGTAACTCATTGCATAACCCCCAAGATCAAATCCACAAAAAAACACTTGGTAGGGAGATCTGCTCATATATTACTACTCTTCAGTTATGCATAGGAGCGGTCTATGCTCTTTCAATAAATAAAAAGTCTTTCTACCCCTTAGATGTTACCATATAATGTAAATGGTATTACTGTTTATTGGGCCAATGATGCTCTCTGGCTAGAGTGCTAGAGGTTAGACTCTATATATTGATGTTTGTAAACCTCTCTTTTAATTTGTGGTATTGTGAAAGACAAAACTTTTGTCAGCAGTAAGAGAAATATGAGGTCTTTTACTCAGAGAAGTGGTCAGAGCGAAAGACTAGTTGAGGCGTACAAACATAAACAAATTCCAGATGTATGGGTTTTGCACTATAAAGAGAGGGAAGTAACTGGCTTCAAGTTGAAACATTAGGCAGATAAAGTTCCACAATGAGAGCAGGAATATGGAGGGGTGGAAGGTAAGGTGCTGAAGCAGGAATATGGAGGGGTGGAAAGTAAGGTGTTGAATAATTGAACGGAAAAGGCTAATACTGGAAAATATTTTGCCATGTTCTGCGCTGAACAGCTACTAGTGAGAGGGATTATCAGATGATAGTAGATTGCAAGTTATCTAGTTGCTAGTGCTGGGTTCTGCTGGATTGTACGAACTGCACCGGTTTGTGTAGAGCTAACTCTGTATAGAGCGCTTTACTATAAGTAGTACTCCTCAACTAATACAAGTGTTAGTTAGTGAGAGTACACGGGGTGCTGCCGGATATGATAGAACAGCAACTTGCGGGGCTAACTATAACAGTTTCAGGTTATCACTAAATTTATTCAAAGCAATATCATTTGTACAGAAAACCTGCCAGTACAAATCTGATAAACAATTTATGTAAATTAGGCATTCCAAAATAAGACATATGATTGGCTGCTAATAATCAGACCATACAACACAAATAGATTGCAACAACAAATGGGAAGACTCAATAGGAAAGCGGTTATACAAGCAGACGCATTAGGAACTGGCTTTCTGCTACAATTTGAATCATCTGTACATCCATCAGTAAAAAGGTGGCTACAAACACCTACGTTTTGTCAGGATACAAAGAGAACGAGTTTTTTTCTTTGCAAGCAACGTTTTTCTTACAAAAAGAAGTTCACTTTCGTAGACCAAAATGTAGGTCTACGAAAATCTTTTTTGCCTTACGCTTTGGCCATTGGACAACTATTATAAAATAACCATTCTCGATTGGGTAAAATATTAGGAGGAAATTTGAAGACTCCGGTGAACAATTTTATAATTCAACCTTGACCTGGTCATTACTGATGGGCCAACAAATCATTCGTTATTTTCATGAAAGAGGGTACCTTTTATTTATAAGCAACTAATTATTATTTATGAAGGTTAGTTAGTTGTTGTAGATAAATTATTTATCTAGATTATAAGCAAACTTCATAATTAATTAATTATTATAATTTACATTTATAAAAATTATCATAATGACTAACTTCAATTATTATGTCCTCTTTGTCTCGCTGGACACTCCGTAGCATTGCGGTGATCAAGAATCTTTGTGTGTAGCCACTAGAGCGACGGCTTTCGAGAGGAATTCTCTTGGCTCACCTGGTTCTATGCTAAAGTCTGCCTGCTGTAGATAGTGCTATCAACCAACGTGCTCGGACAAGTCTGCTAGCAAATCCAATGACTCATTTAGTATGCAATGGGAATCCGGCCTGTAGTTTCTCTTTGTAGATGCAACCGTAAGCAGTTCGATTGCCAATATAACTTATAGTTAGAATTCACAACTTGCTTGACTTTTATTTTAATTTGAGACATTTAAAGCAACTGATATGACAAAAATGATGTGATTGAGGAAGTTCGGGGATCAATATAACCTTCAATTTATTTTTTCAAAAAATATTTTGCCTTACTCATTTAAAAAACATTAATTGAATAATGATGCTCGTAGATTGTACCGTGTTGAGCCAAAGCATCGTATTTCATGCCAAACTAAATTTGCCAACGTAAATAAACTACTGCGCATCCCTGCAATTTACCTCAACAGCAGCGATATATTGTAATGATTGATTTATGCGGTGAATCGTTGGTATTATTAGCTCCACCCCCATCTACTGCTCATGAAACGTTTGTTGTGGATTTCACAACTTTAGTAACCGATTAGCAATAACAATAATAATAACAAACTCTCATGACGATCACCCAAACATTTGGTGTGCCCTGTGATATGCCCTGTGGTGTGTCCTGTGGTGTGCCCTGTGGTGTGCCCTGTGGTGTGCCCTGCGGTATGCCCTGTGGTGTGCCCTGTGGTATGCCCTGTGGTGTGCCCTGTGTGTGCCCTGTGGTGTGCCCTGTGGTATGCCATGTGGTTTGCCCTGTGGTATGCCCTGTGGTGTGCCCTGTGGTGTGCCCTGTGGCGTGCCCTGTGGTGTGCCCTGTGGTGTGCCCTGTGGTATGCCCTGTGGTATGCCCTGTGGTATGCCCTGTGGTATGCCCTGTGGTATGCCCTGTGGTGTGTGGATAATAAATGGCAGCAATTAGGTAATAATTTTGTTGAATTTATTCTTTTATAAACAATATATTTAACATAATCATAATAATTAATAATCTAAATAAGCAAGGTAACAATCTTCTCAAGGTTGTTGGGTGAAATTTATTTGTAAGTTCCTAATCACAAGTTTTATCAAACTTGTGCTTGAATGAAAATTATTTAACACTGAAATAAAATGAATGGTGTTAATCCTGATGACAACACACAATAATTAAAAAAGTTTTAATAAATGAGAGACAACTCTTACGAGTTCACTCTATATCTTATATAGGGATCTGTAGTCAGTATTGTTAGTGTTCGCTTGTTGTTTATTGTGTCAAAAACACTTAGTGACCTATAAGAGACACTGGGGCTCATGCCGTTCCAATATATCAGTGAGAAGATAACTCTAAAGCAAAGAAAAAGGATAAATTTGGTGAATTTTTGAAAATTTCATTAGTATTTTTAGTAAAACTGCTAGTGAACAAATTAGCGCAACCTGATGAGCACCTAGATTCGGCCGGGCCCCCCTTAAAAAGTGCATCCAGCCAGATTGAGTCTAGCAGCAGCAACAAGTTTTACCTGCATGCTACTTACACAACGGCCATACTATGTAAAAATCCACTCGAATATGGTGTATGGTATATGAGTCCATAAAACAGCCTCAAGAGCAAACAAAAAGTCTCCAACTTTCTTTGCACATTATTACAAAGCTGATGGTCCGTAATTGTATGGACAGTTTCTAAATGGTGAAGTTTGTTTTTGTCTCAGTTTCATTAAAAGTTGAAGAGGTAACACCGGTAAATGTTTGGCTTGTTAGTACTACCGGTCTCGAGAACATGTATGAGTCATTTACTCAACAAATTTGTGAAAAGGAATGAAAGCTTTTTTTTGACATTGAGAGAATAGAGAGAAACGCACAGACTGCGAAAGTTTTCAAACAGTGGTGAAACCCCAATTTATTACGGGGATTTCCAAAATTTGTCCATTGTTTTATATAAGCCCGCAATAATTATTTTTTGGGATTTCCCAGTAATAAATCTTTGCAGAGGTTTGCGCGTTTTCTCTAATGTAAAAACAGAATGAGACTGCAGGATGAAATATAGACTGCCAGTCAGTTCAACAGTATTTTGAAAACAATCTTCACAAAAGTGAGTCATTTACTTAACAATTTTGTGCAAATGAATCAAAACTATTATTTGGACATCGAGATAGTGTAAAAACAGAAGAAAGCTGCAAGATGAAAAATTAATTTTATGGTTGCAATAATAAAATATACACTGCCAGCCAGTTCAACCATATTTTGAGAGCAGTCTTCAAAAAAGTACAATACATTGTGCAAACACATTTGAATCATTGTTGAGCACTTTTTTAGTCAAATAATATTCAGGGAATGCAGCTTTTAACTGCTTGCCATACTTTTAAAAGCTGTTGAATAAAGTTTCAATAAAACCTTTGTGGATAAACAGTTTCTGCGGCTGGCCGGACAAATACTTTCACTTAGATATAATACAAAGGAAGTTTTGTGATTAGTCAACATTATGTCAACTGAACTGTTAGAATACTTAGCAAACTGCTGCGAAATGGAGATGTCAGCAGTTGTAGACAACCAGAATATCCTACTAGAGATGGTCTCTGCAGAGTCAACTACATACTGTTGTAAGGTAGACAACTCTTATGATCTGGTTATTAAAGATTCTTGTGGAACTATGAAGTTTTGTGTGGAAGGAGCAGAGATTGGAGATCATCCAATCACAGTTTACATCTCACCAGAGCTGTCTATTGGTAGAGTTGCAAACAACAAAGTCTACTTAGACAATCAGCTCTCTTACCATGATATTGTAATAGAGAATCACCAGTTTATGATTGGAGATTGTGCAATTCTTTCTAGCAATGGTCTGATAACAGTCACCTGGCCAGAATACTATTCTGTAGAAATGAAAGCTTTAACAATAAGTTTTGCTATTCAAAGATCGCTAACTTACTACAAATATTACATGGTACAAAACAAGCTTACAACTGTGGCAGAGACTGCACTGAAAGACATTGAGCCAACGCAAATAAATATTCTACAAGCAAAATGCAAAGCGAACAAACCTGTAGTTCCATCTGTGTTCTCTGATTCTGAATGTGAGCAAACATTTCACCTACGAAGTGTTGGTTGGCAAAATCATGGCACAACATATATACTGTTGGATTCATCTCAATATCACCAAATTGCTTTAATTATCTTCTCATATGGTAAAGGCTTTAATAAATGTGTTGATCTTAATGGTGTCGAGGCGTTTACTACAAATGCTGTTAGCGACTTTTTGTTTCGGGTATCATGTAACGCCACAGAAATTGGAAAAATAAACCTGGATAGCTCAGTAATTACGGGGAAAAATGGCAGGAGAGAAACATCGACAACAAATGAAATTTACATAGAAATTCACAAGCTAGATACTAAAATGTTCCCAGTTCGTAAATTGACAGACCAGCGTGGCCGTGAATTAGCAGTGATCGGTAACGACATACCAGTCGCGGTTGACATAAAATTTTCATCTCATCTGACAGGGAATGAAAAAAAATTGATTCTGTCATACGCTTTAAGCTTAGCAAATGCCGTACTCAAACTGTGGCAGAAAGTTCCTAAAGTAACTTTATCAGAAGTTGTCTGCAGTTGCAGCTTTTGCAAATCCCCCAACAAAGAAACAACGGATTACTCTTTTATGGATATCATGCTGGATATTGATAAATTTATTCTTAAAGCAGTTGGATACAACAGACAAGAAAACTTAATTTATTATCAGTTTTTTGCTCTCCGTCAAGCTTTTTGTT
Organism: Cryptosula pallasiana; assembly: GCA_945261195.1. Lineage (NCBI taxonomy): Eukaryota > Metazoa > Bryozoa > Gymnolaemata > Cheilostomatida > Cryptosulidae > Cryptosula > Cryptosula pallasiana. Next base: position 11,228,036 of record OX183132.1, read on the forward strand.
ACTTCACTGTGGAATGTACACCTTTTGAGAACTTCCAAGGAATGGTGAAGATGGTTGCAAAAAACTATAGAGGAGAACTCTTTTTTAGTGCAGTACAACTACACAGCACAATGGCAATCTATTCAAACGTTGGCTCTCTAATTGGTTACCAAGTAGACAATCGAGTGTATGATCACCAAAGAGTTAAGAGAATGCATATAAAACCAGTGCCAATAATAGCTCCAAAACCAGTTGTTGATGAGAGAAGATTCGGGAAATATGTAATATATAATATCTTTAACAGTTGCTCAAACAAGAAGATTGCTAAAATAGAGCCGCGTCTCCGCGTTCTACAGCTGTACAAACCAATCTCAAAGTCAGATCTTCTGTATTTCCATCTGCATATGTTCACCATGATAGCTTTTTGTGTAAAACTTTACTCTGGTGTATACAAGTTTGATAATGAGCCACTGCCAGAAATATCCTTGAGGTATTTTGAACAAAATAGCGGCTGCTGCAGGTTTTCACTTTAACTGTTTTAATACAATAAGTTCTGATTAAGAGCTGACTAAAGACTTGAAGTTTATCCAAGATTTTCTTTAATTCAATTCGCATTGCTATTTGTTTTGACTTCTACCTGTTTCCCATATTTTACCAGGCATATTTTTTAGATGTGTTTAGAAAAGTCGCTTTCGCTTGTTGATCTGTTTTTTCAAACACAAGGTTTCATGTTCCGCTATATACATCTTTAAGCAAAGGCTAGGACTAGTTGCAATACCAGTGCTGCTGAATGTAGCTTCCTGTACCCAATCTCAAATACTGTTATTCTTCTCAATATCCATGTATTGGGAGTGTTTTATCTACCTTCACCAATAACTAAATTCCTAGAATTGAAACTCAATTCCATTGAATAGCATTTATAGAAGAAACCAGTGATGTTTAGGTTAAATTTTATAATTTCACTTCACAAAATTCGGCACACAAATTAACTAGTTAAAACTGTGGAGCTACGATCTTTGATCACTAAAATAAGTATGTCTGCAATGGTAATTATAATATTTTTTGAGATTATACACATCCTAACTTTTACTAGCTATATTTAATACATTGAAACATTTTGCTTGCATTTTTGAATTGCGCTAAATTTTTTCCTCATGTTTAAATCCAAAAGTTCAGTGCAGAACCATAAACCGCCCAAGTTCATCCACAGCTCTCAATCATCAAGCAAAAGTGGAGACAGAGTGACAAATGTATAATTTCATCCACACCATGTTTTTATATGTAATCAGCTGGTGAGTAGTATTTTAAAGGATTTCGTTGTGATTTCGAGAATACCTTCATCGACAGCTGTTAGAAAGTGCCTGTACTGTATAACAATAGCAGCACGGTAATACAGAGTGCAAATAGACTGATAGCGTAGGCTCTCTGTGGAAGGCAGTTGATACGAACAGCAAGCACTACTGGTATGATAGTATAGGCTCTCTGTTGTAGAAGGTCTGTATGGCAGACAGATCCGGTTTGTTAGGTATGCGAACAATAGTGAAACAGGCAACCGGCCTCACTAAATGCACAGAGTTTCAGCTTAATAATAATTTATTAGTTAGAACGCAAAGGCTTGCCAGATAAATAGTTCTTTCAATCGTACAGTAACTGACTCTTAGGCAACACTAAGTCAGTGCAAGCAATCGCTGACACTTATTGACTAGATCCTATCTCGGCCTTAGCTAAAATTAGTTTTGACTAACTATAAGCAAAATTAAAACAACTCCGAGCATTGGGCAAACTGCCTCGCTATTTATAAGAAAACAAAGAAGTTAAAAAGTAAAGCATATGGTTGGCTTAAATAATAGCTGATGCTAAAGAAAGATGATTCACAATGGGTTGGCTTAATCATAAAAAATTACATACATAACTGGCTGAATGGGAACTGGCTAACCACTAATATTCAAGCGTTAATTATAAATATAGATATACGACGATGCCAAACCATAGTCCGTAGCTCATAATCTTCAGCAATCGATTTTGACTGAAAGAGGGTGCCTGGATCATCTTCTTCATCTGTGCAAGGTACCAGTGCATTCAACCAAACAAGCTTGTGCTTGTCTAGGAAGCGCTTTCACACTCACTGCTCACTCATGTGTGCACTACTAGTAACTCAAACCAACAGGCACACTATCTAACTGCATGGCCGCACTAGGCGAATTCCATTACACAGGCCGCTTCAACTATATGTAGCCCATACAGATGGATTTTTCAAATTAGCCTTGGGACGTTAAAAAACATATCATGGCGTAGAATCATATCTTGCAGTCACAGTAGTGGTAAACTTTTTTGTCTCTCATTGATAATTACTGAAAAAATGAGTTTTAAAAATGTTTCTCGCTGCACCAAAACTATTTTTTTTTATGTTCGCACAGCGGATATTTTTACACCTCATTATTGATACATTAAAGTGAAATCCGTGACGTGTGACCCAGGGGCGTTTTGAGTTAAAAATCCAACCCCCTAAGAAAATAAAATCGCGCGAAGCGCGGAAAATTTTTTGTTACGGGGTTGGAGGAATTGGTTAGGGGGTTGCTTGTTAGGGGGCTCACCATGAATGTTAGAGGGTCGAGTTTTATTAATGTCATACTATATTATTATTTATTAGCTAATCATTATTCTTCTTTCAATTTTTGTAGTTTATTAACGATGATAATAGTTACTATTATTTTATTATTTATATGTGTTTTATTATTTGGATTATTTATTGTTATTATTAATACATTTTTATCTATTATTTTTTTAATATTATAATAACAATAAATAATAATATAATTTGACTGTTTCAAATTATTATTAACTGTTATTTATAACACTTATTATAAATAATGATAATAATCATCATAATAATTAATTAATTAATAACAATCTAATGATTATAAATAATAGTAGTAGTGAAGTGGGGGAAAATCCAATCGTTATTAATTATAATAATAGTTACAGTAGTACTAATAATAATTTTAACCACCAAGCCACATACAGACAGTTGTTGCATAGCAGCTTTATTTGCGTGTTGTTTAATAATGTAAAGAAATATTTCTTTATGGTAGGGCTTTTATCCAAAAGCACGAATATTCATTTATTTGATTGGTCAACCATATGTTCATGAGCCAATGATGTGCCTTGTTAGTTTTTTGATAACTTTATTGTTTTATCACAAGGGTGGGTCAATGTCAATCCACAAAAAAGTAAAAGCATGTAATTGGGCTAGGTCTATGTTTCATGTTGTAATGCTAAGATAACTTCAAACAATCATCAGAAGAAAAATTAATTCCCGCAAACCAAAACAATACCCGACAAATTTGACCCCCTAACGTTACGGGGTTGGGAGTTGTACCCCCGACTGTTCGGGGAGGGGGGGGTCGAGGGTTCTCAATACGCCTCTGGCGTGACCAAACGTGCATTATTAATTTGCAGTTAGCTACTAATTACTTCACTGTAAACAATAACTTCCCTTGCGCACAGTACATGCACGTACAAACAAAGCACCATTACTACGAGTAGTAATTAATAAGCAGTTCACCGAACCTCTGCTGGACGAATATAGCCTTGGCTAATTTGGCCTTCAAAGTTCGGCCACTGGCTTGCGCTCAGAGCAGTTAACACAACAGACAGTTCGGCAGCAACCTACAATGGTCGACCACTATTGCTAAGGGAACCTGTCGATCTGTGGGCGGGTTGTATCGCTGTTAACACAGTCAAAGCTATCAATAGTTCGGGGAAGCTGTGCAGGTAGGCCAAGCTACCAAGTACATACCCCTACAGTGAAATCCTGCACACTATTATGGACAAATTATCTTTGATGAATGTAAAAATACTTTGTTAACTAAAAAACCTCACAACTTGATTAAATATTACATATCATGTAACCATACATCCCAGAATCCAATTGGTGCTCCAAAAACGCCCAACAGTTTGCCTAACACCTGGTGCTCAAAAAGACTATTTGGTTTAAAAACCTGTAATCTTGAAACCATCCATCCAGTACTATACTTATGCAGATTGTCCTTAAGATCAGTCCTAAGATTATTCAAAAACAATTGTACATACCCATCAAGATCTGCATCTATTTACAAAGCGAGCATCTAAACTCTTGGTGCTCACAAATAATACAACTCCTGGTTTATCTGGTGCTCAAAATAGCACAAACATCTATGAGAACCTGATTGCCTTTAAGGTATCCTTTGAAGATCAGTTCATATTATACTAAACAAAAACAACGAATCCATGTGCACAAAGTGGGAGAGGGGATAAAAAAATACCAATATACAGGGTGTATCCAGGATCTAGGAGTCAAGGAAATAAAAAAAGTATCAAGAACCATCCTTTTGTCAACAGCTGCCAAAAACCTAGAATCAGGACTGTGGCCTACACCTCAATATAAACATTTGAAATGAACTTATGGAATGCAGCTCTAAAAAATTCACAAAAGTTACTTGAGATATGCTCCTACTTTGCCTAGACTTTTTAAATCAATTATATAAACACACACTACAATTCATTACATTCTACAAACTGGAGTTCTAAACCTGGTACCCATAAAAAGCATCTACAGGATTCTCCTGGAGTCTGGTACACAAAAAAAGTCACTTTGGAGACCAGGGGAACCCGGTTGTCTCCCTTAACCCTTTGGAGATCTGCTCTTAATATACTGCTCATGTGCGTGTTTCGTAAATTTTGTTCTTTATGCAAAAAGTAGTGATTGCAACAATGTACATGTTTAAGGTGGTAGAGGTAGGTGCAGGACTGTTCATTTTGTAACAAAGTCCAAGTTATTTTTCTGTTTAGCGAATAAGGAGTGTGTATCTCCAAGCCCAACAAGCGTTATTGCAAGTAATTGCCAGTCGCGCACTCGATGCCGTCAATGGCACTCAACTTGTTTGAGTTTCAAGTTGGTGGATATTAGTAGGCTTAAAAGTAAATTGCGAAAGTGGGAAGTGAACAACAATAACATGATCACCTTAAGAGTATTGTTTGTCGAACAAAATACAAAAAATGATAGGTGTTTGTAACTTGATACGCCGCGTATGCAACGGAATGTTAGTTTAGAACAACGTAAATATTCAATGAAATGTTATGGTTTACAGAACAAATCATAAGAAAGAAACTACCAATTTTCAAAATGATCAAAAAAATAATAAAATTTGAGCTGCTATAAACTGGGATAGTTTCCCTTCAATTTAGTAAGTTTTGATCTCTTGCAATCATTTTGAATTAGTTTTCAAGGATGTAAAACCGGTCTACAAAAATGAAAAAATCAACTCACTCGTTATTATTTATTCAGGGTTCAGTTTCATTTGCGACCTATGAACAATATAAATAAATACTCGTTGATTATGTTTTTCATTCAGTGAGCTAATTTTTGTTCACCAGTGAGTTATGAACAAAATGATTGTTTATTGATTGAAGTTATTGCCGGTCTGATTATTTTTATTGCAATGTGTTCACCAAACAGAGGTCGCGAATACTGTACAGGATTTTTTTGTTACTTGGTAGCTATGCACCTGTACAATTCCCACTGCTAGGTCGAACCAAAATTAATCTTGTAAATCTTGTAATTAATGCTGTGCGTTTGTTCTGTGCATCAGAATGGCGTACTGCCGACTTTGGGCTCTCACAGCAAGCTCTCACAGGGCGGCTAACTGTTCTGACTGTCCAGTGAAAAACAAGAGGCTAATAATTTCAACAGCGGCAGCCGTGAGTGTGAGGGGTCGAATCGGCCTTGCACTCTTTCGACTAGGCTCTTGTTTGTTCACCGTAGGTCGGGCGAGCTGTGGCTGTGTTAGTTAAGGCTGTTCCTACGTGTATTCCTCTTGTCAGCAATGGTACATCTGAGATTCAGGTTAACTCTGGTTTATTACGAGATTACACGAGATTAAATACAATACTGAGACAAAAGATGTGCACAAGCCACGCCTTGTGCTTACATGATAAAAATATTTATAGTAAATATTTTCGTGGAAAACTATTCTAAATAAAATACAGAATAATAATAATTTGTTGTAATGTAGAGTGGCAAGTAAAAATAGATGTTCGTGATGTAAATATGATTGTTCCTATGACGATGATCGTCCATGTTGTTTTGTTGGCGTGCCCCAAAATACTCTTAATGTTTACCCAACTTAACCAAAAGTCTTCACAGCAAAACATTTTGTGATTCTTTGAATAAAAGAACTATAATTGCATGTTGCATAGGGTGATGACATTGTGACCTTCGATTTCAGACAACTCACACATGAAATTTGTAAAGCTTTTCTCATTAAATATTATAGCACGCAGTTGCATAGCAACTAAAATAGTCTCTCACAGTTTTCAATCGAAATTAAAATGGTGTTAATCAAAACTGTGGAGTTGCACCCACATTTTCTCAGTAGATTAACAATGAATGCAGGCTCAATAAAATAGCGTCAGTAGTAATATAGGAGCAGATCTCTGCCATGGCTCAGTAAAATAGCGTCAGTAGTAATATAGGAGCAGATCTCTATCATGGCTCAGTAAAATAGCGTACAGGCCTAACCTAAAGATTGAATTCTAGCACTAAGATGATATTTCAGAATAATTAACGGGAGGCTCCATAGAGGTTTCAGCTGTGGTACCCTGTCTATAACATAGATGCCATGTAGATCACATAGACAATAAACCAAATGAAGCAATCAGGTCTTTCCTGCTGGAAGACCATAATTTCAATTAACAATTAACAAATAACGTTGTTTAGCGTAGGGTTTTATGCACATTGTTTTGTTTTATTGAACCTTCCGAATGCCTTAATGACCAGCTAAAATAAATACCAAAGTTTTATATAATTTTAGCATAAAAGTGACATGATGCTGCAATTACTGTATGGTTTTAGTTCCTTTGAACTCATCCAAGTATCTGTAGGATATTTCTGGAATCGGGTCTTTGTCAAATTTGTATGTGCAACACAAATACTTGACAGACAGTGCAAGCATTATGGCTAGGTGCTGATAGGAATATTGGAAGTTTCTTTCTTTGACCGGCCTGGACAGGTGTACACTGTGTCGAGCTCGCGATATGGTGCCAATGAGTTCAGATGCTGACTTTTCATACAGAAAGAGCTCAAAGTTTGGACCATATCTTTGTTCTAGAGGCCCCTTTGCGTAGGTTGATTTACTATACAAGATTTTCCGACCATTTTTGTCGAATGCATTGTTTCCTTGGTAGAAAGCAACCAGCTTTTCATTTTCTGAATAGATAGCCAAAGTGTCAGTTTTTGGTAGCTGGACTGCAATAAAGTCTACCAATCCTCTTTTGTTTGTGGCGACCAGCTTGACCATGCCATGAAAGTTCTCTAGCGGTGTACATTCCATTGTCATACTTACTAACAAATAAGGCTCTCGTATTACATCATAATAAACTAGATTTTTTTGTTTATTGAAACCAGCAGCTCTGACTGTAAGTTCTTTCGTGTTTCGCATTGCAAACAAATGACTAGATTCCCGTATTTGGTGTGGTGAAGGAGAACACAGAGTGCAATTGCAGTAAGTCTCAGACAAAATAGACCTGGGAAGTGACAGCCAAAGTCTCACAACACCCACAGAAAACCTGACTGAGTATGCCAATATTAGTTTTTTGGCAGATTCAGATAGAAAAGGTTTAAATTTGATATCCACAAATGATGGCATAAAGTTACCTGTGACAGCTAGTATCTTTCCATTCTCATTTATAAAATTCCGGATGCATGCTCCATTTTGATCTTTATCTTGAATTTGCAATTGCGAGTCGTTTTCTGTTGGATAATTGTTTCGGTAATTTTTTATTATAATCTTTTGTTGCTTAAAATCAATGTCACCATTTTTGATGCCAATAGATGATACCTGATTTACGTCCCTATTTTCTGGAATCGATGAAAACACTTCTGCACCAAGAATACTTACTGCTTTGCTTACACCCGTTTTGTAAGCTAGGACAAACAAGACAGTTTGTTTAGGGGTAGAAGAATCCATTAGTGCAAATGTTGTTCCATGTCTTTGCCACCCCATGCCTCGTAGATGGAATGTTTGTCTATGATCACTGTGAGAAAACACAGATGGAACTACTGGTTTGTTCTCTCTACATTTTGCTTGTAATGTATCCATTTGTGATGTATCAGTGTTATTTAATTTTATCTCTCTAGAGACTTCAGGTCTGTTTTGTATCATATAATCTCTCTCATAGGCCAACGATTTCTGAATAGCAAAACTTATGGTCAAAGCTTTCATTTCTACAGAGAAGCTCTGTGGCCAAGAGATTTTAATCAGACCTGGATTGCTGAGAATTGTGCAGTCTCCTATCTCAAACCCATCAATGTTCATCTCAATATTGCAGACACTGCTCTGATTATCAAAAAGTATTTTGTTGTCCTCAACTCTACCGATTGCCATTTCTGGTGAAGTATACACTGTGATTGGATGTTCTCTAATCTCTGCTCCACCCACACAAAACTTCATATTTCCACAAGAATCTTTAATAACCAGATCATAAGAGTTGTCTACCCTACAACAGTATGTAGTTGACTCTGCAGAGACCATCTCTAGGAGAATATTCTGGTTGTCTACAACCGCTCTCATCTCCATACTACTACATTCTGCTAGATACTCTAAGTACTGGTTTGAAGCCATGTTGTAACTTTTCAAGTGAAGCCTTTGAACTAAGCGTGGCTGATTGCTAATAGTTTGATCTGCTTGAATTTTTGTCGTGTAAAATTAACTTTCAACGATATCCTTGACTTGCTTGTTTCAGTTGCAATTATTCAAAGCTTTTAAAAAATGCAGCCATGCAAAGAATTCTGCAAGTTATATTCGTTGTTGAACTTTCTGAAAAACTGCATCTGCAATGAAGGAGCACGAAAAACCTCTGTTTGGCCATTTGTCTATGTTTGCATGTATTTGTCTGTCGTTTCAAGTGGATATATATCTAAACCATTACACTGAGTGAAGTGAAAATGCTGTAAAATCATTCTATTGTATTATTCTGTTGTATGTGGGATTCAAGCTTGCCATTTGTTCAAAAGTAGGAGACCTTCATAGATTTCATTTTTGTGCAATCACTTAGGGGATACGAATCACAAAAATTTGCATTTCACTAGTTCTGGATGCTTCTGTGTTGGTCGAAACGCACTACATGTTGAGGCATATCAGTCAATTATTATTTGGCCTACTTGGAGAATAGCACAATTTTGCTCCAGTAAAAAAAATTGTTGTTAGTTTTTTTGACTGAGCCAGTCATCCAAGCTTTGGAGCAGCCAAAATGATCATAGGCCAATGTAGCATTGAGACAAACTGCGTATTACAAAACAAAGCAAACTTGTTTCTTCTATCCCGCTAGGTTTTCGTAACTAGTTGTTTCAGTTTTCTCACTATTGTTAACAGTTAATGGTAATGTTATTTTTGTTATGACATTATTATTGTGGAAAACTTGCTTGAGAAAATTTTTTGATAGTTTTCTGAATCCACCCTTACACCTATGACAAGTACACCTATGACAAGTACACCTATGACAAGTACACCTGTGACAAGTACACCTATGACAAGTACACCTATGACAAGTACACCTATGACAAGTACACCTATGACAAGTACACCTATGACAAGTACACTTATGACAAGAAAAGAGAATGATCTGATTAGCCAAAAACAAGCAGTCACCTTAAAAGATACGCTGACATATAAAAGTGTGAACAGAGAACTTACTTCATAGCGAGCTTGCATTTTCTACAAATCTGGAACTTATTTGAATGCGCATTATTACTGTGTGTTGATTGGGCAATATTCAGCCGCTAACTCATACATGTTTCCTACTATATATGTAACCATCGGGTGTTTATGCTTAGAGCTAATAAAGAGGTTGCTTAAAGTCCGTTCGGAGATGGTAAAAGAGGAACTTTTTGACATTTTTGCATTTTATTGTGGACCTTACAGTAATGAGTAGACAATAAATCATTTATTATTACTAAATCGATTATTTGTCGGGTAGGTTGCTTTTCAAAGCCACCCTTTACATTAAGGAGTTGTCTCATCAAGTTGTCTAAACTGAATACAGACACAGAACTCAGTAACTCCTATTCATAGTTTGTCTGTATTTGATGTATAATTCTGCAGTGACCAGAAAACTTTTTAGATCGCTTCAGGTATAACTGAAAGATTCAACCAAAAGTACATCAGAGGTTTTTCCAATTTTGTGAAATACTGTTTTTTGGATAATTTGTTTCGTCTCACACTAAATGTAATCACAAAACCTTTAAAATACTGAACCATGCTCAGCAATCAGTTATTTCTCTGAGGTCCTACTTTTCAATTAGCAAACAAAAATGGTTAGTGAGAATCATGAGGCACTTTTCATTTATTTTCTTTCCACTTCAGAATGCTATGGTGACAAATTTTTTTTCAAAATTATAAGAGCTTTATATAATTTTTGCAAAAAAAATTATTTCATTACGGGGGTTTTGTAAAACTTTAACTCATCTGAACTCCTTCAAGTACCTGTAGGATATTTCTGGAAGTGGATCTTGATCAAATTTGTATTTGCAACACAGGTATTTGACAGACAAGGCACACATCAAAGTTAGCTGTTGGTTGGCAAAATACAAGTTTGCTCTGGGCAAGTCTACATTGTGTAGACCAAATAATATTCTGCCAACCAGTTTAGACTTTGCCCTGTCATAGATAAAAAGCGAGACATCCCGGCCAAATTTTTCTTCCTTATATCCCTTCAGATAAACTGGAACACCCTACAATATTGATTGACCTTTTCCGTCAAATGCATTTATTCCTTGGTAAAAATCTACCAGATTTCTATCTTTTGAATAGATGACCAGGTTGTCACTCGACGGTAACTCAACTGTAATGAATTCTAGAAATCCTCTTTTGTTTTTGGCAACCAGCTAGACCATGCCACGAAAGTCCTCTAGTGGTATACACTCCATCATCAGGCTTAATATTGATCTGCTTCCTTCTAATGTTTCATAGTAAACTAAATTTTCTTGTTCCTTGAAACCTGCAACTCTAATGGTAAGCTCCCTTTTATGCCGTATTGCAAACAAGAGACTATATCCGTGTATTGCTTGTAGTGCAGGAGAACACGAAACGCAACTGCAGTAAACTTCAGACAATATAGCTTTGGGAACTGACTGCCAAAGTTTCACAACAATTGCAGAAAACCTAACTTTCTGTGCCAATCTTAGTTTGTTGGCACGTTGTGACAGCGAAAATTTAGATTTGATGTCTACAAATGATGACTTGAAGTTGCCGACAATGGCTAGTACTTCTCCATTCTCATTTATAATGCGCGTAATACATGCCTCATTTATATCTTTTTTTAACTTGCAGTTGATCTTGATGCCAAAGGATGATACATGAAATATATTGTTAGTTTGTGGAACCAATGGGAAGATTTTTGCAACGAAATACTAACTGCTTTGGGTACACTTGATTTGTTGGTTATGGCAAACAGGACAGTTTGATGGAGGACAGAAGAATCCATCAGTGTATAAGTTGTTCCATGTTTATGCCATCTCATACCTGGCAGATGGAATATTTGTTCACAATCAGTGGGAGAGAATACAGATGAAACTACTGGTTTGTTCGCTCTACACTTTGTTTGTAATGTATCATTTAGTATCATCTCTCTAGATACTTGAAGTCTGTTTTCTATCAAATAATCTCTTTCATAGGTCAATGATCTCTGCATAGCAAAACTTATAGTCGATGCTTTCATTTTTACAGAGAAGTACTGAGGCCAGGAGATTGTGATCAAACCAGGGTTGTCAAGAACTGTACAGTTTCCTATCTCAAACCCATCAATGTTCATCTCAATATTGCAAGTATTGCACTATCTAAAAGGATTTTGTTATCTCAAATCTACTGATTGCCATTTCTGGGGAAATATACACTGAGATTGGATGTTCTACAATCTCTGCTCCTCCCACACAAAACTAAACATTTCCACAAGAATTTTTAATAATCAGATCATAAGAATTGTCTACCTTACAACAGTATGTAGGTAGTTGACTAAAAAAAACAACCATCTCTAGGAAGACATTCTGGTTGTCTACAACTGCTTTCATCTCTCTATTACTGCGTTCTGTTAGATACTACAAGTACTGGTTGGGTGCCATCTTTGGAATTGTGTCAAGTGATGACCTTGAAACAGGTGTATTTAATTGTTAATAGTATTTTTGTATTAGACATTTATTTAGTTCAATTGATTCATTTAGTTTTTTTTTAAAAATCTTGGCATGCAAGGAATGTTGGAATAGTATTCTGCATTACACGTCTTCAAATTCTCCATACAGTTATTCCTGCAAAAATAATCGGTATCTCTTTGTGAGTTGATTTGGGTTTTTGATATATTGTGGTAGATTTTGGTGAACAATCATAGTAAACTGGGAGTTTGCTACACTATCTCCACACCGAATGCGCTAGAGTTTCACCCACAGCCATTGGCAAGATGCTGTGCCAGTAGCAAAGCTTTACTGTGCCGGTAGCATAGTGTGCAGGGCCAGTGGTGACCTCTCCAGGGCCGGTATTGACCCCTGCTGACCTGGTATGGCGACTCAGGGCCGGTCAAAGATGGCTGCCATAGCTGAGGGCTTCTAAAACCCGTCAAGATCCTGCACTAAGTTAAGAACAGAAGATACCCTTCTTAGTATCCAAAGTAGCCAAGACCACAAGCTAGCCATAGCCTTGGGACCCTGTAGGACACTCTTATTGGACAATGGGAGATAGGACTCTGCCTCTAGCCACTTGCACTTATTCTATTTAATCCTTATACATTGCATGATTGGTTGCTTATTTATATATTATGTAATCGCATTGGTCTAATTACTTCATGTGCCTCACCGTTATATGATTTTATGCTAATTACTTTCTGCCAGTTACCTATAAAAGGACTGGCATTGTTCAGATTTATTGCATTCATTCTCATGTCTTGCCAATAACCATAGTGGATTGCCACCTTAAGACTTTGTCTTGTGAGAATAAAGCCAGTATTCAAACTGCACTCTGTGTTGTTGGTGTGAGCCATGGGCTCTGGGCCCTATCGGATAATTTGGTTGCATTATTACACAATTGTCACTGTCGAGCAGCACAGTGTCTCCTCTGGTGAGCGGTAAATACTTGAGCATAGTGGATATCCGTGGAACCAGACCGGATTCTACTACAATATGCTTCTCTATACTACGCTAAGCTGCTCCATCAATGGCTAGCGAACCATTCAGTTAAAGCACCATAAGTATTGTATGCAGTGAAACAAGGTATTTTCAGGTGCGCATCAATCAGCGCTCTGTATTCTAAGGAATACATCAAGTCAACAAAGTCAACGAAAATTGGCCTGGCTCCTCTGTAACTAATTGATGTGAATTTCTACCACTTGCATTAGCTATTTGCTTCTAAAGCGCTGCAAAATAATCACTGATATAGCAGTAGTATTACAAGGGTAGACCTTTATCAACTTTGGTGCCCTTTGAAGTTCATGTTACAGATCTCATATGGGCGTTGCCTCAGTCTTGACCCTTGTTTGCTCATTGGTACCTATTGGTGTGCTTTACCCTACTTCACTTCGTCTCTTGGCACATTTATTCTCAACATTGATTGATACCGGTGTTTGAAATATGTTTGTATTTTTTGTCGGAATCATGCTTTATGTATTGGCATAAACAGCTACTTGTTAGTTGTGCTTATTTGTGAAAAGGGTAAAAAGTGTAAATAAAGCCTGTACTTAACTAGTAAAATAAGTTAAATAATTTATTTAGGATAGAACACCTGTTATAAGCTATATTATAATAATTGGTTGACTTATACAAGTGTGTTACTCAAAAGCGAGACTTATAATGAAATACGTTTGATTCTGGTTATACTTGTGCTCTCAAGTTTTCTATGCAGAAAATTCACAGTTTTGACAAAGCAATAGCCAAATCGATTGGCAAATAGAGAATGTTAGTTATTTGTAATTTTCAAAGCAACGTCACTAAGAGCGATTTTGTTTCGATAGGTTCTGTATACACACTATTGGGACAAACTCCTTATTTAACGTAATAATTTTCAGTCCTTATTTCATCTTCAATCACAAAACTGCATTTTTTTCAAAGCATTTAGGTTTGTAGCTATTTTGGTTTAGGCCTATTGCAACCAAGTTTGTTACTTCTTTCACTTCAGCTTGAGAGCAACTATTTTATACCATGACCTGAATTTTTCCTCGAACAGTCCTAATGTTTTTTTTATTGTGATCTAGCACTTTGATACAAAAGTTATGCGTTTTTTTGGTCTATTCCACATGTTTTGATCCTCAAAAATTCATCTCTATGTCTGTTGCAGTAAGGACACAGAAACCACCTGAATTCATTGATGTAAAAGTCATCACTCCTACTTGGTTTCACCAATGCTTCTAGAGAGCTTCTCAAATCCATGTATTGTGTTATTAAGGTCCATTTCACTGCACTAAAAATCAATTCTATGAACAGACTTACAAAAAATTAATCGAAAATATTCTAAAAATATTGACTGTTTACAAAATCCTGCGTTTAAAAAAATAAATGCTTATCCTTAAAGTCATAGCAAAACTCCAAATCCTTGGTTTAGCATATTGCAGCACAAAAATAATGCAAATCTACGCTACAGGATGAAAATATTCTTTGGAAGTTTATTTCGCATTTACACTAGTTCTAAATTCGCGAAATATTATTTCCATTAAAAATTAATGCCATTTTTATTTTTGCTCGATTTTTTGACAGATTCATATAAAATATGTGAAGTTGTCTTCTCTCACCGGGAAGGTTTCCCGATCCACGAAAAATAATATCCGTTAAATCATCAGAGAGAAGACAACTCGCGAAATTAACTTCCGTTAATAATTTGATCCTGTAGGGTATTTGAATTTTTGTAATTAATTGCGAAAAATACGATGAATGAAATGGTAATGTTTGAGAGATTGAGGCAATATAGATAGTTGTAAACTTACCATTTGTTTAGTGATTATTTTTTCATCGAAGTTCTCTGATATCGCATTGTGCTAGATTTTGGTGGAAGTTGATATTAAACAGGTCGTTTACTATCCACCCTTTGCAAACAATGCGCTAGACTTCAGCCTGCAGCATTCGGTTAACTGCTGATTAGGTGAGAGGTCATACTGTGCCGGTGGCATGGTTTGCAGGGCCGGTAGTGACCTCTTACCAACCCGGGATAGCTATACTGGGCCGGCACAAGATGGCCGACATAGCAGAGAAACCGTAAACCTGCCTAAGAACTTAGTCAAGGCCAAGAACCGGAAGTACCCTTCCTTGGATTACCGGAAAAGTGGACCGCACGCTAGCTATAGCTTGGGAGCCCTGTAGGACCTATGATTAAACGATGGAGATAAGACTCCGCCCTTTGGCCACTAGGCGCCTTTATTATTTAATCTATTTACCTTACCTAATTGGCTAACTATTTATATACCTGTTTGCATTGGCTGAATCACTTCCTGTACTATAAATCTTATATGAAGTATGCTAATTATTTCCTGTGAGTCCTCCTATAAAAGGAGAGACTTTTGCCACAATTATTGCACTCATTCTCATATCTTGCCACAAATACCTTAGAGGAATAATTACCCTTTAGGACTTTGGCTAATAAGAATACAGCCACTGTTCAAGCACCACTCTGTGTTGTTTGTGTGAGCCATGGGCTCTAGCTATACCGGGTAATCTGGTTGCCTGATTGCACAGTTGTCACTGTCGAGCAGCACAGTGTCCCCTCTGGAAAGAGGTATGATACTCGAGCATAGTGGATGTCCGTGGAACCAGACCGGAATCTATTACAGTATTCATAAACACAATTTTTTGGTATATTTGATGCATATTGAAGCTTCTTCGGTACCATATATGTACTCGATTTTTGTATGTTTTTCTTTGTTAGTGATTTTTTCCGCAGTAAATTTACCAATTTACTGATAGTGGCAAGCAGCTCTTGTCTAAGATGTCTGTTTCCCATTCTAATAGTACCCAATACCGATGTCCCAAAAACTTCCGTCGCTTTTCTGGGGAAATATTCTACCAATTGTTAAACATTGGAAAGCACCAATCAATGATCCAAGCACCACTTTAGCAAATGGCTCATCAGTAAAACGCTCTCTGTAAACATATTTATGACTAGCGATCATTAAAAAGTTTATAAACGTTCTTCAGCTCCGCAAACTTTCTCATTTAGTCATTACTCAAGTGCTTTTTCTTCAAAATTGTGTCCCGAAATGTTGGTACATTTTTGAAAAGTTGTTTTTGAATTGTTTGAGAGAAAATCCTTAAATGCAGCATCGTATAGGGCGATGTGCAAAAGAGCTTTTCATTGGCCTAAAATATTTCTAGAAATATCGTTGGCTCAAAATAGTTAAAAATACCTGGTGGCACTTCACCATACCATCGTAGCCAATAAACAACAACAAAACTATTCATAGATCACTGCACTTGACTTATAAAACTGATAATTTAATAATACTGGAAAAGTGAAGACTATGTTGCTGTTTGAAGATAGTTATGATTTATGAGTCAATTTCACTCTTGTTTTAAAATGTTTTATAAGAATGTAAATGCTACTAAAAACAACTGGCCAATCATGAACACACAAATTTATCCAATCATATGCCGTTACACATAAATCACTGTATACGGTGCTGCATTTAAGGATTTTCTGTTTGGGAACTTTAATAGCACAATTAATGAACCCGCAACTTTTTTCCATTGAGCTCATCATTATGTCTTACTGATTTAGTTGCAGTTGTTGTAGTTTCTTTTGATAGTCATGAAATGTATCTCCAGGTATCTCCAGGTATCTCCAGGTATCTCCAGGTATCTCCAGGTATCTCAAGGTATTTACAGTTTTTTTGTCAGTTTTAGTAGGCCCAACCGATTGCATTCTGAAATCTAAATGACTGTGTCCCAAAAAAATGTAAAACCCTATAATTGGTTTTCTTCTATCTAGATGAAGCCTGTGATTTATGGTGTTGTGAAAAGAATAGAAGTTTTAAAATTTTCGTCTCGTCTATAGATGCTTTTGTTGCAGTTGACTCAAGTTTTTCATCTATTTATAAGTAACAAAGACACTTGTTCAAGCATGACAATTTTCCGCATTCAGATACATTTTGTAACTGTACTCTGATTAAAACAGTGGATGCAATTCGAAGAAAGAAAAAAAAAATCCTTTTCTAATCCTTTTCCAAATGTTCGAAATCAAAGTTGTTTTCCAGGAATTCTTTTTTCATTTTCAAACCGAAATTATTTTTATCATTTTTATGTGATAGCTTTGTGAGGTGAAGCGTAAGTGGGAACTGTCTTCATATACTTATCCATAAATAAGAAAAATTGTAATAACGGTGTGAGTTTTCATTTATTCAATTTAATCTTCTGCAATCTGAGTTTAGTGAAAAATAAGATACTAGTCGACATTGAATCAGCAACATATTTCGTTTTACAGGTGCTCAGACAGCACTAAAAAGTCATGACTTACTCAAAGCCTGATGCTGACTTGCAGCTTGTAGATCATTTAGAAAGCAATTTAGAAATGCAAAATAATGAAATGGTGAAGCAGATGATATCTTACTCTAATGAAAACTTAGCAAACCATCAATCACAGCACCAAAACCTTTACGGAAACTGCATCAAGCACGTTTTCTCACTACCAAAAACTGCTCGCAGGTTTTTTCTACTTTGTATGGAAATGTTGTAGTTGTCTCACATAAGGAAGACAACTTCAACATGACTTGAATTTTGCCTACTCAAAAGCAACTTTGATACAATATTGTTTGCATTCTTCAAGTTTAGATATTTTTATAGTATTCGGTGCCTTGTAAAGTAGACAAAATACTTCCTACCAAAACTCTATATACAAGCGTCAATCAAAACATTAAATATATTCAATTGCTATATATACTTGATAGCGCAGTTACCTGAGGTAAACATTTTATGTCAAAATTTACTTGGTAGAAAAGAGCACTCGGAATTCTGCCAGCACATGAAAAAATTATATTGCAAATCTCACCAAAATAAACAGCAATTACACTTTTACAAACTTACAACCACTATTTTTAGTTCCACAAAGATACAAAACAATGCTTAACCAAGGTATGCCATGTTTGTATTATCAAGAAGCAAGTATGATACAGAGATTGTCTGTTCAACCCTCCGTTACAATTAGCAGTTCAACCCTATTTGATAATTGCATTTAGGTAGCGTCCCATCAATGGAATGCCATTTGGTAGGCACAGCTGTAATCCACCAATGAATAATGTCCATATAATCGTCTAATATCTTGGTGAACCAAAGGTTACCAATTCATGTCATTTATTTAATTATATCTAATCTTTTTTATAGAAATTGTAGACAGTTAATGTTTTCTTTCATGAGTAATCACTATTTTTTTACATCATCGGCAAATTTTGATGTCGTAAAGTGGTAATTAATAATGCTTGTCAAACTGCAGCGCGTGCGTATGTTCCAGTAAATGGCGTAAAGTAGTTGTGATAATGTTTGCAGGTTGATATTATTTGAGGTTAATTGCTGCAATTGATTTAATGGAATGAACTGTTTTTTTTACTTTTTAATTACTTTTCAGCATGAATATATTCAAACATAATTAATAACTTGCTCTTAAACTGTAGAATTGTTTATGCCATAAAATGTCTGACATTTATCAAATTCTCTTCCCAAAAGTCTTCAATCAAAGCTTCAGAGCGTTCTAAACTTTGCTTCACATTTATTGCGAGCACACTTGAAGTTCTTGTGATTATCTTAGGGTGGGGCATTTGCAAAGAAATAATGGCTACTGCTTAAAGCAAAATTGGATTAACGAACTCAGCCATATAGATTAGTTTCTCCCAGTAGATCAATGTTGTAAAATATAGCAGCTTTATATGATTAATAGCTTTACTTATTATACAGTTTCTTGGCTAAACTTGGGTTTTGGTTTTTATTTGGTGCTTAAAACACATTTCAGTCTTCTTTTCAGTAACTCTGCATCTCCTGTCATTTTTTATTTGTTTCTGGATTTTTCTTACGTGTGATTTTGAACCATTAAATTTTGTTGCGTGTTTTTGTTGCAATATGGTTCGATATCGTGATTTGGGTAAAACAGGTTTTTTGTTATTTGTTTTAGAGCAAGTTTGACGTATGATCTCAAGTTCTTGAATGCTGCCCGCTCCTTTTGCTTTCAAGATAAAATCTATTGTCCTAACTTAATTGTGGGACCAAAAATGAATGGCATGTCTGAGCAAATGTGTTTGACAGGTCTGTATTGAAACGTAAGGCACTAATCTGACACATATTGACAAGTCTGCCAAGCACACCTGCTACTTGAAGTATTTCTTGCATTCATTCATTGGCTTGTACAAAAAGTGAATGGTCGCCAGTAACAAGAATATTATTAACAGACAAGTATTGACATAGTTTGACTGTGGTAATGGAGTTTTATCAGTTACTTTCTCTCTCTCTTCTACTCATCCTATTGCATGGCTCCGGCAATATTTCGGCAAAAAAGCAACGAGGAATCGATGTTAGCTCGATACTAAGTTTCTTCAGCGATAATGAAGATATCGAGGAGACCACAAAAAAGCCTGATGCGGTGCATAGAAAGTCTAGAGCGGAATCCAAAAATAAAGAAAGCGACCACCAGTGCAAATGTGAAGAAAGAGCAGCCAGAAGGCTCAGGAGAGAGATAAAAGATATTTCGGTGCAACAATGTGAACACCAAGGTGGGTCAGGCCTATTGGTTGGGTTTTTATGGCTAGAGCAGATTTTGTCAGCACTTTCTAAGATTTACTTAGATGTTTAATCATGGTAATTTTTCGTTTTTCGTAGAGAGAGTTTATTGACAATAGCTACTTCAAATAATGGAATCCTTGTGTTTGGGGTCACAATTTCACACTTGGTAATCACAAAACATTAATATCAGGAAACTTAGTGTCAAATAAATCTTTCTTTGTCAATGTTATTGAGTTACCATCATTTAATGTTTAAGTGGTGAAATAGTTTGTTCTGCGAACAAATTGATTTAACCTCTATTTATTGTTATTTTATCTTATCATTCGCTTAGGTCATACTTTTTCCAATTATGCCTTAAACTAAGCATTCCTAGAGGTTCTTTTACCACCCAACGCCAGTCTACTTCTTAATCGGTGTCAAAATAGTCTACTAAGCATTCAAAATACGCCACCTGGCAAGGAATCAGAAAGTTTAAACAAGCAGGTGGCCCCTCTTTTGTATACATTTATTTTTCATTTGCTTAAAAGAATAACAAGTCTCCATTTAGTGAAGGAATTGATCAAAGTGAATGGACAATTATTCACCGCCACCCTCGGGTTACCATTATTTCATTTGATTACTTGTAAAGCTTTTAGTGCTAATTTGTCATAGCCGTGGGTGCAATCGCTTTGTCAATCAACTCAACGCAAAAATTTTCGAAGCTGTAAACAATAACCTATCAGTATGGACTGCCACTCGTCAAACTTGTTAGCAGTGTACAAATATTAGTGAAACAGGTGTGAAAGGTGCTACAATATTTTATGTTATCCTCTTTAAGTTAAGCATCTATATATTTCTGAAACTAGTGAATCTCTTTACATAATAAGACACGGTCAGTCAGATTATCGAGCAAAAATTTAAAACCAGACTTTTCTGTGTCAAAAATAGCTTCTTTGTCGAAACCTGGCCACCTGTAACTACATAAAACTGGCTTCTTTTGTCTTTTGTTTTAAAACTATTGCTAAAAATAGTCTCTAGCTGAATAAATTAGCTATTTTATTATTGGGTATAGGAAGAAAAAGTTAATCACTGCATAACCTAGCAAGGATTAAATGTTGGTTGAATTAATTTGTATTGCAAAATATTTCTTCAATTTCTCGCATTTATGTTTAGATATAATGGAAAAGACAGTATAAAGTTTCATTTTTATTCGACAATTGTCATAATTGTGTGATGAAGCCAATTGACCTTGTAAAGAGTAAGATTTTTTCATGATTTACAAACGCTTCAAATATTTTGTTATGTATTGGCTCATCAGTCGACAAGCAAAACTGCCTAAATCCGAATGAACTGTCAAAGCTTTTGTAAACTAAGACATAATTCAAAAGAGTTGTCTCTCATGGCAAGGTTGGCCGAGAATGATGATGCAGGCCAATAAACTGGCTGCGCACAACAGAGCTTCAATTCACTCACCACAAACTGCAACTTGTTTTTTCAACAAAAGCCACAATGTCTATTTAAAGATGATGCCTCCAAGAATTAACAAAACAATTGTGGTGAAATACAATGCTTTATCGCCTAAATATAACAGGTCAAGCTAGATTGTTGTGGTTTACAACAACTTGCTGGTTAGCAAAGATTTTGCTTTTCAGCAATATCTATAGCATATGCAATTTTTCTAACCAGCTATGCATTGGATTCATTATTTGCAGTTTCACATAATGAGTGACTGCCTTCTTAGAAATGTGTTTTGTCGCATATTTTACCTTACGGCTTGGCATTAGTTAGATAGTTTTCAGTTAGATATGCGTTGCAGTAAACAAGTCACAAACAAATAACGAAACAATAAACGAAACAATAAACGAAACAATAAACGTTCAAAGACGAGCAGCCTGAAGTAATTGTTTTCACCACTCGGCTCTTTGTATTTACTTTTTAAACATCATTTGGTTTATCAGCAGATGTTTGTTACAATTATATAGACATGCCATTTATAGCTTATCAAACTCTACTAATAGTGGCTTTCCCATTCACATTTATATTGCAGGTGTTGGACTAGATGACGAAAAGGCGCTTGAACTAAGGAATGTGACCGTAACTCCAAAGCCACTGATTGCCCCAGGCGATGTATTCATTAATTTCGAAATGCTAGTTTTCAAAAAACTGCCACAAAATATTCAGGTGAGAATCGGTACATCTTATACTTGACTAGTCATTATTTTGCACGAAATATGAACAATATTCTAACAAAAATATTTTGATGAACAGTATTGTCTACATCATAAACCACAGATTATGAAATGTTTTGCTCACTTCTCATAGCAGTTCATCTCAGGCCCTAAAAAAGTTCTATTTCTTTCGGGTTTGTTAACTTTTATTTCAGTTGTCAAAACTTATCAAGTTTCTTTGTAACCTCGTCTAAACCCAAACATAGTAAGTTTTAAAACTAATTTAACATAACACATATTGTAAACGTATTGTAAACCAACATTTGAAGCATGAGATGGGCTGTTTTATAAGCGCCTTGAAATCACTATTAATCATTATTATGATTGACTATTAATATGATCAAGTGAGGAAAAGCTTGGTTAGTCTGTTGCCACATTTATAAAAAAAAACTATTAAACTTACAATTGTTGCAATTTCCAACCATCACGTAGTAATATAATGATAATAAAAAGTAGCCACTTGTTTTTCCTGATGGCAGGAGTGAGGCAACCTCTGGTATTTTGTTAAGTCTCCCTTTAACCAAAATCTGCCCAAAGTTTTCAAAGCTAGCGTCAATCCAGATGCAGTAAATCGGTGTTCGCAAGTGATTTATTACTTTTACACACTTCAACTGATTCATGGCTCGCATCAACAAAATTACAACAAACAGTGCTCTTCAGTGACACTACATCTCTCAGTTACGAGTTGACACCCCATGAGATGGGATAGGACACACAGTGTACCGCAGTGGCTGGAAAAAGCACCTGCATATGTCAATTAGAAAATCTACAGTAGAAGATGTCATCATCCTCCATTACATAATGCACTGAATGCCATCCATGATCCTTGTGAAGAGTTTGGACTGCGGGTGCTTGATATGTTGCAATTTAAAATATTAATGAATTCTTGGGTGAAAAATAGCTGCTACTTGGAAGTTTGTACGCTTCGTGGTTTGTGAAATGTTTCAACACGAATGTTGTTGTAAGACAGCTGTTTGCAGACGCCAACGTTATAAACAGAAATGAAACATTTATTTTTTATAAATTTTTATGGACTAGTCTTTTATTTTAATATAATAATTCCTTTGAATTTAAAGCCAATAGATTTGATTGCTATATCTAATATTATAGTTGCTATTTCTGAATATTGTTAGTGTACACTTTATCAAATATTTTCTCTCCCTTAACATGTTTTTCAAACAACGAGTGATGCATAGTTTTCTGCATGACGTAAATAGTGTTTAATCACTCTGGCAAAAACTGTCAACTTTTATGATATATGATGTATGATCTATATGTTTAATGTGATGATGCGCTCTATTTACCACTCATTGTTAAATGCTTGTGACTCTTTGTCTTTTTTAAAAACTTATACATTCCTTGAATACTTATTGGCAAACAAAGCGATGTTTTATTAAGCATTTGAAATGTGAAAATATGATAAGCAATGAGAATCAATGATTGAAATCCTTTTACATGAGCGATAAGACATGAAAATAAAGAATAAATAACAAATCAGAAATACCTAAAACCAATCAGTATTTATCAGGCTTCGGAAATGTGTGACATTCCGGTCACAATTACTAAAAACGGAAAACAGTTATTTTAGCAAAAACCTGTTTGAGAAGCTAAATTTGTCAAGTGCAGTAACCTGTTACCTGTCGATTGCCACAAATTTTTTCGTGCTGTATGTTACAAGATATATCTTTGCTAAAACTTAGAATCGTTTTACTTCAGGGAGCGATTGTTGCCTTTTGAAATTTTTGTCACTGCAATAATTGGTGACTCCTTCTGCATTGTATCACTCATATGCCAAACTGATCTATTGCTCTTATTTACAAATTAGTTGTAGGGAATGAACCAAAATTGTGCCAGCTACAGGTAGTTTCCATTCTAGAGTGGTACCAAATAACAGTATAGCAACATTCCACTTTAACTTTGCAGGTGGATGTGGATGTTTATAAGATGATGTTTGACACGCTTCCTGTCAGCGTCCCCTGTATGTCTGTACGTAACACAGATGAGGATCTCAGTCTTGGCTCATGGTTAGTAAGCGCACAGTTCCACTCACCCGTGTCAGGGATAGTTGGTGTAGTTTGAGCTTAGGCAATAAAAATTTGTTATTATTGTAGCTTTACCTCAGAATTCTTGCTGGTTATAGCTATAATGTATCTCTTGCAGATGCAAAAATAACATAGTTCTATGACCAAATTTTTGGAAAATCTCAAAAGTTGTAAAATCTAGCTCACTTATTCTGGCGGTACATTCATAATATGTTTGCAATAAATTTAAGTAATCTATCATAATTGGATTTTATTATTTTTTTTCACTTCAAATAAATGGAGTTTTTAGTTTTGGCAGCACAAAATGATTTTTTTGGCGACTCCTATGATTGGCTAGTTAGTTATAGACAACGCTGTAGAGCCATCTGAACACTCTGTCTCTACACTTTCAGCTCCTACAAGAACTTGTGCAGCTACATCAAGAACTCTGCTTGTCCTACATTCAGCAGCAACGGCGTAGCATGTAATTGTGAGGATATCACACCTGCCATATACAACCTGCACACTCCCATACCTGTCATCATTCCTAGTAACAATGGCATATTTGACATCTTAGTAAAGGTGAGATAACAGGAAGTGTACTTTTGAGTTTTTTTTATTTAGATGTCAGTGCTTATCACATTAAACGAATTTCATCAACTGCCATTTAAACTGATGAAAAAATTAATATAATATGAAATTTTTAGGTTTTCTAGACTAAAACTTTATTCAATAAAAATAAAAATGAATATTTGGTTAAAATTTTACTGCTGCCCTTGCTGCTGCCGCTGCTGTACACGTTTTGCTTGTTTAAGGGCGCATACAAGACAAGGATTGCTTTCACCGACTCAAAAACAAAAAGAGAAATTGGATGCGTTGCTGCCACGTTCACAATCACTAAACTTCACCGTGATCGAGACCCACAGAGAGCGCTTTTCTTTAAACAGAGGCGATCTCGCAGATGAGAGGACCACTGCTGACTGCGTCAGTTGTCTGTATTATTTATTCATACAATTTTTAAATTTTTGACTTGTGTCAAGACATCTGTTACTTATATAATATATCTTTTTTATATTATATTTGTATCAATATTATTTTATTTGGGTTGAAATTACATTTTATATGATTTTTCATGCTTGTTGTGAAGATACCAGCTAATTGATATATCTATATATTTATGTATATATATACATATAGGGGTAATAATCATGAAATCATAAATAAACTAAACTGCTGCAGTTGAATGTAGGAGTTGTCCTCTTTTACAAAGCTGTGCATCAGGGTTGTTTTTTATGTCGATGAAACTTTGAGCTGCTGGAAATAAAATTTTAAATGTAAGTTTCAAGTTTTTTCATGAACAAAAGCTCTATTTGTCTGTAATGGTACCTGAATAATTTACTCATGGTAATTTCATACGTATTTCTATCATCTAACTTTTTCACATGCCAATATTCTGTTTTTGCAAGCAATATTCACCTGATAAATTTCAATTATTTATAAATATAAGCAGATTATTAAAAAAATAATTGATTTTAAAATATTTCAGTAAACATTTGCTCCGGAAACTGCTGATTACTGAGAAGCTATTTGCAATAATTGTAAGCAATATGGAGATATAAAAACACAGATATCTAGTGTGCATTGATCGTGCTTCATAATTATTGTTTAAACACAATAAATTCAAAAAACGATTGAAAATTTAAGTCAATAGTGGCCTCTCTATTGTATGGAAATTAAAATTAGATAACATATGGCTTTCTTCACAACACTATCAAGTGAGTAACTGTCAGAAATTTTTTTACCTGCACTGGTTCTCAGCATTCTGAAATATTGTTTAAGACGAAAAAGCTTTTTTGAGTCGTCTGCACCAGCTATTCAACTGCTTGATAAACAGAAGCTTTTTCTGTTTTTGGCGATCAGCCAAAACATGGCAAAAATGAAAAGATCGTGTTGAGTATTTTACATTAACAGTCATAGTAAGATGTTTTGAAGCTGCAAACGAATAGGAAAGTAGTAATGCTGTGATTGGTCTCAACTACAAGTGTCGGCAGATGGCAGTCGCAGCTCGTTTCCACATATAGCTCTTCGAATAAAACGATAAGTCGCGCAACTTTTATTTGCAGTTGGTTATAACAAGTTAATCGAAGCCCAGCTATTTAAAAACGCTGTTGGTGTTTATGGTTGACCTGCTAAAACCTGCTGAAGCTCGCAAACAAATGATCAATTTCAACTGAACTAACTAGCGTTGACTGTTCCAACACAAGGCAGCATAAACAATAACATGGCAGACTTCATCAAGAACTTAATCGCTTATAAAAAAAACTTTTACTTGTACCCATTCACTAGTTGCACTCCATTCCAGAGTTGTGCTCTCTTGTATGGTTTACTCCAAGTATTCACAGGTTACGGAATTTGCTAAATTTGGTTCTAAACACATCTCTTAGGCCAATATATAAATCGAAATATGAGAATGGGTGAATTGAACATGATAGTTGAAATGATTTGTTTTTTTATTTACCTGATAAAGAACGAAAACAAAAACAATTAAAGGTTTTTTGCAGCAAATTTTATTTTTATAACGTTTCGAAGTTTCAACTTGATTTAGTCTTCTTCAAAAAAACTCGTTACGAATTATTATCACTGTACACAACAGAGCTCACCTTTCCATTGCAAAATAGCAGTTGCTTTCTCTCAGTGAAAAAGGTTTTATTTTTCATTTACTCAATTCTGAAATTTTATGGAACTATGCGCGAGTACTTTTACAAAGATAAACTCTGTTGGAGCTATTGTGCTTGTTACATCATTGTAAAACGCCATCTAAAGGAATTGAGCAAGTTAGCAACTTTCCTGAAAAATAACTAAATCAAACTTCACATTTTAACTTAGAAACTTCGTTTTATTGACTTTCAAAAATTCCAAAAAAAATTATATCTAGATGTTAAGCCTGTTGAATGATTTATATTAAAAGCAGAAGTAGAAAAACTAGCTAATTAAGTAAGGTGGTGGACCTTTTTCGTCTTAGATGCTGCAGAGACCTTACAGAACCAGCACTAATGGCTGAAGAGATCGAATTATGTTTAGACTGAGGGAACTGCGTGAGGAAGGGGGTGCTCTATCAGCTGCTTCCATGCCAGCAAAAATCCTAAAGGGTCGTTCATAGCATGATGCATCCTGATGTCAGCGTGCATCATGTAGTTGGTACGAGCCAGCTCACATTTCTCAATCAAAGTTGGCAAGTTGCCAGCAATTTGCTTCTCGTCATTGGACAAAGCCTCAATGTGCTCAAAGCCGAGCACCAGGTCTTTGAAGCCAACTTTGTACGAAAGGTTTCTGTTATTATCAACAAAACCTGCATATCCTGGTGAGGTCACCGAATTATTTCTGGTCGCCAGCACTTTATTGTAAACGAATGAAGTGAAAGCTTGGTACTCTCTGGCGTAGTGACTAATCAGTTGGGTATATCTGGACTGTGTTGGTACAGCGGCATCGGGGTCAAGTGTGGTCAGCTCCTGCATTAGCAACAGATGCATACTGGCAGCAATGTTAAACACCCCGTTGGCGGCCTCACAGAGGGAAACGTCTTGTAGTTTTTGCACCAACGTGAGGACCTGCGATTGGATGAAGTTGGTTAGTAGAGTGAACAGCATAGCCTTAGCGACTTGAGCTCTCAACTTCATTGGGCAGTAGTATTGGCAGACCCAACCTACTATCACAGCAATATCTCTGTTCACCCTTTGGATGGTTTCATCATCTAGTATTGATCCTGTGGCCATGCAGACCTCCCTACAGAGTTCTATCGAGAAGTGGTTGTCTTCTCCGGCAGCAAACGCATCATAAAAATAAAATGCTGCCGACTTGTTAGTTTCTGGGCTCAACAATGCCACTCGGAGAGTCAGCACAGTGTTTGAAATGGCTAAAGTGGTTGATGCCTACAAATAATAAGAAAATGTGTTTAATATGCAAATGATGTTTTAGTTCAAACTGCACCCAAGCAATGTTAGTTTGTTTAGAAATGACCAATATATATGCAAGGGCTTCAATTTCCAAAATAAGCCAACTGGCTAGCTATATGATAATTTCTTCACCGTAATTAATTATTACCTCTACCACACCGAGACTGTCAAAAAAGACTTACAGCTTTCAGTCACTTTCCACTAGTTACGCCTAGAATATGTTCTACCTGCACAACGTAATTATAAAAACTGTAGTCTTGCACAAACTAGCGTAATAAACTACAAAACTAGTTCTAC
Source organism: Cryptosula pallasiana (assembly GCA_945261195.1). Lineage (NCBI taxonomy): Eukaryota > Metazoa > Bryozoa > Gymnolaemata > Cheilostomatida > Cryptosulidae > Cryptosula > Cryptosula pallasiana. The sequence continues at coordinate 11,256,255 of OX183132.1, forward strand.
GCAAGTACTTAAGTTTGATATAATTTGTTTCTTAACATAATAAAGCAAATTTGTGGTAATGAATACTCACTTGATCTGCCATCTTTGGGTTACTTCAGAGGGTTCGAGTCCCGAAGGGTTGAAAAAACTTGTTTACTAAAATAAATGTTGTTTCTTGGTCTGCATTTGGTGGGCAAGTGATTCACTAGTCTTGCTGCAGACTAACTACTGATGGAACACAGGCTTACCTGAGCTTTTCTATAATGAATAAATAGATAGCTACCGCTAGTCCGTTTGCTACAACCAGCAGCTTTTTGGATTAGTGACTAGTAATAGTACTAATGATATACAATGAGCTCTATGGACATGTATTGTTAAGCAATGAGCTCTATGGACATGTATTGTTAGGTAATGAGCTTTATGGACATTTATTGTTAGGCACTTGGATTAAAAACATTTTTCCCCCCCCCCTCCCCAGATGAATGGTAATTGACAAACAATTTGTTGGCATTGAAAACTACCTTTTAACATTGCTCTACAAATAATTTATACGATTAAATGAATCTACCATTGCAGGTTCTGGCAAACTTTTTGCCCATGCATACATGCCAACGCATTCATTAAATTTCTTTAGTGTTTATGGAAAGATACCTAAAATCCAACTAAGATTTGTATCAAAGAAACAAAGCAATGTATGATACTAGTCCCGTTTTTTGTTACTCCACCTTAAAATTTTGACCTTTGGGACGTGATCAGGGTGGTCAAAGCATTTTCAAAATTGAGTTGACTTGATACACATATTCAACTGCAGCAAATTCATTCATTAAATGGAGTTGATGGAACCCAAAAAAGAGACAATACTGAACGGCATGAAAAAATTGAAATGCGCAATAAAAATAAAGTAACTGAATCAGATGTATTTCACTTCATGTCTACTTTGAGCCAATTTTTAAACAATGAGTCAAAAACCAGGTGCTTTTTGGTTTTTAAAATGGTTGCTTTTGTGAAGATCACTCATACATTCAAATGTCTACCAATTTTTACAGGAGTTATCACTGTTTCCAAAGGGGAGGAGTTCACAGAAAGAACTGTGCAATTCTTTAGCAATGTCCAATTTTTAGCGATTTTGGTAAAACTCTCGGTAACAAGCCACAGCGTACAAACATTATATAGTCATTAATAATAGATTGTCATTGAAAAGCTTGGTTAAACATTTTGTTGTGATTGGTTGATCAAGACTTGCTATCTTTTGATATCAATCAAATCCTGGCAATAGCTAGGCTTGCGATCACCCAAAAACGTGCGTCGTCCATCAACATGTTTTGGGTGGTGAAAAATTGTTTCTGTTTCTTTATATATGAGACATGGACACCTCACATGTTTGGATACTCTATCAATTCACAGGTGAGATATAATAACGGAGAATTGTATTCATTTGCATCCACACTACTAGATCTCATGATAACAAATAAAGTGACAAGAAAGTGAGCCCACACTTCCCAGCCACCAAAACATAGAACACAGACTAAGACAATACAGCTATCACATTAGCATATAGCGTGAGTTCTAGAAATAAAATATGTCTAAATAGATGTGCAGCTACACCCTTTTTACCCTAAATATTACAAACTGATAATAAATATAATATACAAGTGAGATGAAGACAAACCAGACAAAGTCTATAATTACCATTTCATGTACCGGATATAAGATTGTGATTGGTCAAATACTAGAAATACAATAACACTGCGCAGAAACCTTACTCAGATCTGGTGGTTGGTGCAAAAAGGTCAATTAAATATGGATAGGCGCAGAAGTTTTTTTTTCAGATTCAAATCTTTGCAATAAAGTGGTTACAAAAATTTTAGAATTCAGAGTTACCAAAGCATACAAACTCTGAATCGTTTGTTGATATAACAAACCGTACTATTCACAAACTCTATCCTGACTGCGAGTGATATTTCTGATGTTACATGACATATCAAAAGCACACTTTTATAGACTGAGAGAAAGTGGACTGTTATAGAAGAAAAACGGGCGCTATATACTCAGCACCCTTTCAAAAACAGAAAAAAAATTCCAGATCTTGTATAAAATAACGAAGATTGTCTCAAGCTTATTTCTCTAGCCACGACGGAGGTTCAGCATTCGGTCGTCTGACATTCACGCTAAATTGACTGAGCACGGTTTCCAACTGCTTTTGATTGCCGGAGAAGTAGGCGGCTATTGCGTTGTGGAAGAGCATCATCTGCCTGTGTACCACCTTGCTCTGCAATGTACAAAGTGGCCAATATATAACGCCCTCAATTGGTTGCATTATTGGGAAGCAAAAACATCTAAGATGAATTCTGTAGTGTACAACCTCAAAACATTTCAGGATGCGCACAGGGTTCTTGGCAAAGTAGGATTGGAACCAAAGCTAAATATAAAAAACCTAATCAAAAGCAATACCCAGACCAAGTCATTTAGTTATATGGCGTGTCCCTGACCTTTTTAATTATAAAAAAGCAGTCATCAAACCATTCATTGCTCAACACAGCCTGCATACAGAAGTAACACTACGTATCTGTTAGCCGGAATATAGACCCGAGCAGTGCAACATTAAGCTACGTCCACACTATGTGGTTATCCTTCAAGTGGGCGGACCAAAAACTAAGACCGTTCACATAAAGAGCAAGTCTTATTTCCTCAGACATGATGGAGCTCTGTACAATTATTTGCCAGTATGCCACCTGGCGTGCAGTTCAAAGTTATTTAATTCGAAAACTTTCAAATAACAGGCAGACATTTATAAAAATCTCCATGTCAATCGCTTTATTTTGAACATTTCTTCAGTCATTGCGTTAATTCAGTTTTTCAAATTTCACTGAATAATTTCAAGCCAGACTCCAAATAAAATACCAAAAATCACGTCACAATTAATACTAGAAAAGAACACATAAGTTTAAACGACAACTCTAATATTAATAGTACAAAGAAAAATAATATATAATAAACTAAAGTAAAAGACAACATTATCTACTTTCTATAATTTTTTTAATATAATTCATTTAATAATATACATTATTCTTTATATTCTATTTATTATTATAGTCGAGTCAACAATCGCGAAATCCAACCAAAAGCCGCAGTTATACAACACAAGCACACAGGCTATTAATAATATATCTGGTTCATCACAGAAATGCACTGTGTTGACTCGCTATTTGTGTGAACGACATGCGATATCAGCTCCAACAGTCGCCAGCAAAAACTATTAAAAATAAAATAACAAAATAAGAAAAAAAACTCCCAAGTCTAAATGATAACTGCAGTGACGATAGTGGTATAGTTTAAAGTGAAAGCAGTTTTAGACCATGTGTGCACAATACAAGTACATCTGCACCAACCTTGTTCTCTTCTAAAAACTGCATCTTTACTATCATATCATCCTTCAGCTGTTCGTACTTTTTCTTTCGCTCTTCGTACTTCTGTCTGATCTCAGCGGTCTTCAGCGAGCTGGAATTACCAGAGTGTATCGCTTGCTCATGCTCTGTGCGGTATGTGTCATAGTGTAACCTAGCAACACAAACAACAGCAGTGCAACCTAGCAACAGGTAAACAACAGCAATGGAACTTAGCAGTACTCAAACAACAGCACTGTAACCTAGCAACAGTTAAACAACAGCAGTGCAGCCTTAGCAGCAGGTAAACAACAGCAGTGTAACCTGGGTACAGGTAGGCAACTGTAATGTAATCTATCAGCTGAGAAATGACCAGTGTAACCTAGCAACCGGTAAACTGCTCTAGTGTTACCTAGCAACAGTGTAACCAATCAACCTGCAGCAGGGCTCTCTGCCCTAGTGACTTTCATGCACGCAGTAATTTTTATTAAAAACAACTTGAAAAAATTAATACAATTCTTTTATCATTAATGTTACGTTTTATAATTATTTTCATCGCCTCGTGTACTAATTTATACATAATTCTTGTACATAAGCATTTATATGACAAGCAAAGATCATGATACACCAGCAGTGGCAAAGAAATTGCATTTTTGTCAATGAAGAAAACCTCATATTGACAGCTTCAGTGATAAAACGATGGCTTTCAGACGAAACTACTGTAATGAGTGTGCATGCGCTTTCAAAAACCCACAGACCTAATAAACTCGCACACAACCATGGAGTGTGCAGTAGTCACAGTCTTCACATCATTGCAGTTTAAATTACACTGTTACACAACAAAGACTCCTATCACATAGTATATCATTTTGGGTGTGTGCAGTGTATTACACTAGGCTAATCATTCTGCTCTTGGAATGCAATAATAATAATAATCAGCTAACTACGTGGTTGTCATGCCAAAATGATCTAATTGAAATTACTATGACTATGTTTTGGCTCGAGCTGTTTGTTTTGTTTGGTTAATTTGTGTAGCTGTTCTTTTTATTATTAATATCCTTCTTATTGCTAGTAATAATAAATTGGATTTCTGAGTTATTACTATTATTACTGTTCAACAACAAGTTCTTTACTATTATTAATTAATTATTATTATCATTCGTCTCTCTGTTTTTTATTACTAATATTATTATTTATCAGCGAGAATTTATATTATGTGTTTTAAAATTGTTCAAGTCAAGTATTGCGGTATAATTATGATCACCACCACAAACGTTGCTGTAGCCCATCATCATAATCAAAAATGAAGAACAACTATTATTATAATAATTAATGAATAATTTACTAACTACTATTACAAGAATCAATCAATCAATACTGAAGTAGTTTACTTAGTCTTGTGACGGTAATATTAGGGATTATTTATCGTATTCATTAATAATTAATTATTATTTATTAATAACTTTGAACAGTAACAATAAATATAAGTAATAGTAACTATCATTGCGAAACTTCATTATTATCATATTTATGCTATTTATTTAATAAGGTATGATCATTAATTATTATTGTCAACTGCCTAAGGTGGCAACAAATAACAACGAATGCTTAACATTCATTCAATATGAAAACAAGTCAAAAATGAATATTCCAGTTAATTAATAAATAATAAAAATATGCTGTAGCGTTGTAGAATTGTATTTTTACAGCAAACAACCACCACCTACTTACATAAACTGACTAAATGACATTTCCCACAATAAAAGCTATTACTTTACCTTGCTACCATCCACCATTACATAACATTCATTCACTGTTGTTCATCACATACTTTGTTGTTTCAACTAATTATAATTCAACTGATTTCATCATAGATCATTCTTATTTATTGGTTTTGCAAAAATCAATTCAAACCGTCATCTCATTGATGATTTAATTAAAAGCGTTAGTTGCCACTACTAATTTTCTACTATTTAAGAGCTGTGGCAGATCAATTTTTTTATACTTGAAGGTGATTACAAAGGTAAATAACAAAGATACACTGGCAATCTCTAAGTCATTTCATCATAATTGTTATTATTATTCCTGATATTATATAATATGAACTCGATAAAAGGCTGCTGCTATACTTAAAGATATTTTAATGTCGTAATAAAATTATTAAAAGGCTTTTTTGTCGTATGAAAACTAATACAAGGTAATATACCACAGTTTTCGTTGTCAGTTTGCAATATCGTGTAGTTTTAATATTATTTAAGCCACCCTCCCGGCACAAATTCCTCCCTTCCTACGAAAAAATTCGTGGAGAAAGCACCGACATGCAGGTAATTTTGTGTACAGACCTGGCCGTCTCATACTTTTTGGCTGTATCCAAACAGTCTTGTATAGTTCTGGTACAAAGAGTTCTCAAGTTAGATAGAAAGAAGGAGATAGCACCTGCAGAAGATTGTTATATGACACATGACAGAACATAATCAAGTGACATCAACAACAATGACATTGTATCTCCGTGTTACTTTATAAATCAGAACGTTGCAGTATACGCATGAGTTTCACCACTGAAATGGGTGTGGTTTGCGACGAACATCATTAAAATAAGTGAGGTTTTTGGAGCTTAAGTGGTGTAGCTAACAAACCAGACATTGAAGTAGGTGTGACTTGTTAGCTAGTCTACTAACATAACTGTTCCTGCCAGCAACTAAACCAGCTATCCCACTGTGTACTCACCTAAGAGCTGTTCTCCATTCTTAATTAGCACCCTCTGAGTTTCTGCATTGATATTGAAATCACCGGCTAGCTTGGGTTCCCTAAGTGCCAACTCTCCAAGTACATTCGTCATTTGTTTCTGCAACATGAGCAGGTACACCGCAAACGTGTAATAGTTCTATCACTTGCAACTGGTAAACAACACACATATATGAGTTGTGCTCTCTCTAACTAGTGAACAACAGCCATATATGAGTTGTGTTCTCTCTTACTAGTGAACAACAGCCATATAGGAGTTGTGTTCTCTCTAACTAGTGAACAACAGCCATATATGAGCTGTATTCTCTCTAACTAGTGAACAACAGCCATATATGAGTTGTGTTCTCTCTAACTAGTGAACAACAGCCATATATGAGTTGTGTTCTCTCTAACTAGTGAACAACAGCCATATATGAGTTGTGTTCTCTCTTACTAGTGAACAACGGCCATATATGAGTTGTATTCTCTCTAACTAGTGAACAACAGACATATATGAGTTGTGTTCTCTCTAACTAGTGAACAACAGCCATATATGAGCTGTGTTCTCTCTAACTAGTGAACAACAGCCATATATGAGTTGTGTTCTCTCTAACTAGTGAACAGCAGCCATATATGAGTTGTGTTCTCTCTTACTAGTGAACAACGGCCATATATGAGTTGTATTCTCTCTAACTAGTGAACAACAGCCATATATGAGTTGTGTTCTCTCTAACTAGTGAACAACAGCCATATATGAGTTGTGTTCTCTCTAACTAGTGAACAACAGACATATATGAGTTGTGTTCTCTCTTACTAGTGAACAACAGCCATATAGGAGTTGTGTTCTCTCTAACTAGTGAACAACAGCCATATATGAGCTGTGTTCTCTCTAACTAGTGAACAACAGCCATATTTGAGTTGTGTTCCCTCTAACTAGTGAACAACAGCCATATAGGAGTTGTGTTCTCTCTAACTAGTGAACAACAGCCATATTTGAGCTGTATTCTCTCTAACTAGTGAACAACAGCCATATATGAGTTGTGTTCTCTCTAACTAGTGAACAACAGCCATATATGAGCTGTGTTCCCTCTAACTAGTGAACAACAGCCATATAGGAGTTGTGTTCTCTCTAACTAGTGAACAACAGCCATTTATGAGCTGTGTTCTCTAATATAGTATTAATAATAATCAATGATTATAATTAATTAAAACATTATTTCTAACAAATATTGACAGGGAGGCCAGAGTAACCATCATGGCAGAAACAGCTGGTAAGGAGAAAAGTAGTTAAAACCGTATTGTGGTGGACTCCATCATTCACTATGTGAACAACAGCCATATAGGAGTTGTGTTCTCTGTAACTAGCGAGCAATATTGGAGTTATGTCCCTTGCAACTGATGAACAAAGCAGACTGTTAGAAATATAATGAACGGCTTGAATTGATTAACATACACACAGTTCTATACTGAAGAGACATTAAGCTACATAAAACTTATTCGGAGGTTTCTTCCACTCCAAGTTGATTGCGAACAGAAAAAAATTGAGAAAATTGTGAAAAAAAAATGAAGTGTTCAGTTGCTAAACATAAAACTTGTTTGGTTTATTTAAAGCCTTTGTGTCTAAATAATTTGATAGTCACATTTTCAATGATTTTTGATGGGATGGAGGAATTATGTTGTCAGAATATAACCTAAAAATTCCGTATTTCATCAGCTACAAAAACTGCTTTATTTACGAGTAATTAGTGTGTGAGGTCACCTCCTACTATGAATATGTAGACCCTGTGATGTAACAGCTGTGACATCACAGGGTCTACAAGAATGGTTACTCTTACAAGAATGGTTAGTCTTACAAGAATGGCTACTCTTACAAGAATGGCTACTCTTACAAGAATGGCTACTCTTACAAGAATGGCTACTCTTACAAGAATGGCTACTCTTACAAGAATGGTTACTCTTACAAGAATGGCTACTCTTACAAGAATGGCTACTCTTACAAGAATGGCTAGTCTTACAAGAATGGCTAGTCTTACAAGAATGGCTACACTTACAAGAATGGCTACTCTTACAAGAATGGCTAGTCTTACAAGAATGGTTAGTCATACAAGAATGGCTACTCTTACAAGAATGGTTACTCTTACAAGAATGGCTAGTCTTACAAGAATGGCTACTCTTACAAGAATGGTTAGTCTTACAAGAATGGTTACCCTTACAAGAATGGTTACTCTTACAAGAATGGCTAGTCTTACAAGAATGGCTACTCTTACAAGAATGGCTACTCTTACAAGAATGGCTAGTCTTACAAGAATGGCTACACTTACAAGAATGGCTACTCTTACAAGAATGGCTACTCTTACAAGAATGGCTACTCTTACAAGAATGGTTAGTCATACAAGAATGGCTACTCTTACAAGAATGGTTACTCTTACAAGAATGGCTAGTCTTACAAGAATGGCTACTCTTACAAGAATGGTTAGTCTTACAAGAATGGTTACCCTTACAAGAATGGTTACTCTTACAAGAATGGCTAGTCTTACAAGAATGGCTAGTCTTACAAGAATGGTTACTCTTACAAGAATGGCTAGTCTTACAAGAATGGTTACTCTTACAAGAATGGTTACTCTTACAAGAATGGCTACACTCACAAGAATGGTTACTCTTACAAGAATGGCTACACTCACAAGAATGGCTAGTCTTACAAGAATGGCTAGTCTTACAAGAATGGTTACTCTTACAAGAATGGTTACTCTTACAAGAATGGCTACACTCACAAGAATGGTTACTCTTACAAGAATGGCTACACTCACAAGAATGGCTAGTCTTACAAGAATGGCTACTCTTACAAGAATGGTTACTCTTACAAGAATGGCTAGTCTTACAAGAATGGCTACTCTTACAAGAATGGCTACTCTTACAAGAATGGCTACTCTTACAAGAATGGCTACACTCACAAGAATGGCTACTCTTACAAGAATGGCTACTCTTACAAGAATGGCTACTCTTACAAGAATGGTTACTCTTACAAGAATGGCTACACTCACAAGAATGGCTACTCTTACAAGAATGGCTACACTCACAAGAATGGTTACTCTTACAAGAATGGTTACTCTTACAAGAATGGCTACACTCACAAGAATGGCTACTCTTACAAGAATGGCTACACTCACAAGAATGGCTACACTTACAAGAATGGCTACTCTTACAAGAATGGCTAGTCTTACAAGAATGGCTAGTCTTACAAGAATGGTTACTCTTACAAGAATGGTTACTCTTACAAGAATGGCTACACTCACAAGAATGGTTACTCTTACAAGAATGGCTACACTCACAAGAATGGCTAGTCTTACAAGAATGGCTACTCTTACAAGAATGGTTACTCTTACAAGAATGGTTACTCTTACAAGAATGGTTAGTCTTACAAGAATGGCTACTCTTACAAGAATGGCTACTCTTACAAGAATGGCTACTCTTACAAGAATGGCTAGTCATACAAGAATGGCTAGTCTTACAAGAATGGCTACACTTACAAGAATGGCTACACTTACAAGAATGGCTAGTCTTACAAGAATGGTTACTCATACAAGAATGGCTACTCTTACAAGAATGGTTACTCTTACAAGAATGGCTAGTCTTACAAGAATGGTTAGTCTTACAAGAATGGCTACTCTTACAAGAATGGCTACTCTTACAAGAATGGCTACTCTTACAAGAATGGCTAGTCTTACAAGAATGGTTAGTCTTACAAGAATGGCTACTCTTACAAGAATGGTTACTCTTACAAGAATGGTTAGTCTTACAAGAATGGTTACTCTTACAAGAATGGTTAGTCTTACAAGAATGGCTACTCTTACAAGAATGGCTACTCTTACAAGAATGGTTAGTCTTACAAGAATGGTTAGTCTTACAAGAATGGCTACTCTTACAAGAATGGCTACTCTTACAAGAATGGCTACTCTTACAAGAATGGCTAGTCTTACAAGAATGGTTAGTCTTACAAGAATGGCTACTCTTACAAGAATGGCTACTCTTACAAGAATGGTTAGTCTTACAAGAATGGCTACTCTTACAAGAATGGCTACACTTACAAGAATGGTTACTCTTACAAGAATGGTTACTCTTACAAGAATGGTTACTCTTACAAGAATGGCTAGTCTTACAAGAATGGCTAGTCTTACAAGAATGGTTACTCTTACAAGAATGGTTACTCTTACAAGAATGGCTAGTCTTACAAGAATGGCTAGTCTTACAAGAATGGCTAGTCTTACAAGAATGGCTACTCTTACAAGAATGGCTACTCTTACAAGAATGGTTACTCTTACAAGAATGGTTACTCTTACAAGAATGGCTAGTCTTACAAGAATGGCTAGTCTTACAAGAATGGTTACTCTTACAAGAATGGTTACTCTTACAAGAATGGCTAGTCTTACAAGAATGGCTACTCTTACAAGAATGGCTACTCTTACAAGAATGGCTACTCTTACAAGAATGGCTACTCTTACAAGAATGGCTACTCTTACAAGAATGGCTACTCTTACAAGAATGGCTACTCTTACAAGAATGGCTACTCTTACAAGAATGGCTACTCTTACAAGAATGGCTACTCTTACAAGAATGGCTACTCTTACAAGAATGGTTACTCTTACAAGAATGGCTACTCTTACAAGAATGGCTACTCTTACAAGAATGGCTACTCTTACAAGAATGGTTACTCTTACAAGAATGGTTAGTCTTACAAGAATGGCTACTCTTACAAGAATGGCTACTCTTACAAGAATGGTTACTCTTACAAGAATGGCTACTCTTACAAGAATGGCTACTCTTACAAGAATGGCTACTCTTACAAGAATGGCTACTCTTACAAGAATGGTTACTCTTACAAGAATGGTTAGTCTTACAAGAATGGCTAGTCTTACAAGAATGGCTACTCTTACAAGAATGGTTACTCTTACAAGAATGGCTACTCTTACAAGAATGGCTAGTCTTACAAGAATGGTTACTCTTACAAGAATGGTTACACTTACAAGAATGGCTACTCTTACAAGAATGGCTACTCTTACAAGAATGGCTACTCTTACAAGAATGGCTACTCTTACAAGAATGGCTACTCTTACAAGAATGGCTAGTCTTACAAGAATGGCTACTCTTACAAGAATGGCTACTCTTACAAGAATGGCTACTCTTACAAGAATGGTTACTCTTACAAGAATGGCTACTCTTACAAGAATGGCTACTCTTACAAGAATGGCTAGTCTTACAAGAATGGCTACTCTTACAAGAATGGTTACTCTTACAAGAATGGCTACTCTTACAAGAATGGCTACTCTTACAAGAATGGCTAGTCTTACAAGAATGGCTACTCTTACAAGAATGGCTAGTCTTACAAGAATGGCTACTCTTACAAGAATGGCTACTCTTACAAGAATGGTTACTCTTACAAGAATGGCTACTCTTACAAGAATGGCTAGTCTTACAAGAATGGCTAGTCTTACAAGAATGGCTACTCTTACAAGAATGGCTACTCTTACAAGAATGGCAACTCTTACAAGAATGGCTACTCTTACAAGAATGGCTACTCTTACAAGAATGGTTACTCTTACAAGAATGGCTACTCTTACAAGAATGGCTACACTTACAAGAATGGCTACTCTTACAAGAATGGCTAGTCTTACAAGAATGGCTACTCTTACAAGAATGGTTACTCTTACAAGAATGGCTACTCTTACAAGAATGGCTACTCTTACAAGAATGGCTACTCTTACAAGAATGGTTACTCTTACAAGAATGGCTACTCTTACAAGAATGGCTACTCTTACAAGAATGGCTACTCTTACAAGAATGGCTAGTCTTACAAGAATGGCTACTCTTACAAGAATGGCTATTCTTACAAGAATGGCTACACTTACAAGAATGGCTAGTCTTACAAGAATGGTTACTCTCACAAGAATGGCTACTCTTACAAGAATGGCTACTCTTACAAGAATGGCTACTCTTACAAGAATGGCTACTCTTACAAGAATGGCTACTCTTACAAGAATGGCTACTCTTACAAGAATGGTTACTCTTACAAGAATGGTTACTCTTACAAGAATGGCTACTCTTACAAGAATGGCTACTCTTACAAGAATGGCTACTCTTACAAGAATGGTTACTCTTACAAGAATGGCTAGTCTTACAGGAATGGCTAGTCTTACAAGAATGGTTAGTCTTACAAGAATGGCTACTCTTACAAGAATGGCTACTCTTACAAGAACGGCTACTCTTACAAGAACGGCTACTCTTACAAGAATGGCTACTCTTACAAGAATGGCTACTCTTACAAGAATGGCTACTCTTACAAGAATGGCTACTCTTACAAGAATGGTTACTCTTACAAGAATGGCTAGTCTTACAGGAATGGCTAGTCTTACAAGAATGGTTAGTCTTACAAGAATGGCTACTCTTACAAGAATGGCTACTCTTACAAGAATGGCTACTCTTACAAGAATGGCTACTCTTACAAGAATGGCTACTCTTACAAGAATGGCTACTCTTACAAGAATGGCTACTCTTACAAGAATGGCTACTCTTACAAGAATGGTTACTCTTACAAGAATGGTTACTCTTACAAGAATGGCTACTCTTACAAGAATGGCTACTCTTACAAGAATGGCTACTCTTACAAGAATGGTTACTCTTACAAGAATGGCTAGTCTTACAGGAATGGCTAGTCTTACAAGAATGGCTAGTCTTACAAGAATGGCTACTCTTACAAGAATGGCTACTCTTACAAGAATGGCTACACTTACAAGAATGGCTACTCTTACAAGAATGGTTACTCTTACAAGAATGGTTACTCTTACAAGAATGGCTACTCTTACAAGAATGGCTACTCTTACAAGAATGGCTAGTCTTACAAGAATGGCTACTCTTACAAGAATGGCTACTCTTACAAGAATGGCTACTCATACAAGAATGGCTACTCATACAAGAATGGTTACTCTTACAAGAATGGTTAGTCTTACAAGAATGGTTAGTCTTACAAGAATGGTTAGTCTTACAAGAATGGCTACTCTTACAAGAATGGCTACTCTTACAAGAACGGCTACTCTTACAAGAATGGTTAGTCTTACAAGAACGGCTACTCTTACAAGAATGGTTAGTCTTACAAGAATGGCTAGTCTTACAAGAATGGCTACTCTTACAAGAATGGCTACTCTTACAAGAATGGCTACTCTTACAAGAATGGCTACTCTTACAAGAATGGCTACTCTTACAAGAATGGTTACTCTTACAAGAATGGTTACTCTTACAAGAATGGCTACTCTTACAAGAATGGCTACTCTTACAAGAATGGCTAGTCTTACAAGAATGGCTACTCTTACAAGAATGGCTACTCTTACAAGAATGGCTACTCTTACAAGAATGGCTAGCCTTACAAGAATGGCTACACTTACAAGAATGGCTAGTCTTACAAGAATGGCTACTCTTACAAGAATGGTTACTCTTACAAGAATGGCTACTCTTACAAGAATGGCTACTCTTACAAGAATGGCTACTCTTACAAGAATGGCTACTCTTACAAGAATGGCTACTCTTACAAGAATGGCTACTCTTACAAGAATGGCTACTCTTACAAGAATGGCTACTCTTACAAGAATGGCTACTCTTACAAGAATGGCTACTCTTACAAGAATGGCTACTCTTACAAGAATGGTTACCCTTACAAGAATGGCTACTCTTACAAGAATGGATACTCTTACAAGAATGGCTACTCTTACAAGAATGGCTAGTCTTACAAGAATGGCTACACTTACAAGAATGGCTACTCTTACAAGAATGGCTACTCTTACAAGAATGGTTACTCTTACAAGAATGGTTACTCTTACAAGAATGGCTACTCTTACAAGAATGGCTACTCTTACAAGAATGGCTACTCTTACAAGAATGGCTACTCTTACAAGAATGGCTACTCTTACAAGAATGGCTACTCTTACAAGAATGGCTAGTCTTACAAGAATGGCTACTCTTACAAGAATGGCTAGTCTTACAAGAATGGCTACTCTTACAAGAACGGCTACTCTTACAAGAATGGTTAGTCTTACAAGAATGGCTACTCTTACAAGAACGGCTACTCTTACAAGAATGGTTAGTCTTACAAGAATGGCTAGTCTTACAAGAATGGCTACTCTTACAAGAATGGCTACTCTTACAAGAATGGCTACTCTTACAAGAATGGTTACTCTTACAAGAATGGTTACTCTTACAAGAATGGCTACTCTTACAAGAATGGCTACTCTTACAAGAATGGTTACTCTTACAAGAATGGTTACTCTTACAAGAATGGCTACTCTTACAAGAATGGCTACTCTTACAAGAATGGCTAGTCTTACAAGAATGGCTACTCTTACAAGAATGGCTACTCTTACAAGAATGGCTACTCTTACAAGAATGGCTAGCCTTACAAGAATGGCTACACTTACAAGAATGGCTAGTCTTACAAGAATGGCTACTCTTACAAGAATGGTTACTCTTACAAGAATGGCTACTCTTACAAGAATGGTTACTCTTACAAGAATGGTTAGTCTTACAAGAATGGCTAGTCTTACAAGAATGGCTACTCTAACAAGAATGGCTACTCTTACAAGAATGGCTACTCTTACAAGAATGGTTACTCTTACAAGAATGGTTACTCTTACAAGAATGGCTAGTCTTACAAGAATGGCTACTCTTACAAGAATGGCTACTCTTACAAGAATGGCTACTCTTACAAGAATGGTTACTCTTACAAGAATGGTTACTCTTACAAGAATGGCTACTCTTACAAGAATGGCTACTCTTACAAGAATGGTTACTCTTACAAGAATGGTTACTCTTACAAGAATGGCTACTCTTACAAGAATGGCTACTCTTACAAGAATGGCTAGTCTTACAAGAATGGCTACTCTTACAAGAATGGCTACTCTTACAAGAATGGCTACTCTTACAAGAATGGCTAGCCTTACAAGAATGGCTACACTTACAAGAATGGCTAGTCTTACAAGAATGGCTACTCTTACAAGAATGGTTACTCTTACAAGAATGGCTACTCTTACAAGAATGGCTAGTCTTACAAGAATGGCTACTCTTACAAGAATGGTTACTCTTACAAGAATGGCTACTCTTACAAGAATGGCTACTCTTACAAGAATGGCTACTCTTACAAGAATGGCTACTCTTACAAGAATGGCTACTCTTACAAGAATGGCTAGTCTTACAAGAATGGCTACTCTTACAAGAACGGCTACTCTTACAAGAATGGTTAGTCTTACAAGAATGGCTACTCATACAAGAATGGCTACTCTTACAAGAATGGCTAGTCTTACAAGAATGGCTAGTCTTACAAGAATGGTTACTCATACAAGAATGGCTACTCTTACAAGAACGGCTACTCTTACAAGAACGGCTACTCTTACAAGAATGGTTAGTCTTACAAGAATGGCTAGTCTTACAAGAATGGCTACTCTTACAAGAATGGCTACTCTTACAAGAATGGCTACTCTTACAAGAATGGCTACTCTTACAAGAATGGCTACTCTTACAAGAATGGCTAGTCTTACAAGAATGGCTACTCTTACAAGAATGGCTACTCTTACAAGAATGGCTACTCTTACAAGAATGGCTAGCCTTACAAGAATGGCTACACTTACAAGAATGGCTAGTCTTACAAGAATGGCTACTCTTACAAGAATGGTTACTCTTACAAGAATGGCTACTCTTACAAGAATGGCTACTCTTACAAGAATGGCTACTCTTACAAGAATGGCTACTCTTACAAGAATGGCTACTCTTACAAGAATGGCTAGTCTTACAAGAATGGCTACTCTTACAAGAACGGCTACTCTTACAAGAATGGTTAGTCTTACAAGAATGGCTACTCATACAAGAATGGCTACTCTTACAAGAATGGCTAGTCTTACAAGAATGGCTAGTCTTACAAGAATGGTTACTCATACAAGAATGGCTACTCTTACAAGAACGGCTACTCTTACAAGAACGGCTACTCTTACAACAATGGTTAGTCTTACAAGAATGGCTAGTCTTACAAGAATGGCTACTCTTACAAGAATGGCTACTCTTACAAGAATGGCTACTCTTACAAGAATGGCTACTCTTACAAGAATGGCTACTCTTACAAGAATGGTTACTCTTACAAGAATGGTTACTCTTACAAGAATGGCTACTCTTACAAGAATGGCTACTCTTACAAGAATGGCTAGTCTTACAAGAATGGCTACTCTTACAAGAATGGCTACTCTTACAAGAATGGCTACTCTTACAAGAATGGCTAGCCTTACAAGAATGGCTACACTTACAAGAATGGCTAGTCTTACAAGAATGGCTACTCTTACAAGAATGGTTACTCTTACAAGAATGGCTACTCTTACAAGAATGGCTACTCTTACAAGAATGGCTACTCTTACAAGAATGGCTACTCTTACAAGAATGGCTACTCTTACAAGAATGGCTACTCTTACAAGAATGGCTACTCTTACAAGAATGGCTACTCTTACAAGAATGGCTACTCTTACAAGAATGGCTACTCTTACAAGAATGGCTACTCTTACAAGAATGGTTACCCTTACAAGAATGGCTACTCTTACAAGAATGGATACTCTTACAAGAATGGCTACTCTTACAAGAATGGCTAGTCTTACAAGAATGGCTACACTTACAAGAATGGCTACTCTTACAAGAATGGCTACTCTTACAAGAATGGTTACTCTTACAAGAATGGGTACTCTTACAAGAATGGCTACTCTTACAAGAATGGCTACTCTTACAAGAATGGCTACTCTTACAAGAATGGCTACTCTTACAAGAATGGCTACTCTTACAAGAATGGCTACTCTTACAAGAATGGCTAGTCTTACAAGAATGGCTACTCTTACAAGAATGGCTACTCTTACAAGAATGGTTACTCTTACAAGAATGGTTACTCTTACAAGAATGGCTACTCTTACAAGAATGGCTACTCTTACAAGAATGGCTACTCTTACAAGAATGGCTACTCTTACAAGAATGGCTAGTCTTACAAGAATGGCTACTCTTACAAGAATGGCTACTCTTACAAGAACGGCTACTCTTACAAGAATGGTTAGTCTTACAAGAATGGCTACTCTTACAAGAATGGCTACTCTTACAAGAATGGCTACACTTACAAGAATGGCTACTCTTACAAGAATGGCTACTCTTACAAGAATGGCTACTCTTACAAGAATGGCTACTCTTACAAGAATGGCTACTCTTACAAGAATGGCTACTCTTACAAGAATGGCTAGTCTTACAAGAATGGCTACTCTTACAAGAATGGCTAGCCTTACAAGAATGGCTACACTTACAAGAATGGCTAGTCTTACAAGAATGGCTACTCTTACAAGAATGGCTACTCTTACAAGAATGGCTAGTCTTACAAGAATGGCTACTCTTACAAGAATGGCTACTCTTACAAGAATGGCTACTCTTACAAGAATGGCTAGTCTTACAAGAATGGCTACTCTTACAAGAATGGCTAGTCTTACAAGAATGGCTACTCTTACAAGAATGGCTACACTCACAAGAATGGCTACTCTTACAAGAATGGCTACTCTTACAAGAATGGCTACTCTTACAAGAATGGCTACTCTTACAAGAATGGCTACTCTTACAAGAATGGCTACTCTTACAAGAATGGCTACTCTTACAAGAATGGTTAGTCTTACAAGAATGGCTACTCTTACAAGAATGGTTACTCTTACAAGAATGGCTACTCTTACAAGAATGGCTACTCTTACAAGAATGGCTACTCTTACAAGAATGGCTACTCTTACAAGAATGGCTAGTCTTACAAGAATGGCTACTCTTACAAGAATGGCTACTCTTACAAGAATGGCTACTCTTACAAGAATGGCTACTCTTACAAGAATGGTTACTCTTACAAGAATGGCTAGTCTTACAGGAATGGCTAGTCTTACAAGAATGGTTAGTCTTACAAGAATGGCTACTCTTACAAGAATGGCTACTCTTACAAGAATGGCTACTCTTACAAGAATGGCTACTCTTACAAGAATGGCTACTCTTACAAGAATGGCTACTCTTACAAGAATGGCTACTCTTACAAGAATGGCTACTCTTACAAGAATGGCTACTCTTACAAGAATGGTTACTCTTACAAGAATGGTTACTCTTACAAGAATGGCTACTCTTACAAGAATGGCTACTCTTACAAGAATGGCTACTCTTACAAGAATGGTTACTCTTACAAGAATGGCTAGTCTTACAGGAATGGCTAGTCTTACAAGAATGGCTAGTCTTACAAGAATGGCTACTCTTACAAGAATGGCTACTCTTACAAGAATGGCTACACTTACAAGAATGGCTACTCTTACAAGAATGGTTACTCTTACAAGAATGGTTACTCTTACAAGAATGGCTACTCTTACAAGAATGGCTACTCTTACAAGAATGGCTAGTCTTACAAGAATGGCTACTCTTACAAGAATGGCTACTCTTACAAGAATGGCTACTCATACAAGAATGGCTACTCATACAAGAATGGTTACTCTTACAAGAATGGTTAGTCTTACAAGAATGGTTAGTCTTACAAGAATGGTTAGTCTTACAAGAATGGCTACTCTTACAAGAATGGCTACTCTTACAAGAACGGCTACTCTTACAAGAATGGTTAGTCTTACAAGAACGGCTACTCTTACAAGAATGGTTAGTCTTACAAGAATGGCTAGTCTTACAAGAATGGCTACTCTTACAAGAATGGCTACTCTTACAAGAATGGCTACTCTTACAAGAATGGCTACTCTTACAAGAATGGCTACTCTTACAAGAATGGTTACTCTTACAAGAATGGTTACTCTTACAAGAATGGCTACTCTTACAAGAATGGCTACTCTTACAAGAATGGCTAGTCTTACAAGAATGGCTACTCTTACAAGAATGGCTACTCTTACAAGAATGGCTACTCTTACAAGAATGGCTAGCCTTACAAGAATGGCTACACTTACAAGAATGGCTAGTCTTACAAGAATGGCTACTCTTACAAGAATGGTTACTCTTACAAGAATGGCTACTCTTACAAGAATGGCTACTCTTACAAGAATGGCTACTCTTACAAGAATGGCTACTCTTACAAGAATGGCTACTCTTACAAGAATGGCTACTCTTACAAGAATGGCTACTCTTACAAGAATGGCTACTCTTACAAGAATGGCTACTCTTACAAGAATGGCTACTCTTACAAGAATGGCTACTCTTACAAGAATGGTTACCCTTACAAGAATGGCTACTCTTACAAGAATGGATACTCTTACAAGAATGGCTACTCTTACAAGAATGGCTAGTCTTACAAGAATGGCTACACTTACAAGAATGGCTACTCTTACAAGAATGGCTACTCTTACAAGAATGGTTACTCTTACAAGAATGGTTACTCTTACAAGAATGGCTACTCTTACAAGAATGGCTACTCTTACAAGAATGGCTACTCTTACAAGAATGGCTACTCTTACAAGAATGGCTACTCTTACAAGAATGGCTACTCTTACAAGAATGGCTAGTCTTACAAGAATGGCTACTCTTACAAGAATGGCTAGTCTTACAAGAATGGCTACTCTTACAAGAACGGCTACTCTTACAAGAATGGTTAGTCTTACAAGAATGGCTACTCTTACAAGAACGGCTACTCTTACAAGAATGGTTAGTCTTACAAGAATGGCTAGTCTTACAAGAATGGCTACTCTTACAAGAATGGCTACTCTTACAAGAATGGCTACTCTTACAAGAATGGTTACTCTTACAAGAATGGTTACTCTTACAAGAATGGCTACTCTTACAAGAATGGCTACTCTTACAAGAATGGTTACTCTTACAAGAATGGTTACTCTTACAAGAATGGCTACTCTTACAAGAATGGCTACTCTTACAAGAATGGCTAGTCTTACAAGAATGGCTACTCTTACAAGAATGGCTACTCTTACAAGAATGGCTACTCTTACAAGAATGGCTAGCCTTACAAGAATGGCTACACTTACAAGAATGGCTAGTCTTACAAGAATGGCTACTCTTACAAGAATGGTTACTCTTACAAGAATGGCTACTCTTACAAGAATGGTTACTCTTACAAGAATGGTTAGTCTTACAAGAATGGCTAGTCTTACAAGAATGGCTACTCTAACAAGAATGGCTACTCTTACAAGAATGGCTACTCTTACAAGAATGGTTACTCTTACAAGAATGGTTACTCTTACAAGAATGGCTAGTCTTACAAGAATGGCTACTCTTACAAGAATGGCTACTCTTACAAGAATGGCTACTCTTACAAGAATGGTTACTCTTACAAGAATGGTTACTCTTACAAGAATGGCTACTCTTACAAGAATGGCTACTCTTACAAGAATGGTTACTCTTACAAGAATGGTTACTCTTACAAGAATGGCTACTCTTACAAGAATGGCTACTCTTACAAGAATGGCTAGTCTTACAAGAATGGCTACTCTTACAAGAATGGCTACTCTTACAAGAATGGCTACTCTTACAAGAATGGCTGGCCTTACAAGAATGGCTACACTTACAAGAATGGCTAGTCTTACAAGAATGGCTACTCTTACAAGAATGGTTACTCTTACAAGAATGGCTACTCTTACAAGAATGGCTAGTCTTACAAGAATGGCTACTCTTACAAGAATGGTTACTCTTACAAGAATGGCTACTCTTACAAGAATGGCTACTCTTACAAGAATGGCTACTCTTACAAGAATGGCTACTCTTACAAGAATGGCTACTCTTACAAGAATGGCTAGTCTTACAAGAATGGCTACTCTTACAAGAACGGCTACTCTTACAAGAATGGTTAGTCTTACAAGAATGGCTACTCATACAAGAATGGCTACTCTTACAAGAATGGCTAGTCTTACAAGAATGGCTAGTCTTACAAGAATGGTTACTCATACAAGAATGGCTACTCTTACAAGAACGGCTACTCTTACAAGAACGGCTACTCTTACAAGAATGGTTAGTCTTACAAGAATGGCTAGTCTTACAAGAATGGCTACTCTTACAAGAATGGCTACTCTTACAAGAATGGCTACTCTTACAAGAATGGCTACTCTTACAAGAATGGCTACTCTTACAAGAATGGCTAGTCTTACAAGAATGGCTACTCTTACAAGAATGGCTACTCTTACAAGAATGGCTACTCTTACAAGAATGGCTAGCCTTACAAGAATGGCTACACTTACAAGAATGGCTAGTCTTACAAGAATGGCTACTCTTACAAGAATGGTTACTCTTACAAGAATGGCTACTCTTACAAGAATGGCTACTCTTACAAGAATGGCTACTCTTACAAGAATGGCTACTCTTACAAGAATGGCTACTCTTACAAGAATGGCTAGTCTTACAAGAATGGCTACTCTTACAAGAACGGCTACTCTTACAAGAATGGTTAGTCTTACAAGAATGGCTACTCATACAAGAATGGCTACTCTTACAAGAATGGCTAGTCTTACAAGAATGGCTAGTCTTACAAGAATGGTTACTCATACAAGAATGGCTACTCTTACAAGAACGGCTACTCTTACAAGAACGGCTACTCTTACAAGAATGGTTAGTCTTACAAGAATGGCTAGTCTTACAAGAATGGCTACTCTTACAAGAATGGCTACTCTTACAAGAATGGCTACTCTTACAAGAATGGCTACTCTTACAAGAATGGCTACTCTTACAAGAATGGTTACTCTTACAAGAATGGTTACTCTTACAAGAATGGCTACTCTTACAAGAATGGCTACTCTTACAAGAATGGCTAGTCTTACAAGAATGGCTACTCTTACAAGAATGGCTACTCTTACAAGAATGGCTACTCTTACAAGAATGGCTAGCCTTACAAGAATGGCTACACTTACAAGAATGGCTAGTCTTACAAGAATGGCTACTCTTACAAGAATGGTTACTCTTACAAGAATGGCTACTCTTACAAGAATGGCTACTCTTACAAGAATGGCTACTCTTACAAGAATGGCTACTCTTACAAGAATGGCTACTCTTACAAGAATGGCTACTCTTACAAGAATGGCTACTCTTACAAGAATGGCTACTCTTACAAGAATGGCTACTCTTACAAGAATGGCTACTCTTACAAGAATGGCTACTCTTACAAGAATGGTTACCCTTACAAGAATGGCTACTCTTACAAGAATGGATACTCTTACAAGAATGGCTACTCTTACAAGAATGGCTAGTCTTACAAGAATGGCTACACTTACAAGAATGGCTACTCTTACAAGAATGGCTACTCTTACAAGAATGGTTACTCTTACAAGAATGGTTACTCTTACAAGAATGGCTACTCTTACAAGAATGGCTACTCTTACAAGAATGGCTACTCTTACAAGAATGGCTACTCTTACAAGAATGGCTACTCTTACAAGAATGGCTACTCTTACAAGAATGGCTAGTCTTACAAGAATGGCTACTCTTACAAGAATGGCTACTCTTACAAGAATGGTTACTCTTACAAGAATGGTTACTCTTACAAGAATGGCTACTCTTACAAGAATGGCTACTCTTACAAGAATGGCTACTCTTACAAGAATGGCTACTCTTACAAGAATGGCTAGTCTTACAAGAATGGCTACTCTTACAAGAATGGCTACTCTTACAAGAACGGCTACTCTTACAAGAATGGTTAGTCTTACAAGAATGGCTACTCTTACAAGAACGGCTACTCTTACAAGAATGGCTACACTTACAAGAATGGCTACTCTTACAAGAATGGCTACTCTTACAAGAATGGCTACTCTTACAAGAATGGCTACTCTTACAAGAATGGCTACTCTTACAAGAATGGCTACTCTTACAAGAATGGCTAGTCTTACAAGAATGGCTACTCTTACAAGAATGGCTAGCCTTACAAGAATGGCTACACTTACAAGAATGGCTAGTCTTACAAGAATGGCTACTCTTACAAGAATGGCTACTCTTACAAGAATGGCTAGTCTTACAAGAATGGCTACTCTTACAAGAATGGCTACTCTTACAAGAATGGCTACTCTTACAAGAATGGCTAGTCTTACAAGAATGGCTACTCTTACAAGAATGGCTAGTCTTACAAGAATGGCTACTCTTACAAGAATGGCTACACTCACAAGAATGGCTACTCTTACAAGAATGGCTACTCTTACAAGAATGGCTACTCTTACAAGAATGGCTACTCTTACAAGAATGGCTACTCTTACAAGAATGGCTACTCTTACAAGAATGGCTACTCTTACAAGAATGGTTAGTCTTACAAGAATGGCTACTCTTACAAGAATGGTTACTCTTACAAGAATGGCTACTCTTACAAGAATGGCTACTCTTACAAGAATGGCTACTCTTACAAGAATGGCTACTCTTACAAGAATGGCTAGTCTTACAAGAATGGCTACTCTTACAAGAATGGCTAGCCTTACAAGAATGGCTACACTTACAAGAATGGCTAGTCTTACAAGAATGGCTACTCTTACAAGAATGGCTACTCTTACAAGAATGGCTAGTCTTACAAGAATGGCTACTCTTACAAGAATGGCTACTCTTACAAGAATGGCTACTCTTACAAGAATGGCTAGTCTTACAAGAATGGCTACTCTTACAAGAATGGCTAGTCTTACAAGAATGGCTACTCTTACAAGAATGGCTACTCTTACAAGAATGGTTAGTCTTACAAGAATGGCTAGTCTTACAAGAATGGTTAGTCTTACAAGAATGGCTACTCTTACAAGAATGGCTACTCTTACAAGAATGGCTAGTCTTACAAGAATGGCTACTCTTACAAGAATGGTTAGTCTTACAAGAATGGCTAGTCTTACAAGAATGGCTACTCTTACAAGAATGGCTAGTCTTACAAGAATGGCTACTCTTACAAGAATGGCTAGTCTTACAAGAATGGCTACTCTTACAAGAATGGCTACTCTTACAAGAATGGTTAGTCTTACAAGAATGGCTAGTCTTACAAGAACGGCTACTCTTACAAGAATGGCTACACTTACAAGAATGGCTACTCTTACAAGAATGGCTACTCTTACAAGAATGGTTAGTCTTACAAGAATGGCTACTCTTACAAGAATGGTTACTCTTACAAGAATGGCTACTCTTACAAGAATGGCTACTCTTACAAGAATGGCTACTCTTACAAGAATGGCTACTCTTACAAGAATGGCTAGTCTTACAAGAATGGCTACTCTTACAAGAATGGCTACTCTTACAAGAATGGCTACTCTTACAAGAATGGCTAGTCTTACAAGAATGGCTACTCTTACAAGAATGGCTAGTCTTACAAGAATGGCTACTCTTACAAGAATGGCTACTCTTACAAGAATGGTTAGTCTTACAAGAATGGCTAGTCTTACAAGAACGGCTACTCTTACAAGAATGGCTACACTTACAAGAATGGCTACTCTTACAAGAATGGCTACTCTTACAAGAATGGTTAGTCTTACAAGAATGGCTACTCTTACAAGAATGGTTACTCTTACAAGAATGGCTACTCTTACAAGAATGGCTACTCTTACAAGAATGGCTACTCTTACAAGAATGGCTACTCTTACAAGAATGGCTAGTCTTACAAGAATGGCTACTCTTACAAGAATGGCTACTCTTACAAGAATGGTTAGTCTTACAAGAATGGTTACTCTTACAAGAATGGCTAGTCTTACAAGAATGGTTAGTCTTACAAGAATGGCTACTCTTACAAGAACGGCTACTCTTACAAGAATGGTTAGTCTTACAAGAATGGCTAGTCTTACAAGAATGGCTAGTCTTACAAGAATGGCTACTCTTACAAGAATGGCTAGTCTTACAAGAATGGCTACTCTTACAAGAATGGCTACTCTTACAAGAATGGCTAGTCTTACAAGAATGGCTCGTCTTACAAGAATGGCTACTCTTACAAGAATGGTTAGTCTTACAAGAATGGCTAGTCTTACAAGAATGGTTAGTCTTACAAGAATGGCTACTCTTACAAGAATGGCTACACTTACAAGAATGGCTAGTCTTACAAGAATGGCTACTCTTACAAGAATGGCTACTCTTACAAGAATGGCTACTCTTACAAGAATGGCTAGTCTTACAAGAATGGCTACTCTTACAAGAATGGTTACTCTTACAAGAATGGTTACTCTTACAAGAATGGCTACTCTTACAAGAATGGCTACTCTTACAAGAATGGCTACTCTTACAAGAATGGCTACTCTTACAAGAATGGCTACTCTTACAAGAATGGCTACACTTACAAGAATGGCTACTCTTACAAGAATGGCTACTCTTACAAGAATGGCTACTCTTACAAGAATGGCTACTCTTACAAGAATGGCTAGTCTTACAAGAATGGCTACTCTTACAAGAATGGTTACTCTTACAAGAATGGTTACTCTTACAAGAATGGCTACTCTTACAAGAATGGCTACTCTTACAAGAATGGCTAGTCTTACAAGAATGGCTACTCTTACAAGAACGGTTACTCTTACAAGAATGGCTACTCTTACAAGAATGGCTACTCTTACAAGAATGGCTAGTCTTACAAGAATGGCTAGTCTTACAAGAATGGCTACTCTTACAAGAACGGTTAGTCTTACAAGAATGGCTACTCTTACAAGAATGGCTACTCTTACAAGAATGGCTAGTCTTACAAGAATGGCTACTCTTACAAGAATGGCTACTCTTACAAGAATGGCTACTCTTACAAGAATGGCTACTCTTACAAGAATGGCTACTCTTACAAGAATGGCTACTCTTACAAGAATGGCTACTCTTCCAAGAATGGCTACTCTTACAAGAATGGTTACTCTTACAAGAATGGTTACTCTTACAAGAACGGCTACTCTTACAAGAATGGTTAGTCTTACAAGAATGGCTACTCTTACAAGAACGGCTACTCTTACAAGAATGGCTACTCTTACAAGAATGGTTACCCTTACAAGAATGGCTAGTCTTACAAGAATGGTTACTCTTACAAGAATGGCTACTCTTACAAGAATGGCTAGTCTTACAAGAATGGCTACTCTTACAAGAATGGTTAGTCTTACAAGAATGGCTACTCTTACAAGAATGGTTAGTCTTACAAGAACGGCTACTCTTACAAGAATGGTTACCCTTACAAGAATGGCTAGTCTTACAAGAATGGTTACTCTTACAAGAATGGCTACTCTTACAAGAATGGCTAGTCTTACAAGAATGGCTACTCTTACAAGAATGGCTAGTCTTACAAGAATGGCTACTCTTACAAGAATGGTTAGTCTTACAAGAATGGCTACTCTTACAAGAATGGTTAGTCTTACAAGAACGGCTACTCTTACAAGAATGGTTACCCTTACAAGAATGGCTAGTCTTACAAGAATGGTTACTCTTACAAGAATGGCTACTCTTACAAGAATGGCTACTCTTACAAGAATGGCTACTCTTACAAGAATGGCTACTCTTACAAGAATGGCTACTCTTACAAGAATGGTTACTCTTACAAGAATGGTTACTCTTACAAGAACGGCTACTCTTACAAGAATGGTTAGTCTTACAAGAATGGCTACTCTTACAAGAACGGCTACTCTTACAAGAATGGCTACTCTTACAAGAATGGTTACCCTTACAAGAATGGCTAGTCTTACAAGAATGGTTACTCTTACAAGAATGGCTACTCTTACAAGAATGGCTAGTCTTACAAGAATGGCTACTCTTACAAGAATGGTTAGTCTTACAAGAATGGCTACTCTTACAAGAATGGTTAGTCTTACAAGAACGGCTACTCTTACAAGAATGGTTACCCTTACAAGAATGGCTAGTCTTACAAGAATGGTTACTCTTACAAGAATGGCTACTCTTACAAGAATGGCTAGTCTTACAAGAATGGCTACTCTTACAAGAATGGCTACTCTTACAAGAATGGCTACTCTTACAAGAATGGCTACACTTACAAGAATGGCTACTCTTACAAGAATGGCTAGTCTTACAAGAATGGCTACTCTTACAAGAATGGTTACTCTTACAAGAATGGCTACTCTTACAAGAATGGCTACTCTTACAAGAATGGCTACTCTTACAAGAATGGCTAGTCTTACAAGAATGGCTACACTTACAAGAATGGCTACTCTTACAAGAATGGCTAGTCTTACAAGAATGGTTAGTCATACAAGAATGGCTACTCTTACAAGAATGGTTACTCTTACAAGAATGGCTAGTCTTACAAGAATGGCTACTCTTACAAGAATGGTTACTCTTACAAGAATGGTTAGTCTTACAAGAATGGCTAGTCTTACAAGAATGGCTACTCTTACAAGAATGGTTACTCTTACAAGAATGGCTACTCTTACAAGAATGGCTACTCTTACAAGAATGGCTACTCTTACAAGAATGGCTACACTTACAAGAATGGCTAGTCTTACAAGAATGGTTAGTCTTACAAGAGTGGCTACTCTTACAAGAATGGCTACTCTTACAAGAATGGTTACTCTTACAAGAATGGCTACTCTTACAAGAATGGCTACTCTTACAAGAATGGCTACTCTTACAAGAATGGCTAGTCTTACAAGAATGGCTACACTTACAAGAATGGCTACTCTTACAAGAATGGCTAGTCTTACAAGAATGGCTACACTTACAAGAATGGCTACTCTTACAAGAATGGCTACTCTTACAAGAATGGCTACTCTTACAAGAATGGCTAGTCTTACAAGAATGGTTAGTCATACAAGAATGGCTACTCTTACAAGAATGGTTACTCTTACAAGAATGGCTACTCTTACAAGAATGGCTACTCTTACAAGAATGGTTACCCTTACAAGAATGGCTACTCATACAAGAATGGCTACTCTTACAAGAATGGCTACTCTTACAAGAATGGTTACTCTTACAAGAATGGCTACTCTTACAAGAATGGCTACTCTTACAAGAATGGCTACTCTTACAAGAATGGCTAGTCTTACAAGAATGGCTACACTTACAAGAATGGCTACTCTTACAAGAATGGCTACTCTTACAAGAATGGTTACTCTTACAAGAATGGTTACTCTTACAAGAATGGTTACTCTTACAAGAATGGCTAGTCTTACAAGAATGGCTACTCTTACAAGAATGGCTAGTCTTACAAGAATGGCTACTCTTACAAGAATGGTTAGTCATACAAGAATGGCTACTCTTACAAGAATGGTTACTCTTACAAGAATGGCTAGTCTTACAAGAATGGCTACTCTTACAAGAATGGTTACTCTTACAAGAATGGTTAGTCTTACAAGAATGGCTAGTCTTACAAGAATGGCTACTCTTACAAGAATGGTTACCCTTACAAGAATGGCTACTCTTACAAGAATGGTTACTCTTACAAGAATGGTTAGTCTTACAAGAATGGTTACTCTTACAAGAATGGCTACTCTTACAAGAATGGCTAGTCTTACAAGAATGGTTAGTCTTACAAGAATGGTTAGTCTTACAAGAATGGCTACACTTACAAGAATGGCTACTCTTACAAGAATGGCTACTCTTACAAGAATGGTTACTCTTACAAGAATGGTTAGTCTTACAAGAATGGCTACTCTTACAAGAATGGCTACTCTTACAAGAATGGCTAGTCTTACAAGAATGGCTAGTCTTACAAGAATGGTTAGTCATACAAGAATGGCTACTCTTACAAGAATGGCTACTCTTACAAGAATGGCTAGTCTTACAAGAATGGCTAGTCTTACAAGAATGGTTAGTCTTACAAGAATGGCTACTCTTACAAGAATGGCTACTCTTACAAGAATGGCTAGTCTTACAAGAATGGCTACTCTTACAAGAATGGTTACTCTTACAAGAATGGTTACTCTTACAAGAATGGCTACTCTTACAAGAATGGTTACCCTTACAAGAATGGTTACTCATACAAGAATGGCTAGTCTTACAAGAATGGCTAGTCTTACAAGAATGGTTACTCTTACAAGAATGGCTACTCTTACAAGAATGGTTACCCTTACAAGAATGGTTACTCATACAAGAATGGCTAGTCTTACAAGAATGGTTACTCTTACAAGAATGGTTACTCTTACAAGAATGGCTACTCTTACAAGAATGGTTACCCTTACAAGAATGGTTACTCATACAAGAATGGCTAGTCTTACAAGAATGGCTAGTCTTACAAGAATGGTTACTCTTACAAGAATGGCTACTCTTACAAGAATGGTTACTCTTACAAGAATGGTTACTCTTACAAGAATGGCTACTCTTACAAGAATGGTTACCCTTACAAGAATGGTTACTCATACAAGAATGGTTAGTCTTACAAGAATGGCTACTCTTACAAGAATGGCTAGTCTTACAAGAATGGCTAGTCTTACAAGAATGGTTAGTCTTACAAGAATGGCTACTCTTACAAGAATGGCTAGTCTTACAAGAATGGCTAGTCTTACAAGAATGGCTACTCTTACAAGAATGGCTACTCTTACAAGAATGGCTAGTCTTACAAGAATGGCTAGTCTTACAAGAATGGTTACACTTACAAGAATGGTTACTCTTACAAGAATGGTTACTCTTACAAGAATGGTTACTCTTACAAGAATGGCTACTCTTACAAGAATGGTTACTCTTACAAGAATGGCTACTCTTACAAGAATGGCTACTCTTACAAGAATGGTTACTCTTACAAGAATGGTTACTCTTACAAGAATGGCTACTCTTACAAGAATGGCTACACTTACAAGAATGGTTACTCTTACAAGAATGGCTAGTCTTACAAGAATGGTTACTCTTACAAGAATGGCTACTCTTACAAGAATGGTTACCCTTACAAGAATGGCTAGTCTTACAAGAATGGTTAGTCTTACAAGAATGGCTAGTCTTACAAGAATGGTTAGTCTTACAAGAATGGCTAGTCTTACAAGAATGGTTAGTCTTACAAGAATGGTTACCCTTACAAGAATGGCTAGTCTTACAAGAATGGTTAGTCTTACAAGAATGGCTAGTCTTACAAGAATGGTTAGTCTTACAAGAATGGCTAGTCTTACAAGAATGGCTAGTCTTACAAGAATGGCTATTCTTACAAGAATGGCTAGTCTTACAAGAATGGTTACTCTTACAAGAATGGTTACTCTTACAAGAATGGCTACTCTTACAAGAATGGCTAGTCTTACAAGAATGGCTACTCTTACAAGAATGGTTAGTCTTACAAGAATGGCTACTCTTACAAGAATGGCTAGTCTTACAAGAATGGCTACTCTTACAAGAATGGCTAGTCTTACAAGAATGGCTAGTCTTACAAGAATGGTTAGTCATACAAGAATGGCTACTCTTACAAGAATGGCTACTCTTACAAGAATGGCTAGTCTTACAAGAATGGCTAGTCTTACAAGAATGGTTAGTCTTACAAGAATGGCTACTCTTACAAGAATGGCTACTCTTACAAGAATGGTTAGTCTTACAAGAATGGCTAGTCTTACAAGAATGGCTACACTTACAAGAATGGTTACTCTTACAAGAATGGCTACTCTTACAAGAATGGTTACTCTTACAAGAATGGCTAGTCTTACAAGAATGGCTAGTCTTACAAGAATGGTTACTCTTACAAGAATGGCTACTCTTACAAGAATGGTTACTCTTACAAGAATGGCTACTCTTACAAGAATGGCTAGTCTTACAAGAATGGTTAGTCATACAAGAATGGCTACTCTTACAAGAATGGCTACTCTTACAAGAATGGCTAGTCTTACAAGAATGGCTACACTTACAAGAATGGCTACTCTTACAAGAATGGCTACTCTTACAAGAATGGCTACTCTTACAAGAATGGTTAGTCTTACAAGAATGGCTACTCTTACAAGAATGGTTACTCTTACAAGAATGGCTACTCTTACAAGAATGGCTAGTCTTACAAGAATGGTTAGTCATACAAGAATGGCTACTCTTACAAGAATGGCTACTCTTACAAGAATGGCTAGTCTTACAAGAATGGCTAGTCTTACAAGAATGGTTAGTCTTACAAGAATGGCTACTCTTACAAGAATGGCTACTCTTACAAGAATGGTTAGTCTTACAAGAATGGCTAGTCTTACAAGAATGGCTACACTTACAAGAATGGTTACTCTTACAAGAATGGCTAGTCTTACAAGAATGGTTACTCTTACAAGAATGGCTACTCTTACAAGAATGGTTACTCTTACAAGAATGGTTACTCTTACAAGAATGGTTACTCTTACAAGAATGGCTACTCTTACAAGAATGGCTAGTCTTACAAGAATGGCTACTCTTACAAGAATGGTTACTCTTACAAGAATGGCTACTCTTACAAGAATGGCTAGTCTTACAAGAATGGCTAGTCTTACAAGAATGGCTACTCTTACAAGAATGGCTAGTCTTACAAGAATGGCTACTCTTACAAGAATGGCTACTCTTACAAGAATGGCTAGTCTTACAAGAATGGCTAGTCTTACAAGAATGGCTACTCTTACAAGAATGGCTAGTCTTACAAGAATGGCTAGTCTTACAAGAATGGTTAGTCTTACAAGAATGGCTACTCTTACAAGAATGGCTAGTCTTACAAGAATGGCTACTCTTACAAGAATGGCTAGTCTTACAAGAATGGCTAGTCTTACAAGAATGGCTACTCTTACAAGAATGGCTACTCTTACAAGAATGGTTACTCTTACAAGAATGGCTACTCTTACAAGAATGGCTACTCTTACAAGAATGGCTAGTCTTACAAGAATGGCTAGTCTTACAAGAATGGCTACTCTTACAAGAATGGCTAGTCTTACAAGAATGGCTACTCTTACAAGAATGGCTACTCTTACAAGAATGGCTAGTCTTACAAGAATGGCTAGTCTTACAAGAATGGCTACTCTTACAAGAATGGCTAGTCTTACAAGAATGGCTAGTCTTACAAGAATGGTTAGTCTTACAAGAATGGCTACACTTACAAGAATGGCTAGTCTTACAAGAATGGCTACTCTTACAAGAATGGCTAGTCTTACAAGAATGGCTAGTCTTACAAGAATGGTTAGTCTTACAAGAATGGCTAGTCTTACAAGAATGGTTACTCTTACAAGAATGGCTACTCTTACAAGAATGGCTAGTCTTACAAGAATGGCTACTCTTACAAGAATGGCTAGTCTTACAAGAATGGCTACTCTTACAAGAATGGCTACTCTTACAAGAATGGTTAGTCTTACAAGAATGGCTACTCTTACAAGAATGGCTACTCTTACAAGAATGGTTAGTCTTACAAGAATGGCTACTCTTACAAGAATGGCTAGTCTTACAAGAATGGCTACTCTTACAAGAATGGCTAGTCTTACAAGAATGGCTAGTCTTACAAGAATGGCTACTCTTACAAGAATGGCTACTCTTACAAGAATGGTTACTCTTACAAGAATGGTTAGTCTTACAAGAATGGCTAGTCTTACAAGAATGGTTACTCTTACAAGAATGGCTACTCTTACAAGAATGGCTAGTCTTACAAGAATGGCTACTCTTACAAGAATGGCTAGTCTTACAAGAATGGCTACTCTTACAAGAATGGCTACTCTTACAAGAATGGTTAGTCTTACAAGAATGGCTACACTTACAAGAATGGTTACTCTTACAAGAATGGCTAGTCTTACAAGAATGGTTACTCTTACAAGAATGGCTACTCTTACAAGAATGGTTACCCTTACAAGAATGGTTACTCATACAAGAATGGCTAGTCTTACAAGAATGGCTACTCTTACAAGAATGGCTAGTCTTACAAGAATGGCTACTCTTACAAGAATGGCTAGTCTTACAAGAATGGCTACTCTTACAAGAATGGCTAGTCTTACAAGAATGGCTAGTCTTACAAGAATGGTTAGTCATACAAGAATGGCTACTCTTACAAGAATGGCTACTCTTACAAGAATGGTTACTCTTACAAGAATGGCTAGTCTTACAAGAATGGCTACTCTTACAAGAATGGCTAGTCTTACAAGAATGGCTACTCTTACAAGAATGGTTAGTCTTACAAGAATGGTTAGTCTTACAAGAATGGTTAGTCTTACAAGAATGGCTACTCTTACAAGAATGGCTAGTCTTACAAGAATGGCTACTCTTACAAGAATGGCTAGTCTTACAAGAATGGCTACTCTTACAAGAATGGCTAGTCTTACAAGAATGGTTACCCTTACAAGAATGGTTACTCATACAAGAATGGCTAGTCTTACAAGAATGGCTACTCTTACAAGAATGGCTAGTCTTACAAGAATGGCTACTCTTACAAGAATGGCTACTCTTACAAGAATGGCTACTCTTACAAGAATGGCTACTCTTACAAGAATGGCTACTCTTACAAGAAT
Organism: Cryptosula pallasiana; assembly: GCA_945261195.1. Classification (NCBI taxonomy): domain Eukaryota; kingdom Metazoa; phylum Bryozoa; class Gymnolaemata; order Cheilostomatida; family Cryptosulidae; genus Cryptosula; species Cryptosula pallasiana. Next base: position 11,289,652 of record OX183132.1, read on the forward strand.
GGCTACTCTTACAAGAATGGCTACTCTTACAAGAATGGCTAGTCTTACAAGAATGGCTACTCTTACAAGAATGGTTAGTCATACAAGAATGGTTACCCTTACAAGAATGGTTACTCATACAAGAATGGCTACTCTTACAAGAATGGTTACTCTTACAAGAATGGCTACTCTTACAAGAATGGCTACTCTTACAAGAATGGCTAGTCTTACAAGAATGGCTACTCTTACAAGAATGGTTAGTCTTACAAGAATGGCTACTCTTACAAGAATGGCTACTCTTACAAGAATGGCTACTCTTACAAGAATGGCTAGTCTTACAAGAATGGCTACTCTTACAAGAATGGTTAGTCTTACAAGAATGGCTACTCTTACAAGAATGGCTAGTCTTACAAGAATGGCTACTCTTACAAGAATGGCTAGTCTTACAAGAATGGTTACTCTTACAAGAATGGTTACTCTTACAAGAATGGCTACTCTTACAAGAATGGTTACACTTACAAGAATGGCTACTCTTACAAGAATGGTTAGTCTTACAAGAATGGCTAGTCTTACAAGAATGGCTACTCTTACAAGAATGGTTACACTTACAAGAATGGTTACTCTTACAAGAATGGCTACTCTTACAAGAATGGTTACACTTACAAGAATGGTTACTCTTACAAGAATGGCTAGTCTTACAAGAATGGCTACTCTTACAAGAATGGTTAGTCTTACAAGAATGGCTACTCTTACAAGAATGGCTACTCTTACAAGAATGGCTACTCTTACAAGAATGGTTACACTTACAAGAATGGTTACTCTTACAAGAATGGCTACTCTTACAAGAATGGTTACACTTACAAGAATGGTTACTCTTACAAGAATGGCTAGTCTTACAAGAATGGCTACTCTTACAAGAATGGTTAGTCTTACAAGAATGGCTACTCTTACAAGAATGGCTAGTCTTACAAGAATGGTTAGTCTTACAAGAATGGCTACTCTTACAAGAATGGTTACTCTTACAAGAATGGCTACTCTTACAAGAATGGTTACTCTTACAAGAATGGCTAGTCTTACAAGAATGGTTAGTCTTACAAGAATGGCTACTCTTACAAGAATGGTTAGTCTTACAAGAATGGCTAGTCTTACAAGAATGGCTACTCTTACAAGAATGGTTACACTTACAAGAATGGCTAGTCTTACAAGAATGGCTACTCTTACAAGAATGGTTACTCTTACAAGAATGGCTACTCTTACAAGAATGGCTAGTCTTACAAGAATGGCTAGTCTTACAAGAATGGTTAGTCTTACAAGAATGGTTACTCTTACAAGAATGGTTAGTCTTACAAGAATGGCTACTCTTACAAGAATGGCTACTCTTACAAGAATGGCTACTCTTACAAGAATGGCTAGTCTTACAAGAATGGTTACCCTTACAAGAATGGCTAGTCTTACAAGAATGGTTAGTCTTACAAGAATGGTTACCCTTACAAGAATGGTTACTCATACAAGAATGGCTAGTCTTACAAGAATGGCTACTCTTACAAGAATGGCTAGTCTTACAAGAATGGCTACTCTTACAAGAATGGTTAGTCTTACAAGAATGGCTACTCTTACAAGAATGGTTACTCTTACAAGAATGGCTAGTCTTACAAGAATGGCTACTCTTACAAGAATGGCTAGTCTTACAAGAATGGCTACTCTTACAAGAATGGTTACTCTTACAAGAATGGCTACTCTTACAAGAATGGCTACTCTTACAAGAATGGCTAGTCTTACAAGAATGGCTACTCTTACAAGAATGGTTAGTCTTACAAGAATGGCTAGTCTTACAAGAATGGCTACTCTTACAAGAATGGCTACTCTTACAAGAATGGCTACTCTTACAAGAATGGTTACTCTTACAAGAATGGCTAGTCTTACAAGAATGGTTAGTCTTACAAGAATGGCTACTCTTACAAGAATGGCTACTCTTACAAGAATGGTTAGTCTTACAAGAATGGCTAGTCTTACAAGAATGGCTACACTTACAAGAATGGTTACTCTTACAAGAATGGCTAGTCTTACAAGAATGGTTACTCTTACAAGAATGGCTACACTTACAAGAATGGTTACTCTTACAAGAATGGCTACTCTTACAAGAATGGCTACTCTTACAAGAATGGTTAGTCTTACAAGAATGGCTAGTCTTACAAGAATGGCTACACTTACAAGAATGGTTACTCTTACAAGAATGGCTAGTCTTACAAGAATGGTTACTCTTACAAGAATGGATACTCTTACAAGAATGGCTACTCTTACAAGAATGGCTAGTCTTACAAGAATGGTTACTCTTACAAGAATGGTTAGTCCTCCAAGAATGGCTACTCTTACAAGAATGGCTACACTTACAAGAATGGTTAGTCTTACAAGAATGGTTAGTCTTACAAGAATGGCTACACTTACAAGAATGGCTACTCTTACAAGAATGGCTACTCTTACAAGAATGGTTACTCTTACAAGAATGGTTACTCTTACAAGAATGGCTACTCTTACAAGAATGGCTAGTCTTACAAGAATGGCTACTCTTACAAGAATGGTTAGTCTTACAAGAATGGCTACTCTTACAAGAATGGCTACTCTTACAAGAATGGTTACCCTTACAAGAATGGCTACTCTTACAAGAATGGCTACTCTTACAAGAATGGCTAGTCATACAAGAATGGCTAGTCTTACAAGAATGGCTACACTTACAAGAATGGCTACACTTACAAGAATGGTTAGTCTTACAAGAATGGCTACTCTTACAAGAATGGCTAGTCTTACAAGAATGGTTACTCTTACAAGAATGGTTACTCTTACAAGAATGGCTACTCTTACAAGAATGGCTACACTTACAAGAATGGTTAGTCTTACAAGAATGGCTACTCTTACAAGAATGGTTACTCTTACAAGAATGGCTACTCTTACAAGAATGGCTACTCTTACAAGAATGGCTACTCTTACAAGAATGGCTACACTTACAAGAATGGCTACTCTTACAAGAATGGCTAGTCTTACAAGAATGGCTACTCTTACAAGAATGGTTACTCTTACAAGAATGGCTACTCTTACAAGAATGGCTACTCTTACAAGAATGGCTACACTTACAAGAATGGCTACTCATACAAGAATGGCTACTCTTACAAGAATGGTTACTCTTACAAGAATGGTTAGTCTTACAAGAATGGCTACTCTTACAAGAATGGCTACTCTTACAAGAATGGCTACTCTTACAAGAATGGTTAGTCATACAAGAATGGCTACTCTTACAAGAATGGCTACTCTTACAAGAATGGTTACTCTTACAAGAATGGTTAGTCTTACAAGAATGGCTAGTCTTACAAGAATGGTTACTCTTACAAGAATGGTTACTCTTACAAGAATGGTTACTCTTACAAGAATGGCTACTCTTACAAGAATGGCTACTCTTACAAGAATGGTTACTCATACAAGAATGGCTAGTCTTACAAGAATGGCTACTCTTACAAGAATGGCTAGTCTTACAAGAATGGCTACTCTTACAAGAATGGCTAGTCTTACAAGAATGGCTAGTCTTACAAGAATGGCTAGTCTTACAAGAATGGCTACTCTTACAAGAATGGCTAGTCTTACAAGAATGGCTACTCTTACAAGAATGGCTAGTCTTACAAGAATGGCTAGTCTTACAAGAATGGCTAGTCTTACAAGAATGGTTACTCTTACAAGAATGGCTAGTCTTACAAGAATGGTTACTCTTACAAGAATGGCTACTCTTACAAGAATGGCTACTCTTACAAGAATGGTTACTCATACAAGAATGGCTAGTCTTACAAGAATGGCTACTCTTACAAGAATGGCTAGTCTTACAAGAATGGCTACTCTTACAAGAATGGCTAGTCTTACAAGAATGGCTAGTCTTACAAGAATGGCTAGTCTTACAAGAATGGTTACTCTTACAAGAATGGCTAGTCTTACAAGAATGGCTACTCTTACAAGAACGGCTACTCTTACAAGAATGGTTAGTCTTACAAGAATGGCTACTCTTACAAGAATGGCTACTCTTACAAGAATGGCTACTCTTACAAGAATGGTTAGTCTTACAAGAATGGCTACTCTTACAAGAATGGCTAGTCTTACAAGAATGGCTAGTCTTACAAGAATGGTTACTCTTACAAGAATGGCTACTCTTACAAGAATGGCTACTCTTACAAGAATGGTTACCCTTACAAGAACGGCTACTCTTACAAGAATGGTTACTCATACAAGAATGGCTAGTCTTACAAGAATGGCTAGTCTTACAAGAATGGTTACTCTTACAAGAATGGTTACTCTTACAAGAATGGTTACTCTTACAAGAATGGTTAGTCTTACAAGAATGGCTAGTCTTACAAGAATGGCTACTCTTACAAGAATGGTTACTCTTACAAGAATGGCTACTCTTACAAGAATGGCTACTCTTACAAGAATGGCTAGTCTTACAAGAATGGCTAGTCTTACAAGAATGGTTACTCTTACAAGAATGGCTACTCTTACAAGAATGGCTAGTCTTACAAGAATGGCTACTCTTACAAGAATGGCTACCCTTACAAGAATGGCTACTCTTACAAGAATGGCTACTCTTACAAGAATGGCTACTCTTACAAGAATGGCTAGTCTTACAAGAATGGCTACTCTTACAAGAATGGCTACTCTTACAAGAATGGCTACTCTTACAAGAATGGTTACTCTTACAAGAATGGCTACTCTTACAAGAATGGCTACTCTTACAAGAATGGCTAGTCTTACAAGAATGGCTACTCTTACAAGAATGGCTAGTCTTACAAGAATGGCTAGTCTTACAAGAATGGTTACTCATACAAGAATGGCTACTCTTACAAGAATGGTTACTCTTACAAGAATGGCTACTCTTACAAGAATGGTTACCCTTACAAGAATGGCTACTCTTACAAGAATGGCTACTCTTACAAGAATGGCTAGTCTTACAAGAATGGCTACTCTTACAAGAATGGCTAGTCTTACAAGAATGGCTACTCTTACAAGAATGGCTAGTCTTACAAGAATGGTTACCCTTACAAGAATGGTTACTCTTACAAGAATGGCTAGTCATACAAGAATGGCTACTCTTACAAGAATGGCTACTCTTACAAGAATGGCTACTCTTACAAGAATGGCTACTCTTACAAGAATGGTTACTCTTACAAGAATGGCTACTCTTACAAGAATGGCTACTCTTACAAGAATGGCTAGTCTTACAAGAATGGCTACTCTTACAAGAATGGCTAGTCTTACAAGAATGGCTAGTCTTACAAGAATGGTTACTCATACAAGAATGGCTACTCTTACAAGAATGGTTACTCTTACAAGAATGGCTACTCTTACAAGAATGGTTACCCTTACAAGAATGGCTACTCTTACAAGAATGGCTACTCTTACAAGAATGGCTAGTCTTACAAGAATGGCTAGTCTTACAAGAATGGTTACTCTTACAAGAATGGCTACTCTTACAAGAATGGCTAGTCTTACAAGAATGGCTACTCTTACAAGAATGGTTACTCTTACAAGAATGGCTACTCTTACAAGAATGGTTACCCTTACAAGAATGGCTACTCTTACAAGAATGGCTACTCTTACAAGAATGGCTAGTCTTACAAGACTGGCTAGTCTTACAAGAATGGTTACTCTTACAAGAATGGCTACTCTTACAAGAATGGCTAGTCTTACAAGAATGGCTAGTCTTACAAGAATGGCTACTCTCACAAGAATGGCTACTCTTACAAGAATGGTTAGTCTTACAAGAAAAAAAATTGCTTGTACAACCATTACTCTTAGTTTTACTAATGGCAGGAAAATCAGCAAAGTCAAGGTTTTATCAACATTTAAACACAGAAGCTTTAAAGCACGATTCCATAGTCAGGTAAATACCTGAAGTTTACTCAACTTTGGTTTCCCTAATCCATAATAAGTGAAATATACCATTAGTATTTCTTTGTGGTGAATAAACGAATCTGAGATCAAATTTGACCCAAACTTCAACCCAAACTTCACAAAACATTGAATTGTAAATATTTACAAAGAGATGCCCTGTAGACAACCTTTACTAGTCACATAGTATATATAAGTCAAAAACAAGAAGCTGGCAGGTGCAGACAACGCCGACAGCACCTCTCGGTACACAAGCAGATTTATTACGACAGGGTGGACTTTGCTAGTGATCATTCGATAGGCTTATTCTCAAATTGGACAGGCCAGCGGTGCAGGTATGTAACCTTACCTGTGAGTATATTACATTGGAGAAGTAGCCATACATGCTCGTCACTTCATCCAATAGTTTCATATACGTTGTCTGTAGAACCCTCAGATCTGTTATAGCAACTGCAACAAGTTGGGAAGGTGACCAACACCACCCTACCTTCTGCTTACACTTAGCCTAAATACGCTGTGATACAAAACAGTTCCATCACATAAAACATGCTTCACAGATGATGGAGTAAACTGTAAGAACCCTAGCTGTAAATATTATGAACCGCTTGTCAAACAAAAAGTAAGGAAGGTAACTTCAAATGCTCAATCTTACTATAAAAAAGATTTCACAAACTGGTTGGCTGGCACTAGCTCATGACTTAGATCAAACCTAGCGGATGTAGCTCACTCAAGTTGACTTACCATCTACTTTAGGGTCGACTGTACGGGTACCTTTGCCCATCATTTCACTAAACAATTGTTTAGTTGTTTTGAATGTGTCAATAGAGAATTCTTTTACCTGCGCCTTCACCTGGTCTAGTTTACTTCCTCCCAGCGGCTACAAGACAAAATACCCACTAAATCACAGATTCAAGCCTCCATAAGACATCCACCAGAAGGAGCAAACAACTCCTTTCGTTTAGTACCATCACAAGAACTTGTTCATGAGGGTGTTAGGTGTGTAACAGTTGACTCACAGCTGTACTGGGTCCACTTAATCCAAACAACTGAATATATGTAATAAATCTGCGCAAAGCCCAATAAACTAATATGTTAGTATTCCAATTTTTAAACAAATATTCACAGAAGTTTGCTAGCTACCTACTAACACTACTAACTCTCATTTACTGAAGTGCCAGCCGTTGTGACACAAAACGACTCATGTACGAAGAACCAAACACACACTTGAGTAAACATTCTCGTCAAACTCTCATTTTACAAACAATTTATCCTTCGCTGCACAGAACTCTGGGAAACCTGAAGCTCAAGCTTGTTTATTCATCAACGGTGCAAGCTAAGTATATAGATAATAGAAGTCACTGGTTACATTTAAATTTCAACTGAAGGGGAAACAAACTTGTGCGATGTCATCATTCAAATGGCTGTTGGTACATAGCGCACATAGGGCACAGAGGCCACAAGCCACACCTTAGCGACTTGAGAAGCACAAAATCTGAATAAATCAGCCAATCAAATATACATGTATCAGGCTCTAAATTATTTCTGGCCTCAACCCCAGTGTTAGGTTGTCACTTGTGTAACAAAAGAAACTTGACTCGTTAGTATCGTAATTATTATGATGAAATAATAAGAGTATTCGCGGCGTGTTTATCGAACAGAGGACAAAAAATAATCGGTGGTGGTAAGTTGATACGTCACACATGGAATGGCAGATTGGTTTAGAACAATAATTATTCAATATGCTCCTATAGATTACTGAACAAACTATAAAGCAGATAACTCCCGATTTTCAAATTATTCAGGAAAAATTAAAAATGCATTGTTCTAAGCTGATATAGTTCGTAGAGTCATTTTTTATGATGTTTTCCACGGCGCTAGTTATCTCATAACGTTTTCGAGGATATGAAATCGATCTATTAAAATGAATTAATTAGACTCGCTTGATGTAATTTATTTAGTGTTCGGTTTCACTCACGACCTGCGAAAGCTATCAATAAATGCTCGTTAATTATTTTTTTCACTCAATGAGCTAACTTTTGTAAATCCCGACTTCCGAACAAATTGATTATTTATTGATTAAATTTATTGCTAATCTAATGTGTTTATTGCATTTTGTGTGGCGAACACTGTTCATGAGAAGTAACTGATATTTTCTAAAAACTACCGAGTTGAACAAAAGACACTACTCACCACAGTAGTTGTACTACTAGTAGATGTAGGTGTCGTAGATGGATATGAATTAGATGTAGTACCACCATAACTACCAGTACCACCATAACTTCCTGAAGCACCACCAATATCTACAAAACAGAGCGCGCATATTCCTATGGTAATCAACTACCAGTCTACCATTATGCTCCCATGGTTCAAATTCAATTGGGTTGAACTTTGGTTCGTGTTGGTACGCATTCATTACGGTTGGCGCTGCTAACTGTTCCTATCCCTTGTGGGAGTTGGCTGCTCTTCCCAGTGAGTAGCATGCACGGCAATTATTTTAAAGTTAGCAACAAAATGATACCAGTGAGGATTATTGAATGCTTACAGCCCAAACTATGAATAATAATCATATAAATAAGAATAAAAACATTAATTAATAATAATTACATAGGATTATTATTACATAGTAATAAATACAATAAATCATAACTCATCAAATTCATCAATAATGTTTAATTAATGATAATTGAATTGAGCAATAACAATAATAATTAGTTTTGCCCACCTATCAACAAACACATCTATGACTTTCTGAACTCCGTCATCAATGCTTCTAAAAGTGTCAAGCTTCCCGAATAAATAGTAAGAACGTAATAACTTGGCTGTGGTTAAATTGGCAAGAAGCCATTACATACATGTAAAAAGAACTGCAGTTAAAAAAATCAACAAACACTGATGAGGACTTACAAACAATTTACTGACAAAGACACTCATCAATTCAAAGGATTCCCATGATTTTATTGAATGCTCAACCCCAGCCAATACAAGGTAGGGAATCGAATTGAGCTAATCACTATGTTCCCATGGTGCGAATTCGTTCGGGTTGAACTCATAAATCGTCCATTCGAGTCATGGGATTTGTGACTCGTACGAGTTGGTTCGTTCGTGTTGGCTCAGTGCGGTTCCTCAAACCGAATTCGTTCAGGTTGAGCATTGATTAGGATAATGGGAATTGTTCGTGTTGATGAATTCGAATTCGTTCAGGTTGCTCTTTTGAGGAAAAGGCATTAAACTGGCGATTTGGCAGTAAATCAGTTTTTGCGTATTTTCCAACTGCAGTTTTTACATTCATAAAATAATAATCCTTTGCAAGTTTAACAACAGCTTAGTTATAAATTATTTACCATTTGTTCAAAGACTGAATCATAGCTATGTTTCATAAATGGGCAAGCTAAATTATTATTATTTTTATACTTGCCAAAAAAAATTATTTTTTTATTATTTGGAAATAATTTATTTATTTATTACTAATAATTATTTATCATTTCTTTTAGATATCATTATATTTATTAATAATCATCTATAATTATTACAAATTGTTGCTTTTTTTATTATTCATCTACTTACTAGTTTATGCTGTAAACATTCCACAAAATTGACTCTTATTACCAGGGGCGTTTTGAGTTAAAAATCCAACCCCCTAACAAAATAGAACCGCGCGAAGCGCGGAAAATTTTTTGTTAGGGGGTTGAAGGAATTTGTTAGGGGGTTGCCTGTTAGGGGGTTCACCATGAGTGTTAGGGGGTCGAGTTTTATTAATGTCATACTATATTATTATTTATTAGCCAATCATTATTCTTTCTTTTCAATTTTTGTAGTTTATTAATGATGATGATAACAATTATTATTATTTTATTATTTATATGTGTTTTATTATTTTGACTATTTATTGTTATTATTAATATATTTTATTTATTATTTTTTTAATATTAAAATAATAATAAATAATAATATAATTTGACTGCTTCAAATTATTATTAACTGTTATTTATAACAATTATTGTAAATAATAATAATAATAATCATAATAATAATAATTATCATAATAATAATTAGTTAAATAATAGTAGTAGTGAAGTGGGGGAAAATCTAATCATTATTAATTATAATAATAGTTACAGTAGTAGTAATAATAATTTTAACCACCAAGCCACATACAGACAGTTGTTAGTTGTTGCATAGCAGCTTTATTTGCGTGTTGTTTAATAATAAGGTAAAGAATATTTCTTTATGGTAGAGCTTTTATCCAAAAGCACGAATATTCATTTATTTGATTGGTCAACCATATGTTCATGAGCCAATGATGTGCCTCGTTAGTTTTTTGATAATTTTATTGTTTCATCACAAGGGTGGGTCAATGTCAATCCACAAAAAAGTAAAAGCATGTAGTTGAACTAGGTCTATGTTTCATGCTGTAATGCTAAGATAACTCCAAACAATCATCATAAGAAAAATCAATCCCCGCAAACCAAAACAATACCCGACAAATTTGACCCCCTAACGTTAGGGGGTTGGGAGTTGTACCCCCGACTGTTCGGGGGGTCGGGGGTACTCGACACGCCTCTGCTTATTACTACTTAATACTAGTAGTAATATGAGCGCGGTTGTTTACTATCTCACTACAATCAAGTAATTATTGCGCTCGCTACTCACTGCAAAGGAAGGACAACTCCCGCAAATTATTTCAATTCGAAATATCATAGGAACGGATTGGAATGCCAACCCGAATGAATGCTAACCAACTCGAATGAATGTCCAATCCGAACGAATTCGCACAATGGGAACATGGTGATTATGAGGTAATAGGAGCCAATCCGAACCAACTCGTACAAGTCATCATTCCCGGATGCTCAAGTTATACGTTCACAAATTCACAGAATGGGAACATGGAAAATCTATGTCTTTAAACAGCTAAGGAATAGTCTATGAGAACATTTCTGTATGTAGGATCACACTTGACAAATACTCATAACGGATGAAACCTTGACACCAGACGTGAAAAGGAGGGAAAAAATAATGAGAGGTATATAAAATCACCCATGACCATGTTGGAAAGTATTAAAAGAAGATACAACTTTCTTTTGAGTAAACCAAGATTATTCTGCAGTCAGCGGTACAAGAAAAATTAGCAGCGAGATGAGTCAGCAGCAAGAATCAATATGTTCAATAATCTAATTAATTGATCAGGTAATTAATATGATTAATCAAATATACATCAGCACATGGTGAGCTCCCCAATGATTCACTATACATGACCTTCACCATAAGAGTATTCGCGACCTCTGTTCGCCGAACACATTGCAATAAAAATAATCAGACTGCCAATAAATTTAATCAATAAATAATCATTTTGTTCGGAACTCGTGGGTCGACCAAAAATAGCTCACTGAATAAAAAAAATAATCACAGAGTATTTATTTGTATTGTTCGTATGTCGCGAATGAAACTGAACACTAAATAAATAATAACGAGCCAGTTGATTTTTTTCATTTCCATAGACCGGTTTTATATCCTTGAAAAATAATTCAAAATAATTGCAAGCGTTCAAAATTTACTAAATTGAAGAGCAGCTTGACAAACTATTCCAGTTTGTAGCAGTTTAAATTTTATTATTTTCTTGATTATTTTGAAAATTAGGAGTTATCTTCTTCATGACTTGTTCGGTAAACTATAAGATTTCATTGAATAGTCATGTTGTTCGAAACTAATGTTCTGTTGCATACGCGACATATTGAATTACGAACACCTATTATTTTTTGTATTTTGTTCGACGAACAGGTCGCGAATACTCTTATTGGCCGAGCCTGTCAATTTTTTATTATGATTTTTTTAGACCTTGAACAAGCAGCCTTGTCCTCACTCACACTAGCAAGTAATCATAGAGCAAAGCTTATCGCTCAAAACCTACTCTATTGGCATATTGAAAAAAAATTTATACTGATTTCCAAGCTATAATAAAAAATAAAACCCTTCCGAATTAATCTTTGATAATTCTTTCAAATTCTTTCCTCATGACACAAATAATTCACAGAAAGTTTCAAGGAAGCCAGTAACAATGAGAATATCTGATGTTAAAGGTTTGAATCGCTGGTCAGGGAAAAAAGAAATATAAATAATTAAGGAAACTAGCTATAGCAGACATACCAACATCTTCCATTTTGACGGTTTCCTCTAGCAATTACAACAACAAAAGAAGACGTTAAAAACTGCTGACATCTGGGTAGGAATATCTACGCTATTTTATTTTTACCTCATTATTTATTAACAAAATTCTACAGCTCAATGCAGTAATTTTGCAAAAAGAAGTTATTGAACTAATAACACAAAAATAAATCTGAGTTGAGTTCTGACAACTAGAGATAACAATGATACTAGATGTTGAAATTAAATACCAAATAAAGTGACAAAAGCTCACTTGGTGCTTGGAATGGGCTCTCATCAGCTTCCGCTGAGAGACCACCTCCAGCGTCGGATGAATTTAAATCAACTTCACTAGTTGCAGATGCCTGCCAGGAGGAGGAGGAGGCAGGTTTCTCCCCGTCAGCTCCGTTACTCATCATTTGTTGAATGTGTTGCTGGAATGCATCATCCTTAGCATTGTGCCCATTGGTAGTCTCGGAAGCCATCAAATCCTCACAACTGCATCATCAAATACTTATATGAAATATGATACAAAATGGCAGCGCAGCATAGATCAAACATCAAAATGATGTTGTTTTAGGGGAAAAAACCTGAGCCCAAATGTACCGTAAATAGAAATATGTTGTTTGTTAATCGCCTAATTCACGTGGCCAAAATAAGACGAACAAATTTTAATGAAGATATTCGTACTGACACAGATATTTTATGTATGAAATTTAGCTCCTAATATTCACTTTGCCATCAACTATTGGTATACATCATACTAATAACAACAAGTGATATAGATAATATAATTGATAAGGAAATGCTTGTGGATGTAGTAGTCAATATCATTTGTATGTAAAACACTGATACAGTTGAACTATATCAAAAGATAATCCAACAGTAACGCGTAACAAATATTATCTTCTATCCATCTATCTTGCTGGCCATGCATTCTTGTTAATGTCTAGTGGAGCAGTCACATGAGGCATGATAATATTTGTTGGCAAAAGGCCTGACACCTAGCTGATAAGTGCATTATCTAAATAATATTTATGATATTCAACTAGCTAATAGATTCAATTTTCTTTCCTCAGAGTAAGTTATTGCAACTGATGCAGTTTTATGTGAAATAATATATGTGAACTTTTCAGTGTCCAATTACCTGCTATAAAGGCAACACTAATTTCAATTTATTATTAAAATTGCAACACTAATATTTAATATTGTTCAATGACGTAATATAAAACAACATTGCGTTACTCCAGTTGCTTGATGGTGGCGATAGTAATATAGTAACTTCTAATTAATTAGAAATACTGAACCGAATCAGCAAAACAATATTTCAGTGATTAGATGTTTTGTTTGTAATTGTCAAAAATTATTGAAATGTTGGGGAGAATTTGTTATTACTACTGCTACTACTATTGTGATAAGAATCAGCAAAGGATAATAATAACTAATTAAATTTGAAATTAACAGTAATAATTTAGCGTGTACAAAACTCATGCGAGCGTATCATATATTAAGACAAAAGGATTTATATGTAAATTTGTCCCGCACGGTTTTTTCAATTTTCGAAATATTTCAGCATGGCTAATCTTTTAACAACTTGGGGCCAGAAAGATGCTAGAAACAAAATTTAAAAAGGTATCAAATGAACACCATTTACTGCGCAGGCTTAGCCAATCATTGCACTGCCTACATAGCTGTGGACTTCCAACATAACGGGTGGAAAATGCATTGTATATCTGCAATTTCCTATTGCGCTATGGACCCTAATATTTCAGTATATGTCATTCAGATTCTCCGTTATTTTTCCGACCCAGTGGTATACTATTTATCATAGAGCAATCACGTGATGTGGACAAAAAATAATTTTACTGGAGAGTCATATTCAAATAAATAAAAAAAACTTCTATAACGCACCATTAGCTAATTTGCGCGGCGGATGGTCATGCGTCACTGATTTTGCATCAATGTAACAATACCAATGTCATAAATGCTTCATACGCTGACCACAAACCATTGTTTTTTTAAGCAAAGGTACTTTTTCTCAATTATTTTTCTGAGACAACCACTGCTGTGACACAAATAATTTTTGCACCAGTGGATGGACAACAAATTTTTCTAAAAGCTGATGCTTTATTTGAGAAAAAATTGTTAAAATAGAAATTGCACTTGCGCTAGCTAAATAATTATTATTACTACATAACTACTTTCCTTCTTCAACTAGGTAGTTTTTATGGTAGCAAATAAGACACATACATCATCATCGATCCTCCTCCTTGGCAAAATATAAATACATATTATTATGAATAATAATCAATGAAGATGATTATTAGCTAACATTATGTTTTGTTACTAAAACAATCAATAGTATTTATAATTATAACTAATATCAATTATTATTATCATTATTGTTGTTGTTGTTATAAAAAGTACCTACTACTACTACTAACTTATTATTATTATTATTATTTTATTATTATTGTTTTGGTCACTGTGACTATTATTATTATAATTATTATTATTATTATTTCACAACAAAAGTACTATAATAATAACAACGACATTGCTACTACTATTATTGTAAATTATTATAATAACATTTATTGTTGTTGCATTGCTGTTGTAACTTGCTTGTTGTTAGAATAATAATAATTAATAGTAATTTATTAATTAATATTCACATGATTATTAATCATCATAATAATAATAATAATAATAATAATAATAATAATAATAATAATAATAATAATAATAATAATAATAATAATAATATAATAATAATAAATAAATATTATTAAAATACTACAAGCACAATGACAGACTGCCCAAGAAAGTACTCGTTTTTGCAGAGAAAAGCGTCACACTAACCTGGTTATTTCACTCAGTCACGAGTGAAATATATAAGGAGGAAATAACGAAAATTTAGAATAGCTTTAGTTGCACGAGAGATATAAAAAAAAATTAATTAACTTCCGTTCCAACATTGACCGGAAACGATTGTCGGAGGGGTTTGGTGCCGAGATATGTACGATGCAATCCTAATACTTTCGATGGCTTGTATTTTATAAGGTTTAAACATAGAGTTATCTCCCCTAGGAGAGATAACTCTTCGGGTGTGAACATGGCCTTAAAATTTCTTCCAATATTCTACGGGCTTGAAGTAAAGACAACTTCCAAAATATTTAGCAGTCACCTGTAGCCTGGGCAGCTCACGAGGGGCATGGTTTATAATGGTGGGCAGCCCCCTGGCAGCCCCCTCCCCCACAGAGAGCCACCATGGCTAAGTCACCTACTAAACGGTCACAGGCTTTCCTGTGACAACGTTGTGTCGTTGTTGTGCATTAAGTTTGAAGTTTAAAGTTTGACGTAAGTAACTTACATAATTGTATGACCGACTCCTCAAATCCTAACTACATCAATTTAAATAATACTGTCCATGGTCCTGTAGCAGTGCAGGCAAATGTCAAGAAATTGTCTATACTGTTAGTTATGTTCGTTCTCCATGGTTAGCTGTCGGTAGCATAACGTCAATAACAGCTTAGATTTAGCTCATTGTATGTTAGTTGAAAGAAATATCATCGCTTACCTTTGCTTCATATAGTCTCCATTCACAATCCCATGAATGTTGGGGTTACGTTAGGTAGAGAAAGTCTTTTTAAACTGATTACATGTTGATCGATTCCATTTACTATTGAATTTCAAAATTGTGTTTCTATCAGTGTAGATAGATGGATTGGCCAATTGCTGTCTCTAGACTAAACTAAATCGATGTAATAGCATATAAGGTGGATGTACATCAATGGACAAATTGGAGTTATCTACTCATTTTTCTTCGTGAAAAAGAGGGGACAACTTCTATTAAATTAGTACAAATATTGATATCAATATTTCCACAACTCGAAGTTTACACTTGGTAGTTCGTTTTTGAGTGCAAAATGTTCCAATCAAACCTTGTTTTTGTTCTGAAATATTTAAACCAAAAAAACTTCGGAAGTGTTGTAGGGTTGTGTGTACCTAGGTTGTACCTATACCTATTTGTTGTAAACGGGCCCAATTAGTGACTTCTAAGCCTAACCATGTCTTTCTCTTGTCTGGAGCAGACCAAAACTCCAGTGTATTTCATCAAGCAGAGGCTATTTCTCTTTTTTCAATGCTTTTTTTTAAAGACAATTATCTATTGTGTTATCTGTTTTCTTGTTTCATGCTCATGAGTAAACTTGGTGTCCTTATTCTATTCCTGGTGGGATTGTTATTGGCTGATACACTCAGATGTTGAAGAGCAACTAGCATTGTTAAACGACGGGGAATGTACAGCGGAAAGTTTAGAATTTTTCCGAAGTAACATGTGATATAGATCTAAAAAAAATACATTTTGTGAGATACTCATAAAACATACCAAAGTTACTTGCACAAAAAAAATTTTTTTGGATGAATTTTCTTGTCAGCTAACATACAACCATGTACATTTACTTCTGTAGCCCCAGAGTCAACTGCGTTGATACAAAGAGTAAATTTTTCTCTGCTACTCACCGCATGAGATGAAAAACTCTGTCTTAATCTTAAATGTGAGATTGGCAATGTTTCTTATTGTTCATAACACATAATTTTTATCATCCGGGTTTGTTTTGCTTTTATTTAAATTGGAGATCTACTTGGCCAAATTCAAATAAACTCGATTAGCAGGAAATGACAAATTACATAACTAAGACTATATATAAATTGGTTTCTTTTTTTTTTCTGCTTCCATTTGCTGGTTGAGCGGTTGAATAGCAATTCGATGACACAAAACGATTTTGGTAAAATACCAACTGATCCACAAGCTAATCTCATAGTACTAGTCAATGTTATATTCATGTGGATTGAGTTTAGAAAATTGGCGCTTGAATCGTGTGATAATTTTAATAAAAAAATAAATTGCCATAAAAAACGATAGCATGTATCGTCTGCCATTTTCCTTTGAGTGGATAAAAATACTGGACATCGTCAGTAATATATAATTTATTTTAATAAATAATGACCAATAAAGCCAAACAAACATACAAATACAACAAGTACAAAACTAATATCAACTGCACAAATTCATATCACAAAATTTGAGTACAAAATACAAAAACCTGTAAACAGTAGAGCATGCAGAAAGTATGTGAGCAACAAAAAGTATATCAACAACATTAGTAAACCAAACTAAGATTTAATGAGTAGTGGAAGGTTTCACCAGAGAAAGGAGTTGAGACATTTTATGTACAAGTATTTGAGTGTTAGATTTAACTATTACATAATACTTGACTAGCCTATCTACTGTATATTGATTACATCTACCACTAGATAGCTGTCGTTCAAGTACATCAACACTGTATGATAGAAGTGATATTGTAGGTACGCAGTATTTACTTCTTTTCTTAAATACATTAACAGCGCAGCAGTACTCGAGCAGGTTGTGTGTAGCCAGGATCTGCTCTACAACCTGGTGTAGGAAATCTTGCAGTGATTGAAACTGCTCATTGCCAGGAAAAACCAACAATTTCTTTTTCTGAAATTCACAAAAACGTATTCTGAGATAAAACTCTGGCCACTAGAATAAAATAATGGAGTTGCTTCCCCAACAACATCGATAAATTATAAAAAAAGACCGGAAAACTTGAACAATAACAAAAATTAGACGCTTACCGAAGTGTTTGCCAGAAAAGTCTTGATATATCCAGTCAGAGAAGGCCTGAGAGAGGTTCTGTACCATCTGTGCGCGCATGCATCATCATGTACAGACTTGGCTGAGCGCAAAATCATTGCAAATGCAAATCCCTAAAAATGAAAGAAACCCAGCGAAAATTGAATTGGCAAAACAAATTATGCTTTTACTTCCAGCTCGTTTGCAATTAGCTATAAAAAGTTACTTCAGACATTAAAAATAAATACATGGTTGAGAAACTATCAAATCTGGTGGATACAGATGTTGGAAATCAAAACATATCCCTTATATCAGTGTCTACCTGCGATGGAAACCACCGTGTTGGCTTGCGGAAGTATAGCCGATGCGGTGTTTGACCACAAGAGTGATAAGCGGACTGTCGGTACAGTTTAGAGCACATACAGCAGTACATTTGTAGACACACAGCACAGCAGTGGTAACATGTCTGCCAATTGACTGTCTCTTTCATTCTAGCAGTAATGCATTCACACCACCACTCTCTTCTAATCTCTTCTTTTGACAACAGCCATGGGTGCTTGCCTGTAGTTCGTTTAATATTACATAACATTACAGGATAATTGAGAGGGCGTAGTAAATAGCCTAAGGAACAAATTAATTGAGAGGGCGTAGTAAATAGCCTAAGGAACCATCTCAAAACAAGCTCACTGGTTTTAATGAATTAATACCAGTGTCGATAGTTCCAAAATTTTATGCAAATAGAACGCTATTTCCTGTCTGACATTTTGAGATGGCCTTGTTTTTTTCTTACAAATTATCATCTTTTGAAATCATTGATATTTCGATTAAAGTACAAAATGCACAAACGTTTTTGAACCAGTATTAATGAATATGAGTAGTAATACAGGAGCAGATCTGTCATGTATTAATGAAAATGTCAAAATTGTAAGCACTAATTTGAAATAATCTGAACTTTCAAAATTACATAAATTATTCTACGAAGGTTGGAAGGGTTTAAATAAAGCATATTTTCAAACAAAGCCAGTCGCCTTCGTGTGGTTTATGACATCTACGTACAACGTCAACAACAATTTGTTTAATTAGCTCTAATAATAACAATAATAAATTAAATGATAAAAAAAATTTTTTTTTATTTATAAATTTAAAATTTCAACAATTAGTGTTTTGTAAACAGACTGCCCAACATAGGCAAACCAAATGTGTATCTTTGCGATCCAAAAGAGTCAGTTAGAACTTTCAAAGCGCACCAGTTATTTGACAAAGCTATCAGACAATTTGGCAAACAATGAAATGTTTTTAAATGTAAAACCCAAACATGCTGAATCAGCATACTTACTGGTAGACAGCACTTTGTTGTGGTAATTGGTCAATTGTTCACAAGAAAGTGGCCAATGAGGTTCTTTCATACATCTGAAGCAATATCTGTTGGAGCATAGACATCTGACTGAGAGTGGTTGATCTGTCTCCATCAGCTTTTTGTGGCAGTGTATAAGTCTAGAGCAGCTGGAAAGGAATGAGTGGATAGAAAACAGATTTATTCTAGGATTAGATGAAGTCAATTCTCATGCAACTCACTACAGGAAATGCAGAACACCCACCTCAGAGCGGGACAAGGTTTAACTGCTTGATCTCTAGAGAGAAAGTTGTGAGCGAGCAAGACTTCATACAGACAGTAGGTAGAGAATTCAACCATAGACATAATAAACACAGAGTGTAGCTGTGTATTACACTGCATACATGTGATGTGTACCAGACCCTGATATATTGATGTATTTAGATGTCTATTCCAGCAGAGATTGCAGAAGTCATGCAGACAAGGTTGTACAGCTGTATGTAATGTACCTCCATTGATGTCTTCTAAGCAGATGGTACATTGCATAGAGGGGACAACTACCAATTCCCTGTCTGCCTTCTACAATATGAATAAATAGAGAAGGCAATATTGCAACATTGAAGATGTTAATGCTCACAGAGCTAGTTTAAAATGTGATCAGTTGCAGGGTGCCTCCATTATAAACTATATATACCTCAAGAAATTCTAGCATCTCAGCTTCAAACATCTGTCGACGCACAGACAGAGCTGACCTAATCACGTCACACAAAGCAGTTGTACAGACAGAACTGCAGCTTATGTCGCTGCAATAGACAGCTGATTTGTTCCTCTCATTATGAAGATCCTCTCTGCAAGAAAAGTTAACATCAAATGAAACGTTCAATAGGGACAAAGTTAAAAGCAGAACACAAGTTATTTAAGGTGAATGAAGACTTACACAATCTTCACACATGAAATCGAAAAACTGCACAGTATTTAAGAGACCAACTCACCTTGCAGGTAAAATGGTTTTTCTATGCTCAAGGACTAAACACACAAGTGCGGATAACTCGTAGACTTTGCCGGCATCTATATCAGTAAGGGAAGACAACTCAAAGGTGACACCAAGACCACAGCAATAGAGCCTACAAGTGATAAATGAGTTCATCAACATTGTGAAGACAACTACCACTTTAAACAAGAGCAAAATCATGATATTGTAGTACCTGCACTGATCGACTTGTGAGCCTTCACACACCTGCACCAGCACAATATAGAATTCAGCACCATTAGCCTCAGTGACTAACTGTCCAGACAAGTTGATTATTATGGTTCGAGGGGTGCAATAAGCCTCTCTGTAATTGAGACCATAGGCGTAGTGCAAAGCTAAACGAGTCAAATCATATGTTGTGATGAGAACACGAGAGTATGTGGGAGCGTAGAGAATTGGCTTTGAGCAGACGACAGCTGCAGGAGTTGTTGGTCTACTGATGTAGTGAACATGTTTCTTTTCTTTCTCTTCTAAGACAACTTTCAGTTTGTTGCTACGAGATATTTTGCTTCTTCGTTTTCTACAGTATATAAATGTTTGATGTCAAACCAAATTACAAAATAAATCCGCTGGAGAGCCATGAATGGGATGAACAAAGATGGTTGATGGCTTTTGTTCAAAGCAGAGTGATTTAATACGCAGAGTGGGGACTTTCGATCTAGGTCGAGATTATATAACTCGCGGCCACCTTGGCGCAAAGAGAACCGGAAACCGCCGCCCCTTTACTATATAATCTTCATTGCCAAAAATTGTGCGATTTATTTAAATGGCATTTACAGGCTGATTTCTCTCACCATTTATTTTAATACAGTATAGGCAAACCGTTCACACTTCAGACCACTTGAAAGTTTTAATATCAATTTGCTGTGTGCCTCCTAGTGGGCTAGTATTCTGATTAGGGCTATTAAAATTGGGTTTCTCACAGTTTATTGTGATAGTGAAACGGTGCAGATAATAATTTTGTGTTAAAAATTTGGTATATCAGGCCACTCAGTGTCCTCAGCCACATTTCACTTTTAAATGTTTCACAATTGACAAAAAGCAAAAAGAATTACTTCATTATGAAATATATATATATAAAAAAAGGTTCAGTGGCACAAGCTAGTAACAAATAAAAAATGTTGCCAGCTTCACAATATGGTACAGGGACAGTCTACATATCCCAGGCTTTCATTTAGTGCAATTAAAAACATTCATAGCATTGATAGATGCTAAGCTATGCTGTATACAATATCAGCTAATTAACATTGTGTCTCA
Organism: Cryptosula pallasiana; assembly: GCA_945261195.1. Taxonomy (NCBI): domain Eukaryota; kingdom Metazoa; phylum Bryozoa; class Gymnolaemata; order Cheilostomatida; family Cryptosulidae; genus Cryptosula; species Cryptosula pallasiana. Next base: position 11,310,970 of record OX183132.1, read on the forward strand.
CACTAGGTGCCTGGTGGTAAGCACCAAAATGGCGACTATTTGCGCAAAGTCCCCACTTTGTGTATTAAAGCACTCTGGTTCAAAGTGAATGGCACAAACAAAAATTTTAAGGTGAATACAGTTTTTTAATCATGGTTGTTTGCAGCAAAACAAAGAATCAATGATTGTTTGGTTGGAATTGACAGAGAATGTAATAACAATATATAGGCACTCACCTCTCTCGTCTGGTATTAGCTTTGCACACAAAATCAGATAAACTGGCCACTGCGGGTGGTGAGCGGCGTGTCCCCGCAATCGGTACATCATCACAAGTATCGTCCTCATCGTCACTCCAGTCGATGTCCAAGCTTTCCCGTTTAATCTTGCGATTACTTTTGCGATGAGTTCTAAGGAATTTGTAGTGACAGTTGTCTGCTGCAGCGCGACTAACCTGTTTTTGATGATCTACAGGAAATCATATGTTGCTGAAAAGGAGGCTGAGCATCACTCGATGTGATATAGAAGGGAAAAAGTATGTGAGGGGATCGGAAAAAACATTAACAGAAATAAACACTGACAGAGATGATCGCAAGCAACTGTCGGAATAATGGAGGAACTTTCTAGAACCGTTGGCCAACTTGAAACCAATGTCTGCATTACCACTAAAAGCTGATTTCATCTTATGTTTTAGGAAGTGTCGGCATTATTAGCTGAGTACTTAAGTAGCAACCCTACGGTCTATTCGTTTCTTACTTTCCTGAAACAAACTAGAGCAACACTTCCTCCAATGAATACCGAATCAGACATTTGTTTGAGATTTGTCGAAGTTTATTGACGTAACGCTCATTTTAATATCTCTATTCATCCAGCTGTGAGGGAACAATTATTTCAAATTTTTTATCCTAACTTATTTGGTGTATATTGGACCAAACCCTTACCTTTACTAGTAAAAAAATTTCAGAAATATGGTAATAAAACAAATCCAAAGGTGAAAGCTTCAGAGAACAACACGAACAGGTGAAGTCATTAAACCCAAACCAAGGAAACCAGTTTGGCACAAACATAAAGGCCAGCAGCACATCACGCAATAATAATAGTTCATTTAATCTGGTAAAACTTACTGTAGGCATCAAGGTAGAACTTGCCACTAGATGGAGCTCCGTAGGAAACACACAACTCAAACTTGGGCAAGTTTGAAACCTTCTCCTCCACTAAATAAAAAACAACATTTTACATTTTTTTTCTTTTCACAATGATTAGTTATTGAATAATTTTAGAGTAACTTTTTATCGGAATTACTACTATTTCCATCACACAAGCATTGCTACTGCGATAATTTGTGCTCAAACAAAGACCGCATACCTCGATTTCCTGTCTCATTCAAACTCTTTCGTTGAGCTCTAGTCATGTGATCTTCAGCTTTAGAACCACGCTTGGCGGTGGCAAGGGTCATTCCAGTGCCGTCAGCTGATAGAGAAGAGGACGCGTTGCTATGGTAACACTTACATCTATCTGTGTCCTTTATGTGCTCCCCGAGAGCTGTAGTAAGCCAGGCACTCCAGGTGCAGTTGTACGTCATAAAGCCTTCAAATGAGCGTAAAGTGCAACTGTATCGTCCAGTGGGCTTAAGTTCCTGTGTAGCTACATAAATGTAGCGACAAGTTGGGATACTGATGTCTCGTTCAACCATTGTCATCTATAATCATAAAATCTTTGCTAATAGATTTGAGCAAAATGATCTTGAGGAGTTGTGTGCACTTTGTTCAGGTTGTGATGCATTTGAAGGGCATTACTTTAGCCAAGAATGCCCTTTATGTGACTGAATATAAAGAGTGCTTAAAATACGACACCATCAATTCATCAAAGAAATGGTTTAAACATAACAGAGCTTCTAGAATTATCTAACCTGAACATCAGTTTTGTGGTGTTTTTCATCCATCACAGCTTTGATACAGTCAGGCAAGTCCCATCTACATTGTTTGTTTAATGAATACTCTATCTCGATATGGTCCGTACATGGAAACATGTCAGACAACTCTCTGACAGCATTTCTGGCAGCGTATGTGTCATTTTCTCCTATTTCATTTAAGACTGTTAGACAGCTGTACCTCTGTTGTTCACGTAGTCTGGATTCTCTGGCATATCGACGGATTGTATTTCCTGTGTTGAGGCTAAACTTGGAATGTTTCCTCACCATATCGTTAGTAGTTTAATCTTCACACTCACCTGGCAGCATATAATAAACTATACGCAACTCACAGGTATGATGATAGTCCAGCTCTATATTCTGGCGGCTTTAACAAATACCGGTTTGTTACTTATCATGCACGGCTTACTGTGGCACATAAAACCATAACTTATGCTTCCGGGAGTCGGAAATGAGAAAGGGCTTGCTCTGAAGTGTACTCTTTTAGAAATAAAAACAGCTTTCACTACTTACCCAAATTCTTTAAAACCTGCAGTCACGTATATATGCCACTAATTTTATCTATATAATATATGCTGAAAGAGCCTGTGTGGAGAAACACAAGGGGTGGAAAACTCTAGTCTGATGGCAATCAAAGATTTCTGACAGATAAGGTTGTGTCCGCAGACTACCACTATCATCGACCACTGATAGGCTAGCAGACTCGCTATGGCAAGCCGACCACTGATAGGCTAGCAGACTCGCTATGGCAAGCCAACCACTGATAGGCTAGCAGACTCGCTATGGCAAGCCCACCACTGATAGGCTAGCAGACTCGCTATGGCAAGCCGACCACTGATAGGCTAGCAGACTCGCTATGGCAAGCCGACCACTGATAGGCTAGCAGACTCGCTATGGCAAGCCCACCACTGATAGGCTAGCAGACTCGCTATGGCAAGCCGAACACTGACAGCTGCGCACATTGTGACACAGCTACACTTCGCAGCTAACTGTATTACAACTCAAGGTCACTTGGTTGGCAAACTCCACTATAGAGCTGAACACAAGTGACCTGTACTCTGGGTCATACGGCTACCCTTGACCAGCTAGCGTAATATCTCAGTATCTCAGGCTAACAGACCTACACAGTAAGGCAAGGCACTGAAACTCCTGCAAGGGTAGGTGGCTTACCTTTCAGCTACCACACAACCTCAATATACGCCACGGAACTGGTAGACTCCCCCTCTGAAGAGCCGAACATCAAGTGACCGCGCACCTCAGATACTGGCTACGCTTGACAGCTGCCGGGTATTCTATAAACAACTGCCTAGCAAACTCGTTATCGAGTCGAACACAGTTGCCACCTACAATATAGACATGGCTGTACTTATTCAGTTACCAGCGTGCATGTAGTGAAGTACTAGTGGCTATGCTCATACAGCTACTGACTAGACACTGTCGAATCTAACTTTTCAAACGAGTAGTGAAGCAACAGCAGATGTACTGAGCACACTCTTTCAAGGTTAAATCAGGGCTAGATACAGACTGAGTTCCACCGAAAACATTAACCCCTCTACCCCTTAGTGGAGGATACAGCGTATCTACATAGAAATACAGTTAAAGTGCCAAGATGGCAATAACTAAAGACAGTTCAACTATTTTATTAAAAATAAATAATTAATTATTAACACTAAGTAAATAATTATTTAGCAAAGGAGTTCCACTCCAATAGCATGCCCTAGTACTATACAAGTTTAATAATATGGCTACTATCAACCAAATCACCACAGAGTAGCCCTCTAGTGATATTGCTAACGTTAGGTAACTGCCTTTGATGCGTTCATCTGTTAATAGAGCTAATCGAAAAAGTAGAAGAAGTAAACAAGTCCAGCTGCAAGTTCCAACTTATTTTATTTCAACACAAGGTGGGTATTTATGTATCATAAACAGGCGTGTCGGAGATGCAAGAATGAAATATGTTATTGTTGCTCATGAGCGGCAGTTGAAATACGAATTCATGATTGGTAAAAAGTAAACAAGGTCAACCAACATTATGAATAAAAAATACGAAAAGTGTAAATACTACTAACTGTGTACATGAAATAATGTGAAATATATAACACAATGTTTTATACGAACATAGCTAAACTATGACTGCTTACTACAGTATTTTACTCAGAGAATGCATCCGGTCGTTTCTATATTCATCTGATATGTCATTGATATGTCCTTATGAAGTGCTTCAAATTTCTACCTCGTCAAACTGTAATTGATTTTTTATATTTTCATAACACTATTAATAATAAACATGTTATGAGTATTGTTTCCCCATTCCAACATCTTAAGGCTCAAACACACTGGAAGCGAAACATGCGCGGCGCGGCAGTTTGACCACCAACAAAGCCGCCTGCCGTTGCGGTATCAAAACACAGTTGGTGAATGCCGCTAGCGATTGCAGCCGGAGTTATCCACTCCCAAAGTGCAGATAACTTTTGTTATAAACTAGACACTGCATCCATTTACTTTATAACAACATGTGTGTGATAATGATAAATCATAAATGCAAGGTCTTTGGCGAGCTTCATTCATTAGCACCTCGATATTACACATTATTAATTGAAGTACGAGTAGTAGTTTAATAATAGTGGTTTATTTATTTTTTATAATGAACAATAATAATATTTATTATTATTGCGTTAGGACAGCTACAGCAACTTCTCTATTATTTTAAAATGCAAAAATGAAACAAATTAGCTCGCTATGATAAAAATTACCAAGTTACTGACCAATCAGCGTGTTTGCCGCAGCGAAATATCAAACATGTTTAATATCTTGAGCATCTATATATTTTTTTGCAAGCAGCATGCCGCGGCAGATTCGCTAGCGAATTTCACGCTTGCCGCTTCCAGTGTGTTTGAGCCTTTAGAAATATTATGGCAAAACCTATGACGTGCGAAAGTGTTTCAGCGAGCGCTAAACCTTTTTTTATATTTTGATCGGACAATTTTTGGATCATTAAATCACTGAAATATAACAAATAACACTACATCATTGGTACTCGTCATTTTCATTAGGTCATTGTACCAATGATGTAGTGTTAAGCCGCGTTTACACTAGGCGACTGCGACTCTGACTCCTTTGAAGTTTGCCACTTGCGTCTCAACGCACAAGACTGGCGCAGCTTTCGGTGGAGATGCAGGTTGTCGCAGGCTGAGACGCAGCAACCCAGCCGTGTTGGGTTCAAGCATCAAGCCGCAGTGTCTTCAGAGCCACGTGACAGAGTTTAACCAATTAAGTTGCTCTATATGGCGGCTCCAATGTTTTGTTTATTCTAGCCTGGATATAATGTAAACAGTGATTGTTATAAGATCGTAAAGTTATTATTAAATAATTAATTATTACCAACATTGTTGAAATGTGTTTATTATTTTTCTTATCAAAAGAATCAAACTATGTATGTTCAACAATAATAAATAATTCATATTCGTAGTGGTTATTATTATTATTATTTTGGATGCAAACACAAAAAGAACGTTAGATTTTCTTCAAATTATTATTTAATTTCAGTAAGTGGTTTTATTATTTATAAATAGTTGAAATTTCATATTATAGGTACATAAAATCCACAAGACGCATAGAGAACTACTGCCTGGTAGAAAAATGGTAATAATTAAATCACAACTCATCAATCCAATTGCGTGAGCAGGAACGCAATAAATTATTTTAGTTTAGATGGTTGGGCAACTCTGAAGTCGCAAAACTGAAAAAATTTCGGTGTCGCAGCAGTGTAAAGGCAACATGCGTCTGCACCTGCGATCATCAATAGAGTCGAAGTCGCCTAGTGTAAACGCGACTTTAGGACACCATACGAGTAGGGCACTCGATGAACAGTCGTTGAGGGCTCATAGATGACTGTCGTTTAACGGAAGTTGTTTGCGCTTAAACCATAGACTTGTTTATTTCCATCAACGTGTATGAAAACCGTAAAGCTAAAGTGAGCCCACTTTAGTTACTTTAGAAACAAAAATTAATTACGACGATGTTATCGTCAGATGCATTTTTTATATACGTTAAAACGGATTGTCACTACTTAAAACTCGGAGAAACAATGATTAATAAGTTGACTCGTTAAAAATGTTGGTTAGGTGGAGACAAGTCTATGCCCTCAACGACGCTACCTACCTCGCTTGTCAATTCCATCGTTGAGCCCAAATTGCCACCATGTTTTTTGTGCCCTCAACGATGGGGTTTCCGAATGGTCTCGTTATACTTCAGTGAATTCATGATCCAAAAACTGACCCAAACACTTGCGCACGTCATAGGTTTTCCCAGAATATTTTTAAGATGTTGGAATAAGGAGACAACACTCATAACATGCTTATTATTAATGGTGTTATGAAAATATAAAAATTCAATTGCAGTTTGACGAGGTTGGTATTTGAAATATCTTAAAGGACATATCAATGACATACCAGATAAATATAGAAATGACCAGAGCAGGGTTGGCACGGTTTAAACCCACGGTTTAAACCAGGTTTAAAAACCTGTTTTTTTCCAGTTTTTTTATGGTTTTTTTAATGAAAAGTGATATTGAATTCAAATGTAATGGAAGTTTGATGTACATTGTACACGCTTGATCTAACAAACAAGACAGTATAATATTCATATGGATTGTGTAGCTATATTGTAAGAAAAATACACAGCCCAGACACTGCCTTTTAGTTGGTTGGACATTCAGCGTACACTGTACAAACAAGACAGTATGTGTCGATCTATTATGGGATTAGTGGATTCAATTAACAGCCTGAGTGAGGCTTTGATCTCCCAAATTGGGAGTTCAAAGCCTCACTCAGGCTAGGGAGACAGTTAAACAGTAAGATCTAATCTTACATCATCAAAGACATGGCACAAGTATAAAATTCCAGGCCCAATAACTCACACCTCATTCTAGGTGTAAGTGATACAAAATAAAAGTTTTGCTCGACACAGCTCTCTATCTATTCTATCCTAATGGTCTAATGCGCTGCTGAAACTGAAACCATTCTTTATGTTATATAAATTTGTTTCAATATACATACATGTAAATTTCTGTGAGGTCTAAATAATATAGTTTTATGCATTGCAATGCCATATTTACTACAAGAGTTAATTATTTGGTGTCCATGCCGCATAATGCAGTTAAAGCAGAAGCAGTGGAGCATTTATTGACATGAAACTCATAAAAACCGGTTTAAACCGTAAAAATCGATTTAAACCGTTAAAATCCAGTTTATTGGTTTTTTTCCGAAAAAAAACATGGTTTTTACCAACCCTGGACCAGAGGAATTCTTTAACACACAGATAGTTTATTAGCAAATAACATGTCAACATGGTTTTGTCCGTGACAGAAAATTTCCTTATTTCCATGTAATTGTCCACTTTGGCTGCAGCCTATTTCTCCTTATTGTTGTAGATAGATGGAAATTTTTTTCCGCTACAATTTGCGATGTTACAGTGTTCCTAGGGCAACTCAGATGAGCATGAATTCACAAAAATAAATTTGCAGTTGGCAAACTTTCACTTCATTACTGGTCATCTTGGCCATTCCTGGTCAACACAATAAAGTACATGCAGCTTCGTGCTAATCGGTTCGTTTCAACTCACTACCTGAGCGGCAGCAGCTATAAATGTGGGTCAGCATTGATATGATTTCATACAATCATGGATTTTATCCGTGGGAGCTGCCACATTGCTTTGCCTAATGTTAGGGCGCTTCTGCGACAAAGCCCCAGGCATCGAGAACGGCATGCATGCACCAGCTGTCCTGCCCTTTTTACCAATGCTGAGCAACGAGATGCCCACTTCACTGAAGTGCATCAGCGTATGGTAGCAAACCGAACTGAGTCAACTGCTACCCGCCGCAGTCGTTCGTTGCCTGGTAGAAGAAGTGACAGGCCAGCATCTAGAAGAGACAGAAGGAGGTGGGTACCAGTTCCCAGGATACTTCGCCGACTTTATCCTCCACCTCCCGTCGTGACATCCATGGTAGTGGCATGCAACTCTAGAGATCATTTGGGTCTTGAAAAGTCTGATCGCCTAACTATGACGGAGCCAGCTGAGGAGATCCATTTTCGTTGAAGTCTTGGCTTTATCTCCACTCTGCCCTTTTCAGGGCCACCAGCTTTTGACAAGGGTTTATTCTATTTAATTATTCTGCTAGTTGCGAGAGTGGTTTCACTTCATTGTAGTTCTGATGTAGCGATAGGAGCACATAATAATTCCACACCAACTGCAACCAACAATAATAACGGCAGTGGTAATAATTGATCCCTAATTTACGCATAAAAATAACAACAGCCTGAACATAATAATAATTAATAATTATTATTATTGCAATAATAACAATGCTTAATAAGAATTAATATTGATGAGAGTAATAATAAGAGTTTATCATAGTTAGCATTTTTATTATTATTAATTAAAATAACTATTATTATCGATAATTTAAATTCATTATTAATAATTATAACAATTGGTTACAATTCAAAATAGTAAAATAACAATGGCGGCATACAACATACATACATTAATGATTATTATTACATAATTAATTAAACGATATAACAAATAAAATAATTAATACATACTACTGCTGCAACATACATAATAATAAATATATATATATAATAATAATAATAATACTTAGTTAGTAGTACTACTTACTTAGACCACTACACTCACACTGTGACTATATCTATTACTACATAGTTAGATATATATATATATATATATATATATATATATATATATATATATATATATATATATATATATATATATATATATATATATATATATATATATATATATATATATATATATATAATATAATTATTAATAATAAAGCGGTTGGGTGCAAAAATACATGTTGCAAAGATAAGAAGATAAAAATATAATTATAGTATGCATAATAACGATAGTTTTAAAGGGTGCAATGCCACATTGCTGCTGTTATGACAATTAAAATTATCATGCGTAATAGTTTGTATTGAAACCGTTTGTATTACATAATAATAATAATAATGATATTTTCGTTGCACGCAGTGGTGAAATCTAATGAGTGTTTGCACCACTGCCCAACAACAACAACGTAGCCTTCGTATCAAGTTTATTCGTGCGCATTATGACACTTCCTCCACAAAAAATGTTCAACCAATGAAACTCAAGCTATTTGAATCTGTGTTGGACCAAGAAGGTAAACAGCATGCTTACATTTTAGTCAATTTGCTTTGGATTTTCCGGTACTAAATCGATAGTTTTTCGATGTCAAAAATAAGGTCAAGCTTCTGCAGCATAAATATTCGGGCTGCAAATAGACCAAAAAACCAAATTGTTTCTGAGTGCGAGGCAGCAACATAGCCCTCCTGTAATTTTCACATAGAAAGCCTTAGTGCTATGTACCGTTTGCAAAGCTCCAGCAGCAAAAGTTGGTGCAATAATTTAGTGAAGAACATAACAACATGCTCCTTAGGTATATAAGCTGTTGTATGGTCATGACACACACCAAGCGTAGCACGCCAGTGCTGTATATCACATCTCGTTCAAATATATTATCCTGTTGGAGCACGTCTAACTCCCGTCTAACTACTATTTGCGTCAGGAGAAGTAGTAGTGAAGTGATAGGAATAGGATAATAATAGATAGTAGTAACAAGTTGAAGTTGTTGTAGTTAGTTAGTTAGTAGCACCAACAACTACAGGAAAAAGAAGAAACGTAAGTCATTACAAGCAATGTATAGCTAGCACCTTGTAGTTCATAATAAATAAATTATCAGTTCAGAAGAATTTTCAGAATGATTTGTTAATTAATATTGACAAACAAACAACAATAAACTACTTTTTTGTGCAGTAGTAGTAGCAGTGGTGTTTCTACCATGATTATCATCATCGTCTTTGTATGATAAAAAAAGTTTGATCAAACGCCCTGGTATGGCTGTGTTTTGTTTGTTATGACATGGAGACAACAACCACAATATAATAATAATATTGATACTTTAAAGCAATCTATCTTATAATATCTATTAAATTTGTCATTCTGTTACCATTATTATTTTGATTGTTATTAACATAAGAAAGATTTAATTATTTCAAATGATAATTTAAATTACTCTGTGAAAATATTTTTTGAGTTTTTTTTATGTTTTTTGACTTCCTGGAAAAGGTTTTATTACTAATAATACCGTCATCATCATTATTCTCTATGTTTTTGCAATCCAGTGTTTGATTAATTTTTTAAACTGCTTTTATTCTAGAGAAATCAGCATCTAGAGCATGTAATTTCACATTACTATGTATGTCACATACCAACACCAGCAATGATTGTATTGTTGCTGTGACACCGAAAGTTGTCAGTGAATGATTTTAGAATTAGTAAAAAAGTCGGGCATCATTATACGACCTATTAATAGTATCCCATATATAGTATAATAAATAAGAGATCTAATTATTTTTAATCCCATTTTGAAACATAATACTAATGTACAAATGTTGTAAACACTTTAATGCGGCAGATATTATTATTGTTGCTGTTACCAAAGCTGTCGGTATGTTATGATACCTCATTCTCTTGTTCTAGTTCTAGACACAGAATGGTTAAGAAGACAAGTAGGCTTGGCCTCAACACAGGTAATACAATTAGAAAATCCCTCAGCAGTTCAAAGTTGAGACATTACCAAAACTACAGCTACTTGGTTGTCGGCGGTGACCTCACAAACTTTGATGCTTGCGCTCAAAATGTGGTTTGCGGTGTCACTGGAGCCATTTCCTCCGAATTCTCTGGAGCCGCGGAGTTTTCATTGAACAAACGACGGAGATGGGAACTTCCCAAACACTTGAAATGTAAAATACAAGAGGAGCGAGACAGCACTGATGTTAAGGTAGGTTTTCCTGTTAAATTTGTATTATGAAGTAAATAATAGTCAGTCCAAAGGTAGCACAACTCCCTATTGATGTGTTATTTAGATAACTCTGATGGAGCACACACTGGAGCCTACTGTAAATTTGAGAAATGGTGAATGGGACACGTGTGATGCGTATTACTGTAACACAGGAAGTGTACGTGAGCGTGTGTCTAACAGTGAAATGTCTGTAACTTCTGCCAAACGTGGTCGCATAGCTGAAGATCATCTCTCTAAAGCTGAAAGAAGAAAACTCAATAAACTAAAGAGAAAACACGACTCTGAAGGTAGTAATATTATTGTCACAAGTTTTTACTTGTTTGTTGGTCATATATTAGTTGGACACAGTCAATGGTTGAGATACAACACCACTACTGGAAGTAAAAACTGTTTGGTTTACTAACTCACACTGTTTGATTTATAGCAGATGCTGCCTTGGACAAAGATTTTGCTCCACCCTCATTTGAGTGTCATGTGGTTTATAGCGTACCTACTAACGGAAAACTAAACAAAACCATTTCTACTAAAGGTAACTTTTTTGTGTAGGTTGTCTTGCTGATTATTTAGGTAACAATATACTAGCCATCATTTATACTGAGTGTTCTATACGATTGTACTTGTAGGGTTTACCAAATGTAACAGGAGCATACAGAATGTAACATCAACATCTTCAAAGAAATTCCGTCACAGACATGCGTATACTGATGATGATCTGTTTTTTGACTTGGACGAGAATGTTTATGGCGCTGAAACTAATGAAAACTTCACAACTCGGCCAATTACAGCATCTCTTTCTGATTTGCTTGTTGCTCCAGTTAATCAGAACAAACGACGCGCCAGAAAATGGTAAATAAATATTGGTTTAAAGTAATTACCTTCTTGTGGAGAAGATAACTCTAAAGATGTGTTTGGGGTTGATGTCGTTGTCGAGTTACTGAGTCAAATTGTAACAATTCAGTTGACAAATGTCTTATAAAGTCTTAAAAAACGACCAGTTTTTCAATTTTTTGATAAATATTTATATTATTTATGAATATAATTGTTTGCCATTTTAAATTATATAGAATGAGCATTGCTCTTACGGCCCTAGAATAACCACAATCTTGCTCGCAGAGCCGTATTTTACTTTTTTCAGTCAACTACAGATTGAATTTTTGCCCAGGAAGTTGAGGTGTGTTAGTTGGCCATCCCATAAAAAGGCAGTAAAACGACTCCTTTTGTGCTGATACTTTGTCGGAGTTGTGTCACCACCCCTGTGTGTATATGTTGTAGTAGTGAAGCCAGTGTTCATTCCAACTCCTCTAATACTTGTGATGACAAGAACTGGATCGTTTATGTAGACGAGCACATGCATCCACGCTCTCATATAAAACCCAAACCAGCTAAGAAACCAGATGCACCAGGAGTTGTCTACCCTACGTACAACACGCAAAACTCTACCATTGTGATCAAGCGTAGTGATGTTGACATGACAACGCTTCTACTAAACTTTGGTGATAAATACAGAGAGTCCTACAGCACACCCCGCACCATCACTTTAGATCTTTCAGACGATCTTGGAGCAACGGTTAAGAATGAAAGACTATATTTGGTGATGGTTTTACAAGCGGAAGACAACGATTTTGATTGCTACAGGTTGGTTGTATTTTTATTAAAAAAAATTGGAGGTTGTTGAATCTTAGCATTATTTGTTGAGAACTTGTTTATGTTTAATTTGTAGGGTGTACTGCACAGGAAGCTCTATAGATGAGGAATGTACTGGAATCACTGCGATAAAAGATGGACACCTCTATGACTTAGTAACGCTCAGGTCCTTGGTGTTATCTTCCGTCGGATTCAAGCAACCTGATCGGTAAGATTTATTGCTTGGAAGTATTCATTTAACTGTTGCCATTTATAACACCGAGTCCGTTATTGCTTATTTATAATTATTATTTTACTATTTTATTGTTTGTTGATAAAAGTTTTTATTTCACAGACACTGGACCTCTACATCGGCACCTGTTGCCAAGTGCTTGAAAGCTGGAAGACGCAAACGAAGAGGTCCTGTTTGTGCTGGCTGGGATGTCGGCTCGTCAGAGCTCTATGAGCTGAGACAGGAGACAATCTGCAGTCACTACAAGCAGCATCAGGTATGAGCGTACACATAAACTGTATGAGCGTACACATAAACTGTAGCACCCCCTCCCTGTTAACAAGTGCTTGTCTTAACAGGACTTTATGTTAACTTTGGTCCTTTGCTGTGTAGGCCTGCACATCAGGGAAGCTGCAGAGATCAATGAGCTGCGCTCTACACTGTGGTATATGTTTTGAAGAGCTCAATGACAAAGTGCTACACTCCGCCCTACTACCCTGCCAGCACTATTTCTGTAATGAATGCTGGAGTGTACACTTACACAATGCAGTGCGTGAAGGCGTAATACACATCACTTGTCCTGAGTATGAGTGTAAGAGAGAGGTTGACATAGTCTTTCTTATGTCTATGCTAAACTTCTCTACCTACTGTCTACATGAGCAGCATCTCACTGAGTTCTCATTGTTTAGTCAGAGGAAGGCTATCTGGTGTCCATCCAGGAGGTAACAACCAAGTCTACCTTGTACTCGGTAGTTTCCTTGTTGTTGTCTTCTCTCTCTTATGAACAGACAACCCCTTGTTTTTTCAACAAAAGCATCAACGGGTTAATAATTATTATTTATCATATCATTTCATTTGAAAGATGTTGTTACTGTTTATAGCTGTTGTTACTATATATAGCTGTTGTTAATGTTTATAGCTGTTGTTACTATTTATAGCTGTTGTCACTATTTATAGCTGTTGTTACTATTTATAGCTGTTGTTACTATTTATAGCGGTTGTTACTATTTATAGCTGTTGTTAATGTTTATAGCTGTTGTTACTATTTATAGCTCTGGTCACTATTTTAGCTACTATTACTATTTGTAGCTGTAACAAAGTTCTACACTGCGATGACAAGCTGGCAGCAAGAGATGAACCAATCACAGCCAGCTGTAAATGTGGTAATGAATGCTGCTTCAAATGTCTAAAGGAACCTCATTGGCCGCTGACTTGTTCTGCACTCAATGGCTACTACGAGTTACTTAAGAAACAAGGTATCAGAGGGGTGACAACCTAAATCTTTTATGTAGTTGGCTTTTACCTTCGTTAATCGAGTTATATATTATTTTATGTGGACATTGCAGATAGAAATTTGTTATTATTTGCTTTTTTGTTAATTATTTGTATCCGAGTGATTCTACTTACATCTACCTCGCTATTATGAAATATTGACTGTTTACTTGAAGGTTTTGGTGATCTGGTTAACACAAAGGTGATACCTATTCTTACTGTCCACACCAAGCCCTGTCCTGGCTGTACATTTCCAATACAGAAGATTGGAGGCTGTCAATGGATGTGGTGCAGTAAATGCAGCACCTCTTTCTGCTGGGGTTGTGGCTTGAAATGTTCCTACGGTCATAACCATAAATGTGACCGTCGTAGTTACAAATCAGTAAGTCTAACTGCTCCTATACACCGATTCTTATATTCACCTCTCAATGTAAAGTCACCTTCATTTTTCATCTTTAATTTGACGTTTGCTGAGGTTTTTTACCGTTTGAAAAAGTTATACAATATTTGTGGAGACGCTAGGTTGTTGCACCAACACAACAGTGTTGGGTTTGAACGTCAAGCGCAGCAATTTTATATCCATGTGACACAGCTAAGTCGAGTGTGTTGTTTGATATATCAAGACCAATATTTTGTTTATGAAAATAATGTAAACTGATTGTTATCATGTCGTATTATTATTGTGTAGTTAATTATTACAATCATAAATCCATATCATTTTCTATTAAATAAATCAGTTTTCATCTATTTGGAGATAGATATTTAGCGTCCAAAACAGTTATTATTATTAATTTGGACAGAAACATGAAATAAATGTTTGAGCCTTGAGTCAGATTATTATTCTCTACAATTAATTATTTAATTTTGACAATATTTATTGAATTTTCTGCTAATAACTCAAATTTCATATTATAAATAAATAAAATACCCTCTGAATGCGTAGAGAACCACTACCTGGTAGAGAACTATTACCTGGTAGAGAATTACTACCTGGTAGAGAACTACTACCTGGTAGAGAACTATTACCTGGTAGAGAACTACTACCTGGTAGAGAACCACTACCTGGTAGAGAACTATTACCTGGTAGAGAACTGTTACTTGGTAGAGAAATATTACCTGGTACAAACCGTTAATAACTAAATCCAACTCGTCACCCACAGGCATGAACAGGAACGCACCTAAATCATATTAGCTCTGATGATCGGGCAACTCTAAAATTTGGAAACTCAAAAGCTGTAATTTGCAACTGCATCTGCGGCCACTAATTAGATGCAGTTGCTCTTGTGTAAACGCAGCTTTAGCTGTTGAATGTTTTGTTCCTTGTGTTCGTTTTCTTATGAATGCTAAGCAGGAGCTTGCGATGATCAGCATTAACAATGATGTGTTTTTGTAAACTTTTGAAGATTAATCTCAACAGTATGCTTGGTTAATCTTGAAGATCAATCTTAAAATGTGTCATAACAAATTTAGTACACAGACTTCCCTGAGAAAACCAAGAAAATTCACATTCTTGCAAGCGGCCGATGCATTTTGATACCTGATGTATTTCATATATGAACGCCTGGCTTTACCTTGGATGTTTTTATTTTATAATCTGATTAGCATCATGTGATAAATAAGTTCTTATTCGATTGTAGACATTCACAGAGTTTGCTTATGACCTACCAAACATGGACACATCCAATCATTACTTAGCAGAGGCGTGCAGGCATAGGATGTATAAATCCAATCATAGACGGACACAACTATCCAAGACATGCACACGTTTACTAGCCAGCTCAAGTGTGAGTTTATTCTTTAGTTTTAAGTTTCTTTTTTGTTGATCAATCTATTAGTAGCGAAACATTGGTCTATGCAGCGTCACCGCAAATCAAACTAGAGTGACGTCAAGTCAAAATAATTCAGCAACAAACACCCAAGTTCTGTAATTATTCAATGCACAATGAGTGAGAAGTTATGGTTATTGTCGTTGCCATTTTTTATTTCCATTTATTATGTTCATCATCCACCATTGCATAAGAGTTATATCAATACTTGCCTACTCTAGAGTTGTGTGCTCTTTATTTTTAGAATAAAAAATAAAATTCTATCGAGTAGCTTTCTGTCTGTTAGTAAGATATAGATTTGCATCCTTTTGCGCATTTTCCTACTCAAAATTAAACGATCTTTTACATTTCAGGTGAGGCACAAACTGCGTCTGGAGTACGAATTCAAGACTGTATCAATTCGTCAATTCCTTCACCAGATAGTAGAGCAGATCTTGGCTACGCGCAACCTACTAGAGTACTGTTGTGCAGTTAATACATTTAAGAAAAGAAGTAAATACTGCGTACCTACAATATCACTTCTATCATACAGTGTTGATGTACTTGAACGACAACTATCTAGTGGTAGATGTAATCAATATACAGTAGATAGGTTAGTCAAGTATTATGTAATAGTTAAATCTAACACTCAATTACTTGTACATAAAATGTCTCAACTCCTTTCTCTGGTAAAACCACGAGTTGATGTCGACAGTGACTGCTCTCCTTGAGGTTAACGTTTCTCTCCAAGAAAGAAAATTGTGGTACTTTGGATGACTTGGTTAGTGCTGTGAAATGTGTAGGATGAGTCTCGGCTTCTATATTGTTGATTTATTTTATTTATTTATTCAGCATCTTTGAGATGCAGAATTTGTTTTGTATTATATAACATTGCTTACTTTTGTTGTAACAAGTTGATGCATAATAAATGGCCTGAATGCTAGACAATGAAATGCATCGTTTTACAAAGAGTTCTCATGTTGTCTGTCCATGGTAGATAGGAACAGATCAATCTGCTCTTGTTACCCTACTTCTATTCAAGCCAAGGTTTTTCGTTAGAGGTACAACTCTGCATTGTGGGAGGTAAGCTTCACATCGAGGGAGGTACAACTTTGCATTGTGGGAGGTATAACAAACATTGTAAAAGGTCTAGTATAGCAATGTGGGAGAGATTGTAGAACTATCTCCCTACTAGAATGCTAACAGCAGGTAAAAGAGAAGCTGAGCAACTGGTGCTAATGTGTAAGCTGGTTTTATATATAGTTTGTATAGCACAGGGTGCATTAGAGAAGTATAGCATTGTGGGAAGTATTGCATTGTGGGAAGCATTGCATTGTGGGAAGTATAGCATGGCATTGTGGGAAGCATAGCATTGCGGGAGGTATAGCATTACGGGAGGTAGGTATAACAGTGCATTATGAGAGGTGTAGCCTAGCATTGTAGAAGGGATAACCCATGAAGGTTTGTATAGGAATCTAGGTTGACTGTTTCTATAAAAGGTCTTTCCAGTTTGTTAGGTGAGTGAGAGAGTATATAACACACCTAATAGGAGCTTACAAAACCCAGTTCGAATGCTGCTGTAACAGTTAAGCTCAGCCCATTTCTTTATCAAGCGTCGCATATACTCAACCAGCTAACAGTTATAACAGCAAAAGTATCAAACCAGGTCAATACGTCACTTTA
Source organism: Cryptosula pallasiana (assembly GCA_945261195.1). Taxonomy (NCBI): domain Eukaryota; kingdom Metazoa; phylum Bryozoa; class Gymnolaemata; order Cheilostomatida; family Cryptosulidae; genus Cryptosula; species Cryptosula pallasiana. The sequence goes on from OX183132.1 coordinate 11,328,405, forward strand.
TGGCGTGCTAAAAATGCATATAGTAAAACTCGGTTGATGAAGATTTTGTTTCTATTTAAAGGTGTTTTGGGCAGGAAAATTAGACAGAGTTTCTTGAGTTAGTTGCCTTTCTTTCTTTTGATGTGTATGTAACGATTTATTGATGTCAAAGATAATTAAAAGACTACTGCAATATTCACTGTTGGACTTCATTAGACCGAGCATCCCATTTATATTTCAAGCGCAATGTCAGAAAAAAACCTTCTGTAAATCGCAAATACGAGCATTTGTGCTGTGTTCTATTTAGTGAAGACCATAGCGTGCTTGTTAGGTATATAATCTGTTGTATGGTCATAACACACACCAAGCTTAGGGTGCTAGTGCAGTAGAGCATGTGGTTTTTGAGATCATATTTTTGAGAATTTGCAACTACAATTTGCGGAATGAGAAATACCGAAAAAAGTCAAATTATTATCATTATTGGGTAAAGTAATAGTAGTAGACTTTTTAGTAGTATGAAGAATAGTAAGAATGTTAAGTACGTAATAAAAACCACAACAACAATCACTAGCAAAAGGAGAAAAGTAAGTCGGCGCATGGGAAAATAATGGGCCCAAGCAAGAGATCATACTCCTTGATTAGTTAGCAAGTTTTGTTCACAATGACTTTATCAATTCAGGATAATGCTTACAAAAGTAATAGCTACCATTATAGTATTATTAAATGTATAATTGATTATCGCTCATTGTTAATTTATCAAGTTTCATTCGATTATTGTAAAGGACTCTGCCGTGCTTTTACCGGCAGCTACTAGAGAGAGAAAATACTCAGTTGCACTATTGCAGACAACTAACAAGCTAGCAGGCAACACTTGGTAGGGAGATCTGCTCATATATTACTACTAGCAGGCAACCTGCCAAACTCAATATAAATAGCTCAGGTTATAAAGCACTTTATTAAATAGCACACAAAAGCTTGCATAAGCAGCCTCTCATACAAGCGCACAAACAGCTTTGCCACGCAGGGTTAATGTCTCAGTATCTATAAGGTATGCATGCAGTTGAAAATACGCAGCTCTAATTGGCTAAAACACTCCCCTCAGCGGAATACAAAAATATCTAACAAAAACAAGCTGGCGCATTGTAATAATGTGGTAGACTTTGGTGAATGTCAGTAGTAACTGGTTGTTTATCACTCAAACATCCATATCAGTGTTCTGGGATTAGACTCACAGCCATCGTAAAGATGCTGTTTTGGTGGGATACCTTACTGTGCCGGTAGCACAGCATGCATGGCCGGTATTGACCCCTTACCAACCCGGTATGGTGATGCTGGGCCAGTACAAGATGGCCGCCATAGTTGAGGGTCCTTGAAGCTGCCTAGGAGCTTACTTTAGTACAGGAACCAAAAGTACCCTTCATCGGAATGGCAGATATGATGACCACAAGCTAGATATAGCCTTGGAGCCCCGCAGAGCTCATGGTTGGATAATGGAGACAGGACTCCGCCCTTTTAGCCACTTGTCACCATTTATCTTCAAATTTTCTTCATTGCATGATTTGTTCACTATTTATTTATTTGTTCTAATTGGTTCATTTGCTTCCTGCGCATTTAATCTTATATGTATTATGCAAATAATTCCCTGTCAGCCTGCCTACAAAAGGACTGATTCTGTTCATACTCATTGCATTTATTCATTTTGTCTTGCCAATTACCCTAGTGGGTAGCCACCCTAGGACTTTGGTTTCTAATGAATAAAACCATTATTCAAACAGCACTCTGTGTAGTTTGTCCGCGCCGTGGGCTCTGTGCTTGCCAACTGATCTGGCAGTAACTATCATATTTGTCATACCGGCTCAGTGTCCCCTCCGGAGAGAGGTGAAATTCTCGAGATTAACAGAATTTTGTGGTAACCAGACCGAAGCCCATTACAATAAATAACAATCAAGCTGGCACATTGTAACCTGGCTAACCACCAATATTCGAATAGTCGTACATCTGCTGTTAGTGGAGGGAGAATTCCCTTAGTTCTTCTGCTTCTTACAGCCAGCCTGCTTCAGTTAATGAGCTTTCAAATGAACATGCCCATCATGTTTAGCTAACGCTTCCAGTGACTCACCTCGCCTGTAGTCAAAAAGTGTACTAAGCTAAATAACTACTTGCAGCCAGCAAGTTCCTCTAGCAGGCCACAAGTGTGGTGGCTACTCTATGTAAGTCTATCACAATAAATCATTATTACAAGTTGGTACTTGACTATTGCTTTGTCACTATATACCACTAGACAAGGTGTATTTATTTCCCTGTTTATTTCCAGATTGTTTTCATCTGATATCATATGTGTTTAATTAAAACTCGCCAGAATTTGTTAGATTTATATCACACCTCCTCTCGGTCATTTGTGTTTTTAAGCAAATTGGTTACTTACAACTTCTAGAATATTCATGAGATACTACTACCGATGAAAACTTTTAACATACTCCAAGATAAGAAATAACAAATTTACACTTAAAAATCAGTGAAGTTGTAGAATATACACATAGCAGCTCTAACAAAGGTTTTCCGGTCTAAAAATTTTGTCCACAACAAACAAAATATAATATTATTCAGTGATTTAGCAAACAGATCAAGGAGTATCTGCATTGCAACAGTTGCGCAATGAGTGCGTCGTCTAGAATATTCGTCCTTCGCGACTTAGTTTTACCAATGAGTACTTATAATTAATCACTTTGGTGAAATATTTAGCGAAACAGAAAATGAACTTGCGCAAAAAAGGATCATGTTTGAAAACGCACAAAAACTTGATGTCGAGTACAATAAATAACCATTTTGTTCAGTGTTCATCCTCCAAATCTCGAATTGTTTTTCCGACATCGCGTAAAGCGTAGTTACCTATAAACTCTTGACAGTTGTTTCCGTCGAAATATAAAGCATAGTTACGGATAAACAATATGGTAGATTGCTAATAACTATCTAGTATAATAATATTAATAATAATACAGTGTTGCTGCTTTTAAAAGACGTATTTAAAACCGATTAATAATGATTAACAGCTGAAATTTAAACTATTTTTTATCAGTAAAGCCAAATCAATATGCTTACTAACAATATTTTTGTCTGCCAGACAAATTAATAACATATATAATTGATAATATAATGCACTTAAACAAACATGGACATAGACAAAAATGGACATAAGTTGACATATTTGGACATCAATGGACTTAAATGGACAAAAATAGACCTAAATGTACATAGATAGGCACGAATGGACATGAATAGACATAAACGGACATAAATGGACTTGTCATGGATATTAATGGAGATGGATATAAAAGGAAATGTACATAAATAAACATATATATAAATGGACTTGTCCATTTCCATTTATTTCCATGTCCATCTCTGTCCATTTCTATTCATTTTTAGTTTTTTTTTCAAAGTTGTATACTTACTTTAATAAGTTTTCTTAATTTCACACTCAAATCAATATTAAAACCAATTGTATCAACATTCACATTTCAATACCTAATTTTTTATTTCTTAAGACTAAAACTGATAATAGCATTATAATAATACATCTTCATTTTTATACACTATTCAAACCAGCAATCAAAGTCATGATACAAGCCCTAATATAAACTACCCCTGCACAACAAATACTTTGATAATAAATAATCATACAACATTACAAACACTAACAACTGACATAATCAACATCTAGTGCACACAAAAAAGTACCCAAACGGTTCTCATGGACACTTGGTGCTCAAAAAGGCAAGTTGGAACCATGTGAACCTTATTGTCCTTAGACAAAACGATGCAGATCTGCTCCTTATATACTACTTTCAACCAATCAAGACCTTTTGTCTCACTTTGATAATGCTGAGAAAAAACAAGCTGTCGGTAACGGAGAGGAACTCAAGAGCCTTGTGGACAAGTTGAAAGACGCTTATTCTTACCTTTGATAGTTAGTTCTTTTAGGCTCGTGATATATTAGTTGTAGCGTGGTTAGAATTAGTTTACCTTGGAAAGTGTGAGCGCGTAACTATATTTAGATGTCACTGCTCCTGATGTATGATTTTAAGCTGATAGGAAGAACGAATCCCGAAACAGACTGTGCATACTATGGGAAATGATTACGATATTGCCATTGTGCAATGTAGTTTAACCATTAGTTTTTTGCTATCACACTTTATAGTTATGAAGAACCTTCTTGTCCTTAGACTCCATGACAGAAATCTGCTCCTACATTACTACTTATAGTTATGTAATCCAGTTTGTTTCGTAAGACATACCTTAATCTGCAGTTTAAACAATGTATTTTATATTGACTTCAGTTTTTACAATACAGACGAGTCGATATTAATTAGCGAATTAATAGTTATCATTCACTTGAGCATATTGGCTATCATAGGATTCCTTGTAAGTGTACTGCATCTATTCCTTCTAACGTTTCGTCTAAGATAACTCTGTAGGATAAATCTTCTTATCGAGTGATTTCTCAGCTCATCATTTCTTCTGACTAGTGGACTTTTCACAATTTAATTCATGTTTCATCCTCTATAACTTAGCAAGGAAAAGTACACCCAGTAATCACCGAATACGCTCGGTAAAATGTTTTGTAGACACACTTCATTACAACGTATTTGGTCTTTTTCTATGGTCTTTATTCAAGGCCATTCACACGTTGAGGTAAAAGGAAGGACGTCATCTGAATATGTAAAAAAGTTCAAATCGTTTTCATCTCCGTACACGGCTAGCCAATGCTCTTCTCGTTGATTGGAATAATGTGAGTTGATAATGTAACATCCTCTCGGAGATGTAGGATATGTTTTCAAAGATTTATCAGTTGCTCTTACAAAGATCGCAAATATCACCCAAAGGTAATACTGACAAAATATGAACATAATTTATCTCTCTGCTTAGAGCACTATGTCACCCGCTATAGACAGTTGAAGAATGCTATCAGTTTCCAAGGCATCATCTTTTAGGAAGTAGATAACCAGAGACAATCCATCGGTGAGGTTGGTGCTAAACTGAATCTTCCTTGGAGAAATCACCGGTCAAGTCGAATTGGTAGAGCGTAGTTCCATCTAGATATTGCTCTGTCATAATGCCTATGTCTCACCATTGTAACGAGTACCGCTCGTGTGTAAGAGTTGATGATATTCTCATCCAAAAGTTGCTCTAGTGAGGTTTGGCTCCTACCTTTTGCCAATTGGACAATTGTTTCGTTTCAATTCGATCCTTCTGACATTGGCGTGCTGCATTCTAAACGTTTTTTTGGTAAAGTCTCTGCTTATATCGTTGTGTTCGACCAGTCCTAGATACACTTGTTGAGTTTTTGTTTGTTCTCTTCCAAAGTTATATCCACCTGCGCCACGGCTGCTCAAATGCCATACAGCTTTACTCGTTTCTGATCGGCTAGATAGAAGTAGTTGTCACCTCGCAATGCCAAACTTAGTTGGGTGTTTTGTATCAAAGGAATGACTTTAACCTTGCAAATGTGCAATTTGAACTGATCGATTTTGATTTTTGCTCCTACAGCGAGTGCGTTGTGAGCAGCAAACAGAGCAAGTTTGATGGATGCGAGTTCAAACTCTGTCGGTCCTGGAATGATCAGTTTTCTTTGTTGAAAAAGTGTTTGGTGGGGTTTTCCGGAAAACTCAACAGTTTTTCCACCCTCGACAGTTGCACAAACCACTAATGTGGAATTATGTTCTCTTGGGGCCAGGAATGATTGAAGGCAAGGTATAGCTTTGCTATACAGCTTGGGTTAGCTTATAGCTGTGCTAATGAAATCATGTAAGCTATGAAAGCTTTTTGTTGTCTGGATTAAACTTCAGAGGAAGCTGACACCTATCATCCTCTTTCAGTTTTGACTCTCAGCGGAGTAAGTTGTGGTATATTTTGTGTGCCAGTAAATTAATATTTGTTAGTTACTAGGTACTAGTGGTTCCAGCAGCAACATTGTAGTATATTGAAGGCTGGCAGTATGTGATTCAACTGGGTGAAATATAGTTTCTGTACACCAGATACAACAAGGTAGGTTAGACTATACTTGTGTGATACTTTTACTATCGCTGCGGTGTGTAGTGCTGTTTGTGCTAGTGCTATAAGTATACTGGTAGATACCATATTGCTTGTATTTTGTACAACCACTCATTCAGTAAATAACAGCAATACTGATGTTTTGTTCACTTGTTGGTTGATATCTTGCATGGCTTGCTTGAGCAGAATATGCTGTGAAGTGCATAATCTATGAAATAGATAACCAAAAGTAGTGGGCAGTCAAATGTATTGCTGTAGACTCACACAAAAGTGCAGTTGTGACCAAAGTGCGATCAGATAAATCAACATCCGTTAAGAATGCACAGAAGCTAGAATATGGGGTTTGTGCATGCTATCTCTAGTAATGTAAGAGCAGATCTCTATAAGTAGTAATGTAAGAGCAGATCTCTATAAGTAGTAATGTAGGAGTAGACCTCTATAAGTAGTAATGTAGGAGCAGACCACTATAAGTAGTAATGTAGGAGCAGACCTCTATAAGTAGTAATTTAGGAGTAGACCTCTATAAGTAGTAATGTAGGAGTAGACCTCTATAAGTAGTAATGTAGGAGCAGACCACTATAAGTAGTAATGTAGGAGCAGACCTCTATAAGTAGTAATGTAGGAGTAGACCTCTATAAGTAATAATGTAGGAGCAGACCTCTATAAGTAGTTATGTAGGAGTAGACCTCTATAAGTAGTAATGTAAGAGCAGACCTCTATAAGTAGTAATGTAGGCGCAGACTTCTATAAGTAGTAATGTAGGCGCAGACTTCTATAAGTAGTAATGTAGGAGCAGACCTCTATAAGTAGTAACGTAGGAGCAGACCTCTATAAGTAGTAACGTAAGAGCAGACCTCTATAAGTAGTAATGTAGGAGCAGACCTGTATAAGTAGTAATGTAGGAGCAGACCACTATAAGTAGTAACGTAGGAGCAGACTTCTATAAGTAGTAATGTAGGAGCAGACCTCTATAAGTAGTTATGTAGGGGTAGACCTCTATAAGTAGTAATATAGGAGTAGATCTCTATAAGTAGTAATGTAGGAGCAGACCACTATAAGTAGTAATGTAGGAGTAGACCTCTATAAGTAGTTATGTATGAGTAGACCTCTATAAGTAGTAATGTAAGAGCAGACCTCTATAAGTAGTAATGTAGGCGCAGACTTCTATAAGTAGTAATGTAGGCGCAGACTTCTATAAGTAGTAATGTAGGAGCAGACCTCTATAAGTAGTAACGTAGGAGCAGACCTCTATAAGTAGTAACGTAAGAGCAGACCTCTATAAGTAGTAATGTAGGAGCAGACCTGTATAAGTAGTAATGTAGGAGCAGACCACTATAAGTAGTAACGTAGGAGCAGACTTCTATAAGTAGTAATGTAGGAGCAGACCACTATAAGTAGTAATGTAGGAGTAGACCTCTATAAGTAGTTATGTAGGAGTAGACCTCTATAAGTAGTAATATAGGAGTAGATCTCTATAAGTAGTAATGTAGGAGCAGACCACTATAAGTAGTAATGTAGGAGTAGACCTCTATAAGTAGTTATGTATGAGTAGACCTCTATAAGTAGTAATGTAAGAGCAGACCTCTATAAGTAGTAATGTAGGCGCAGACTTCTATAAGTAGTAATGTAGGAGCAGACCTCTATAAGTAGTAATGTAGGAGCAGACCTCTATAAGTAGTAACGTAAGAGCAGACCTCTATAAGTAGTAATGTAGGAGCAGACCTGTATAAGTAGTAATGTAGGAGCAGACCACTATAAGTAGTAACGTAGGAGCAGACTTCTATAAGTAGTAATGTAGGAGCAGACCTCTATAAGTAGTAATATAGGAGTAGACCTCTATAAGTAATAATGTAAGAGCAGACCTCTATAAGTAGTAATGTAGGAGTAGACTTCTATAAGTAGTAATGTAGGAGCAGACCTGGATAAGTAGTAATGTAGGAGCAGACCTGGATAAGTAGTAATGTAGGAGCAGACCTGGATAAGTAATAATGTAAGAGCAGACCTCTATAAGTAGTAATGTAAGAGCAGACCTCTATAAGTAGTAATGTAGGAGCAGACCTGGATAAGTAATAATGTAAGAGCAGATCTCTATAAGTAGTAATGTAAGAGCAGACCTCTATAAGTAGTAATGTAGGAGCAGACCTCTATAAGTAGTAATGTAAGAGCAGACCTCTATAAGTAGTAATGTAAGAGCAGACCTCTATAAGTAATAATGTAAGAGCAGACCTCTATAAGTAGTAATGTAAGAGCAGACCTCTATAAGTAGTAATGTAGGAGCAGACCTTTATAAGTAGTAATGTAGGAGCAGACCTTTATAAGTAGTAATGTTGTAAAAAGTTTTTTATGGCAGATATTGTTATTGTGGTTGTTTACCAAAGCTGCTGGTATGTTATTATACCTGTTTCTCTGGTTCTAGTTCTAGACACAGAATGGTTAAGAAGAAAAGTAGGTTTGGCCTCAACACAGGTAACACAATTAGGAAATGCCTCAGCAGTTCAAAGTTGAGACATTACCAAAACTACAGCTACTTGGTTGTCTACAGTAACATCAAGCCAGAAGATGTTTTAGCGCAAAGTATAGTCAGTGATATCACAGAACGTGTTTCATCTAAAATACATGAAGCTCCAGAGTTTTCATCGAACAAACAAAAAATATGGGAGCTTCCGGGACACCTAACGTGTAAAATACTACGAGAGCAAGACAGCACTGATATAAAGGTAGATTTACTGGTAAATGCTGCTATGTAATAAATACTATTAGGTCAGTTCAAAGGTAGCACAACTCCCTATTGATATGTTACTTAGATAACTCTGATGGAGCACAAAATGACACCTACGGCAAATATGAGAAATGGTGAATGGGACAGGTGTGATGCGTATTACTGTAACACAGGAAGTGTACGCGAGCATGTATCTAACAGTGAAATGTCTGTAACTTCTGCCAAACATAATCGCACAACTGAAGATCCTCTCTTTAAAGCTGAAAGAAAAAGACTCAAAAAAACTAAAGAGAGAGCACGACTTCGGAGGTACAAATATTCTTTGGCGACAGTTTTCTTGTCGTTGGTGGAATTAGTTGGTGCCAAGCTTATTGTGGGGCTCAGCACTTATTCTTATATAAAAAGCAAAATAGTGAATTATCAAATGAGATTGCTTGGTTCATAGATATTGCTGATTTGAATGGAAATTCTTCTCTACCTTTGTTTGAGTGTCATGTGGTTTATGGCGTACCTTCTAACGGAAAACTAAACATTACTATGTTTACTAAAGGTCTGTATGTTGTCACATTTTACTTGTGTAAGTTGCCTTCTTTCTTGTTTAGGCAACAGTAGCGGCCGATTATATTGTTCATGCTATATAATTGTTTTTGTAGAGTTTACTAAGTATAACAGGAAAATGCAAAATGTGACATCACGTCATTTAAAGAGATTTTATCATAGAAATGCTTACATTGGTGACGACATGTATTCTAATTTGGACTATGAAGTTTATGGCACTGAAACTGTTGAAAACCTCATATCTCAGCCAATCACAGCATCTCTTTCTGATTTGCTGGTTGCTCTAGCTAATCAGAACAAACGACGTGCTAAAAAATGGTAAATTAATTTTGGAGCAGTTGCCTTCCCGCTGACAAGATAACTCCAAAGATATGTTTGTGTCTGACATTCTGTTCGATTTATTTAGTGCAGTTGTAACAACACAATTGATATATATTTTACAAGGTCTATTTAAACAAAAAATTTTGAATGCTCTGTGAAATATTGATGTAAGTGTGCAAGTAAATTATTTTGCAATTTTCCCCATAAATTGAATAGAATCAACATTGCTCTTACGTGTTTACCGTACTAGTCAATTATTATTATTTTTTCTGTCAACTACTGACTTAATTTTTACTCGACAAAGTGAGGTATGTTAGTTCTTCTATAAAAAAGCAGTTAAACAACGATACCCATGCTGGGACTTTGTCGGAGTTGTGTCACCACATATATTGTAGTAGTGAAGCCAGTATTGATTCCAACTCCTCTACTACTTGTGATGACAAAAACTGGATCGCTTATGTAGACAAGCCCTTACATCCATGCTCTCATTTGAAACCCAAACCTGCTACGAAACCAGCTGCATCAGGATTTGTCTACCCTACATACAACACACAGTACTCTACCATTGTGATCAAACGTAGTGATGTTGACATGACAACACTTCTACTAAACTTTGGTGATAAATACAGAGAGTCCTACAGCACCCCCGCACCATCACTTTAGATCTTTCAGACAATCTTAAACCAACAGCTAGGAATAACAGATTATATTTGGTGATGGTTTCACATGCAGAAGACAACGATTTTGAGCATAACAGGTTTGCTGCATTTATTTTTTAGAAAGTAGAAGCTTTTAATATCAGCATTATTTGTCAAGATTTGTTTATTTCATTTCGAATTTACAGGGTGTACTGCACAGGAAACTGTATAGACGAGTATTCTATTGGAATTACAGCTATAAAAGATGGATATTTCTATGACTTGGTAAAACTGAAGTCATCGGTGTTATTTTGTGTCGGGTTCGCAAAATCTGTTGGGTAACAGTAATTGCCAGCAAGTACGTTTTTCTATTACGACATACAACCCCGAGTCCCTCATAACTTAGTTATAATACAGAGTACCTCATTAGTTAGTTATAATACAGAGTACCTCATTAGTTAGTTATAATACAGAGTAACTCATTACTTAGTTATAATACAGAGTACCTAATTACTTAGTTATAATACAGAGTACCTCATTACTAGTTATAATACAGAGTACCTCATTAGTTAGTTATAATACAGAGTACCTAATTACTTAGTTATAATACAGAGTACCTCATTACTAGTTATAATACAGAGTACCTCATTAGTTAGTTATAATACAGAGTACCTCATTAGTTAGTTATAATACAGAGTACCTCAATAGTTAGTTATAATGCATAGTACCTAATTACTTAGTTATTATACAGAGTACCTAATTACTTAGTTATAATACAGAGTACCTCATTACTTAGTTATAATAGAGAGTACCTCATTACTAGTATACCACTTCTGTTTTAATTATTTATCATTTTGTTGATTTGTTGGTTTGTTGGGTTTAAAAGCTTTATTTCACAGTTGCTTGACCTGTACACAGACACCTGTTGTTGAGTGCTTGGGAGCCGGCAAACGAAAACGAAAAGGTCCTGTTTGTGCTGGCTGGGATGTCGGCTCGTCAGAGCTCTATGAGCTGAGACAGGAGACAATCTGCAGTTACAACAAGCAGCAGCATCAGGTTAGAGTAAATAAAATATCAGTAGCACTGCTATTCTGCTTGCTGACAGGTGCTTGCTGACAGGTGCTTGCTGACGGGTGCTTTCTGACAGGTGCTTGTGTTAACTTTGGCCTTGCGCTTTGCAGGCTGTCATATCAGAGAAACTGCAGAGATCAATGAGCTGCGCTCTACACTGTGGTATATGTTTTGAAGAGCTCAATGACAAAGTGCTACACTCTGCCCTATTACCCTGCCAGCACTATTTCTGTAGTGAATGCTGGAGTGTGTACGTACACAATGCAGTGCGTGAAGGTGTGATACACATCAATTGTCCTGAGAATGAGTGTAAGAGAGAAGTCGACATAGTCTTTCTTATGTCTATGCTAAACTTCTCTACCTACTGTCTATATGAGCAGCACCTCACTGAGTTCTCGTTGTTTAGTCAAAGGAAGGCTGTCTGGTGTCCCTCCAGGAGGTAAGAACAAAGTCTACCTTGTACTCAGTAATTTCTTTGTAGTTGTCTTCTCTCTTTTATGAACAGACAACTTCTTGTTTTTTCAACAAAAGCATCAACAGATTAATAATAATTATTTATCATATTCTGCAAGATTTTTGTGTCTGTATTGATACAGGCGAGGTAGCAGGCACCTGCACTTCCCTCAGCTCAGTTCAGAGTCGGCAGGCTATGGTCAAGCACTTTAGGCGTCACTAACTAGTAGTGCTGGCCTGCATTGCTGGATCAAGTCCAACGCTGGACTGCGTAGCCTACTTGCTGGACTGTACAGAAGTGTAGGCCATTCTCTGGTCAGTGCTTTGTGTGGGAGTTTATGCTGGACCACAACTACAAGCTTGTTATTATTGCGGACTTCTAGTAATGCAATACAAGAGAGAGTGTGTGGATGAGAGTAATTGTATTCTTCTATTCTTCTGGATTGGCTACTCCAATTACTTTGATTTATTATGGAGCTTCAACCAGTATTTATACAAAAGGTTATGTAACCATTTCTTTGTTCCTTTAAGCGCAGCCTTAGATAATATAATAAAAGGTTTGGCTGGCTTACGCAAAATAATATATAAAACAAAGAGTGATTGTAGAGTAATTAGGATGTAGGGCTATGATGCATAGAATTGATAAAGTTACATAGAGTGATTATATATGGATCGTACAGGCCAGCATGTGCATGTATCCAGTCATGTTTCTTTGCTATATAATAGAAGGTTTTGTGAGCAGCAGGCCATACAAGCTCGCACTCCCTTGGCTGCGGTTAGTCACCTTTGTATTGGCTTGGCTTCCCCGCTCGACTTCTTTGCTCAACTTTGGCCAGTTTATGTTGCTGAGCCTTTGCTGAGGCCTGCCATGTGTTGAGGGTGACCGAACTCAGCAAGCATGTGTGGCTTTTTGGTTTAGGTTCTCTTCTCACTCCAAATGAATTACAAAACTGTCTGTTACATTCCGATAAAGATTGCTTGTGCCTGGGAAGTTCTTTCCTTGCAGCTCTTCTTTCACAACATGCAATTGGCTAAAATATTACAATATAACTGGTAGATAAAACCAGGGCACTGCATTCAAAAAATACAGCGCCATAGACATATACAATTACTCAAATGGGCGCATTAACAGCTACGCGCAAAACAGCAATAATTATATTTAATTAATAAGGTCAAGATGGCCGCCGGCGATTCCTAGTACGAGGTTCCTCACTGGTACTTGGCCAAGACGTCTCCAGAATCCGTTGGTATGCAGGCTCTCCAGGTTGCTAGGCATCCAGCTAACATCTTCTGTAGTTAAGGTAAGGCAACTCCTGGCGCATCTGGCCACTCACAATCTCTCACCGAAATCCATCACAGTATAAACCTTAGTGTCTCAGCTAGGGAAAATTGATAATTCATAGCAAGCTATCATAACAAATCTATACCATCAAATAGCAACCAGTCCCTTAGGGTGACAAGTCATGAAGGCAACTAAACAACGCTTCAGCGCTGTTACACAGTGGGTTTTCCAAGTGCTATACAGTGAAACGAAAAGTAGGTCAACGACTACTTTGGAGTTTCATATAGCTAGTGCAGGGCAACTATGTCAAAGCAAGTGTATAAAGAGTTTTTAACCCTCAATAAGATAATTCCAAAAGATAGGCAGAATAACATGGCCAAATTCCCCCATTTTACAACATTTAACGTGTCGTTTGGTAGTTTTACCAATTTTCTAAGTTAGTTACAGCTGTAGCAATATGGCCGGGTACAATAAAGTACAAAAATTGCATAGCAAAACAAAAAAAATGTTTATTTACCATTTAAATGAAGGTTTACAAAGTTTTTTTTTCTGAATTCCCCTATAAAAGCTGAAAGTGCCTATCCACCACTGCTTTTACTTTATTTGTAAGCCTAGGAGTTTTGACAGTAGCTGGAAGGGTAGTTTCAATGAACACATGTATATGAAGTACAGCAATAATAACTGGTAATATACACTCCCCATGAAAGTTATTGCTGTATATTATACAGCAATAACTTTTATCAGTTGCCTTAATGATTATCCTCACACTCTAAGGCCCTTAATTCATCTGTGAAACCTCAGTAACTCTCTCTTCCACGTACTGAAACTTGGTCTGAACAGAAGAGTTGGACCTTCCTATCACATGTAGATATGGTCTTTCCACCATGCTTTGTACATTCAGCCTAAAATATTACATTGTGGTTGTAGGCTACCCCCAAGAGCATGATCCATTTGATAAAAAGCTATGTTGCCGATTCACTTACTTGCGACCTTTTTCATCATTTTTTATATACGCTGCCTCGTGGTACAAAAACCAAACAGTTATGAGGTAATAATTGTGGCCTGCAATGTGTGAGTGGTCATGCCAGCAGACATAATGGAGAGTTGTTCTCAGCTTTTTAAGTTTCTCCTCAATGTAACAGCTGTATTTGTTTCCTTGCAAGTGACTACAACAAATATATACCAAATTTCTGTACTGCGCTGATGCGGCAACAAATGCCGAAAAATTTGCTGTCAGCAGTTTGAGTGTACTATCACACCTAATGTATATATATATAAATATACATATACTAGGCTGGATTACTAACCGCTTGCAGCAAGAGCCACTAGTGTTTCAGCCAACTATGCGAATCTATCACAATACTACCACTTCTATGATAAGGCTATGCTTATAAAAATATTGATTTTACAACAAAGCATTTCATTTCACTGCACACCTGTGAATGCGGCAGTTGATGACAGACTTTACTAATGGCATATCGAGGAATACCGGTAAGTAATAGTTTTTTTATACAACGTTTATTCTTATTAAACTTTTACTGCAATGTAAAACTCAATTATGCAATTATGATTTGATGTTACAGATGGTTTGAACTAGACATGAACTTTCTATTGTCATTTCAGGGATTGGTGGTGGGAGGAGCAAACCCTAACATTGTTGAAGACACCAGGAGAGGAAGAGAGCAAGAAGAGTTGGCTATGCAAGCTGTTGAAAGACAATTAGGTGTGATCATCATACGCAAACCTAACTGTGGTCGGGAAAACAGGCCAGATGGGAAAATAGAGGGGAATCCAGATATTCCGGTAGAAATTAAAAGTCTAAGACCAAATGGAAATAGAACTATTTTTCAGCTTGCAGCTGACCCATATCGCAATCTACCAGTTACAATAAGAGGAGGCTTGCTAGTTCCTTCTCCGGGGGTCAATGCACAACTACAAAGATACATGGCTTATTTTAATGCCCCTTACGGGTATTTGGGTGTTTACTTGGATAACGGAGTTACGCAAGAGATTCGAGTAATTCTAGTCCCCAGACAATAACCCCATAGACAGGATGAAACACCAGTAGAAATGGTGTTATACTGACCATTGAATGTATACATCAATATACATTCATAGACATTTACATGAAAAAAGTATAATATTGATGCTCTTTGTTAATTTTGCTGAAGCATCTGCATATGACAAATTTTATTGAATTTTCTATCCAATTTCATTTTCTCAATCCTCATAGACGTTGCATTAAAACTTTTTTCATTTTCTGTCAGTAGTTGTTTTCACTCAATTAAAAAGTTTACAATGATTGGATATATATGAAGTATGGCCAAACTGCTGCCAATTTCAGATTAATGATTAATAAAATGATTTAATATAGACTACTTTATACTAGCTTTGTCATTGTACAAAAGTGGGACAATTAGCTGAAAGTGACAGCACAAATCTGTTATTAGCTACTAGAATAATCTTTGAAATCGTGTCAAGTTTTCTGATTATTACAGAACGTTAGGCTAAAAGAAGTTGCATATAATCAATGTATTATCTTGCAGATCAGTTTTCAGCTGTACCTCATTCACTAAAACCAATTCACGGTTTTATCAGTCACCTGATAATGTAAACAGGTCAATGCTACCTTCCCTTGCTTTTAGCATTATTTACATGACTCCGGTAGTGAAAAGCTTCCTGACAAATGGTTTTTTTACTGCCACTGCCAAGTTGACAGAAAAACATGTCACAAAACACCCAAACTTATCTTCTACTATAACTACTACTGTGCAAGTGACTCTAACAATAAATGCAGACTTGCTGTGAAACAATTCTGAATTCTTGCAACTTTCCAACTTTCTGTGATTTAGAATTACAGAGATTGCGCTCCAACTTTAATGCTAACAACTGGGTCAGAATTTAGATTGATATTACAGATAAGAAAGTTTGCTCAATTATTTCATACCTGTCATGTTCAGAAAACAGAAGATACCTTGGACCAGTTGCTTTCACTATTTGCAACTAAGTTTGAGGGTTGAAAATGTAAAATTGTCTGGATGCATAATCAGACAATAAACAGGTTTTGAGTACAAAAACCGGTTGATGATGTAAATGGAAGATGAAAATAAATAAAAAACTATTGTAGAGGAATAACTAAAACAACACATACAAAGACAATGTAAAAACAATGCACTTTCTGAGCCCTCGCAATGTCTGGTTTTTGCTTGATGAAGGAAAGAATTAGGTTTTAATGAGATTTTAGGGGAAAAGTTGGCTTTCCAGGAGGTTTTAGAGAACTAGCGAATATTTATGAAGCAATAAAACTTGTACTAAAAGTTTCAGAAAGGACCCTGTCACATAGGTAATTATTTATTTATCAATCGTGAGTGGTCATCAAGCCAGCCGGCCAAAGCAAACTTTTATTGTAAGCAGTTGTTGAGCCAGTGAAGCATTAACGATGGTCAGCCATTAGAGCTTCGGGGAGTCCCCGTTTGATGACTGATTACATTGTAAGCAGAGAAGCCAATGCTGGGTGTATTGTAATTGTGTTGAAAGAGCAGATGCCTTGTAAGACTGGCATACTTGCTGTATACTATTACTTACTTATCTATTGAGCAAAATCTAAAAGTTTCAGAAAGTTTTTGGGAGGGTATTCAAATTTCAGAAGCTATCAGGGAGCTTAGCAGTTTTCAGGAGTTGAGAAAATCTAGTCTTAAAAATCAGGAGGGTCCCTGACAGGTCCGAAGACACGACAAGTACGGTTTGATGGTTGTTTGTATATTTGTTAAATACCTCGGCAGAAATATTTATCAGCTGTGAATGTTATATTGCCACAGGCGTGTTTGTGTGGTGGTACTTTTCATGACACCAGCATACTAATGTTATTTACCAAGGTCTCCCTGATAGCTTGCAGGGATGAGGCAAGCAAAAGTGAGCAATCAAATGAAACCGACATAGAGCGCACTTACCCTAATAACTATAACAGCAATAGAGTAGTTAATTATTGCACAATTCCTTGCTGGCCCTACAGCACTTTAGACCTACCCTGCATGACTATACCGTGAATAGTTAATAAGAGAAGATCTCCAAAGAGTTAAACAAGCAATCAACTTTTCCTGGTACGCAAAAAAGTTAGGTACCCTTTAGACCCCCTTTAGTGCTGTCATTTGATCGCGTTAATTAAAGAAAAAAAAACAATCATTTTAAAACTAAGAATATTTTTAAGATTATTCTCTCTTAGAGTAATCTTACTTTTGAAAAAATTAAAAGCATGAACTTATTGGAAATAATTATTTGATCAGGAGTTTTTACACCAAGCAATGATAAGATTGTCATCGCATTAGCTCATCATACCAAATAGCATAGACTAAAACAGTAGACAGTTTTCTTCCAATAATTTTTGGTGCAGAAATTACAGACCTCTATTTGTCAAATGATAATAGAGTGGAAGGTCAACGTCAAAATATTTGGCCAAATTTCCTAAAGGGTAAAAAAATGAACATGAAAAACACAGTGTTCCCCATTGTTGTTTCGTACATTGTATGGAGTTTAGGCTCAATAAAAACACCATTGACTACAAGTTGTTGATGGCATTGAAACAACTTATGGTCGCTGAAGTACGCTAAATAAACTCATGTTTTGTTACTCCAGAGTTACATATGATGTATTTGAACAGACTAATTAAATCAATTATGTTTGACAAAACTTGAAAACTTTCTTTATGATAATCAAATAAAAATAAATTAGTGATTACTAACTAATAATTAGTCAATAGTAAGCAGTAGCGGCGGCAGTAGCGGCGGCAGTAGCGGCGGCAGTAGCGGCGGCAGTAGCGGCGGCAGTAGCGGCGGCAGTAGCGGCGGCAGTAGCGGCGGCAGTAGCGGCGGCAGTAGCGGCGGCAGTAGCGGCGGCAGTAGCGGCGGCAGTAGCGGCGGCAGTAGCGGCGGCAGTAGCGGCGGCAGTAGCGGCGGCAGTAGCGGCGGCAGTAGCGGCGGCAGTAGCGGCGGCAGTAGCGGCGGCAGTAGCGGCGGCAGTAGCGGCGGCAGTAGCGGCGGCAGTAGCGGCGGCAGTAGCGGCGGCAGTAGCGGCGGCAGTAGCGGCGGCAGTAGCGGCGGCAGTAGCGGCGGCAGTAGCGGCGGCAGTAGCGGCGGCAGTAGCGGCGGCAGTAGCGGCGGCAGTAGCGGCGGCAGTAGCGGCGGCAGTAGCGGCGGCAGTAGCGGCGGCAGTAGCGGCGGCAGTAGCGGCGGCAGTAGCGGCGGCAGTAGCGGCGGCAGTAGCGGCGGCAGTAGCGGCGGCAGTAGCGGCGGCAGTAGCGGCGGCAGTAGCGGCGGCAGTAGCGGCGGCAGTAGCGGCGGCAGTAGCGGCGGCAGTAGCGGCGGCAGTAGCGGCGGCAGTAGCGGCGGCAGTAGCGGCGGCAGTAGCGGCGGCAGTAGCGGCGGCAGTAGCGGCGGCAGTAGCGGCGGCAGTAGCGGCGGCAGTAGCGGCGGCAGTAGCGGCGGCAGTAGCGGCGGCAGTAGCGGCGGCAGTAGCGGCGGCAGTAGCGGCGGCAGTAGCGGCGGCAGTAGCGGCGGCAGTAGCGGCGGCAGTAGCGGCGGCAGTAGCGGCGGCAGTAGCGGCGGCAGTAGCGGCGGCAGTAGCGGCGGCAGTAGCGGCGGCAGTAGCGGCGGCAGTAGCGGCGGCAGTAGCGGCGGCAGTAGCGGCGGCAGTAGCGGCGGCAGTAGCGGCGGCAGTAGCGGCGGCAGTAGCGGCGGCAGTAGCGGCGGCAGTAGCGGCGGCAGTAGCGGCGGCAGTAGCGGCGGCAGTAGCGGCGGCAGTAGCGGCGGCAGTAGCGGCGGCAGTAGCGGCGGCAGTAGCGGCGGCAGTAGCGGCGGCAGTAGCGGCGGCAGTAGCGGCGGCAGTAGCGGCGGCAGTAGCGGCGGCAGTAGCGGCGGCAGTAGCGGCGGCAGTAGCGGCGGCAGTAGCGGCGGCAGTAGCGGCGGCAGTAGCGGCGGCAGTAGCGGCGGCAGTAGCGGCGGCAGTAGCGGCGGCAGTAGCGGCGGCAGTAGCGGCGGCAGTAGCGGCGGCAGTAGCGGCGGCAGTAGCGGCGGCAGTAGCGGCGGCAGTAGCGGCGGCAGTAGCGGCGGCAGTAGCGGCGGCAGTAGCGGCGGCAGTAGCGGCGGCAGTAGCGGCGGCAGTAGCGGCGGCAGTAGCGGCGGCAGTAGCGGCGGCAGTAGCGGCGGCAGTAGCGGCGGCAGTAGCGGCGGCAGTAGCGGCGGCCGTAGCGGCGGCCGTAGCGGCGGCCGTAGCGGCGGCCGTAGCGGCGGCCGTAGCGGCGGCCGTAGCGGCGGCCGTAGCGGCGGCCGTAGCGGCGGCCGTAGCGGCGGCCGTAGCGGCGGCCGTAGCGGCGGCCGTAGCGGCGGCCGTAGCGGCGGCCGTAGCGGCGGCAGTAGCGGCGGCAGTAGCGGCGCTAGTAGCAGTAGCGGCGCTAGTAGCAGTAGTAGCAGTAAGTAGCAGTAGTAGCAGTAAGTAGCAGTAAATAGTAGTAGTAACAGCAGTAGCAGTAAGTAGCAGTAAGTAATAGTAGTAGCAGTAGTAGCAGTAAGTAGCAGTAAGTAGTAGTAGTAGCAGTAGTAGCAGTAAATGGCAGTAAGTAGTAGTAGTAGCAGTAAGTAGCAGTAAGTAGTGGTGGTAGCAGTATTAAGTAGCAGTAAGTAGCAGTAAGTAGTAGTAGTAGCAGCATTAAGTAGCAGTAAGTAGTAGTAGTAGCAGTATTAAGTAGCAGTAAGTTGTAGTAGTAGCAGTAGTAGCAGTAAGTAGCAGTAAGTAGTAGTAGCAGTAGTAGTTGTAAGTAGTAGTAAGTAGTAGTAGTAACAGTAGTAGCAGTAAGTAGCAGTAAGTAGTAGTAGTAGCAGTAGTAGCAGTAAGTAGTAGTAGCAGTAGTAGCAGTAAGTAGTAGTAAGTAGTAGTAGTAGCAGTAGTAGTTGTAAGTAGTAGTAAGTAGTAGTAGTAGTAGCAGTAGTAGCAGTAAGTAGCAGTAAGTGGTAGTAGTAGCACTAGTAGCAGTAAGTAGTAGTAGCAGTAGTAGCAGTAAGTAGTAGTAAGTAGTAGTAGTAGCAGTAGTAGCAGTAAGTAGTAGTAAGTAGAAGTAGTAGCAGTAGTAGCAGTAAGTAGTAGTAAGTAGTGGTAGTAGCAGTAGTAGCAGTGAGTAGTAGTAAGTAGTAGTAGTAGCGGTAGTAGCAGTAAGTAGCAGTAAGTAGTAGTAGTAGTAGCAGTAGTAGCAGTAAGTAGTAGTAAGTAGTAGTAGTAGCAGTAGTAGCAGTAAGTAGCAGTAAGTAGTAGTAGTAGTAGTAGCAGTAGTAGCAGTAAGTAGTAGTAAGTAGTAGTACTGGCAGTAAGTAGTGATTCCGCCATGGTTCGAAACTGACGTTTCGAAAATGAACCGTTCGAAACTCTTAAACCTCAAATCCCTAACCCCCGTCCCCAAAGAGTTTTGAAGTGCCCATTTCCGAAAAGTCAGTTTCGAATGGTTCGTACCCCGTAAGTAGTAGTAAGTAGTAGTAGTAGCAGTAAGTAGTAGTAAGTAGTAGTAGTAGCAGTAGTAGCCGTAAGTAGTAGTAAGTAGTAGCAGTAGTAGCAGTAAGTAGCGGCGGCGGCAGCGGCGGTGGCGGCGGAGCAGCGGCAGTGGTAGCGGCAGCGGTAGTAGTAGTGACTACTTTAAGAAAATACATAGTGTTAATTATTGTTTGTTGTATTTATTATTATTATCAGTTATTATTATCAATAATTGATAATGTGATTAATATTATAAACAAAAAATGATGTTAAATAATTATTATTATCATCTCTGTCATTTAGTTATTATTATTATTACCAACCTTGGACTAATATAAACAGTGATAGAATTGGAAAAAAATTGGTGGGGGTACTCTGCATGAAGTGGTGCAATGTCAACGCAGGAGCCGCACTCAGCCGCAGGTCGATCGTACGGCAAGTCGATTGCGTGTAACTCATTCATTTATTAGGTAGAGTATTGTATATGTATATATTTATCAGGTCAACAGCTATAATTAACTAGAGTTGAATGATAGGACATTATAAAATGATGAATGGTATGATACAAGAAGAAAATGTGACATAATAAAAGCAAAAATTATGACCATCCTACCTGCTCTCCTAATGATCGGATGATACAGTTCTCCACAACCTTAAATTATACCTTGAAGCAACCTGATACATGTAGCTGTGGAAATACAATGTTCCATTCTGTTGTTGGGTATGATTGGTTGGCACAGTGAGAAATTACAATGACCAACCAACTCCAAGCTGTTGTTGCATGGTATGTGTTAGCATTAGACAAAAGTGATAGATGTAGGAAATGAAATAAAAAGTTGCCCACTCCCTGTGTTGAAGTAAGATTAATGACAGGTGCAGGGGATTAAACCCAAAACAAAACGTTACCCACTACTAACTAAAATTCATCAAAATTATCGTCACAATCACATGTCAATGAATAGACCAATTTAATCTAGGGAATGTGCAAGGAGTTCTTGAAGAACATTGCAATGCATTTTGTGACAGAGTGAAGTAACATAAGAATCATGCAATTCTTTCACAGATAAACAACACAGAACCAGATTACCAGAAAAGGATTTTAATGTGCATAATAGTAGAGAATGTAAAAGTTATTGCAAGGGAGGTTAAAGTTATGGGTTAGAATTAGAGCTAGTCTGTAAAAGCCACCCACATTGATACTTACATTTCGTGGAGAAATCAAGTCAATGCTAAAGAAATAGTAGATAATGACTAGTACTAGCTTGAAGTAGTGAGTGAGAGCCATTTTCAATTTAATTTTTTATTTATACCTTCTTCATTTGTTGTTATAGTTAGTGGCAGCAGGCAGCAGGATATTATTATTATTACTCATCAAACTTTGTAATAATGATAACAATGATCATTTATTATTTGTATGTTATTAACTAAAGATTATTATTATGATATAACTAAAAGAGTATTATGATAATAATTAAAATAATTCTACTATATATTAAAACGATAAACTTAACAATAATTAAATAATAACATGGCAATAATAATAGTTCATAATATTTATTAGTTAGTGTTGCTGTTATTACCAGTAGGCAGCTGGTAGGTAGCAGCAGTAAATCTGATTTTTTATTATTAATAATACTAATATTACTACTAAAGCAGTAAGAAGTTAGAAGTTATTGTTGATTAGTGAAAAATAGTACTAATATTAATAACACACAAATAATAATAATAATTAAAAATAAGCACCACCATGAGATAAAAAAATGTTCATCATTCATATATTACATTTATATAGTAGATAAAGAACAATAATATAAAAATAGCAATTTTTAATAAAATATGTATTGTTATTCATGATTAATAATTAACTACATAAATAAGGATTAAATAAAAATATTAGTATTTGATTTATTAGTACAACTGCTAAAGTAATAACATTTATTATTAAATTATTAATAATAAATGAAGTGATTAATTTATTATGGTTATTATTATATAATATAAATCCATATAATTCATTTTATTAATAATATTATTACTATAATTTATTGTTAGTAGTAGTAGTAAAACTTAGTAGCAGCTGAGTGAGACAAGCAACAACAACAGCTGATCTCATCATCTCATTCTCAACATCAACAAAAACAGCAGTGAGTGAATGATTGACACACTGCTGGTGGAAATCTATCCAACTTTACTACAAAAAAATGTTTACCTATTGCCTGATTTGGCAGTTGAAGTGAAATAACTAAACAAGGTTCTCCCATTGCTTGTTCTTTTCATGTTGATAAAAGTGAATGACTGAATGAACTAGCTACTTCTACTACTAAATTTTTTGCTAACTTACAACCGCGAATGACAAGGGAGCACACTGTTATTGGACAGCATTGTCTTGACTGACCAATAGTTAAACAGTAAATGTGTAACAGCGAGCCAATTTACATCCATTTGTTACTCACTACCATGGCAACAGAACTTTGATATCGGCATTGAACTATATGTGTTTCAATGCCTCGCAATCGTGTTTTATAGCGTTGTTTGGATGCGTTTTTGTGTGCAAATTGGTGGGGGTACGTTTTTCCCAACCGTCCCCAGTAAAATGTTGGTGAGGGGACGCCGTACCACCGCGTACCACCACAATTCTATCACTGAATATAAATAGCGATTGTTCATGATGTTGTTGTTTCCATGTTGGGTAATTGTCTTTTACTTATTACTCTGCATTTCATAAACATCAGAGCTGTGACAAAACACGACTTTCATGACTCAAATCAATTCATTTGAACTTTCCTTCAAATCAAATCAAATTTTTACAAGTGAGTAAAACATATTTGGAACAAATGTTTCAATTCATCACTGAAAGTATTTGAGATAAAATGAAAAAAACCTTCAGCTTTTAATAGGCTGTCTGAACCAATTGACCCAGATTTAGATAACAATGTGTGATTAGCTGGCCTGTAGAAAACAATATTCCAACTTGATTACTTTCGCGAACTTGCATTTTCCTTTGTAAACTTTCGAGTGGAACTTATTTATTGGTATGCCGACTGATATATATTATCATTTAAATTCCAAACCAGTGCTTAGACTAGCCAAATGAATTAGCCAGTTCCATGCAATAGATAAATTGTACACCCAGTAAACAAAACAATCAACCACCACAGGTTATACCTTTCTAAAATTCTTTCATTGCCAAAATGCTGTCTTTGTGCTAGCCTATTGCTAATAGTATCACTCACATACCAACACCAGCAATGATTGTATTGTTACTGACTGTGACCCCAAAAGTTGTCAGTGAATGATTTTAGAATTAGTAAAAAGTCGGGCATCATTATACGACCTACTAATAGTATAATAAATAAGAGATCTAATTATTTTTAATCCCATTCTGAAACATAATACTAATGTACAAATGTTGTAAACACTTTTTTGCGGCAGATATTATTAGTAGTAATATATGAGCGGATCTCCCTACCAAGTGTTTTTTTGTGGATTAGATCTTGGAGTTGAGGCAATGGGTTACGACGTTGGATGAATTCGCCGAGTTTATATTGTATTTTACTTGAGGGGCATTTGAGTGGCATTTGAATGGCATTTAAGTGGCATTTGAGTTTTGATTATTTTTTTACTTAATTTGAACTTATAGATTTTGAATGTATGACATTTAAGTTTTGATAATTCTACAGATACATCTACACTGAATAAATCCGATGATTAAAAATGAAACAATATGTGAATATATACATTTATTGTATAATAAGTAGGGATACATAAAGAGAACATGTTAAATATTGTGAGCTTGAAATAGTTCCAATATCATTTCAAATGAAAAAGTGGATGATGAGAGATTTTCATCCGTTTGTATGTATCTACATATATCTGATTGAAAATGATATAATAACTCAGTAGTCCATTGTATTGAAATCAATTTTTGAGTGAGCTCTTTATTCTACACCTTTCTTTGACAAAAAAGAGGTTTTTGGTGAAATATTTTTTCATTTCATTCAATTTTCATTAATTTTTTGCAAAAAGAAATCATTCTCTAAATGGTTAAATTTCATCTAATTGTACAAATTTACAAAAAAAGGAGAATGTAATAAAATAGATATCATAATAGAGTGTAATAAGTTGAATATATAGAGTTAAAGTCTATAAAAACTTTTTAATTTGTAAAGTATTTGATGACTTTACAAGAAATATCATCACATTCAGGTTCAATGATGATGAGAAGATTTTCTTCAAGCTTAAGTTTACTATTTTCCGATATAGACAGAGAAAGTTTTGAAAAACCCTCCAAATCATTATAAATAAAAACTCTATAAATCGACGGTGTTGAATTTGTAATTGATACTGAATTGTTTTCGCATATGATGTATCTATCACACACACAATCAGTAGTAGTTTCGATTTCTTCAGAATTGTATATAGTAGAGTTTGTAGGGCTTGGCTGTTCCAAAATTAAATCGACTAAGCCCAGAGCTTGTGGAAGAGATGGAATTGATGGTGATAAAGCTGGAACTACTGGCTTGTTTGTAGTTTTTGTCGATGTTGAAGTTGTAGTGGTTGTCATCGTCATTGTCTGCGGAGTTGTGGTGATTTTTGTCGTTGTATGTGGAGTTGCAGTGGTTGTTGTTGAAGTTGTTCTTCGAGTCGTAGTTAGTAATCCCTCATCGTATAAACGGATGTAATTTAAAGCTTCAGCGGTTTTGCAAACAAAGTAGTGTTGAGGCCACATATCATGAGTGTCACAGCTTCTACGTAGGTGAGCAGGTTCCATGAAACATGTGAGTCTAAGCATACGATATTTTAAGTTTTTTCTTAAAATACGAGTTACTGAATCAACCGCTTCCATATTAAGAATTCCCTGAAAACATCCAGACGCGCTATGAGATAAAGTGAATGGTTTAATCTCTGTTACAAGACAATAACCGCTTAGGATTGGGAATAATAGGAGATAGATGCAATATCTCATTTTTTTATTCAGAGAGAGACTTTTAACCTAGTTTATGCTTTCATCATCTAGAGTTAACTGTCTTGCATTTCGGTGGTCTTTGGTTAATATGCTTCAACTAAAGCTCTATATATATAACCTTGGGATTGCATTTGTCTTTGGTATCTCCTTGACATGTGATACTGATGATAATCTTGTTTTGAACAGACTTCAAACTTTCAAAACTCGA
This sequence comes from Cryptosula pallasiana, assembly GCA_945261195.1. Classification (NCBI taxonomy): domain Eukaryota; kingdom Metazoa; phylum Bryozoa; class Gymnolaemata; order Cheilostomatida; family Cryptosulidae; genus Cryptosula; species Cryptosula pallasiana. Next base: position 11,354,163 of record OX183132.1, read on the forward strand.
AAATGACAAATTTACACCTTCAATACCATTGATGTTAGTGATGATAGTAGCTATTTTTGGCTCCTCGTTGGTCAAACGATTGCATTCCACACATGCAAAGTTGGTTGTCTCAAACTCTTCTGTTGGTGGACAAATCAAACGTGAGGTGTTGTATTCAAATACACATAATTCATCATTCCAAAATAGTTTTGTATTTTGAGTAAGACCTTCCGTATTATTTTTAACCCCTATTGCGCATTCCTCCTGATTCAGAGTGTATTTTGTTGGTGTATTGCAGGTCAGGGTATCTGTAGGCTCCTTGTTGATCGAATGATCGGAATGAGCGCATTGCATGCATGCAAATTTGAATGTCTCAAACTGTCTTCTTATTGGACAGATCACACGTCTGCTGTTGTATTGAAATGCACATAAACCCCCATTTCGATATACTTTTGTATTTTGAGTAAGTCCTTCCGTATTATTTGTAATACCCATTTCACATTCCGCTTGATTCAAAACGTATTTTGTTGTAGTATCACAAGGCACAGAATCTGTAGAAGTTGTGTCCTTGCAGATCCAAGAAGCGCTTTGAGGGATGAAAAAACCACAATATAATAAGTCGGGAGGGTAGAGTCGCACACAGTTTTTTCCATTTTCATCTTTATATCGTATAGTCCTTTCGGAAGGTGAAAAAACCAAGACATCATTTTTATCCATAGCTCCGGCTATACATTCATCAATTTCGTTGGTATAGAATACTCCACTAACATTGGGAAATGTTAGTGCCAGTAGCAAGATAAATACGCAGCTCATTTTTTAAAATGTTTTCGCTTTCAGTGTTGAAAGTTGAATACTTTCTTTCTTGATGTTTTTTCTATTTATATGTAAGCGGCTAGCGGCTTGTTCAGCTCTCTCAACCGATTTTGAAGATGTGAAACAATCTCATCAAAGTGGTTACCAAAATGTAAGTATGGTTCCAATCGAGATTGAGACAAAAGAACATGTGTTTCTGTCCAGCGAAATGAAGTCAAACCTCTTAAAATCGAAATATCTATCAAATCACCCAGTTCAGCATCTTTCAAACATTGCTTTATATCAATCAGTTCGATCGCTCTTTTGAGATCTTCAAAATCTATCAACTTGGCTTGCGGACAGCATACTTTTGGATCAAAGCTCCTAGAACAGTTTAAGCATTCGAGAGGATTTGCTCTTGAAATACAATTACAGCTCAAAAGCATGCTTTGTATTGATTTACGAACTAGATTGAATCCTAACACAAAATAAAATACTTCTTCGGTGATGAGTTGAACAAAAAGAGGATTCGAACGCTCTAAAGGAATGTGTTCAAAATGAGCCCTTATGAACTTAGGAACAAAATCAGCCAATGTACCAATTGACTTGAATCCTTGAGTTTTTCCACTCATGTTTCTGCTGTAGTTCAGAGATAAATGAAGCAACTTTTTTGTAGCAGTTCTTTTATGAGTCTTCAGATATATTTGTCGAATCAATAGTTATTATCGGGTTGACTGAGTCTTCTTTTTCATCAAGAGTGTGAGCGTATGGATATCCTTCTGCTATCGCAAGTAATTTATCCTTTAGTCGTTGATAAGCCAGTTTGCTCTGACTAGTAGGTAATAGGTAGGGATTTAATCGTGCTCTCAAATTTGTTAACAAAAAGGGAGACTTCAAATCATCAGTGGAAAGATCCAAAAAAGCATTAATCCATTCATCATGCACCAAAAAACCCATTTTAACATTTTTCAAAACTTGTCTTCTATCAATCCAGTCGATAGCATCACCCAATTCTTTTTTGGTAGGTGTAGCACCTTCAACCATTTCAGCATATCTTTTACAAGTGATACATTCGTCATCAACGTGTGAACAGTAACAGTTTAGTAGCGATAGATTGGTTGCTTGCTTGTAAAAACTTCCTCCTAGTACACAGTATACACATTCCTCCGTAAAATAAATCCTCAACATTTCATCAGAAACCTCAGCCAAAAAAGTCCTAGGTCCTATAGCATCGGAAGCTTCTTGGTGAGCAAAGTCTTCAACACGTAACATATTTGTTGTTATTCCGTTAAATTACAAAACGCGAATGATACGTTTTCAAATTGAAACACCTATTTAATCATTCATTACTTTTTCTTTTTTTGAGGTTAATTGTTATGCTAGCTCATGTAGATCTTCATAAATGCTTTAATTTCAACCTGACAACCATCGATTGGGCAAGGTTTTACTTCTGATGAGCATTCAGTAAGTGCTTTTTCCTTACACTCACTACAGTAAATGAGATGACCACATGGAAGAGAGATATGATTTGCAATTACTTTTTTTTCATGCGTCTCAGACACACATTGAGCGAGTTTGCTTTGCTTAGTCTGATCTTTATCTTTTTTTAACGAATCAATTGATTTAGCATCATTTTTTAACAGTGTTGACGAATTCTCAACAGTTGTAAAATCATTTTCAAAAATATGTAAGGCGTCAATCATAAAACCTATTCGCTCAAAAGGTTTTCCATTTAACACTAAAACTTGTTCGATATCGTTTTGACTGTATCCTAGTTTTTTGCAAATAAGTTTCATTTCTTCGGTGTCATTGTTGTGCGTTATTTGTTTTACTTTTTCTCGATATTTTTCAACCCGTCGCTTACACCTTTTGCCTTTTTCCGTTCGCATGTAAACATCCTCAACATACTCTTCACCTTTACTCCCGAGTAAAAAATAACAGTCTGGGAACCATCGACAGTGTTCCTCCCACGGTAGATCACTCTCTTCCCATTCTTTAAGTTCACCTGAGCAAAAGAAGCATTTTACACTATCTCCGAACTTAGTATAGTAGAAACCTGCATTGGAAAGGAGTTTCATGGAGACTTTACCCTTCCATTGTTTGAAACTGTCTTCTCTAGATGTTTCAGTAGCAAAACGTGGTGTATCAGCACGATCAATTGATATACCTAGAGGTAATACTTCTGCAGTTAAATCTCCTCTTCTGGTCTTTTGTTCTTCCATCGTATAACTTTTGACAATTGAGATGTTTTTCATTTCATCTGCAAGTAGTTTCCTAGGTCTATACAGACGATTGTGAGTGTTAAATCCTCTAACAAATCGACAAAACGGAAAACTTTTAGCGTGTTCTTTCATCGGATGTTCATCTTCATCCTTCCAGTTTAGTAATACCCCTTGGCAAAAAACACATCGAACAGCGTTGTCTTTTTCAAGGTTATAGAAACCAGCTGCAGCCATGTTTTCACCACAATGTTTACCTACTCGTCTCCAATTTGTAAGAAATGATTTTCTTCGATAACTTTCATCAAGCATTAAAGCCTCTCTTTCATAAAAAGAGAGTTCATTGTAAATGAACTTGAAAAAGTCCGCTGGGGAAAGTTGCGCAATAGTTTTTTGTAATTTTAATGACAAAAGACTACAGTGATTATCCGGATAAGTTGCGACGACATAAGTGATTGCAGTGGTATCAGGAAAATTTCGTTGTAAAAACAACGACGAAGTAACGAGTAAACTATCATCTATCCATTCGGTGCAGTCTTTAGTATTTTCAAAGCAATTCCGAGTTTTTCGCATTTCTTTTTTTTCATTATGAATAGTGTTTGCTACATATCTGTTGTTTGTTACTCGACACATTATTTATATATAATACAAGTAGTAGCTTCAGTTATTACTCAAGTTGAAGTTTTGTTGGAAAGTTCTTTCCTTTTGATCTAGTTCGTTGTTATTCTAAAAAAAATGATAATGCTTTATAGCAAAAAAATAAAAAAAGACTAAGGTTTCAATTTTTTTTCAATATACTTGAATTGATTACTATTGTAATAGAATGTAAATACTTACATCAGAAATGAAGACTTGTCTTTCTTTTGAATTAAAATGAATGATATTCCTAGCAGTTTGAACTTGAGAGCTGCTTTCTATAAAATTCGGATGAAAAAGGAGTACTTTTTTCATTTTGAAGCCCTGAAATAATAAGAATAAACATAATTAAAACTTACATACAGCATTTTTTGATATCTTAAATAGTGAATAATCTTGTTTTTTGTTCAGAAAATGTCTTCACGCTTAAATTGATTACAATTAAAACCAAATATAAATACTTACATCACAAATGAAGACTTGTTTTTCTTTGAATTAGATGAATTATATACATAGTTGTTTGAACTTCAGCTGTTTCCTATGTAACTCAAATGATGAAGAAGGAGGGTTGTAGTAGATGATGATGTAGCAGATCTTCTTCCTTCAGTTACTAACGATGAAGTGAATGCTTTCTGTATGAAAACAGTGCTTCTTATATAGCTTAAGTTGCACTGCTATGAATCAGCATTATTTTCACATGAATGGAAACCGTTGCTTTCGCGGGAATAGAAAGTTTATTTTCCCGCGAATACAAACCAATGCTTTCGCGGGAATCAATATTTTATTTTCACGCGAATGGAAACCGTTGCTTTCGCGGGAATAAATATTTTATTTTCACGCGAATACAAACCAATGTTTTTGCGGGAATAGATAATTTATTTTCACGTGAATGGAAAGCGTTGCTTTCGCGGGAATAGAAATTTTGTTTTCCCGCGAATACAAACCAAAGCTTTCGCGGGAATCAATACTTTATTTTCACGCGAATGGAAACCGTTGCTTTCGCGGGAATAAATATTTTATTTTCACACGGATGGAAACCGTTGCTTTCGCGGGAATAGAAATTTTATTTTCCCGCGAATACAAACCAAAGCTTTCGCGGGAATCAATACTTTATTTTCACGCGAATGGAAACCGTTGCTTTCGCGGGAATAAATATTTTATTTTCACGCGAATACAAACCAATGTTTTCGCGGGAATAAATAATTTATTTTCACACGGATGGAAACCGTTGCTTTCGCAGGAATAGAAATTTTATTTTCCTGCGAATACAAACCAAAGCTTTCGGGGGAATCAATACTTTATTTTCACGCGAATGGAAACCGTTGCTTTCGCGGGAATAAATATTTTATTTTCACGCGAGTACAAACCAATGTTTTCGCGGGAATAAATAATTTATTTTCACACGGATGGAAACCGTTGCTTTCGCGGGAATAGAAATTTTATTTTCCCGCGAATACAAACCAAAGCTTTCGCGGGAATCAATACTTTATTTTCACGCGAATGGAAACCGTTGCTTTCGCGGGAATAAATATTTTATTTTCACGCGAATACAAACCAATGTTTTCACGGGAATAAATAATTTATTTTCACACGGATGGAAACCGTTGCTTTCGCGGGAATAGAAATTTTATTTTCCCGCGAATACAAACCAAAACTTTCGCGGGAATCAATACTTCATTTTCACGCGAATGGAAACCGTTGCTTTCGCGGGAACAAATATTTTATTTTCACGCGAATACAAACCAATGTTTTCGCGGGAATAAATAGTTTATTTTCACGCGAATAGAAACCGTTGCTTTTGCGGGAATGAACATTTTATTTCCACGCGGATAGAAACCAATGCTTTCGCGGGAATAAAACAATTATTTCAATAGGGATGAAACCGTTGCTTTCGCGGGAGTAAAAAAAACAATTTTCACGCGAATAAAAAACCAAAGCTTTCGCGGGAATATCGCGTGAAAAAACTGCTGAGTCATAGATATATTATAAAGAAGGTTTCATAGGGTTAATTAGTACAGCTTTAGCTATTTAAGAACCAGTGTTTTCACACAGAAAGCATCCAGTTCTATAATAGCTAGCAAGGAAGCAACATCTACACACCAACTACTACATTTACTTGAAACTATAGAAAGACTTTCAGTCAAAAAGGTGAGAATCACTAAATAATTCTTTAACATATATTGATAGAAAACTTCAACTAGATTTGCTATAATACTTCAAAAAGTTAATTTTATGTTTTAATATTTTGTTCTTATTAATAAAAGATCAAATAGTTTCACCATAATGCATCAGAAAAATTATTTTGGTTTTGATCATGTGTTTATTTTATAAATATCTAGTTAGTTTATTCTTTTCAAATATTTTTCAAATTCCAACCATCTGTTACATATTTTTTACTCTCTTTTCAGTTCCAACATATTAATAAAATATCAAATAGTTTCACCATAACACATCAGAAAAATTATTTTTGGTTTTGATTATGTGTTTATTTTATAAATATCTAGGTAGTTTATTCTTTTCAAATATTTTTCAAAATTCCAACCATCTGTTACATATTTTTTTTACTCTCTTTTCAGTTCCAACTTTTCACTGAACGCTCTGAATATGAATGAAGACCGTAATACCTCATTTCTCTCAACATTCGAACTATACTCCGATGATAAAGAAAATATCCCTCCCGATTCACATATAATAAAAAGGAAACTGAAAACAGTTCGACCAAAGCCATGGGATTCGGATAGAAATAAAACGATTGACTATGCTTGGACTTTGAAAGCACCATCTCTTTCTCATCTTTCCTGCTTGTCAAAAAATGCTGCTAGTTTGCTCAATTCTTGCGATACCAATGACAGAGTAATGATTGGAAGGTTTCAACCACTTCACTTAAATCAAACACCATCACTTCTTGAGATAATTTCCATCGAAAGACCAGCTGAGGATGTATATAAAAACTTATGCATTATCCGCTACAATGTCGAAACATTTGGCAACAGGCGACAAGTGAGATCCATGGTGAGAAATGAGGATTATAACAAATTAGCTCCAACACAACCGGATGTTCCAAAACTGGTGGTTTTTATGGGATTCGATTCAGACAAACATCCAATCTTTCACCCTATCAACTTTCCATCCAATATTTCCCTTGAGGGAGCTAAACAGCTAAGTAGATTAATAAAAAAAAAACACCTAGTCAGTTGATCAGTATGGTTCGTATCGCAACACTCTCTCAATTTGCTGTTGGAAGTGTAATCAGTTTTGAATCTCCTCAAATATCAACTCAGTTAACATTACCTAACGGAGAAGTGGTGATGGATGCGCTACTGGTAAACTACAGATGTTTGCAATACGACGGTTTGATGATGGGAGTTCTATATATACCTGAAAAACATGCTAGCGATGTCAAACGAATTGGAACAGGAGTCATACTTGTAAGAAATCGTGAAGTTAGTAGATTTGGTTATCATCGACATGATATAATCACATTCACAGCATTACAAGCGATAGAAACGGCTCAAAACCTATCCAACAAACTTGATGATTCCAACCAGATGAAGTACTTTACTACAGATGAGGTTCTTGAGAACAAGGTCTTAGTGCTTTCAATGGGAGCGGGAAACACATCTTCTACATCTTTGAGAGAACCAACACCCCCTGGTGAAAACTATATTCAAGAAAAGCAAGTCAGACAACACAACCTAGTGAGTGTTTTTTATTTAATGTAAACTAACTGATATAAGTAATACTTCCAATTAGATAGAATTTATTTATAAAGTAATTGTTTTTTTGTTTTGCTTTAGATAGAAGAGAGAGAATCAAAAACACTTGATGAAAATCATGCTCAAGAAAAAACAAACCGAACAATATAACTTGGTGAGTTACTTCCCTTTACTATATAATGTTAACTAACCAATGTAAAAAGAACTATAATTCAAATTCATGTAATTATTTTACATTTTTGTTTAATCATCCTATACTAATACATAACTTTTTATTTTAGTTCATTATGGAATCAAAAGTACATAGAACAGAAGTCTTCCTTCCTAAGTTATAACATCAGTACAACAATAGATACATACAAATGGATGAAAATCTCTCATCATCCACTATTTCATTTGAAATGATATTGGAACTATTTCAAGCTCACAATATTTAATATGTTCTCTTTATGTATCCCTACTTATTATACAATAAATGTATATATTCACATATTGTTTTATTTTTAATCATTGGATTTATTCAGTGTAGATGTAGCTCCTCTCTCCTCTCTCTCTCTCCTCTCTCTCTCCTCTCTCTAAAGATAACTAATGCTTCCCTTTCTCCTCTCTCTCAAGATATCATATGAGTAGGAATTAAAAAATTTATCAAAACTTAAATGTCATACATTCAAAATCTATATACCCTATGAGTTAGAATTATGTATACAATTATGTAAAAAATTATCATAACTTACATGCCATACATTCAAAATCTATATACCATATAAGTTCAAATTAAGTAAAAAATAATCAAAACTCAAATGCCACTTAAATGCCACTCAAATGCCACTCAAGTACCCCTCAAATAAAACACAATATAAACTCGGCGAATTCATCCAACGCCGTAACCCATTGCATAACCCCAGATAATGACCCCACAAAAAAACACTTGGTAGGGAGATCTGCTCATATATTACTACTATTATTATTGTTGTTGTTGTTACCAAAGCTGTCGGTATGTTATGATACCTCATTCTCTGGCTTTAGTTCTAGACACAGTATGGTTAAGAAGACAAGTAGGCTCGGCCTCGACACAGGTAACACAATTAGAAAATCTCTCAGCAGCTCAAAGTTGAGACATTACCAAAACTACAGCTACTTGGTTGTTGGCGGTGACCTCACAAATTTTGATCCTTGCGCTCAAAATGTGATTTGCCGTGTCACTGGAATCATTTCCTCCGAATCCTCTGGAGCTGCGGAGTTTTCATTGAACAAACGACGGAGATGGGAACTTCCCAAACACTTGAAATGTAAAATACAAGAGGAGCAAGACAGCACTGATGTTAAGGTAGGTTTTCCTGTTAAATTTGTATTATGAAGTGAATAATATTGTCAGTTCAAAGGTAGCACACCTCCCTATCAATTTGTTATTTAGATAACTCTGATGGAGCACACACTGGAGCCTACTGTAAATTTGAGAAGTGGTGAATGGGACACGTGTGATGCGTATTACTGTAACACAGGAAGTGTACGTGAGCGTGTGTCTAACAGTGAAATGTCTGTAACTTCCGCCAAACGTGGTCGCACAGCTGAAGATCATCTCTCGAAAGCTGAAAGAAGAAAACTCAATCAACTAAAGAGAGAACACGACTCTGAAGGTAGTAATATTATTGTCACAAGTTTTTACTTGTTTGATGGTCATGTATTAGTTGGACACAGTCAATGGTGGAAATACAACACCACTACTGGAAGTAAAAACTGTTTGGTTTACTAACTCGCACTGTTTGATTTATAGAAGATGCTGACTTGGACAAAGATTTTGCTCCACCCTCATTTGAGTGCCATGTGGTTTATAGCGTACCTACTAACGGAAAACTAAACAAGACTATGTCTACTAAAGGTAACTTTTTTGTGTAGGTTGTCTTGCTGCTTATTTAGGTAACAATATACTAGCCATCATTTATACTGAGCATACGGTTGTACTTATAGGGTTTACCAAATGTAACAGGAGCATACAGAATGTAACTTCAACATCTTCAAAGAAATTCCGTCACAGACATGCGTATACTGATGATGATCTGTTTTTTGACTTGGACGAGAATGTTTATGGCGCTGAAACTAATGAAAACCTCACAACTCGGCCAATTACAGCATCTCTTTCTGATTTGCTGGTTGCGCCAGTTAATCAGAACAAACGACGAGCTAGAAAATGGTAAATAAATATTGGTTTAAAGTAGTTACCTTCTTGTGGAGAAGATAACTCCAAAGATGTGTTTGTCGTTGTCGAGTTACTGAGTCAAATTGTAACAATTCAGTTGACAAATGTTTTATAAAGTCTTAAAAAACGGCCAGTTTTTCAATGTTTTGATAAATATTTATATATAATTTCTGAATATAACTGTTTGCCATTATAAATTATATAGAATGAACATTGCTCTTACGGCCCTAGAATAACCACAATCTTGCTCGCAGAGCCGTATTTTACTTTTTTCAGTCAACTACAGATTGAATTTTTGCCCGGGAAGATGAGGTGTGTTAGTTAGCCATCACATAAAAAGGCAGTAAACGACTGCTTTTGTGCTGATACTTTGTCGGAGTTGTGTCACCACCCCTGTCTGTATATATTGTAGTAGTGAAGCCAGTATTCATTCCAACCCATTTACTACTTGTGATGACAAGAACTGGATCGTTTATGTAGACGAGCACATGCATCCACGCTCTCATTTGAAACCCAAACCTGCTACGAAACCAGCTGCATCAGGATTTGTCTACCCTACGTACAACACACAGTACTCTACCATTGTGATCAAACGTAGTGATGTTAACTTGACAAAACTTCTACTAAACTTTGGTGATAAATACAGAGAGTCCTACAGCACACCCCGCACCATCACTTTAGATCTTTCAGGCGATCTTGGAGCAACGGCTAAGAATGAAAGACTATATTTGGTGATGGTTTTACAAGCGGAAGACAACGATTTTGATTGCTACAGGTTGGTTGTGATTTTATTAAAAAAATGGAAGTTTTTGAATCTTAGCATTATTTGTTGAGAACCTGTCTGTTTTATGTTTAATTTGTAGGGTGTACTGCACAGGAAGCTTTATAGACGAGGAATGTACTGGAATCGCTGCCATAAAAGATGGACACCTCTATGACTTAGTGACGCTCAGGTCTTTAGTGTTATCTTCCGTCGGATTCGAGCTACCTGATCGGTAAGATTTATTGCGCGGAAGTATTCATTTAACTGCTGCCATTTATAACACCGAGTCCGTTATTGCTTATTTATAATTATTATTTTACTATTTTATTGTTTGTTGATAAAAGTTTTTATTTCACAGACACTGGACCTCTACATCGGCACCTGTTGCCAAGTGCTTGAAAGCTGGAAGACGCAAACGAAGAGGTTCTGTTTGTGCTGGCTGGGATGTCGGCTCGTCAGAGCTCTATGAGCTGAGACAGGAGACAATCTGCAGCCACTACAAGCAGCACAAGGTATGAGTGTACACACAAGCGGCAGCATCCCCCCCTCTCTCCCGGCTAACAAGTGCTCGTCTTAACAGGATTTTATGTTAACTTTGGTCCTTTGCTTTGTAGGCCTGCACATCACGGAAACTGCAGAGATCAATGAGTTGCGCTCTACACTGTGGTATATGTTTTGAAGAGCTCAATGACAAAGTGCTACACTCCGCCCTACTACCCTGCCAGCACTATTTCTGTAATGAATGCTGGAGTGTACATGTACACAATGCAGTGCGTGAAGGCGTAATACACATCACTTGCCCTGAGTATGAGTGTAAGAGAGAAGTCGACATAGTCTTTCTTATGTCTATGCTAAACTTCTCTACCTACTGTCTACATGAGCAGCACCTCACTGAGTTCTCACTATTTAGTCAGAGGAAGGCTATCTGGTGTCCATCCAGGAGGTAAGAACCAAGTCTACCTTGTACTTGGTAGTTTCTTTGTAGTTGTCTTCTCTCTTTTATGAACAGACAACTTCTTGTTTTTTCAACAAAAGCATCAACAGATTAATAATTATTACTTATCATATCATTTCAATTTATAGATGCTGTTACTATTTATACTTGTTGTTACTATTTATAGTTGTTGTTACTATTTATAGCTGTTGTTACTGTTTATAGTTTTTGTTACTATTTATAGCTGTTGATACTATTTATAGTTGTTGTTACTATTTATAGTTTTTGTTACTATTTATAGCTGTTGTTACTATTTATAGCTGTTGATACTATTTATAGCTGTTGATACTATTTATAGTTGTTGTTACTATTTATAGCTGTTGATACTATTTATAGTTGTTGTTACTATTTATAGTTTTTGTTACTATTTATAGCTGTTGTTACTATTTATAGCTGTTGTTACTATTTATAGCTGTTGATACTATTTATAGTTGTTGTTACTATTTATAGCTGTTGTTACTATTTATAGTTTTTGTTACTATTTATAGTTTTTGTTACTATTTATAGCTCTTGTTACTATTTATAGCTGTTGTTACTATTTATACTTGTTGTTACTATTTATAGCTGTTGTTACTATTTATAGCTGTTGTTATTATTTATAGTTGTTGTTATTATTTATAGTTGTTGTTACTGTTTATAGCTGTTGTTACTATTTATAGCTGTTGTTACTATTTATAGCTGTTGTTACTGTTTATAGCTGTTGTTACTATTTATAGCTGTTGTTACTGTTTATAGCTTTTGTTACTATTTATAGGTGCTGTTACTATTTGTAGCTGTTGTTACTATTTATAGCTCTGATCACTATTTTTAGCTACTATTACTATTTGTAGCTGTAACAAAGTTCTACACTGCGATGACAAGCTGGCAGCAAAAGATGAACCAATCACAGCCAGCTGTAAATGCGGTAATGAATGCTGCTTCAAATGTCTAAAGGAACCTCATTGGCCGCTGACTTGTTCTGCACTCAATGGCTACTACGAGTTACTTAAAAAACAAGGTATCAGAGGGGCGACAACCTAAATCCTTTATGTTGTTGGCTTTTATCTTCGTTAATAGAATTATACATTATTTTATATGGACATTGCAGATAGAAATACGTTATTATTTGCTTTTTTGTTAATTATTTGTATCCTAGTGATTCTACTTGCATCTACCTCTTTATTATGAAATATTGACTGTTCACTTGAAGGTTTTGGTGATCTGGTTAACACAAAGGTGATACCTATTCTTACTGTCCACACCAAGCCCTGTCCTGGCTGTACATTTCCAATACAGAAGATTGGAGGCTGTCAATGGATGTGGTGCAGTAAATGCAGCACCTCTTTCTGCTGGGGTTGTGGCTTGAAATGTTCCTACGGTCATAACCATAAATGTGATCGTCGTAGTTACAAATCAGTAAGTCTAACTGCTCCTATACACCGATTCTTATATTCACCTCTCAATGTAAAGTCACCTTCATTTTTCATCCTTACTTTGACGTTTGCTGAGGTTTTTTACCGTCTGAAAAAGTTGTACAATATTTGTGGAGACGCTAGGTTGTTGCACCAACACAGCAGTGTTGGGTTTGAACGTCAAGCGCAGCAATTTTATATCCATGTGACACAGCTAAGTCAAGTGTGTAGTTTGATATATCAAGACCAATATTTTGTTTATGAAAATAATGTAAACTGATTGTTATAATGTCGTATTATTATTGTGTAGTTAATTATTACAATCATAAATCTATATCATTTTCTATTAAGTGAATCAGTTTTCATATATTTGGAGATAGATATTTAACGTCCAAAACAGTTATTATTATTAATTTGGATAGAAACATGAAATAAATGTTTGAGCCTTGAGTCAGATTACTATTCTCTACAATTAATTATTTAATTTTGACAATATTTATTGAATTTTCTGCTAATAACTCAAATTTCATATTATAAATAAATAAAATACCCTCTGAATGCGTAGAGAACCACTACCTGGTAGAGAACTATTACCTGGTAGAGAACTACTACCTGGTAGAGAACTACTACCTGGTAGAGAACTACTACCTGGTAGAGAACTATTACCTGGTAGAGAACTATTACCTGGTAGAGAACTACTACCTGGTAGAGAACCACTACCTGGTAGAGAACTACTACCTGATAGAGAACTACTACCTGGTAGAGAACCACTACTTGGTAGAGAAATATTACCTGGTACGAACCGTTAATAACTAAATCCAACTCGTCACCCACAGGCATGAACAGGAACGCACCTAAATCATATTAGCTCTGATGATCGGGCAACTCCAAAATTTGGAAACTCATAAATTGTAATTTGCAACTGCATCTGCGGCCACTAATTATATGCAGTTGCTCTTGTGTAAACGCATCTTTAGCTGTTGAATGTTTTGTTCCTTGTGTTCGTTTTCTGATGAATGCTAAGCAGGAGCTTGCGATGATCAGGATTAACAATGATGTGTTGTTGTAAACTTTTGAAGATTAATCTCAACAGTATGCCTGATTAATCTTGAAGATCAATCTTAGAATGTGTCATAACAAATTTAATATGCAGGCTTCCCTGGAGAAAACCAAGAAAATTCACGTTTTTTCAATCGGCCAATGCATTTTGATACCTGATGTATTTGATATATGAACGCCTGGTTTTACCTTGGATGTTTTTATTTTATAATTTGATTGGCATCATGTGATAAATAAGTTCTTATCGATTGTAGACATTCACAGAGTTTGCTTATGACCTACCAAACATGGACACATCCAATCATTACTTAGCAGAGGCTTGCAAGCATAGGATGTATAAATCCAAGCATAGACGGACACAACTATCCAGGACATGCACACATTTACTAGCCAGCTCAAGTGTGAGTTTATTCTGTAGTTTTAAGTTTCTTTTTTGTTTATCAATCTATTAGTAGCGAAACATTGGTCTATGCAGCGTCACCGCAAATCAAACTAGAGTGACGTCAAGTCAAAATAATTCAGCAACAAACACCCAAGTTCTGTAATTATTCAATGCACGATGAGTGAGGAGGTATGGTTATTGTCGTTGCCATTTTTTATTTCCATTTATTATGTGCATCATCCACCATTGCATAAGAGTTATATCAATACTTCCCTACTCTAGAGTTGTGCGCTCTTTATTTTTAGAATAAAAAATAAAATTCTATCGAGTAGCTTTCTGTCTGTTAGTAAGATATAGATTTGCATCCTTTTGCGCATTTTCCTACTCAAAATTAAACGATCTTTTACATTTCAGGTGAGGCACAAACTGGGTCTGGAATGTGAATTCAAGACTGTATCAATTCGTCAATTCCTTCACCAGATAGTAGAGCAGATCTTGGCTACGCGCAACCTGCTAGAGTACTGCTGTGCAGTTAATACATTTAAGAAAAGAAGTAAATACTGCGTACCTACAATATCACTTCTATCATACAGTGTTGATGTACTTGAACGGCAGCTATCTAGTGGTAGATGTAATCAATATACAGTAGATAGGTTAGTCAAGTATTATGTAATAGTTAAATCTAACACTCAAATACTTGTACATAAAATGTCTCAACTCCTCTCTTTGGTGAAACCACGAATTGATTGAAGGGAAAGTTTTTCTCAAAGAAAAAAACTTGTGGTACTTCGGATGATTTTGTTAGTGCTGTGAAATACGTAGGATGACTTCTGGTTTCTATGTTGCTGATTTATTCTATTTATTCATTTAGCATCATTTAGATACAGAATTCTTTTTATATTATATAATATTGCTAACTTTTATTATAACAAGTTGATGCATAATAAATGGCTTGAATGCTAGAAAATGGAATGCCTCGTTTTACAAAGAGTTCTCATGTCTGTCCATGGTAAATAGGAACAGATCAATCTGCTCTTACCTTACTACTTCTATCCAAGCCAAGGTTTTTGGTTAGAGGTATAGCTCTGCATCGTGGGAGGTAAACTTCCCATTGAGGGAGGTACAGCTTTGCATCGTGGGAGGTATAGCTTTGCATCGTGGGAGGTATAGCTTTGCATTGTGGGAGGTACAGCTTTGCATTGAGGGAGGTACAGCTCTGCATTGTGGGAGGTAAGCTTCACATTGAGGGAGGTAAAACTTTGCTTTGAGGGAGGTACAGCTTTGCATTGTGGGAGGTACAGCTCTGCATTGTGGGAGGTAAGCTTCACATTGTGGGAGGTACAGCTTTTGCTTTGAGGGAGGTATAACATAACATTGTAAAAGGTCTAGTATAGCATTGTGGGAGAGATTGTAGAACTATCTCCCTCCTAGAATGCTAACAGTGGGTAAAAGAGAAGCTGAGCAACTGGTGCTAATGTGTAAGCTGGTTTTATATATAGTTTGTATAGCACAAGGTGTATATTAGAAAAATGGCGTTATAAAGCGTGCTCACTCTTCTGTTGAAATCGGTTTGATTCTAAACAAATAAGCTGCTTTACAAGCAGGAAAGTGACCTTGTAGTGACCTCATGACCTTGTAGTGACTGTAGTAACCTGGTCTAGCGGATGCTTGTGATGTAATTCAAATAAGTTTCAATGCTCCCTACCATTGATCAAACCATACAATTTTATTTGAAATCCTTGTGATGGTGAATAGACTGAGTTTTTATCCAGCTACAAACTTTACGTGATGATTATTAATTGGGAGGTTAAAATATCATAAAAGTGACGCATATTTCAGAAACATAATCTGGTACGCCATTTTTTCAGCGCACTATAACGTAACTCAAAATTCTCCCAGACTTTAAAATTGGTTAGCGTTCTAGGAAAGAGATACTTCTGTTGGGAAATGGCACCTCACCATGGTCGACCCCAAGACAATTCTACCTAGCATTACCGAACTCTACTATGTCTAACTACATATAATCCCGAACTCTAATTATCACATTTACTCTCATTTATCTAACTATTATATTTTTACTTTGTTTACTTTGCTTATTAACAACATGTGCTGCCGTGCAGCCAAGCCTAACAAGAGACAGCCTCTTTGTAACCTTTTAACCTTTTCACCCCGCCTCCCTTTGTGTATGGGCCAATTAGGCCACAGGGCGGAGTTATCTATTATACTGTTTTTGCTGCTGCCTATAGCATACCCGCCTACTGTGTATTTATACTGTTGCAATCACATAATAAAATCAGAGTTAACCTGGCACTCTCACTTCTTCATGATTCTCTCTACACAAGACATAAAGAACAAGTTACTAGATGCATGCACAAGAACAAGCAAGCAAACAAGCATAAGCACTTAGCAAATAATTAATTGGCAGCAACTTGGACAAGTCGATCGACAGCAAGAGCAATAGACAGTAGAAAGTGGTCAGTCTACGAGACTTACACTGCACACCACCTTCGGGAGTGTGATACTGGAACGATTGTTCAACCTGTCGATTCGACCCAGTGTAGCTATTCTGCCCGAACAGGAACTCAGTGGAAAGTAAGGTAGTTAAGACAACTCCTCACTGTGTACAGTCTTCGGACTTACAACGCTGCAAATCTTGTTCAAACAGAGTAGTCTGCCGACCTTGGGGCTCGCTAAGAAGCACTTGCAATACTGCTACTACACACGCACTGGAAGTGGGCCGCTGTACAGGTGCAGCTACCACTACCCCCCAAATTCCTGTACACTTCTATGGGAGAGATAGTATAGCATTGTGGGAGGTATAGCATTGCATTGTGGGAAGTATAGCATAGTATTGTGGGAAGTATAGCATAGCATTGTGGGAAGTATAGCATAGAATTGTGGGGAGTATAGCATAGCATTGTGGGAAGTATAGCATAGAATTGTGGGGAGTATAGCATAGCATTGTGGGAAGTATAGCATAGCATTGTGGGAGGTATAGCTTTGCATTGTGGGATGTATCACATGGCGCTGTATACGATCTAGTAGAGCATGCGGAGAGATTACATAAGCCTGTGTGCAGGTATTGAGTGAATTTCATGCCCCATAGCTATGCATTTATTAGCAGCCATTTATGTTGTAGTTTATATTTGGTTTGTGGGAGCTGTGATAGGTATACATGGTAGTGGTTGTACCTAGGTATTGTTGGAAGGGTCCTTAATAACATATATGAGAATGGGAAGGGGGGGGGGGTGGGTGGATAAAAGGGACCTAGTAAGGAAGACAGTGAGGAAGCAAATCTAAGCAGTATATGCACTGTGGGTAGTATGTTAGGAGCAGATCGCATTCTGTACTGTGGAAAGTTTTCAATGAGTTGAAAATTTTCTATGATGAATGATTTTCATATTGTGAGATATTCATAAAAAGTATTTGATTACTTCTCACTAAAACTGTTTTCTGGATGAAGTTATCTGCCACCTTAACATAGTCAACATAAGAAATGCATCTCCAGAGCCAACTACGGCAGTCCAAAGAGTAAATGTATCACAGCTACTTACTACTTACAAGTTTCATCATCAGTCAATGGGACTTTGTTTTGCTTTTATTTGGACGGAGTTTTACTAATTGAAATTAAAATTCAACTTAATTTAATTGGCTGCAGAATGTTGAATTATATGCCTCCGATTATGAATATATACAATGGGTTTCTAGCTTCTTTACTGCTTCTGGTGCCTGGCAAACGGAATTGCCGAGATATTATTGAGCATACTTGAAGCTGTATCCTACTGACAGATCTAGCAACTGCAACTATACCTTTAGTATAAGTCAGCCATGTTAAAACCCATCTATTCTACATTGTTTCTGGCTGCCTCAATCATATGATACACTATCGTGTCCTGTCTGCAATTTTATTATGAGTGGTTAGAAATTTTAGTAAAATAAAATTTATTATCATAAATAATGACCAATAAAGCCAAATAAATATATAAATACAACAAGTACAAATCAATATCAACCATGCAAAACAAAATACTTAAATTGGATATAAAAATTAGTATTTCTAAACTTTTCTGGCGTGGTACATATCTATGCACAGAAATTTTACACCACTGAAAATGAATGATTAACAAAAAGTATATGGACAATTTCTGTAAACCAAACTAAGATTTATTGAGTAGTGGAAGGTTTCACCAGAGAGAGGAGTTGAGACATTTTATGTACAAGTAATTGAGTGTTAGATTTAACTATTACATAATACTTGACTAACCTATCTACTGTATATTGATTACATCTACCACTAGATAGTTGTCGTTCAAGTACATCAACACTGTATGATAGAAGTGATATTGTAGGTACGCAGTATTTACTTCCTTTCTTAAATACATTAACAGAGCAGCAGTACTCCAGCAGGTTGTGCGTAGCCAAGATCTGGGAAGTGATTTGGTTGAGAAGTCGGCAAAGTGTTTGGGACTCGTTCTCTTCAGGAAGATTCAAACGTTTCCTGGTCTGAAAAAAAAACCAATTAAGTTAATGATAAAAAACCATAGCAAAATGTTGAATAAGCCAAATGAAATAATATCAAAAGTTTGAATAGTTTAAAAAAATAAGTCAATGTAGTAACATCAACAGTTTTTGAAACATTCCTACTCAAATTTATTCATTATGTTGGATAACAAGAGTTAAAACCTGTGCTATATGAAACTAAAAAATATCAAAATTTCAACGACTCATGTTGAATAACTGTGATCCAGCAATGAAAACCTGACTCTGGTGTGATTTAGTTGTGATTAAACTGTGAAAAGTAAAACAAAAGACATACCCAATGTTAAGTTCAACTCTAATATATAGCGTATAACTAACCATTCGTATGCTCACACGCATGATCATTTCAGGTAATTTTTGAGATAAGACTAACAATATACAAACAGATGGATTGCCAGCTGGTTGTGTACTCACAGGTGTGGTAGAGAGAAGATCCCTCACCAGTTTACGTAGATGTACACTCTTGTACTTAGCCTTGTATACCCGATGTCTACAAGCCTCCTTGTAATAATGACTTCCGCAAGTAGAAAGTGAGAATGAAAACTCTCTTCTCTACAATAACAGCATCGCTCTATTACTTAAACAGTTCATCGCTCTATTACCCAAACAGTTCATCGCTCTATTACCCAAACAGTTCGTCGCTCTATTACCCAAACAGTTGATTGCTCTATTACCCAAACAGTTGATTGCTCTATTACCCAAACAGTTCATCGTTCTATTAACCAAACAGTTCATCGCTCTATTACCCAAACAGTTGATCACTCTATTACCCAAACAGTTCATCGCTCTATTACCCAAACAGTTCATCGCTCTATTACCCAAACAGTTGATCGCTCTATTACCCAAACAGTTCATCGCTCTATTACCCAAACAGTTCATTGCTCTATTACCCAAACAGTTCATCGCTCTATTACCCAAACAGTTCATCGCTCTATTACCCAAACAGTTGATTGCTCTATTACCCAAACAGTTGATTGCTCTATTACCCAAACAGTTCATCGCTCTATTACCCAAACAGTTGATCGCTCTATTACCCAAACAGTTGATCGCTCTATTACCCAAACAGTTGATTGCTCTATTACCCAAACAGTTGATCGCTCTATTACCCAAACAGTTCATCGCTCTATTACCCAAACAGTTGATCGCTCTATTACCCAAACAGTTGATCGCTCTATTACCCAAACAGTTCATCGCTCTATTACCCAAACAGTTGATTGCTCTATTACCCAAACCGTTCATCACTCTATTACCCAAACAGTTTATCGCTCTATTACCCAAACAGTTGTGACATATTTGATGTAGTTAACAAGTTGACTCCCTACACTTGTCACTCACCTCTGCTTCAACAGCGACTCCCTTGCAATCATGGAAGTACTGGGTGCCAACATACAGCTGGCAGCAGGTCCAGCAGAAGGCGCTGTTGCATTTACAGCATACCATGTGGGGACAACCTCCATCCTTCTCAATAACAGTCTTACATTTGGGACAAGCTTTGGTGTGCACCACTACCTCGGACTCCTCCCAGCCAAAGTTGGCGATATTTCCCAAACCTACACAGACGGAGTTAGTAGTGAAGACAACGTATTTATTATTCATCGCAAGAAATAATATATTTAATAGTATTTCAAATGCAATTGAGTACAATGTTCACTTACCATTCTTGTTAAGCTTCGTATGATAGTTAGTGAACTGTTCACAAGTCAGCGGCCAATGAGGCTCCTTGAGACATTTGAAGCAGCACTCGTTACCGCATTTACAGCTGGCTGTGATTGGGTCATCTTTTGCTGCCAAATTGTCATCACAGTGTAGAACTTTATCACAGCTATAAATAGTAAGAGTAGTTATAAATTAAAAGGATATAATAAGAGTATTCGAGACCTGTTCGTCAAACAAAAAATAGGTGTTCGCAAGTCAATACGTCGCGTATGCAACGGAACACTAGTTTAGAACAACATAAATATTCAATGAAATGTCATAGTTTACCGAACAAATCATAAAGAAGATAACTCCCAATTTTTAAAAGAATCGAGAAAATAATAAAATTTGAACTACTACAAACTGGGATAGTTTTTACAGCTGTCCTTCAATTTAGTTAATTTTGAACGTTTGCAATTATTTTGAATTATTTTCAAGGATATAAAACCGGTCTATGACAATATATAAATAAATACTCGTTGATTATTTTTTTTATTCAGTGAGCTACGAGTTCCGAGCAAAATGATTATTCACATATATGCCGGTCTGATTATTTTTATCGCAATGTATTTGGCGAACATAGGTTGTGAATACTCTTAACAGATAATCCATAATAACAATTTAAAAGTATTCAAATTGGAGGCTGTTGAAAAAACAAGAAGTTGTCTGTTCATGAAAGAAAGAAGACAACTACAAACAATTTATGGTGTACAAGGTGGGCTTTATTCCTACCTCTTGGATGGACACCAGATAGCCTTCTTCTGACTAAAGAGTGAGAACTCAGTGAGGTGCTGCTCATGTAGACAGTAGGTAGAGAAGTTTAGCATAGACATAAGAAAGACTATGTCGACTTCTCTCTTACACTCATACTCAGGACAAGTGATGTGTATTACACCTTCACGCACTGCATTGTGTACGTGTACACTCCAGCATTCATTACAGAAATAGTGCTGGCAGGGTAATAGGGCGGAGTGTAGCACTTTGTCATTGAGCTCTTCAAAACATATACCACAGTGTAGAGCGCAACTCATTGATCTCTGCAGCTGATTTGGTATGAACACCAGGTCTCTAGTAGAAGCCTGTAATCAAGGCATGAGAGAGGCTGATGAAATGCATTGATAAAAGATAAACTAGCATGATGCAATGAGGTAGAAATTGATTGCTCAGCGCAATTAACTCGTGGTCAATAGCTTAGAATGCATGGCGCAATTTATATCAGAAAGCAAACAAGGGCTAGATAAGTCAATATAGATAGCCCAAGTGAAGATTGTAAGAAGGATGATGATAAAGGGAAGGGGGGGGGGCATACCTGGTAGTTCTTTAGATTGATCTCAGTCTGTCTGTGATGCTGGCTGATTGTCTGCTGGGCAAGTTCAGACAAGTTTGATGAGCCAACATTCCATTGATGAGCTCCCAAGTGACCTTTCTGTTTGCTACTTCTTATGGTAGAGGCAGAAGTAGCAGCTGAGTGACTGGCAAATAGCACACAAATCTATATTGTACAACCAATACAGACAGTTATGAGTAGCCGAATATTGAAAAAACTGAAAAAGATCCAAACATGATAGGAGTATCATGACAATAAATCACACCTATCAGTTTCCGAATCAAGGGAAGATAACACCAAAGACTTGAGTGTCAATAAGTCATAAATGTGTCCGTCTTCTATTGCACTGATTCCACTACATTCCGTGCTTATGCAGCTTCCTGTGCGGTACACCCTGCAAATTAAATGTATATTAGGTACAATCTCGACAACCAATGCTAATATTTCAAGCTTTCATTTTTGGAAACAAACAGAACCAACCTGTAAAGGTCAAATTCTTTATCTTCCGCATGTAAAATCATCACTAAGTACAATCTGTTATTCTTAGCCGTCGCTCCTAGATCGTCTGAAAGATCTAAAGTGATGGTGCGGGGTGTGCTGTAGGACTCGCGATATTTATCACCAAAGTTTAGTAGAATTGTTTCCATGTCAACATCACAACGTTTGACAAAGACAATAGTACTATCTGGAAGGTAGGCTTGCACAGGGGCTCCAGTTGAAGGTGCAAGAGTGGGCACCACAGGAATGTCAGGATATATCGGCTCATCAAGATAAACCACTCGGTCCTTTGTATTAGACGCAGTTGAGCAGGTTGAACTAGTGGTGGAGACTGCGCTGCCACCAGAACCAGTGCTGCTGCCACTGCTGAAATGTAAAAAAAAGTTCACCGTTAAAGGCACAAGCTGAAGTCAAACAGGAGCTGAGGAAACCACACTGATGTCTATATTGTGTACCATTTTCTAGTCCGATGCTTGTTTTGCTTGGACGTAGTAACCAAAAAGTCGGAGAGAGGAACTGCGATTGGCTGATATGTGGTGTGCTCATCAGACTCTGCACCAAAGACTTCGTCTGAGTAAAGAGACAACTCATCATCTGTGTACCCATGTCTGTGGAGAAATCTCTTTGAGCATCCAGCTGTCACATTACGACTTCTCTTGTTAGCATTTTCAATGCCTACAAGTAAAATATACATTGCTTAAAGAGAACCAACATTATAAAGGGTTGAACCTACATGTTCAACACATTGAGAGAGAAGACAATTTCTAATTAATTTACTGACCTTTGGGTGGCATCCTTTTAGATAAAGCTCCATTGAAAGGAACACCGTACACAACATGACATTGATAACTTGGTACACTGGGTTCATCAGCTTGTTCTTCGATAATAAAACCCAAAAAAATTATAAAAAATTACTTATAACAACAAATAGTTGACAAGTTACCAGATAATCAATATTTATCCATGCTGGAATGGAATCGGGGAACGATCAATCCATCACCAACAAACAAAGATCAGGTTAAGTGAAATGAACACTCACCTTCGAAGTCGGGTTTTCTCTTTAGTTTTCTTCTTTCAGCTTTAGAGAGATGATCTTCAGCTATGCGACCACGTTTGGCGGAAGTTACAGACATTTCACTGTTAGACACACGCTCACGTACACTTCCTGTGTTACAGTAATAAGTATCACACGTGTCCCATTCACCATTTTTCATATTTACAGTAGGCGTCAGTGTGTGCTCCATCAGAGTTATCTAAATAACATATCAATAGGGAGTTGTGCTACCTTTGAACTGACCTAATATTATTTATTACATAGCAACATTGACCAGTAAATCTACCTTTAAATCAGTGCTGTCTTGTTCCTCTTGTATTTTACCCTTTAGGCGTTCCGGAAGCTCCCATCTCCGCCGTTTGTTCAATGAAAACTCTGGAGCTTCATGTACTTTAGATGAAACAATTTTTGTGATATCACTGACTATACTTTGCGCTAAAACATCTTCATGCCTGATGTCACTGTTGACAACCAAGTAGCTGTAGTTTTGGTATTGTCGCAACCTTGAACTGCTGAGATGTTTACGGATGGTGTTACCAGTAGGAAGACCACTTTTGCCTATTTTCTTCACCATGTTGTTGTTGTCTAAGTAGATAAATTGGTAATTAGTAAAACTATGTAGCTTGCTACTACCAATTAATATTTTACACAATAGTTTATGTTAATTAACACAATGATATTACAAAAAATTTATCTAGCCAAAGGGTGAGTTTAATTTTTACTGACAAAACTGGTAGAGATTTTTTTTCGGCTGAGCAATGATGAATACATTACTCCATTATGCGACAAAACATTTTTCAATTTATTCCTAGTGTCTTAGTAAAATAGAAATAACCACTGGCTGTAGGACTGGCCAATGCAAAAAAAAACCAAAATAATAATAATAATTAATAATATCATTTAACTTTATATGAGAAAAACTTCCTCTACATATATTATTATAATAATAATAATAATAATAATAATAATAATATAGATTAGGCATGTGTTACTATAATAATAATCCTTGCGTTATTATTATTATTATTATTATTATACATCAAAGGGAGGGACTTTCTTAACAATAATAATATAATGACGCTGATGAAGATAACCATAATTATTAACGATTATATTGCATTGATTGTTGATGATGATAATGATAATTAATAATGCAATATGAATAAATTATAATATTAAAATCAAGAATGCGCTACTACTACTGCTCAGAAGACTCACCCTTTTCCTTTAATTAAGATTATTCACTATCAAGTTGATTAACGATCGAAGATGATAGTGCAGCCGGCAGGTCAGACACAGTCAGCAGTTTATTTAGTAGTAATAAGTAACAACAACAGTAGTAGTAGTAGTAGTTACCGACAGTCTAGTCTGTGAGTGATGAGTGAGTGAGGTGAGTGGTATTGTTGATTGAATTTAAATTGATCGATGATGATGTTGTTCTTGAACTTGACAATAATGTTGTACCACCGAAGAGAACCTGTCCTTCCTAAGCTGCATTGGCAGCGTGTGTGCTGATAGGCACTGGTATACAATGCCTTATAAATGCAAAGAATCTTGTTACACCCCATTGCGTGATTATTATAATCAATAGATAGTCAAACTATAACTATTGCACCAACTGTAGTCACACGCCGGGTTCGACTTATATAGCACAAGCGCATACATCGATAAGCGGTTTTAACGCGGGGGTACAAACAGCTCCAATAGCTTGCCAGTTTTTCAAAAAATCAAAACAAATGTTTAGACTTTGCGTCGTCAAACCAGTAGCAGGCTGAAGGGTGATATGCTTTTGATGAAATAATGTTAGAAGGTTTAAAAAAGAGGTAAGTGTCGTATACTTTCTCAAGCTACAATAAGAAGAAACATCAACATTATTTAGCACCAGTACCATAGATGTCCGTGAATAATACCGAACGGTGTAGCAAAGTCCGCCATAAAACTGTTCTTATCCATTTGCCTCGTCGTCATGCATTTCACAGTCTAATAATTAGCGAATTATTACTCGTGATGGTGTAGTAATAATACTCTGCAACTACACATTACAAACATGAAATGCTTGTCTAGGGTCGTCGAGCAAGTCAGCTTTTGTTTGGCATAATGAATTGCTATTGGTTGCGCAAGTTGCCAAACCGTTTATTGATACAAACAATATTATTTAGTTATTAGATTATGAATGATGTTACATCATCATTGATTACTACTACTACTGAACGTAAACAACATTATTATTTATTATTTTTATTATTTATTATTGCTTATCATTTATTTATTATTATTATTACATAACAATAAATAATAATAATTATTATAATAATAATTAATAACAACGACATGATGACGATAATGATTATAATTTATTAAATAGTGATTGATTGATGATAGATGATGATGATGATGATCATTATTATTATATATTGGTTGCAGTAATAATCATCAATCAATGATGATAATAATTATTGTTTGTTATCATCATCATCATGATGCTGCTGATGATGATGCTGATCATACATATGATGATGATGTTGCCTTTATTATCGGGATGTTTTGATTTTTATTATTTATAATGATTAATATTGTGCAGGAATTTGTGGTGGCCTCTCAAAGGACACACCATAGGTATTGCCACCTGCACCTTCTACCCTGATCGCTTCGACCCTTAGGCTACAGTCAGCCATCTCTTGCCAGCAGAGCAATGCACAGTGGACAGGTCTGATCAGCAGCAGTGCCTTAGCATTACTGGCATAGACTGACTGCTGATCATGTTTATCTGCTGCTGGACAAGCTGCTAGAGGTGGCCTCCACCTCCTAGTCTGCTACTGTCGAGTCCACCATGCAAAAGTGGCTCTACTGTGCTTATTCAACTGACTGAATACCTGACTCCACTGCTATTGTCTGCTTATCTATTACATTGAAAGAGTGAGGTTGAGAGGTATCTGAATGGTGTATTTGTTCAAAGAACTTAATATACAGTAAAAAAAAAACTCTGGCTACTAAAGATACTGCGCCAGTATTTATACTGTCAAGGAATAAGTTATGCCCAGTGTGAGAACATGACAAAAGATATTCAGTCATGCATGATAGTAATAATAGATATATGATTGCAAACACTATATATATAGGCATAGTAAGTTGATTTAAAGGGAATTGTTTCCACATAGCACCTGTTATAGATTGTTTGTAGTTGCATTCCCCTACATTATTATTGTTGTTATTAACAATTTATTTATTAATAATGTGACTAAATTATCATATCATTCATACTGATGTAATGTTTTTCATAAAACATCATAAGAAAAAAATTAAAAAATATACACAGAAAAAATGGAGAAAAAGTTTTACAACACTATTTAAATAAAGTAGTCATGTAAAAAATAACAATTTGATAACAATATATATTTGTATGAGGGCTGTAGTTTAGAAAATTTGCCTGGGACAGCCAAATTACGTACAACTGGACGGCGGGCAGCGTCTTCGCCGACAGCGCGTAGCGCCGGAGCCATTCAGCTGGGGAGGCGCTGTAAGCCCCCCCCCCAGCGGGGTCTGGGGCGGAGCCCTGGCCACCAATGCAATTTTAAGGCTCTATATTTTAGTATAATGGTTGATTTACAATATAACAGACGATTCAATGTAAGAACTTCTAAAGATACAAGAATTGTACAAGTACTTCACTTTGTTATCAGCAACCTTCGTAAGCTTGCAATTGCTTGTTTGAAACAAACATAAAAGTTAAATGTTAACATGAAAAATCCAGACATTACTCCACTAAACAACAGACTTTTAGATTATGCTATTATACTCTGCTTACAATGTTCAAATTTGGACCTCGATTCTTTCTGCCCTTTTTTACCAGTACCTACAAAATTCTTTCATTACGACTTGAGGGTCCAGTTTCTCAGTAGTGTCTTTGTAAATATGAAGCTTCATCAAATCTTTGAGCCTACCTTCGGTCATGGTTGACCGAAGGTAGGTTTTCACTCGCTTCACCTCTCGCTTATAGCGTTGGTGGCAGGAAGAACTAGAATCAGTTTAACTAGAGCTTTCACCACGGAGAGCAGATGTCGATTGGAGGTGGTTTGAAACCAGCGAAGGAAATCTGAGAAGTAACAATAATTTTTATTCACCTCATTGTCGTTCATCATTCGAAGTTACTATAAATAAATTGTAAATAACACAAAAGCAGGTATAACAGCAAAATAGCAATATTTTTCTCATCGTAATTATTATTTTTTATGAAAATTCTTTGTTTCCAACATTTTTATAACACGCATAACAGTGGAAGTAATAATTAATCCGTCATTATTGTTATTTAAAAGCATGAAAGTAATTCACAACTGCTATCATTGATGATGAAACTAAGTAATGTAGTAATAATAGGATGATAATTATTTTTTAAAAAAAATACAACTAATTTAATGATAATTGATAATAAAATTATTATTATTATAGTAGTAACGAGTACTTTACTATTATTATGATTCATAATAATAATAATAAAACAGCAATAAGTAATAATAATAACAGCAGAACAATAGTAAAAGGTGGATTTATTAGTAATAGTAATAAATAATATTATTATTATTATTATTATTATTTAAATGATAATAATAGTCAGTATTAAATAAATGATAATAATTATGACAATAATAATATATTACTATTATTTATTATTATTAATTAATGTAGTTTCTCTATCTATTACTAAGTATCAACCTATCATTATTATGATTATTATTGTTATTAAAATTTAATGATAATTAATATGTGGATACTTGGACTACATATTAATAATAATAGATAATAAAATGAATTCAAAATAACGATAGCATAGCAATGGAATTCTACAAATCAGTTTTGGCTGACCCGGTTTCAAAACGTAACAGAAGTATTGAAAAAATGTATCTGTCACTAATTATTAAAATCCTGTGTTTGTTTCTGTTGTTCATTGCTGGGAATCGCCGCTTTTTAGCCTATGAATCCCTGTGTCCTGTTAGTGTTGGGGTATGACATTTCCCCTCACAATACAAGTATGAAAGTGGTCAATTAACAGCTATTGTAATTAGTTCTTACTTTTCTAGTCTGAAAACAAAACGCTGCAGATAAATAATTTACATTCAGTAACTTTTGTAGTCATCTCATAAAATAGATAATAATTTGTATCCATATCAATATTGAACCTGCTTAGTTGTGTGGTTTCAGGCAAAAACACAAAGATTACAACTGCTATGAGAAACTGAGGTGTGAAATATGAAAAATCTGGGCTCTCATCATGTTGATAAAAATACTCCGGGTACCTGAAATTGAACCAAAAATCCGAGTTTACCCGTATTTAATTCGACTACTTGAGAACCCTGACCCCCTGAACTCCAAAACATCATTTTTGGGCCACTTCATTTTGCCACCTGGGGCGCCATGCCTGTCCCTGCCGCCCCTTAAACTACGGCCCTGTGTAGGCTTATACAAAAATTATTTTATGACAGTAGCCTAATATTATGTACATATCAGTTAGTAAACCATATTTTTTTGGAAGATCACAGTTTGAATAAAAACCAACACATGAGAAAGAAATTTATGGAGAAAAGTATATATGTAAAGTCTGTATCAGTGGTAATATTATAAGTGAGTAAAAGCAAAGTGTTGGTGATATAATCTTCATGTTGAAGTAGAACGGTTTTGTGGCTTTTTTAAAACAGGTAAAAATTTTTGACGTTCTGATGGTCTTAGGTAGAAAATTTAAAGCAATAATTGCAAATTTAGATAGTGATGAGAGAGTGAGATTTGTATCGTAATTATTGTTAGTGATTCGTTCAGATGTCAAAAGATTGAAAAATTTGATGATAGAAGTAATTCATGGAGGACAGAGATAGTGAAGTTATTAGTATGATGAGATAGCGGCAGAATATGTAGCTAGCTTGAGTAGAAGAATAACTTGTGGGAATTTTCATATTTGCGAAGCTTGGTACAAAATGGAAAAAAGTGCATATTTTAATGCATTCTATTGAACTGTATTCAGGGCTGGATCATCAGCGATGGCAGGTAGTAGATGTTAATGCCGTAGTTGGTATGGCTGTGTATAAAATGGTTGTAGAATTTGAGTGCCCATGGTTTAGTGCATAGGCGTTTATTTGCCAAGAGAAGTCTAACATTTTGGTTAATTAAGTTTGATCATATACAAGTGGTGATGTATTTCACAGCCTGAAATACTGAAGACCTGTGGTGATTCATCGATTTTTTGAAATTGAGCCCTGTTTTGTCTCCTCCAGTGGTGTGTTTTGCGCAGCTGACAATACATTTCAATAGGGCCTGCACCCATAATAATACAATTGCAAGGATTTGCACTTATTTTCAGAGCCAAATAAATTAACCAACATGCTTATCTCTGCAAGATATAACTCTAATTTATAACAAAGTTGTTTCTTTTTGAAAATGCAACTTCCAAAGTTGTTTCCTGTGATGATAAACTTTTCTTCGGTATTTTGAAACCAGCATTTAATTTCTGTTTTGATGAATTATTAAAGTAGTCTGACAACCTCTGCTATTAATGGCAGAAACACCAAGATTTTATTTATGTTTTACAAGGCTATCATAATTTTGAAGCATTTTTGAGACCGAGTGGCTTTTGAGAAAGACAATCACAGTATCCATTGGACAGTTAAAAAACTCTAGCAAAGTAGTTCAGAGATTTAACTATGCTGGTGTTACCAGCATACATTCAATACTTGAATTATATTCAAAATCCACCCCCCTGAAAACAAGTTTTTAAGTTGTAATGTTATTGTTGCTATCAAATCTGTACATCAGCTAAAAGCGCTTGTTGAAAGCTTAAAATTGAGTTACTATAACAGTACTTGCCATCTGGTGCTGCCATGTCATCAGAGGCCTTTTACTGGATTCTCTCCATTAAAAGCCGGTGGACACATGACAAAAATGATTCACCTATCATACATCTATGACGTCACGTAAAAAGTTTTTAAAAGCATTTGCAAACTAATTACAAGTCGTGAGAGTGAATCATGACGAAGATTTAGTTGAAGCTGTTCATCGATAGGATTAGGATTAATTATAAAGTATGTAAATTTTGTGTCTCTACACCAGCCATTTCTAAAGTATATAGCAAAGTAAATTGATGATGTCAGTTTCCTGTGGGAAATGTGTTATGATACTTTAGTCCGTTGAATATGCAAGAAATTGTGTATATTTTAGCCCTGCAGACTGCTAGAGAACCTTCAGAGATCTGATGGGCATTTATAGGATAACTCAATACGAGAGACGTTTGGATTGCTGAGGGATATTGATATTAGCTCGATGTGATGTTCAAAAGTCGCATGCACTAATGACAACTTTCAAACTGCATTAAGGTGAAGTTTATTATTGAAATTGGCATTAACCTTTTACAAAGCAATATAACATTATACAATTGAACATTTTTTTTACGTTGACAATGTAAAAGTTCAAACTTGATAACTCAGAGATATTAATCTTTTTGTAGTGTGACGTGATGTATTGACAAGTTGTTCGAGCCGATATTTTAATTTTAAATGTTGCTATAACATGTAAAGTTTCTGTCTCACATAATCGCTTGCCTTATTCTACAGCTATGGTCTTGAAGAGGTCTAGATATGGCCTCAATACAGGAAATACAATCCGTCGATATGCCAGAGAATCTAGACTACATGAACAACAGAGATACAGCTCTCTAGCTGTCATAAGTGAAGTGGGAGAAGATGCCTCATACGCTGCCAGAAATGCTGTCAGAGAGTTGGGTGACATGTTTCCATCTACAGATCATATAGAGATAGAGTATTCATTAAACAAACAATGGAGGTGGGAATTGTCTGACTGCATTACAGAGCTGATTGACAGTTTCCATGGAGACCCTGATATTCAAGTTAGTTCACTGTGTCCGTATTTAACTTCCATTTTCTATAGTTTCGGCTCTTTGCTAGTATCACTCTGGTTCATTTAGATGAAGTTGACTGTCAGAAACAAAAAGAACAAGAAATCTCTCTACACCAATCAAAAGCAAGCTAATAAATGTAAGTTTTTTTTCTTCATACCTTTGTGTCACCAAATCAAATGGTGATGGGAAGAATGAGGGCTCTATGTGCACTAATAATGAATTGGAGAATTGTATTCTGACAAGGCATACATCTAGTCCTGAGTAGTATTTAGCTAAAACATTTGAAATTTTCCAGTTTGCTAAATAATATTTTTTATACAGTGAATTTATAATTTATTGGTCTCAGTTTGGCAAATTTTTAAGTTTGATCAATTAATTTTACAGTAAAAAAAAAGGAGAAAGTAGCTATTTTGTTGAGAGCATATCTTGTCAGGTTGCCATTTCTGAACGCATACTTGAATTTAATTTTTTCATTTATTTTGTAGCAAAAAATTATGTAAACTTAGCCCGTGAACCAGCCCAGAGTGAGATACGTGTTAGCCACGGCCCTCAACCTACTGGAAAGCTATATAAAGTGTCACACAGTGAGTGTGTTTTGTTGGCTCATATTTATATGTCACAAGTGGTATGATTGGTTGCTTACTAGATTTCTGTATTCATCTTCTGTTAGCTTTGAATCGACTGTTTCTATTGGTCAAGTGTATGTTAACCGAATCACTATTGGTTGATTGCTTTCCTATGATATCCAAATGATCTGCTAAGTTTCTCACTCGAGTTTTTCCCAATCTTTCCTTCCTCTATCATCTCATATAGTTTAACCAACAGCTTGTCTCTCAGCAGTTGTTATGGTTTTTTTAGGCGAGCGAAGGAAGAAATATGGAAAACTGAGACATCAGCTGAAAAAGGAGTGCAAGGAAGATGCTGTTACTGATGTGTACAATGAAGACGGGGACATGCTAGTATATAGGACCAACCAAAGTCAGTCTCAACCAATCAAACCGTCACATGTGTCAAGTATTAACAGGTGAGTATTTTGTTTGCTTTCCGTTAAGAAGTTTATCTGTGTTTATTGTAAAACTGTGGTGGCATCATGTTTTTCAAGTAATTGGCACCCGTAATAAGCAGGAAGTGATTACATTTCTTCGTTAGTTATTGATATATCTAGGCAAAACATTGTTTCGTCTTTACTCAAAATTATGTATCATTTATTAACTTCTTATTTATTACTTCCTAGCTTTAATTATTTGGTGGTGTCACTTTTATTGGCAATTTATGGTAATTGTCATCAATTACCGTGGCTGCACACACCTATGTTTTGTCGGTATGCGATAAAAACGCGTTTTTTTCTTTGCAAGTGACGTTCTTTTTACAAAAAGCGCTCAATTTCGTAGACCAACATGTTGGTCTACGAAAACGTTTTTGCCTGATGCTTCGGTGATTGGACAATTATTGTTAAACAACCACTCTTGATTGGATAAAACATAAGGACGAAATTTGACGACTCCAGTGAACCTTTTTATATTTCAACCTTGACCCAGTCATTACTGATTGGCCAACAGACCATTCGTTACTTCTATCAATGAGGGTACTTTTTATTTATAAACAACTAGTTATTATTTATAGACGTTAATTATTTATTACGGATAATAAATTATTTATCTAGTATTATAAAGAAACATCATAATTAATTAATTAATTAATTATTATAATTTATATTAAAAATAGTTATTATAATGACTAATTTCAATAATAATTATGTCCCCTCTGCCTCACTGGACACTCCATAGCGTTGCGGTGATCAATCATCTGTGTGTAGCCACCAGTGCGACGCTACGAAACGTTTTTTTCGTCATATTCCTACAAAACATAGGTGTGTGTAGCCACGGCTTTAGGCCTGCATTTGAACTTTGCTTAGAATATGTTATGCTTTGTTAGTACTTGTTAGATTGGGAGTTGTATGCTCATGCTGTAGCTCAACATTTGAGTGGATTTCATTCAACGACTAATTTAATTTAAAATTTACGAAAGACAACATCAAACCAAGGAGTTAAATTAGAACGAGGTTGGTCACGTGATAATCAACGTTAGATGTACCGACCGGTTGCTCTCAAAGTTAATGACAAGAGAGGACAACTTTTAACAACCATGCTTACCATTTTTTCTACTCAAAGAGTTTTTGGTGTAAATATAAAAATGAACGTAAAATTAAACCGCCGTAATAATTATTTACTAAAATATTACAGTATACTTCATTAGTGTATATATAAATAATATTTATATTTACTTGACAATATAAATTATAATTCCTACATAGTAGTAGTAGGATAGTATACATTACTACTACCGCTACCACAACTAACTACCACTACTAACTACCACTACTAACTACCACAACTAACTACCACAACTAATTACCACTACTAACTACCACAACTAACTACCACTACTAACTACCACTACTAACTACCACAACTAACTACCACAACTAACTACCACTACTAACTACCACTACTAACTACCACAACTAACTACCACAACTAACTACCACTACTAACTACCACTACTAACTACCACTACTAACTACCACTACTAACTACCACTACTAACTACCACTACTAACTACCACTACTAACTACCACAACTAACTACCACAACTAACTATCACTACTAACTACCACTACTAACTATCACTACTAACTACCACTACTAACTACCACAACTAACTACCACAACTAACTACCACAACTAACTACCACTACTAACTACCACAACTAACTACCACAACTAACTACCACTACTAACTACCACTACTAACTACCACAACTAACTACCACTACTAACTACCACAACTAACTACCACAACTAACTACCAATACTAACTACCACTACTAACTACCACAACTAACTACCACAACTAATTACCACTACTAACTACCACTACTAACTACCACTACTAACTACCACAACTAACTACCACTACTAACTACCACAACTAACTACCACAACTAACTACCACAACTAACTACCACAACTAACTACCACAACTAACTACCACAACTAACTACCACTACTAACTACCACTACTAACTACCACAACTAACTACCACAACTAACTACCACTACTAACTACCACAACTAACTACCACTACTAACTACCACTACTAACTACCACAACTAACTACCACTACTAACTACCACAACTAACTACCACAACTAACTACCAATACTAACTACCACTACTAACTACCACAACTAACTACCACAACTAATTACCACTACTAACTACCACTACTAACTACCACTACTAACTACCACAACTAATTACCACTACTAACTACCACAACTAACTACCACTACTAACTACCACAACTAACTACCACAACTAACTACCACAACTAACTACCACTACTAACTACCACATTTAACTACCACAACTAACTACCACTACTAACTACCACAACTAACTACCACTACTAACTACCACAACTAACTACCACAACTAACTACCACAACTAACTACCACAACTAACTACCACAACTAACTACCACAACTAACTACCACTACTAACTACCACTACTAACTACCACAACTAACTACCACAACTAACTACCACTACTAACTACCACAACTAACTACCACTACTAACTACCACAACTAACTACCACTACTAACTACCACTACTAACTACCACTACTAACTACCACTACTAACTACCACCACTAACTACCACTACTAACTACCACAACTAACTACCACAACTAACTACCACAACTAACTACCACTACTAACTACCACAACTAACTACCACTACTAACTACCACAACTAACTACCACAACTAACTACCACTACTAACTACCACTACTAACTACCACCACTAACTACCACTACTAACTACCACAACTAACTACCACTACTAACTACCACAACTAACTACCACAACTAACTACCACAACTAACTACCACTACTAACTACCACTACTAACTACCACAACTAATTACCACTACTAACTACCACTACTAACTACCACTACTAACTACCACAACTAACTACCACTACTAACTACCACAACTAACTACCACAACTAACTACCAATACTAACTACCACTACTAACTACCACAACTAACTACCACAACTAATTACCACTACTAACTACCACTACTAACTACCACTACTAACTACCACAACTAACTACCACTACTAACTACCACAACTAACTACCACAACTAACTACCACAACTAACTACCACAACTAACTACCACAACTAACTACCACAACTAACTACCACTACTAACTACCACTACTAACTACCACAACTAACTACCACAACTAACTACCACTACTAACTACCACAACTAACTACCACTACTAACTACCACAACTAACTACCACTACTAACTACCACTACTAACTACCACTACTAACTACCACTACTAACTACCACCACTAACTACCACTACTAACTACCACAACTAACTACCACAACTAACTACCACAACTAACTACCACTACTAACTACCACAACTAACTACCACTACTAACTACCACAACTAACTACCACAACTAACTACCACTACTAACTACCACTACTAACTACCACCACTAACTACCACTACTAACTACCACAACTAACTACCACTACTAACTACCACAACTAACTACCACAACTAACTACCACAACTAACTACCACTACTAACTACCACTACTAACTACCACAACTAACTACCACAACTAACTACCACTACTAACTACCACTACTAACTACCACCACTAACTACCACTACTAACTACCACAACTAACTACCACTACTAACTACCACTACTAACTACCACCACTAACTACCACTACTAACTACCACAACTAACTACCACTACTAACTACCACAACTAACTACCACAACTAACTACCACAACTAACTACCACTACTAACTACCACAACTAACTACCACTACTAACTACCACTACTAACTACCACAACTAACTACCACAACTAACTACCACTACTAACTACCACTACTAACTACCACCACTAACTACCACTACTAACTACCACAACTAACTACCACTACTAACTACCACTACTAACTACCACAACTAACTACCACTACTAACTACCACAACTAACTACCACTACTAACTACCACAACTAACTACCACAACTAACTACCACAACTAACTACCACTACTAACTACCACTACTAACTACCACAACTAACTACCACAACTAACTACCACTACTAACTACCACTACTAACTACCACCACTAACTACCACTACTAACTACCACAACTAACTACCACTACTAACTACCACTACTAACTACCACCACTAACTACCACTACTAACTACCACAACTAACTACCACTACTAACTACCACAACTAACTACCACAACTAACTACCACAACTAACTACCACTACTAACTACCACAACTAACTACCACAACTAACTACCACTACTAACTACCACTACTAACTACCACAACTAACTACCACAACTAACTACCACTACTAACTACCACTACTAACTACCACCACTAACTACCACTACTAACTACCACAACTAACTACCACTACTAACTACCACTACTAACTACCACCACTAACTACCACTACTAACTACCACAACTAACTACCACAACTAACTACCACTACTAACTACCACAACTAACTACCACAACTAACTACCACAACTAACTACCACTACTAACTACCACTACTAACTACCACAACTAACTACCACAACTAACTACCACTACTAACTACCACTACTAACTACCACCACTAACTACCACTACTAACTACCACAACTAACTACCACTACTAACTACCACTACTAACTACCACCACTAACTACCACTACTAACTACCACAACTAACTACCACTACTAACTACCACAACTAACTACCACAACTAACTACCACAACTAACTACCACAACTAACTACCACAACTAACTACCACAACTAACTACCACTACTAACTACCACAACTAACTACCACTACTAACTACCACAACTAACTACCACAACTAACTACCACTACTAACTACCACTACTAACTACCACCACTAACTACCACTACTAACTACCACTACTAACTACCACCACTAACTACCACAACTAACTACCACAACTAACTACCACAACTAACTACCACAACTAACTACCACTACTAACTACCACAACTAACTACCACTACTAACTACCACAACTAACTACCACAACTAACTACCACTACTAACTACCACTACTAACTACCACCACTAACTACCACTACTAACTACCACAACTAACTACCACTACTAACTACCACAACTAACTACCACAACTAACTACCACAACTAACTACCACTACTAACTACCACTACTAACTACCACAACTAATTACCACTACTAACTACCACAACTAACTACCACAACTAACTACCACAACTAACTACCACTACTAACTACCACAACTAACTACCACTACTAACTACCACAACTAACTACCACAACTAACTACCACTACTAACTACCACTACTAACTACCACCACTAACTACCACTACTAACTACCACAACTAACTACCACTACTAACTACCACAACTAACTACCACAACTAACTACCACAACTAACTACCACTACTAACTACCACTACTAACTACCACAACTAATTACCACTACTAACTACCACTACTAACTACCACTACTAACTACCACAACTAACTACCACTACTAACTACCACAACTAACTACCACAACTAACTACCAATACTAACTACCACTACTAACTACCACAACTAACTACCACAACTAATTACCACTACTAACTACCACTACTAACTACCACTACTAACTACCACAACTAACTACCACAACTAACTACCACTACTAACTACCACTACTAACTACCAATACTAACTACCACTACTAACTACCACAACTAACTACCACTACTAACTACCACTACTAACTACCACTACTAACTATCACTACTAACTACCACTACTAACTACCACTACTAACTACCACTACTAACTACCACAACTAACTACCACTACTAACTACCACAACTAACTATCACTACTAACTACCACTACTAACTACCACTACTAACTACCACTACTAACTACCACTACTAACTACCACAACTAACTATCACTACTAACTACCACTACTAACTACCACTATTAACTACCACTACTAACTACCACTACTAACTACCACAACTAACTACCACTACTAACTACCACAACTAACTATCACTACTAACTACCACTACTAACTACCACTACTAACTACCACTACTAACTACCACTACTAACTACCACAACTAACTATCACTACTAACTACCACTACTAACTACCACTATTAACTACCACTACTAACTACCACTACTAACTACCACAACTAACTACCACTACTAACTACCACAACTAACTACCACAACTAACTACCACAACTAACTACCACTACTAACTACCACTACTAACTATCACTACTACTCAGTTTTGCCATATTGCTGTGAAATTTCCTTTTTACTTTCATTTAATTGAAAGTCAATAAATTACTTCTTGTATCAGTCAGGTGTTAATTTCTCTTTTGAAAACTGCAATCAAGTACATTTATGTATGTAATGATTTTTCCTAGATGTAATTTCATCAATTAGGGCATTGGCTAATCAACAGGCGTACTGTTCTTGCTAAATGAATCGTTGTACGAGCGTATAACCCTTGATATAGAGAAACCTGATGAAGCCCGGCGTAGGTAATATATTTACCTGCAATCATCAATTAGGTTAGTTAATATAATCTACGTGCAGCCAAATCAAAAGCTAAATGAAAATCGCGGCTGTTTTTTAATAAGTAAACTGATTTTGGAAGAGTTTACAAAAAAAGCTGCAGAGACAAGTGAAAAAAAACTATGACTATGATTTAAGGTCCAACAAGTTTGTGGAAAAATTATTTTCAAAAGGTTTGTGCAACAAAAGCTGTTTAGCTTTCAACAAGTTGGTCGTTTTTTTCATGTAATAAACTCATTTTTTCTTTTAAAATATTCTTTTTAATTCTTGTTTATAATAACATTATTTTATATATATTTTATATATGCCAATGAAAAAAATCTCGTGGCAATTGGTGTCAAAAAACTTGCTGCTAGAGTTTTTATTTTTGGTCAGAGCAATTTAATGATGAATTGTAGGGTTATTTAATAGCTTTTTATAAATACAGCGACATTATCTCATAACAGTAGCAAATTTCAAAATATCTTTTTAGTCAATGTAATGAAGTTGAAAGCGTTTTATTTTGATTGAAATAATATTTTGGCTGCTTAACATCATGATTGTATATCTAGGCTTCGTTTGTAATAATCAGAAATTTTCACAATTGTTAGCCATTTTTATTCTAAATCGATCACAACTTGGATCGTATGCAAGATAATGGTATTGATCATTTGTTCAACCTCCTTCTAATCAAACTCCTTGATCAAATGAAATTCATTCAAGTCCAGTTGTTCAAATAACACATGAGCATACAACTCCCAATCCATCA
The DNA here is from genome assembly GCA_945261195.1 of Cryptosula pallasiana. NCBI lineage: Eukaryota > Metazoa > Bryozoa > Gymnolaemata > Cheilostomatida > Cryptosulidae > Cryptosula > Cryptosula pallasiana. The sequence continues at coordinate 11,393,839 of OX183132.1, forward strand.
AGCACTAGTAAAGCGTAACACATTCAAAGCAAAATACAGATGCATGTATTGTCCAAAATGGCCTAGCACTTGGCTGATCGAATACATTATTCTAGGAAATTTAATTCTGCAATTTAGATCATTTATCCATTTTACAGGCCTGGTTTTTGCTAACACAGTTATTCAAGATTAATTATTTAGCTTAACTCAGCCAATTTCTTATTTAATGATATGTTTTGTTTAAAGGGCTAGTACTGTCGGTTTTTACCGGAAAACGCTTTTTAAATACTACTCGTGAAAGTGTTGACACTAATAGCCAATTAAATGTACGTTGCGGCGCCTTATTATGACAATAAAAACGCATTGCACCGGCCCGTTATTTTAACTATATCCGGTTGATAACGCGCTATTCTCCATTATTATTTTGTAAATAATTTCTGCTCGTGTTTCTGCTAAGCGTTGCACTCGATTGTTTTGGTCAACTATGTCTTCAGATGATGTCATCAAGCCGTATCAGTTTTATCCAGTGCGTATAGATAGTAGTGACGATGAATTGCCAGTCCCTGGTGCTTTATTTGAGAGAGAGAAACGAAGGAAAAAGAGTTACACCTTGGTTGTTGCTAGTAGCAGTACTACTACTAGTTCGACAGCAACCCCTGTTATTACACCAGTGCTTTTTGTTGATTTATCAAAAATAATTAACTTGTTTTTAAAAATATGCCCTGAGTTTTGTATATTTTTTTAGGAAATCATTGCCATTGTGAATCTCTCTATTGCAGGAGACCACTTGCAGCAGCAGGTCAAGGTCACACATGTTATGTATTGAGAAACAGATACCGTAATAAGGAAGGAGGATCCCAGGCAGAAATAAAACTGGAAGAGCTCATTAGCTCCGCCCCTACCCTGCCAGTCCGTCCCTTAACTCCTCCCCATTCAGAGGTTCTCATCAAACGATCTGATGTGGACATCAAATACTTGGCTCAAAAGTTTGGTAGGCGATACAGGGAGGCTTACTGCACTCCCCGTATTTTCACCCTCGACCTATCTGGTGAATTGGGACCAGAGGCTAACAAGGAAAAATTTTTCCTGGTTGTCATGTTACGAGATGAAATTAAAGACGTCGACTGTGGCAGGTAACAGTCCCAGTGGTAGAAGTGTGGTGGGACGGTAGGGGGACGCGTCCCCATACTTCAGTTGCAAGGGGGGACGGTAGGCATAAGCGTCCCCCCATAAATTGAAAACAATGACTACTGACTCAAGGCTTTTGTTGCTTGTTTGTCGGTAAAAAATAGTTGGGAAATCCCAAAGAAACGATAAAGTGTAGTCATTAAATGTAACCTCAGAACATAAAGCACTGTCAAAATATGATTTATAGTGACGTACCATGTGACATCCACATACTTTTGAAATATTTCTCGATCTAAGGTTAATTTAGCTATTGAGTTATATTTGATTCTCATTTCAGCTTGGGAGATCACGGCATGTGCATTATTTTTACACCACTGCTACTGGACCTTTTATTCAGAATCTTCCTAGTCTTGTGTATTTTGTTTTTAGTTGATTGTCAATTTCATTATTTAATTATTTTGGAAAAGCTTGTGAAAAAAGATCAGCTGAAATGAAACAGAACTCAAGTAATATTAACATTACTGCCTATTAGTAATAATAAGTAATAGTTTTATTATTATTTATTCATCATCATCATTCATTCATCATCAAGCAATAATAATAATTAGCAATAATAATAATATCAGTAGTAGTAGTAGGTAAAAGAAATAATGATTATAATTATTAGGATGATGATTAATAATAATCATAATAATAACATGGAATATAAATAAAATATATATATAGTGTATAAATGATAAATGTACATCATACATGACGACAATAATAATAATAATGATTGATAATAATTAATAGTTTCCATTCATTATTATTATAAAATAGTTATAGTAATTCTTATTTATTATTTTTTGTTATTAATTAATAATAATAGCATCATTGTATCGTTATCCTTCATGTTGTTGATACTATTGTAGTTAGTTGAACAATAAAAAGTAAAGTTAGTGATAGCAAGTTTCACTAGTAGTGGTATTCAAAATAATAATAATAATTAGTATTATGATTATTACTATTATGATGTTGTTGTAGTTGACTGGGCGATTTTTTATTTAGTTTGTTGCCTAACTAATAATGCATTTGTTTAGAGCAGTATTATTATCATTGATTTTATGGAAAAAAGCTTTTTAATAATGGGTTTCATTAATTAATTATTATAACTGCTGCCATTATTATTTTTTTCACCAAAATGTAATAAAAATTGATTGCATTAAAATCATTATTTACTAATTAGAACTAATTTTTGTGATTATTAAACAGCTGATGGTGGCTAAGGCAATAATATAGTGGTAGTTCTTCAGCAGGCATGTTTATAATTGTAATTATTGGTTGATTATTGTAATAAACAGCTTGATTATTATTGTAATGTGCGGCTGTAATATTCATTATTTCATCTTGGTTAGTCGATGGGGAGTTTTCCTGTCTTCACTGAGCAGTGTCAATTATAAACTATGCAAACCTGTTAGGTGTGTGCAGTCAACAGTGACTGGTGTACATGTTCATTGGCCTACGTCTGTGAAAATAAAGGGTAAAAGTTGGCAGCAAAAACATTTTACCAGGTTTACCCAGGGTTTGCCTGCTCATTATAATTATCACACTCTTAACCTTATTCCACTTTTTCACTTCAGAGTTTCCATATTTATAAACATATCCCACTTTTTCATTTCAAAGTGTCCATATTCATAAACGTTTCCCACTTTTTCATTTCAAAGTGTCCATATTCATAAACATATCTCACTTTTACATTTCAACGTTTCCATTTTCATATCGATTGAAATTATGGATATTTTTATGTTTATTAATGTTTAATAGTTACAAAAGCCTAACCATTCTACATGTATGTTTAGTCTTTCCTGGCTCAAGAAAAATGTCTTGTAAAATCTTTAAAACGCTGTCAGCCTAGTTTCACATACCTCATTTGCGAAATTTTCCGCTAGCGCGGGGCAATGTGGAAGGGGGCTCCCAACCCACGCCCACTTCCCCACCCACCCAAGTTGGCAGTCCCCCCACTTCTGCTGCTACACTTCTACCACTGAACAGTCCTAAGGCTATATCTAGGTGTAATTAGATAGTTGTTAGGGCTATGAGAAGTATAAAAAGTATCCTTCATGAATTAGCTATAAAATGGAAATGCTTAAGTCTTTTTTTTCGATGGTAATGAGTCAAAGGTCCATTCGACTGGACAAAGTATTGACAGGATTTAAATTGTTTGAGACAAATATGTACTTGTTTAAGGAATACTCTGAAACTTTTGATAATAAATCTGGGATTACTATTGGCATTGCTGGAATTGAAACGAACTTAGACAGTAATGAATGCAGACACAGCTGGAATGAACGTAGGCACATGTTGGCATGAATGTCGACGGACCTGGAACGAATGTCGACTACGCTATAAAGAATAAATTTTTTATGTTCATTCCACAGACTGTCTGCCTTCGTTCTCGCTAATATATAAAATATCATTTCGGCTTCCATTCCAGGAGTTGTCTACTTTGGAAAAAGGCAACAATATTTTTGTATTCCTAGAACAAACGTCGAAATGTTTGTTTATGTGTTGCCCGGATGAATTTCAACACTTCCGAGAGTGAGCGTCAAACTTTTTTCTCTCTAACATAGCCGACTTTTATTCCAGGTCTGTCGACGTTCATTCCAAGATGTGTCTACGTTCATTCCAGCTATGTCTGCATTATTCCTGCATTGATAAATTTAATACTAAATGTTTGATAGCAATACTTACCTGGTCACTAAATATTTTTTTTATAGAATATGTTGCACTGGTAATGGCATCAGCTGGGAGTTATCTCCTCTCTCAACGGTAATGCAAGGAGTTGTCTATGATATATGCACACTCATAGATCTGGCATTGTGCCATAGAGTGCAGTGTCTAGTCGACAAGTAAGTGTTGTATCTTCTAACATTTTCAACAAGTTTCATTTCTCTTGTTGCGCTTCACCTTCACCGATTTAAAGCTTTATTATTTTCCTTTTGAATTTAGTTTTTTGACCTGTACAGAGGAACTTGCTGCAAAATGGCCCTTGCACATAATTATTTCACCCTGAAAAGTAAATGCGATTGTTGTCAGTTATTATTTACATAAAAAGTATTTGACATGTTCTTAATCTTTTAGAAGCGCCAGCACTCCCAGGCGTCCAGTCATAGGAGGCAAAGTCAATGGAGTCCGGCACAAGCAAGTCAAGTCTATTGATATCTCTCCTCTTGTTGGTAGAATAATCAGGAAACTGAGGCAATATTATCAGGTACAGTTTATGTCACATGTGACGTAAGCTCATCGTATGAATTTGAAAATCTGTGTACTTTATGCTTTTCTGATTTTTTACAAATCTGTATTAGCTATGCATTGCCCAGTGTATAGCTAATCTACATATCTTGTCTCCCCCCCCCCCCTCCCCCCACTGATTGTTAGTATAGGGATTTGATTTTTTCTCTGACTAATATGCTTGCTCTCGAGATATGCTTGTTATATTATATTATTCTGTGTTGTTTGCACTATTTTCTATTTTAGTTATTAATAATTACACATACTTAATTTGGTAGCTGCTAATAATGGCTTTTGAGCCACTTAGTTTTCTGTCTGGTGTCGATTTTATTTGTTTTTTATTGGCACTCAATACCGATATATCATTTGATCGGCCAATCAATGTTGAGATATTATTTGCTTGACCAATCAATGTTGATTTCTCAAATAGGAATGTTGAAAGCTGCTAAAATCCCTCGATGCACATCTCTCCTCAATGGCAGCTGCTATGAAAGTATATTGTGGGGGCCAAACTATATGAATATTATGCTGTCCGGTTTCCTTGTCTGCACCCATTTCCGCAGCAAATTCTACAAGTCACTCAGTTCATTTTTGCAATTCGCTGCTTCAATTGCCTTGCTTGCAACCTCCAGCCCGAATATCTCAATAAATTTATATCAAATATTTGAGAATCAAAATTAGAAATTTTTAAATAAATATTGCACTTTATATAACCGAGCAGTTTGATTAGTTCTAATCAAACTCCTTGATACAACGCTTTCATTTTAAATTGTTCTACGAGTATTGCATATAATTTTGCAGTTTTTTTTTGTAAATAATTTACTTAGAAATCTACTCTTTCCCAGCAATTTAATATTCCTAACAAAAATATTGACAGCTACTAGCTACTAGCACCTCAAACTTATTCTTTCACATAGTCCAACCACCACTACTGCTCCACACTCTTGTATTAGAGATATGCATGTCTATGTATATGGTACTTACACAATTATATTTGTATTGTAGAAGGCAGACAGGGAATTGGTAGTTGTCCCCTCTATGCAATGTACCATCTGCCTAGAAGACATCAATGATGGTACATTACATACAGCTGTACTACCTTGTCTGCATGACTTCTGCAATCTCTGCTGGAATAGACATCTAAATTCATCAATATATCAGGGTCTGGTACACATCACATGTATGCAGTGTAATACACAGCTAGACTCTGTGTTTATTATGTCTATGGTTGAATTCTCTACCTACTGTCTGTATGAAGTCTTGCTTGCTCACAACTTCCTCTCTAGAGATCAAGTAGTCAAGTCTTGTCCTGCATTAAGGTTGGTGACAGGAATTTTAGCTGAAATGTTTTTTTAAATTATTTTACAAAATATATATACTTTATAGCAAGCAATGGTTTTTGCTTTTCGAAATAGCATTTGTCTCCCGTATTGCTGTGATTTTGAGGTAGACAACTCCAGGTTTTTTAAATTTTTTTCAATTGTCACTGATTGTGATAAATAATAGTAATTTGTTGTCACTATTTATAGCTGTTGTTACTATTTATAGCTGTTGTTACATTTATAGCTGTTGTTACATTTATAGTTGCTGTTACTATTTATAGTTTTTGTTACTATTCATAGCTGTTGGTACTATTTATAGCTATTGTTACTATTTATAGCTATTGTTACATTTATAGTTGTTGTTATTATTTATAACTGTTGTTACTATTTATAGTTGTTGTTACTATTTATAGCTGCTGTTATTATTTTTAGCTGTTGTTACTATTTATAGATGTTGTTACTATTTATAGCTGTTGTTACTATTTATAGCTATTGTTATTATTTATAGTTGTTGTTACTATTTATAGCTGTAACAAAGTTCTACACTGCGATGACAAGCTGGCAGCAATAGATGAACCAATCACAGCCAGCTGTAAATGTGGTAACGAGTGCTGCTTCAAATGTCTCAAGGAGCCTCATTGGCCGCTGACTTGTGAACAGTTCACTACTTACAATGATCTGCTTTTACGTGATGGTGAGAGCTATTTTGTGTTAAACAAATCATTTGGTTTTCTACGGAAATATACTTGATCAAATCAATCCAAATGTATATTACGAGTCATGTTTCAAATGTCATATTATTCAGTTAGGGTATCGTACTGTCAACCTATCTACTTCTATCAATCTCCACAAAGCGAGTGTATTGGGAGATCATCAGTTGCCTTACTAATTGACTTTGACATCATCATTCACATGGCATCTGCTGGAGGTATGCCTGAAAACTGTGTTATATAACATGTGAATAAGCTTTTACCTGTTCGTTTTGTCTCTTGCAGGCCTAGTTATGGGTAATATATCTTCGTCACCAGAAATGGAGAATGCTTGTAGCCTTAGTTCTTGTGGCCATGCCAACTCTGTGGTACGTCTCATATGCCCCCTCGTCCTACATGTATCAGCTTGGGTTACTATGGCAAACCTCACATATTCATGTTTTATGCTAAGCTGATAGCTAACTTGGTTTCGTATATTACACAAAAATACAAATTTAAAATATTAGAACGTAAATTATTGGCATTTGTTGTTACATTTTATTTAATTGCTATGATAAATTTTCCTGCAAACAGAAGATGTTGTGGTTTTGTTTGCTATTTATATCATATCTTGTTTCTATTTATAGAGTTTCCCACAGAGCAGTCATAGGCGTCCCTCACCTTTAACATCTACCGACTATTACATAGAAGCATACAATCATAGAGCCTACAATCTCTTGTCTTTTAAAAGGAGGCTGCGCAGACATTGCAAGCAGTTTTTACACGCTGCCCCAGTGAGTGTTTTTTTTCTTGTTTGCCATAGATAAATGGTTGTGATGTTTTATTATTGCTGAGTCTAACGATACCTTGTATGGCATAGCTAAGTTCTCTAAGGCAGCATGTAGTCGTCCCTCACCTCTAAGGGAGCATGTAGTCGTCCCTCACCTCTAAGGGAGCCTGTAGTCGTCCCTCACCTCTAAGGGAGCATGTAGTCGTCCCTCACCTCTAAGGAAGCTTGTAGTCGTCCCTCACCTCTAAGGGAGCATGTAGTCGTCCCTCACCTCTAAGGGAGCCTGTAGTCGTCCCTCACCTCTAAGGGAGCCTGTAGTCGTCCTTCACCTCTAAGGGAGCTTGTAGTCGTCCCTCACCTCTAAGGGAGCCTGTAGTCGTCCTTCACCTCTAAGGGAGCTTGTAGTCGTCCCTCACCTCTAAGGGAGCCTGTAGTCGTCCCTCACCTCTAAGGGAGCCTGTAGTCGTCCCTCACCTCTAAGGGCGCCTGTACATGAACTGAGTCAAGGCTGTAACATTAACAATCGACTGCTAATAAATTATTTTCGTGATGCTTGTAACTGCTCCTTTTTTGTGACACATTACAAACGCCCTTGTTTCTAAGCTCTTCAACTAATATGGTTTTATTTCTGTTGTTATGTTCAGGGGAATCCTTCCAAACTACACATTTACCCACCAATACATCAATATCTCCATCAAATAGTAGAGCAGGTCTTGGCTACACACAACCTACTAGAGTACTGCTGCGCTGTTAATGTATTTAAGAAAGGAAGTAAATACTGCGTACCTACAATATCACTTCTATCATACAGTGTTGATGTACTTGAACGACAACTATCCAGTGGTAGATGTAATCAATATACAGTAGATAGGTTAGCCAAGTATTATGTAATAGTTAAATCTAACACTCAAATACTTGTACATAAAATGTCTCAACTTTTGAAATTCCTAGAACCTTCCATCAGCTGCTAGATTTTTATTTTAGAATTGATCTTTTGGGAATTTGCTTCCAGCTCACTTTTGGTTTTCGTTATTTTCTTAAATTTTGAAATGTAAGGATGTTTTTTCTTTTACTTATACCAATCATTTCTAGTCCTTTACACCCGTCCAATTAAGTTGTCTCTCTTTTACATGATATTAAAATTATTTTTATATTTCACCTCACAATATGGTTGACTGACTTTATTCATACTATTTCTTTTACACCAGCGGTATTTGTGATGGACAGATTTATGCAAATTTTGTGATATTCTCTGTTAGCCATACATACATAAATTTTACTAAAATTTTCTGCATTTTCTATTTTTTGCAATCAAACTTTTCTTCGCATAGTTTTTTCCACAACTTTCCTGCTTGATTACTCTTGGTTCAAGCCCTTTTAACTGCTTATTTATGTCACCTATTTTTACAAAAAAAATATATTTTGGTTATTTGGTTGAACCATTTATGTGCAATCGCAAAAAGAGTAAGTTTAATTATTTTAACGGATTATAGTTTGTAGTAGCTAGCTGCAAGTTCATATTGAGTTATTGTCCCTACAATATTGCACCGTAGTACCAAATGACTGAGATCAATTATCCTACTTATAATCAACCTGTTGATGCAGATGAAGTTTGATAGTCCGCTAATATTGCTGATTATGTAATATACGATGCTTGAGGTCTCATCCGATAAAATATTTGAGTTCCACTCCACAATGATTGCGTATTGTAGCTTGTGGAAAGCGTACTTGGTAAATTCCATTGTTGTTATCGCGAGATGCCTGAATACATTGCTTGTTGCAATATTTATACACATCTAATATTGCATCATCATTGGAAAGTTCGATGACATAATATGTTATGCCTTGTGGCGCAATCACTTCCCGCTTATGCTTATCCATTCAGGTTTAATCAGGCATGACTTGGAGCAGCCCACAAATAAGCTTGTTTACTATTTATTATTATTTTATAATGAAAGTTGACAGCAATGGAATACCGCTCTTGAAGCGTGAAATCTTTATTCGTATGAAATCAATGTATTTATTATAATATTCCAACGATCATACCCTTTGTTTGCATCCAACAATTATTGAGATTGACATTGGAAGATTCTACTGATAGGTTTAGGTAAACATATGACTGTTTTTGTTCGACATATGGCTTGGAAATATTGCACTGACCTCTTCAAGTGGACGAATCCTGTCGATCTAATAGAATTCTAATGCCAAAAGAAAAACTCTGAATGTTGCTCATATAACAAAATGCCATTTTTTTCATTTTAATCTGCACATCAGTGTTTTTGGTGATGCCAAAAACACTTCCAGATTGAAATAAATTAAAAAAGGAATTTTTTATTTTCTTAAAATTTGCTACATAACACATGGTCAAAGTTCTCCAGACTTAGTTGCTTTTACATAACCTCAATAGATGAGTTTGCAGTGGTCCACTCTTTGGTGGTGGTGTACTTTGTGATGTTGGCGTACAATAAATTGTGAATTCAAATGGTACTTTCATTCCTGTTCCTTTTACTGTAGAAAGCAATCATCAAATGAGTGATCTGTGTGTTAGCTTACTTTGTTATGGGATGGTTTGTGAAAAATGATTTATATTATATAACAAATAATTACATATACATAAAAGCCAATGTAATAAAACTATCATGCAACTAAATTCAACATGTAAAACAATAATATCATTACAAACTTAAAATCGTTCCAAACGATAACTTCTGAAGTTACAAAATAAACAAAATATATAACATATAAAAATTGGACAATTGATTTGAGACTGAATCGAGGTAATTTCTAAAATTCATATTAATTGCATACAATATAAATTGTCCCAGAAGAGACCAAGACAGCTGCGGGTGAAGAGCTCTCTAGCTAGACCATCACATAGCTCCTCAACTCAGATTTCCTGCAACAGAAATAAATTTGCCAATGATGTTTCGAGCGCAAATTTGTCTACATGCTATAAGTAGGAAGCAACACCGCACCATCTCCGTGGTAACAGTGAGAGAAGCTTTCTGATCCTTTCAAAGCATTATTTGACCCAACCTTTTTACCTTTTAAAGCTATCAAGTCTTAGAAACTAATAACAGTTCTGAACCAAATTAGAAAAATGCAAGGCATATCTGGCCAACAAACCTGAGTTTAGTCTTTCTCTTACTTTCTGGGACAATAAAGTCAGATAGAGAAATCGATGGAATGGCATTGGTGACAGCGGTGATGTCATCGCTCTCCGACTCTGAGGCATAACCTTCTGAGAATGGGCACAGCTCATCATCTGAATACTGATTTCTAGATAGAAATCTCTTTGAGCATCCAGAGGTATGATTCCTGTTCTTTTTAGAGGTCTGTGCAAAACCTGCAAGTTATACAAGCAATGATTAATAAGATTAGGTTAGTGAACCATAGAATTCGTCATTACAATAAAACTGCAGCTGCTTTCCAAGATAACAAAAATAATTTGAAGAACAGTTCTTTATCATTAATCTAAAACCGAAATAGATGGAAAGTCATCAAACCGCAACAAAAAAATACCAAATGCAGTGCGCGGGAAATGAATAAAATTGTGGCATAGGAAAAATGATTACTCAGGAAGAAACACAAAGAATGGCTGCCATAACATGTACTTTAGACATACAAACCTTTAGTTCCAAGTTCCATGTAAAACTTCCCATCAAGTTTTGCGCCATAAGCAATACGGCATTCATATGATGGAACAGATGGAGAGTCGTCATCTTCTGCATCTATTACATCAAAACATATCATGTTATATGATTGAGAACTTCACCATTTTAACTAAACTTGTAATTAAAACTAAACAACTTTTATTAATGAGCATACCAGGTTCAGCATTTCGTTGTTTAATCTTTTTATATTGTCGTCTTTCCAGTTTACCGAGATGATCTTCGTCTCTGTGTCCATGTTTGGCTGACTTGATGTTCATCTCTGTAGAGGAGACGCATTCCCTTACTGTTCCTTGGTTACTGTAATAGGAAGTGCATTTGTCCCATTCAGCAATGGGGCGATATACTGGCACACTCATTCTGTGTTCCATCACTGTGATCTGTAAGAAATAAATAATACTTAATGATAGTAAAATGATAGTCCTATGCAGACACATCCAAACTTCACAAAGCTTTAATCTTACCTGGACATCTTTGTTGTCAGATTCAACTTCAGTTTTGTTTTTCATGTAAGAGGGAAGTTCCCACCTGCGTTGCTTATTCAGTGAAAGCTCAATACCGTCAGTTTGAGTGGGAAGAACATTCAAAACTTCCTTCATTACTTTAGCAGCTTTGATATCCTTATCATCAATGCTGTTGCCAACAACCAGGCACCCATATTTCTGATACTGTCTGAGAGCGTGGTGACGGTTATATTGACGGATGGTATTGCCTGTATGAAGCATGCGCTTTGATTGGTTCTTCACCATCCTAAAAACAATCATCATGCGACTATAATAAATATAAATAACGCTTATAAAATTTTTCGATAACAATAATATGGGCAAAACTTTTTTGACATTGCTCCAACAACATGATGTTCTAATGGCAACAGAACAATTGCTATTGTTTAAACAGTTATCAGTCAACATTGTTATTCACACTTGTAATCTCCCGTCAAACATTAGTACTTAAAATGTAATTAGGACAATTTTGCTCACCTGTGTGCATGTACTTGTATGCTTGATGTTGTACCGGAGTGCTTGTAACGCTGACCGTTAGTGTGTGTGAGAGAATGGAAATGCACGAAAAACTGGCTCCGTCCTTCTGTTGCAATGTGTTATTACTGTGCCAGTCGATGATAGCAACGAAGATCAATAATAAATAATAATAGTTATTATTATTAAATTATTACTATTATTATTATTATATACCAGTAGTTGCTTCTTTTTGTCCTTATTATTATATTATTAATTACTACTAGTAGTAGGTAGTAGTTAGTAGTAGTAGCACTTGTTGTTGTAATCGTTTACTGCAGTGAACTACCAGTTATAGGAAAACATAGGAAATATATAGTGAAAAGTTACACCATATGTCGAGAGCATGCAACGTCTTTTGCACCAGTTTAGAGAGTTTTCAAAATGATAATGCTATCACATGATTTGCACTTTCCAAGGATTGCCTGCGGGATTGCACCACTGAAATTGCACCATCAGGAATTATTATAATGTAGCTGATAGTTCATCGCGGACTTTTGTTATTGTTTTGTGGCACGGTACGATTTAGACCGTAGTATCTTGACAAGCTGGACTACAAACCGCGAGCCAAACCGATTTGTTTTTCACGCACTGCCTATATGTTAACGTACTGCTGATTAGCTATTAGTAAATCTTTTACGATACAATACCCGGGGTTGGGCAATAGTTAGCCGTCTGCTGCCCTAGCACAGCTACAGTTTTAACATCATTGGGTTTATTACCCGTTTATTATTATTAAGGGGAGTGTGGTGTAATAAAAACATTGTAAGTAGTATTATCTTTATTTAATTTGGTTAGACTATCATTATTACAGTTGTCATGTTTTCATAAGATAATACTACGATAAAACAGAAGGAATTTACAGAAAAAAAATTGAGAGAATATTAGTGATGATGATGATGATTATTATTATTCACAACAGTCGTTCAATAATAATAATAACAATAGCATTAGCAATAATTAATAAATAATAAATAATAATTAATAATAGTAATAATGACAATAATAATTTAAATAATAATAATGAAGGAAAAATGATTTTTAATAATAATAATTAATAACAAACAATGATGATAATGTTGTTATCAAATAAATATCATAATAATCGTGTTTTTAAATATGATATATAATAAATAATGATGATATAACATCATTATTCATTAATAAATAATAATAATAATAATGTCATTGATTGATTATATAACGATTAATAAAATTAATATAATAATATTATTATTAAAGTTATTATAAATAATACAACAATGAATTGTTTGTAACAATGATGGTTATTATTATAATAACATATGCAGATTTTTCCAGTCATGTAATGTATGTATGTACATAATAATATAATATTGAAGTAATTTGTCTCCTTATACATTACTCAAGGGTACACAACTCTATCTATCCCAGGCAATAGATGGAAGTTGTCAACCCTTTCTCGAGGGAGGTGACTGTGTTAGGGTATCTGTCAGTCTCAACCTTCATACTTGGCTGGCTAGCTAGCAGCATTCACTGAGGCGCTAGATGTTATAATCGTGCATTATGTAGTTATTGGATTAGTGAAGGTTAAGGATATAGCTAAAGGATTGTAAATAGCTGAAGGGATCAGAAAGCTAGGAAGAGACCTTTTGGAGTGACCACAGTGCGTGGTGGTTGTGCTGGAGCTTCTATCTTATACATAGTGAGTGATTTAACATGGCGTCGTAGGCAAAAGGAAAGGAGGGTTGTTGTCTAATACTATTGTGTTCGTCATCTTGTGAAAGGAGTATCAAAGGGTTTGTGGTGATAGTGAAGGTCGGTGTGGATTTATTAACGCCGTTGTTATAGGACTGGTGCCAGCTGGTGGTGGTGAAGGTGAGTGTTTGTTATTTGTTTGTGGTGGTGCATTACAACTGTTGTTGTTGAAAGATTCAGTCAATAAGATTTGTGAAGAAGTTGGCATCTACTCTACCAGTTTTTGAGGTCAGTGTTGCCGAACACTTCAGGTTAGTGAAATATGGCCTTGGGATTTGATTTTAATGATTTTCCTAAGTTAGTTATCAATCCTGATGACACTTATGGTTCATGGAAGGCATGGTTAGATGAATTTGAGCTTAGTGTGGAAATGGTTACCTTTAAACTAGGGAAGGAAACAGTAAATCGGAGAAAACAAGATGTTTTCAAGGGGAGAATGAAATTGTTGGCTTTATTGCATGCCATTGGTCAAGGAGGTAGAGATGTCCTAGAGTCTTTTGGATTTGATATGAGAAGTGAGGCAAGTAGTTATGAACAAGCAATGGCTCATTTGAAAAATGTTTATGGTTTCGAGGAAACAGTTTATGTGAAAACATTCAAGTTTGTCACTGCTAATCAGGCTGTGGGGGAGAATGAAATTGATTATCTGCTACGTGTTGAAAAACTTAGTAGGTCATTAAGTTTTGGGAATGATGATAATGTTAGGCTGGAGTTTGCATTAGCTATAGCTGTGAATGGTTTGAGAGAATCTTCACTGCGTATTCAGCTGATGCAACAGGGTCATTTGAACTGGAAAGGGCTGACTGACAATCTAAGGGCAAGAAAATTGGCTCGAGATTCAGAGAACGCCATGGAGCAGGGTAAGGCAAAGCAGCTAAACTCCGCCCAGGTATCTGATATGAAAGAGAACATGCATGGTGGTGAGTGTTACAGTAGTTTGAAGGTACGTAGCATTTGCAATGGTCAATCTGCTGCGAAATGTTGTAGATACGCTGAGAAATATGTAGGAAAGATGAAAGGTGAAGCTGGCCACAGCTGTGATGATTATGGGTCTGCTAGGTCCACTAGGCATTCTAACAATGAAAGGTTCATGCCTGCATGGCGCAGAAAAGACTCTAGTAAGAGTAGGGTTGAAAGTGATAGAAGAAATGATGGGAGTAAGTGCAGAGGTTATTTGGCTTTCCATGATGCTAAAGCGTGTTTTTGCTGTGGCAGAGATGATCACCAAATTAGGTTTTGCCCAGCTGTACACTGCTGGATTTGTGATGGTATTGGTCATACTTCCCAGGACTGCCGTTATAAAAGGTATAAACATACTGATAGGTATAGCCATCGAGGTAGTAGCTGCAGTAGTGAAGAGAGTTGTGCTAGTGAAATGAGTGAGGTTCACATAGGTCATGTAAGGTTTGCTCCTGTGGCCCAAGCTGCAAGTGGTGTCGGAGCTAGCAGAGCTCACGGCACCCTTGAGGCCCCTAACAGACCTACCCACTCTGAGGAGCTGGTCTCAGCCCAGAGGGACTCGTCTGTAAGGCCTGCGGAAGCTTCGGCTCCTGCGGAGGAAAGCCAGGAGGTAGTTGCTGAGCAGTCACTTGTGACCCGGCAACAGCTCGCCTCCCAGGCTGTTCAGAGGCCTTACTCCGGTGAGAACATGGATTGCGATACTCACTCCAGTGAGGGAGATAGTGCTACTCACTTAGGTGAGACTGTGATCGGTGGAGGTGAGAGTCAATTGTGTGACTCAGATCCAAAGCCAGGTGGAGGTGAAGGCCAACTGTGTGGTCCGGAACCAAAACCAGATGAGACTGTGATAGGTGGAGGTGAGAGTCAATTGTGTGACTCGGATCCGAAGCCAGGTGGAGGTGAAGGCCAATTGTGTGGTCCGGAACCAAAGCCAAATGGAGGTGGAGGTGAGAGTCAATTGTGTGACTCAGATCCAAAGCCAGGTGGAGGTGAAGGCCAATTGTGTGGTCCGGAACCAAAACCAAATGATTATGGTGGAAGACCCTCGGGTGTGGTGCGAGATTGGTTTGACCGTTGTGGCGATACGGACGATAGTGATCCTGGTGAGATTGAGTCTTTGTGGTGAATGGCCAGTGGGAGGTTTGACACAGGTGAGGTATGTATCTGTTCTACCTAACTTTACACCTTGCCGGTGTGGGTACTGTCTCTGCCCCTAACCAAAGTGCATAGTTTGAAGTATGCTGCTTATGTGGATGTTTCACCCCTGAAGCTAGCTGTAACTGTTGATCTTGTGTCTTGTGTATATTGCTAGTTGGAAAAAAAAGGGCATGTTATAATCGTGCATTATGTAGTTATTGGATTAGTGAAGGTTAAGGATATAGCTAAAGGATTGTAAATAGCTGAAGGGATCAGAAAGCTAGGAAGAGACTTTTTGGAGTGACCACAGTGCGTGGTGGTTGTGCTGGAGCTTCTATCTTATACATAGTGAGTGATTTAACACTAGACACAGGTGATTTTGGTGGCTCATAATATTGTACACATTCGCTTTCAGTGCATATGAACGGTTTTGAAATAGTTTATACGATTTGCAAAGTGTCTTTTGCATTGAAAACAATTGGGTAATAGTAAAAACTTAGCCAAAGAAACTATATTTAAAAACGAGCTTGTTGATTATAATAAATAAATTGTCTCAGCCTGACTTCATACAATAAAACAGTATTTCCCGTTTAACAATCGTAAATTTTGCCAAGCGTATAGTGGTTTTTCAAATAATTCAGATGGTTTAGAAATGATTCAGATGGTTTAGAAAATTACAAATGGTTTAGAAAATTACAAATGGTTTGAGCACTTTAATTAGAAAGAGTATGAACTATTTACAAACCATATGAACTGTATTGAAATAGTCTGAACTGTTTTAAAATAATCTAAATTATTTTGAAACATTTTTAAAGGTTTGCAAAGCACATGGTTTTCGAATCAAAAGCGATTGCCATTATTCTCTTTATAGCCTCTATGCAACTTTACGAACATCGACATAGATCAATAAACACGGAGAAAATTAGTTAACCGTGTAAACTATTGTTGAATACAATCTATAAGATTTCTTTTTTTAAAACGTAATTAGGCTGTATATATTATTTAAAATAATATAAAGCAAATGATATTTAATAAACAAAAACAATTTTTTATCTACTGAAAAGAAATTAACTGTTTGATGTTTAGTAAAAGCGTTATCAATTGTAAATGGTCTGGAGATCTATGATGAGCCGAGCGAACCAGCAAATCGGCTCGGGTTTTCTAAGCATATGAGCAATTTCTCAAAGCGCTCAGAAAATTTGCAAAACTTCAGTCTCATTCAGTTGCATTTAGAAGTTTTGAAGTGCAAAAGATAAAATGTTTTGAGCCACCATAGGTGATACTAGTTATTCATCTAACTAAGGAAAAAAACTTTGACTATTGGTCTATATGTCTCAATGTGGCAGCCTGGATAACTGAACTCTCCCTAGAGCTGGGCACTGGCTTGTCTAGTGTTCGTACAGCTAAGGGGAGATGACTACGGCGAAAGGTTTATCTGTCTCAGCGCAATAATCTAGCTAGCCGAACTCTCCCTAGAGTTGGGCACAGACATGTCTGGTTGTTCGGACAACTAGGGGAGATGGTTATGACTGGAGGTCTATCTGTCTCAGCTCAATTGTTTGGCTAGTGAAACTCTCCCTAGAGCTGAGCACTAACTTGTCTAGCTGTCAATTTGACTAGAGGAGAGCCGATTATGGCCGGAAGCCTATTTGCCTCAGCCCAGTAGGCTGGCTAACATAACTCTCACTAGAACTGGGGACAGACGGTGTTTAGTTGACCATTCAACTATAGAGGAGATGACCAGAAGTCTGTTTATTTCGGAGAAAAGCACAAAGCTAACCGACTCTCTTGAGCTGGGCACAAGTAAACCAAAGTAATTTACAGAGTAGTTATTAGAGCTCAGCTGACTCCGCTATTACTTATTCAGAAAGTTTAAGTCCTATATGTTCAGAGCCTCTATATCAACTGTTTTTATTAAATAGGATACATGTTATTTATACTAGCATAGAGTGTGCATTGATCCTTGATAAATCACGCACATACTAATTACAACTGACCAATAGGAATGCAGCTGGCTATTGGGGGTGCCAGCAAAAATATCCAAACAAAAGAGTAAAAAAAAAAACACTATGATATAATACAACAAAATCATTAGCGTAATATGACTCCTTAGGTAACAAGGAAGTCATTAATATATAATATGTCTGTAAACATAATAGGGAATTATTTATTTGATAGGTAATTACCAAAATTAAAAGTGAAGCGAAGTCAGTCATGCGTAGCCAAACATGTATAGTAATGTTTGGTTTATTTTGTCCATAAACATAATCAGAAAAAAGAGGTAGAAAAAAACTTTAGTTGACGGGGTCCTTCTGTACAATAGCTTTGCTAGCCAAGGTGCCGGGCCCAAGCCAGCAGTCAAAACCAAGGGAGAAGGGGAGACCCCTCAGCTATGCAAGTGAAGCCTTACAGGGGCGGTTTAAATTCAGCTTTTCCGTCCAAGTCCCAAGTTTTAGATGGCAAACTAGTCCACTGGAAGCCAGTCTGGAGAGGTACACTCCGATGATCTTCAGCTGAAGTTGTCGTGGGAAGTGAAAGATTATGCAATAAGCTTCAAGTGAAATGATTGTGGGTGGTTAGTTGTTGTTGCTGGTAAAACATTGATCATAAGACTTGAGAAGAATCCAGTATTTGTACAGGTTGTAGGTGTTTAATAAAGAAGGTTCTTGAAATAATGGCTGGATGTGAGTGGACCTAGCTTTTTATGTATGATCTGCGAACTCCTCTTTTGAATATTGATTAGTGAATTCAGATGCACATCAGCAGCCCTACCCCAACATTCAATGCAATAGCTCAGTTTAGATTGTACTAATGAGTTGTAGATTAAAATTAATATACGTATTAATAAATACTGAGACCATTTGCGTTATAATATGAAATTTTCATAATTGCCAAAGTTGATTAGAGATTGCTTAGCATTACCATTTTCATATAAAACCCTAGTCACTACTTTTCTTATTACCTTTTGTTTGTGCTATTCTATTGTCTAGTTAGAATTTCATTTTAAATAACCTCTTATGAAATTATTTATCACCAAATGACGTGCTCAGTAATACGCATTGTGCTATGACATCAAATCTTTTGTGTTATTGGAAATTCTTTAGATTGAATAGTTCTTGTGAAAAAAATTACACTTGAACCATCCACAGCTACTGTGTTTCAAGGTTGTATGTAATCAAGATTCATTACTTTTTTTTCTTGTTTAGCGGTGATGAAGACATTACTGCTTGCTGTCTTTCAATATTGGAGGAAGGTGGACACTGATTTTCAAAACTTGCTCACTCAGATTACTGAGCTGTATAAGACAAGTGAAAAGGTATTTGTGTTTATTGAGCGCATTGACTGACAAATCATAAAACGGGTGATATTTTTATAAATGCTCAGCTCCTGCTCATAAAAAAGTTTCCGTGAGAACTGGAAAACTTTAGAACAAAATTGAATTCAAAATTTTGGTTCACGTTACGTTAGTGCTAGCATGTAATGTAGGTCACATGCAATTTGCGTCTTTCCTTCAAAGCTCGTCAATATTCAGGTTTAGTTTGTTTTCGTGAAATTTTTCATTCAAAATTACAAAGCTCAATGCGTAAAGAATCTTCAAATGAAATGAATGCGTGAAAAATATTTGGCAAATGTTTCATCACAACATCTAAAAGTGCTATTTGATGAGTGGCACTCACCGCAATATACATGTGTGTGCCTGTGTAATGTTTGTACTACTGCTGTAACCATATTCATCAATAACGAGTTTGCAATTCCAAATTAACCAGTCTGGTGTCAATTTCTGTTGTTTTTTTTGTATTATTATTAAAATGCTTCCTTCCCCCAATTTTTTTCTAACAATCCAACGCACCTGTATCTTCGAACTATACTGAGTTTCGAATATTTTCTAAATTGATCCTATTGTATTGAGCTAAACCTTGTAAAGTTTATTGATCAACTTTCATGAGCTCTTTGTGGTGTATCGTTTCTTTAGCAAAGTTTATTCTTGAAATAATGTTTGATAGTTAGTTATGGAGATGACTAGATACCTTTGAAAACTGTTGGTATGCCAAGGAAAATTAGAGGAAAAATACGGATAACTTCAAAGTTGCCCACAACAATTTTCTTGGCGCTTGAAGCTGCTTTCATTTTATTTTCCTTTGTTTCTCCAAACATGTGCGCAATGAAAGTTGTTTAACTTTCATAACTTTGTGGCTCGTAGCAAAGGAGTGTAATCAATTTCTAATTACTTTTCACACTTGGATGATACCACAATCTCCTGTACTTCAAAATCTCAATGAGTGAAGTGTTGTTGATCACTTGTTTGTAGGTGGTTATCATTCAATTAAGTCTGGATATAAATGTACTAGAGCTGCTAGACATCAGTGGTGAGTGACTTCTGCTTTGTGTCTTTGACTTATTATCAAGCCTATGCATCCGTCTGATTCATATTATCTATAACAAGCTATCTAAACCCGGAAACCTCCCTTTCTTTTAAAGCTTTGTTTTATGGGCGGAAATCTTTTTGCTGTTTCGGTTTAGCTTTTAGTGGTGATAGTAAAGTTTATCTATTGCTATTCATGTTTTGGTTTTGATTGGCAAAGCATAAATTGAAGCATCTTCATTGGAAATATTTTTCAAAGTGTAAGAAAAAGTGAAAACTTATTCAAAACTCCCACAGGCTTGTTGGCTGTTTGTATGATGACGTAGCTCACAGATTAGCTAGTATTATTAACTGCTAACCTTCTCATACTCTTTGCCAGCACCTCTAGGTAACATGGTTATGTATGACCCCCTGACAGCCAGCAAACTGTTTCAGAAGGTAAGTTCATTAATGGTAATATCAAGCTTACTGATATTTTAAATGTCTTGTATACATAAATGGACGGTTGGCATTAAGAGCATTCGCAACGTTTTCATTGAACAGAACACAGCAAATAATTGGTGTTTGCAATTTAATACATCGTATATGGAATGGAACAATAGCATAGAACCTCATCATTATTCGATGAATTGTTATAGATTGCCAAACAAATCATAAAGAAGATAACTACTAACTTGCAACGTAATGAAAAGAAAAATTAAAATGGTTTCACTATAATCTAAAATAGCTTGTGAAGGTGCCCTTTCTTATTTTGACTTGATTGTAATTATTTTGTAACATTTTTTCAAGGATATCAAACTGGTCTATAAAATAAACAATCTAAGTTTACTCATTATAATTTATTTAGTGTTCAGTTTCATTCGCGACCTATGGATAATCCAAATGAATTCTCTTAAAATGTTTTTTTTATTCATTGAGCTACTTTTTGTTTACCCCGAGTTCCGAACAAAATGATTATTTATTGATTAAATTTATTGCCGGTCTGTATACTTTTATTGCAACAATTTGTTCAGCTAGCATAGGTCGCGAATACTTTTAATGACTTATGTTTTATTTTTTACATTTCAATGGCATGGTGACTTTGTTTAGTCATTGTCAAAGTAAACTCTATATTATGATGTGAAAATTCTTTGAGATGGTTTTATAAGTTTGTCATAAAATACTTGACTGTTCTTCTACTGTCAATATGCAGCCGTGTTATGTTACCCAAAATACTTTATTTTTATGTTGTATATCCTATATTGGTAGTTGCTTCCTCATTGAGGGCATAACTTCTAATTCATATCTCACAAGTCAGGTTTGAAATTGCTCTTTGTTTTTGTAAAGAAGCAAAATACAATTGCGAACTATTTGAGGAAGTATCAACTGATGGGTTGAAAATGCCAAATCTTTACTTTTTTTTATTTTCAAAGGAGTTACTGATTTTGTTAAATTTTTAATACAATAGTAAACAGGTTTTCCAAGCTTTTGTACAGCATCATTAAACTGAGCTACAGAGAGTTTTAGCATTGTTTTTCTTCTGAGTCGACTTTCCCTCATCGTCTCATACACGTGGACCATTATTTAATTCTAATATCGGGGTGTTCAAATATTTTGATATGCATAGTTCTGGTAATCACAAGCATCTGTTGTGAAGCCCCTTTTTGCTGTGTGTTTCACAGTGATCCGCTATTTGATATGAACAATTTGTGTAAAACTTAGCTGATGCTCTACTGTAAATAATGGAGCTCTACAGTAATTAATATAACTCTGCCGTCAACAACAATACCAGTACTTAGTTAACAGGCACAAATGACTTCCGACTAGCCAAGCAAGACAACTAGACAACCTTTTACAAGAAAATAGACAATAGTCGGTTTTTTATTAACAGAAAAATTTGATGGTCAACAAATATATATATATATATAGTGTTATATATAGTAGAGCCATTTTTATAAGCTTACATATTGACTAGAAAAACTGCTGTTAATTTAGCATTCAGTGTTCAGAAAAAAAACAAAACAAGACAACTGTATGTTGTCTTTTTTGACCACAGGTTGCAACATCATACACCCATCTTTGAGCTTATCACCGCCATTATTTCAGCCTCTCTCTCGTGTAATGAGTTCATATTGCTTGTGTGTCGAATCAGCTCTACTTGCCTTTGATGTGAGATACTCCTCAAATTGTTTAGCAGTTGTGATATACTACATTCTTTTAGCTGATCCAATATATCCGCCTTTTCTCTCTTTGAACTCAGCTGTAATAAAACCTAGACAAAATGAATGAGGCACTTGGGACATTTATTTTCCACACTAAACTCATTACAGTGGTATCCGATTGATAAACACCATTGTTATACGCGTCCAAGACAAATAATTTGCCGATTGGTTTCAACTTGATAAGTTGTATGTTTGGTTTTCTAAATAGTTAAGTTTTAGCTCTATCTCTTCACCAACATACGTATAATGCAGAATAAAAATATTTTTGTGTAATTTATGACAGAGTCGCATTGTTGGCTAGACAATTTTACTGTTAGATATTGTCAAAAAATAACTGGGTTCAACTTACATCATGCTGATCTAATTCTGAACCAACGCGTTTCCTTGGAGCTGGCATTGTCACTTCGGTGGTGGACATTTCTAGATTAGAGCTGTTTGCACCAGTAAATGTTCTGTCATGTTCATTGAGCTGGATCTCAACTGCATGATCTACGTTAATAGTTGGAGCTGTCGGTTTTATAGTGCTCATCCACGCTTCATCATCTGTATCCACTTTTGTGACCACTTGCAATGGTGAGCTCTCTGGGGACACTACAAGGCAATAATAGATGATACATCCCAATAAAACTCTAGCGCTAGATTGTATACTATTAGAATTCAATTGCATGCACTTGGCTGTTACCAGTTATAATATATATAATTCTATTAAAAACTTTGGTAACATTGAAAATTATCGCAACTTCAAGCATTGCTTGTGAGGTTACTAGCAAAATTTTTATACTGTTTAATTGGTCTTTGGCCATGCGTTCCAGTGATTAGCTGATTCAGTGTGCTCTATAAGTTTCAATGTTTTTTAATAGTAGACTGACCTGATTGTGTGGCTTGTGAGCTAGGTAGAGGGTAAGCTGTTGAGGTAGATGGCGATGGAGTTGAATAAACTGGTGCTGCAGTTTTGGGTAAAATTCTTGATTTCGTGTAGGGAAATTGAGATGGTTGCTGTGCAAAAGGTGAAACTCCCAAGACAAGTTTAGGCATTAGTTTTGGATATGGCAGCAATGGGCGCATTGATGGCCTATGTGTTATTGCTCCCTCGTTTTTACCTGTAAATAAAAGCATGATTACAAAATTATTGAAGTTTAGCTGATCTAAAAATGTCAGCAAACAAAACTCTTTACCCTACATGGATAAAGCGATTTATACTAAGTCAGTTGTCATGCCTTATCATTATACTAGCTTAGAATTTGGAAACTGAAAAATTATTTTCAGATTTGACAAAATAAAATTATATTATTGTTATTATCATTTTTTTTGGAGTATATTGACTTTTTAGACATGCAGCCTGATTGTTTTTCTCCAAAGCATGAGGCTGCTGATTACTGATTACCTTTTGCAAACTTTGCCAAAACTATAATGACGATAAAGCAACAAAACTGGTGATAAAAGTTGGGAAGATTAATATTAATCATCAATTCACTTGGTCAAAGAAGCGCAAAAATGTAGCTCTATGACATTTATTGGGTACTGTGACAACTGTCAAAAACTATTTTGTCTTGGGAACATCTCCTGGACCGCAACAGTGGTTTTAAATATGTATACAAAATCTTTATTTGGCTTTGTGATAATGATTGGCTGCATTCGTCTTTTGATCAGTTTGATGCATCATCAAAACCAAAGTTGAAATCGTGCCTCAAAATGCCAACAAAAGATTCAGTAGGTAACGGTAGCAAGATCCGCCCTAAGATCCTTTGCCAAAAATCAGTATTTTCGAACATTTTTTATGTAATAAAACTGTTATTCCAAGTCATAAGATGTGAACCTAGAAGTTCATAGCCTTAAGCTGTGAATAAAGAATTTTATTCAAAGATTTAGATTTTTTTGGGCAATTGTTTTTTAACTGAAATAACAATTCCTTCCAATTTTTTAATAGTATTTTTATTAATTTTTGCAATAAATATTCAGTTAGGAACTTCTTGTAGAAGAAAAAAATGAAACAACTGAAATAAAATTGTTATAAAATTAATCTGCACCTTTCTATAAATTACAAGGAAAGAATCTTAATACGGTTTTTGCATCCTTTTCTGGTTCCCAGATTTACTCCTATCGTTGCCGCCATAAAAGTCTTTACCATTCTTTACTTTTCCGTAATAAACAGAAACAGCTAGTATGTGTATTACTGCAGCAAAGTTGCCTTATTTGTATTAATATTATTAGTATATATGAATAATCTATTTTGGTTCCTTAGGTTTTAGGAAAAAGTTGTCATAATGTAAGCTCAGGTAAAAATAAAACTTTTGCAGAAAAAGGTTAGGAACAAGGCGAGGTGCAAATGTTGTTTAAGCCAAACTTGTGCAATTTACAATTAAAGCAAAAGATCGTTTATTAAGCTATCAATAAAAAATGAAGGCTCGTACGTTCAAATTATGACTAATCTTCTATGGTTATTGTATGTATTATGGGTTTTTCATAGACATTGGTTTAATCTAGAACAATTAACCTGACAATTGACGATTAAAAAATGTAGCAGTAAAGATTTATCTTATTTACAGCTGACAGCATCACCAGGTTGCTGACCTAATATAAATTTATTCTGTGTATTGTCCTGAAAGTACATGTGTATCTTCGGATTTGCTCTCTCACCCAATTGGACACTATTAGTAATGCTCAAGTTAGTCTATACTCACAGTATTCGCTAATAGGATTCGGCCGAGCAATAGGTGGCCCTAGTATTTATTAACGAGAATGTATGTGTGATCGCTGCGATACCATTAACGACTATTTAAGCATATTATATGATCGTAAATACCATTAATATTAATTATAAATTAGCTATAATAATCAAATCAACAAAAATAACAATAATAATCAATGGGGTTGTGACATTAAGAGTTATCTCTCTTTGAACTTTCTACATCCAACCGGAAGTTACCATTGTTCGTAGTATAAAATATAGTTACTTCATGCAGACTCGTGACAGTTTTTCCCTGATAGCCTCCATGCTGTCAATTGTATACTATAATGACATGTCGCTAAAAACACTTTAGACTATTTTTAAAGACAGCAGCATCAAATCTACCTGCAGCAACAAAGATTTATATTTTTTTTACAGTTTTTTCAATTATTATTGATTACAGTTGTTATCCACGGAACTCCGGGGCTTGCCAAAAAAGATAGCAGAGACGATGCGTCCTGTAATAAAAACTATTCGTAGCAATATCCGGTTGCTTGCAAAAAGTTCAATATCACAACCCAATTCATTGAAACTGAGAGTAAAAGCTAGGTTATTACTAACACATTTAGTAACGGGCGCATCGTCTTCCTTCTCTTCTTCGGCAAGCCTCTGATGCCCGTGTTATCATTATTCTAACTATTTTTTATATAGTTATTAGTGAAATCTTTTTTTATTTATTATAATCATTTATAATTATGATTCTACTGTTTATGATTGCTATTGTAATTATTAAGGTTATTATTGAATTGTTATTAGATAATAATAATTATTATAAATGATGCTTCTTATAATTTTATAATAATAAATAATAATTATAGTAGTAAGTAACAACTTATTATTATTATTATATTGTTATTTATAATTATTATTTTAATAAATCAATTATGATATAAAAATGAATAATTGATTTTATTATTATAATAAAAAATTGTCACCACATTAAATTCTCATTGTCATTTATAATAATAGTTTCATAGAGGTGTAGATAGATGCTAATGATTAATTACTTGTATTATTATTATTATTATTTTCCGCACAGATACCAGACAATCCATTTACACATAAACGTTGCGTTAAATAAGTTAATTATCGTTGGTGTTTCATCGTATTTATTAACTACTGCACCAACGATCGTATATAATCACGGACCGCATCGTGGTTATTTAATGATTATTATGCTCTATAGCTACACTTGTGTAATTAAAAACTTGTGTAATCTGCTATAGCCCTGTGAGCTCCGTGACTTGTTCAATTATATCAATCGCATTGCAATAGCCTTTTTATTCTAGTTTAACATCTCAACTCCGTATTTCTGCATTGTACTCTATATAAAAAGTTTGACATTTTCCGGTTGGACTTACACCAGCGCACCCTATAAGGGGGGATAACCCCAGTCACAACCCCATTGCCTTGAGAGTTGGAAAATAAAGCCAAAGCAAACCATTGTCGTTTATTAGTCACACACCACAGGGCACTACACTTGGTGATGATCATAATAATTGGTTATTATTTCTTGAGTTTATGAAATCCGCAAGTAATGATTCATAAGCAGTAGATAGGCCTGGGTGTATAATGTTGACAATACATCGTTCTCATAAATCGTCTTGGTACATTGTTACGGTGGGAGCATGCCACATCAGGGGCGCACCGTCTTTAATTTATGTTGGCAGATTAAATTAAACCCGATGTTATGGCTTTACAGCATAGCATTTTTGTCATATCAGCTACTTGAAATGTAGCAAAAGAGTATAATAGTCGAGCAAGTCGTGATTTCTAATGATAAGTTATCTGATTGGCTAGACTATTTCCAGCTGCATTGTTAAAGAGCAACTACACTGCTAGGGCCCCACTGGTAATTGCTTACGGACAATGGCGGATCTGGACAGTCATGAAGGGGGTAGCCCATGTCGGCGCCGAAACATTTCTTGGCTCCCCTCTAAGCAAAATGTTCATCCCTTTTAAATAATTCCCCCCCCCCTCTGATTTAAAATTGGCTCCTCTCATGTACAGTGTTGGGAAAACTGCTATGAAACACCGAATTCCGTTCCAAAGATATAATGTAACGGCGTATAGCACTTAAAATACCTTTGAATTAAATCCAGGAAAATATAATGATAATTTTAATAAAACAATAAATAAAAAGGTTTATTTATTTATGATGATGCTTACTTAAATTATAATAACAGTTATAATAACAATAAATAATTTTTCATTATGATGAATATTATAATTAAACTATAACTTTATAATAATAGCTAATAGTGAATACTAGAACAACGAAGAATAACTTTAAGGATAATAACTAAATATTAATTTATTAATTAATTTAAGTTATAAAAAATTGTAATAGTAATTAATAATCGTTATTTCTATTTAACGACTAACAGTAAAAATTGGGTTTTTGATTGCATTGAATAAACCGTAAGTTACAATGTTTACTTGAGAGCTGGAGTTTTTGCATAGATCAACCACTCTTGCACTGAAAAATAATGCGGCTCTTTTATTTCTTAATAAATGTTGGCATGGTTCTTTGCAATTTTGACGATCTAGTAGTAAACTGAAAGGCCTGGACCTTTGGCTGAGCATACTTGCAACAAAAAGCAGACAAAAATGTTTGCCCAAACTAAAGTCAAAGTTATTGGATTTTGGGTTATGTAACTGTTTTTCTCAAACATCCTTCTTAATTAATAAGGGGCTTCTCATTACATAAGTTATCTAGAAGCTGATGTTAATGAAATTTTTCAGAACTTTTTTGCCATACATTCAAAGATGATGGGGGTGTGAGCCTGGGCTCCTAAGGCTCACCCTCCAGATCCGCCACTGCTAACAGAACTGATATCGCAAACAATGCAATGTACACGCATCAGCATGTTGGCACTGAGTGAGTTGTGCTATCAGGTTTATTTAGTTTAGTACTCACTTATATCTTTGTTGCTCAGAATTGGAGTAACAGATACCAAGTTACCCCCAGTCACTATTTTGCTTGGTACCATTTCTGGGTGGTGATCCTAAAACACAAATGGCAAAAGGATCTGCATTCTAATGCCTCACAGTCACAATTTATTTTTAAGCACCTCCGCAGCAGAAATTATAAGTGACTGCAGGCGGTGTTTAAACAGATTGTCAAAGATCCAGCTTGTTGTGTGTATTTGTGGGCGTGGAAATGTTTGTAAATGAGGGCTTATATTCATCAATACTGTCCTCTATCCATCATTACAAAAACATTGTTTATATGAAAAGTAGTAATAATGAAACAAATAATAACTTACCCTGAGATGATTTAGTAGATGAGACTTTGTTTTGTCACTGCAGGCCACCAGTTTAAAGCAATAACGACATTTTGCTCTATAGTTTCCTGTAGCATTTTCTGGAAATTCAAAATCTTTGTGATACTTGCAGTATCCCCTCTGTTGTTTATTCATATCCCTCGTTCATCTACTCCCTGGGTTGTTGAGAGAACAGAACAGCAGTTTGTCATGCATGAGTCAAATCCTCTTAGTTGTTACGCTCACCTCTATCTTGCTAGTACCACAGCCACAAGCTCATTAGTTAGCCGTCACTTGATTGTTACACTCAATGATCAAGCCAGTACTAGCGACTAGCCAACTAACAATCAATCAGTACATGCAATCAGTTATAGGTCACGTGCTAAATGCATGAATAATGAGCAAATCAACGCTCTCATTGTATTTACTATTCAGCCAATCATTGTAGAGCCAAGGCTATGAATAACAATGAGTACTCCAAACAAGCGCAGCTGCAAAATCGACAGTACTTCAACCTTTCTTATTGATTCAAACAATTGTTCTCCTACCAAAAGCCTTGTTGTGAAGCTTTAGATATTGAAATATGAACTAAAAAAATGGGCTGCTTTGTGGTTGAATGATTGCCAGAGGAAAGCAAAGTCTAGTTATCTTGTTGTATATCACACACAAGGATGGCAGTTTGTTGGTGATTATGTCAGAAATTTGCTGCTTGGTAAATTGGATTTTAACAAATTTAGTTTTTTTTTAAATGAATTCATCAAGTTATTTACTTATCAGAGTGGCTGAAAGGTCAACGATTTATATCAGCTGATGGTACACAATTTTTGGTCATTCCTCAAACCCACCTAATAATTTGGTATTGCAATAAATCTAAATTTTATCTCTCCCATGTAATACAATTTGCAAGTTTTTTCTGTTGTAATGCCATTATATACTTATGAAAGAAATGAAGCGCACAAACAGTTACACGTATTGTGTTACCTCATATTAGCATCCTCTGCCTGTAACCACTACAAACAGTTTCCATGCAGATGATGGTTTAAATTTTATAATTTTGGCATTGCTAAATAATGCAAAACTATTTTGTCGAAATAATAAACAAGTTTTTCCTGCTCTAGCTAGCAACTTCTGTGATATAATTTCTTTCTCAAGGCGTCAATGTTTCTTTGCTATACTTGACATGCTTAATTTGATTTTGATCCTATCAATTTTATTCTATTTTAGTTTGTGTACTTGTCTATGAAATCTCTAAAAGTCATCCCAGATGAGTTGGAGCTGAGCCAGATACATGTTATTCTAAAAGTGTCAAATATACCTTCATTGTATGGGTGAGATACAACATGCAGCTAATTGTGTGCAATATACTGCATGTCTAATTGCAATTATAAGCCTTTATTATTGTTTTTCCTTAGCCAATTTGAAATTTTTTAGAAATTATTCTGTAATTGATTATCTGCTCAACTCTAATATCTCATTAATTTCTACATAATTAACACAACTTCGTCAATTGAATGTTCAGTACAAAGTAGTTTAATTAATGTAAACTGATTTCTGTTGTACATTTAAAATTGTACCCCAATCCGATTGGTTACTTTTTCAGCATTTTCCAGTGTAACACATTGACTATTTGCATACCCTAAAGTAAAACACATTGTATGGTGGATTCACAAACGTTAACTAGATGATACCGAGCTGGGATTATCTATCATTCTATTGGTACATTCATATTGCTGATGTGATCTTAATTACACCCAAATCATTGATCCACCAACGTTGAGCCTATTTTGAAATTCGTTTATCGGCAATGCTAACACATTTTCTTAAAAACGTTTCTGGGGTGCAAAAACTCTTATTCTTTACACAAAACCAACACTTTTTATTGCAATCAATATTTTTCTGAGACTAATTCATGTAATAACTCACTGTTATGAGCTGCCTTTGTTAGTTTAAATCAGTCTATTCATGTGTTCATTACCTTTAATAACGTAATAATGTTGTAAGGTAATCTTCTTGTTTATATTTGTATAATTATTAACTTTTGCTGCTGTATGATTTATTTATATTGTAATTAATCTGTTTCTGAACTTCTTTTTCCTTTGGTCTGAGTAAAAACTAACTATTTAGACCAAAATACTTTTCGTGTATGCACTAATTTCAATCTGCTGACACATACTGAAGCTGTGCACACACTACTCTTCACCTCCACTACTTCGCTCTCAAGGACACCTTGTGAATATAGGTTTTGCCACAAACTTATTTGTCATTTTATATGAAGACAGCCTTTGTCAACAGATCATCTGCATAATGAGCCTTTACTAAGCTGATTAGTCAACCACTTTCCATGTTTGTATTTGCTAACTTGTGCAGTTAACTTCGATTTTTTGCCAAGCCAGGTACGAAACAGAGTTTTTTTTGTATACTTTTTCAAGTGACAACTAGTTTTATGTTTGAAAATGATAAGGAATTGTTATATGTTCAAGTTTTCATTCCACTCAAAAAAACTTTCATGGGTAAAGACAAAAAGCAAAATTACTGAGGCTCAGTTTACACTAGTATGTTATGAAACGCAGTGAAAAATCATAAGAGCTACGGTTCGGTATTGGTTCGCACCAAAGTTCTTGTTTAGACGATCATTTGTGTAGCGCATTAGTTTCATAAAACACCTTGGGCCCCGTTTCAGTTTGGAGACGATACGGAACCGGTAATGGTATGAACCTATCTGAACAAATGGCGTTTTCGCTGCGAACTTCAGTGTTCACATTTGCATGGGGTGTGCATTTATGCTATGGTGCGCACCAGTGTAAACGGGGTTAATAGTCTGGCCACACACACGACTTTTCATCGGAAACGGCCCCCGGCGCGGCTTATTGTCGAATTAGCAAATCCATGCCGCTCGCCGTCCAAGTTAACAGGCTCATGCTCAAGTTTTTTAGTTTTTCGACGCCACGACTATAATGTGATTGGCTAATCTTTGTCCACACTGGGTCAAGGTAAATTTAAAAAAATCTGCCGCCAACAATACTTGTACTAAATCGTTGACATAAATATAACTGTTGCTTATTATTATGATAAATGGTAAGAAAAAAACATGATGATAATCACTATCACAATTGATTGTTTTTATTGTGACTGGTTATTGGTGCAATGAATATAGTAATAAGCAAAGTAACACAATAATTATTATTATTATCCTTGAAAAATTTATTAATTTATGATGGTTGATAATTAATTAATTATAACTGATATTTACGAAACACTGAGTAGCAAATAAAAAATAAGTAATAATAATAAGTTTCTGTTATTGAAAATAATTATTATAAGTTACTGATCACTATTATTATATTTATCATAGTATTATTGTGAATTATTAGTTTTATTATTACTTGTTTTTCTTTGCACCAAAGGTGCTGAAGTCACAATTGCCGTCAGCCAGTGTGGCCTGTAGAAACCGTTTCCTGTGATCAGTTCAGGCGCCGTGTCGAGTTATGAGTGCCGCCGGAACAGAAAAAAGTCGTGTGTGTGGCAAGACCATAAATTTTAGTCAAAAAATGTGAAGTAGATCAAGAGAAGAAAACTTCTGTTTAATTTTGGTATTTTAAAAGTAAACAGCACTGAAATACAAAAATAGTGCTTCATGACATATACTGTAGGTAGAGCGTATTTTAATGTGAATGGTTGCTGGTATAAGTTTATTGTACAATATCTATATATACAGACACCAACTCAACTCAAATACATCAATGTGTCAATTAGCTAAGGATGGTTCACCATGTGTCTTCACTTGTCAACTTGTGGAGTTGTCTTCTTCTATCAAATACACGTACGTATCAGTGGTTTCTTTATTCTAGTATGTTTTACCGCAATATTGAATATAGTTTTAGTTGATTAACTTGTTAAATGTTTTACAGTCAAGCAGCCTGCTATTTCTGTCCTGTACAAGGGTGCGAAGGCTCTTATGGATTCAAGTATGTAAGAATACACATTCCAGGGGCCGCAGAACAAACTACTGTGGGTCTCAGCTTCAACTGTTCTGTATGTGGGGCTAAGTTAGTGGAGGAAAAGTCATACAGGAAATTGTCTGGTTGGTAAATAAATCCCTTGGTTTTTAACGGAAATAGTTTGGTCAGTCTTCCATTATTAAATTAACTCGAGTTAACTCTAGAGGCATAGAAGCGTTGGTTGGTGGGGTCATTACGATATAAATGCATATAAATGTATTTCAATGGTCGGGTTTGGAACATAAGCTTGGGTGAAATTCCGCCAAGTTGCTGAAAATAGTTTGGTGTGTCTACTGCCTATAAACATAGATAGAAATATGGGTAACCATTTGTTGTTTTACGAATTACTTTTGTAAACAAAATTTCATGAAAAATACGATTTGTGTAACCAAGCTCAATGTTTAATGAAAAATGTTTTTCATTTTTTTAATATATTTGGTGCTTTTAATGTTGTGGTATAGTAGATTACAGTCTGTTGCATAATAAAGAAGTTGAATCGTAAGTCCATGATGTTAAAAAAATTTTTATTAGTGCTCTTAGGCCGAAACTATGATTTCAGATGTTTCATCTCAGAAGCGCTTAAATAAAAAAATATTTTTGTTTTGTGTTTTTTCAATCATAGTTTTATCACTGAGTGGTTCAACTCACTCTGAATGAGTACATCCGTTTTAGTTTGACCAAATTAAACAAAAAAGAATTACTGGAGCCAACAAAGTTTTGTATATTGTAGATAAGCGAATATTAAATGTGATACTGCCTAGCCCTGACTGTGAGTCTGGAGCCGTAGCGCGAAAGATACGTGTCATTTGTAGAGGTGAGGCTGTGGAAAGAATAGGAGTCGTACAGATATTTCACTGATTTTTGCCATTTGTTTGGGAAAGGTCTTGCAGATCACAATAAACTGCCTTAGATTTAATTTTAAAAACAATTAGTATCCTTCTTTCAGTGTAGTATCACCAGTACTTACTTCAAAATAACAACAACAATTTTCATTTACAAAATACCAACTTTGAAAAATTTTCTATCGTTCCTTCATCTTTTTCCAAAAACTGGTATTGTGGTAGTGACAGTCTTTGGCAGAGTTGTCTTTTCTACAGGAGATAACTCCTGTAGAAGCATTTATTTTATCCATTTGATCCTGGAACTGTGTGCTAGCAGTTTAATTTTTTTTAAATAAGTTGATTTACTCACTTGTTTACCAGTAGTATAGCCAGTTGACCCTTTTGTTTCCTTGGAAAATCTCTCAATAACAAACATTTCTATGGTTTGAAAACATGAAAAGATTTTGATTTCAGTTTTGGAGTTGTCATATCTACTTTTGTGAAAGTTGCGCTGAATAAATAATTTTTTGCTCTGAAGTAGATTTTATGTCTGTTTCTCCTACTTTTTGAAACAAAAGGCGCGAATCGTTTCTAAAAAAATACGAATTACTACAGAGCTTGTCTTGCATCCGCTCATCAATCCGGGTTATTCATAATTATTTTCCTGCTGTTCGACGTATTTATGCTATACATTGAGACAACCATTTTTCATGTGGTATTGACATTTATACATTGATATATAGATGATGAGGCCAGACAATACAACATTGGCGAGAAACTTCTAATCACTGGTAGATTGGTGTATGATACATCAACTGCTCTAAAACACTCTAACATTGTGGTTGAGGTATGTACAATGTATAATGCATGTGATACAAGTTAAACTCTAACATTGTGGTTGATGTATGTACGTATAATATGCAAGATTTAAGCTTGTACCTTTTTATGAAATAATTTTGACCCAAACTAGAAAATATAATGATGAATTTGAATTATATATATTTTGAACATTCTGAATAATTTAAAACTTGTCTTGTATTTTTTTTTTACCATGTACCTTCTTATGATAGTTGGTTGTGTTGTAGCTCCGCTCCTTTAGCTACTGCCAACCATTTCCTCCTATTAGCCCATGTATGATTGTAGGCAAATGTTGTACAGGCTGTGCCACTGTCCATGCCGTCACCAGTTAACTATCCAGTTAACTCTCCAGTTAACTCTCCAGTTAACTCACCAGTTAACTCACCAGTTAACTCATCTACTTTACCTTCAACTATCTCTAAGCTCTACACAGGTTGGAGTTTATTAGTCATGCTCTACATTAGGTTTAGTATTCTTTTGGGTGGATAACAATGACTTAGTTATAGTCTGTCAACAACAGTCAACAAATATTTGTAGTTGTGTATGTAAAGTGCTTTTATTTGGGAGTTAGTTGTCTTCTCTCATGCCGAGTGTACAAGGAGCTAGTATCTAATAAGCACTCAATTCTTCTCTCACATCATGGGTTTCCTATCATTGAGACATAGCAGCTGAGTCGAGTAAAGCCATCTGTATCAACTGTTAATGATGCCTTAAAGCATGTGAGCACTGAACACTTTTTGGTTGAGTTTTTGAATATTCAGGTCTTAAGCAGCAGATTGATGTATTAAATAACCCTCTAGGCCTACTCAGTCCTGATTTACAAGCTTGCCAAAAAGCTATTGGCCTCAAATGCTCGTTGCGTCAGTTGAAATTTAGCTTACTATAACTTCCATTGATTGCCGAGTGCGCCATCTTCGGATTGTGGGCGTGGTCAATTATAATAAGTAAGAGCAAAATTTTATGAATGAAGTTACATCATCTGCGTTTAAAATGAAATCTGATTGGGTAAATCATTTAGTCTTTGATCTACTGAGGATCATTGCAACAGGAATAAAGAATCCGCATGAAGACACCCCATAAAAAATTCTTTTCAAGATTTAATGGTTTGATTTACTATTACGCACCATTTTTTATCTGGCTTGAATTTGCACGCTGCACGCATAAAATCGAAATTAGTTGTTTCTCTCAATATGGACCCAATTAATGCACAACGTCGTAAACAAAATCAACACTTGTTTATTACGCAAATTTCATATGTGAAATGACAACAAATACGATTGAGGGATTTTTCAGGAGGTCCAATGTGATCACAATCACAAGGATCATCCTATACTCTTTCCATCAATAGGATAGAATAAAATTGTACTTGTTTTGATGAGTTAGAGAACAATAAATAGTAGTCATACAAGAATGGACAGTAGTATGTAGAACAATAATAAATGAAAGGAAAATAAATAGCGAGATCTGATTGGCCAAATAAATACTGTACGGCAAAGAAATAAATATACTTCCGATCCGAAGATGACGTCAATTTTAAGCTGTGTAAAAATTGGCGAACATTTCTGGAAGAGGGTTTTTTGCAGGCTTGTAGATCAGCACTGAGTAGGCCTAGATTCAATACATCTATCTGCGGCTTAAGACTTGAATATTAAAAAATTCAACAAAAAATTGTTCAATGCTGGCATGCTTTAACAGTTGTTGTTAATCGCACTTTTCTTGCCCCAGAAAATTGTGGTTATATGTGCTTCAGGTTGCATGGAATTTTTTATATGTGAGAACAACTGGTGCTGATGTGTACTGAGATCTGTTGTACTTATTGTGTTGTAGATAGGTTGGATTCTCAGTGGAGCTTTGCTCTGGTCATGTCATACTTGGTAGCAGGTAATGTACATGTTGTAGTACATATTGTATAGCATGTTGTGTTAAATGCTGTGTTTCATGTTGTATAAAACATTGTGTTACATAATGTATAATAACACATCTTGTTACACGTTGTGTTACATATTGTATTTATTGTATTAAATGTTGTTCCAATTAAGATGTACTGATGTGCAACTCATCAACTTGTTGTTTGTGCATAATTTACCTAACATAATCGCGATTCCATTTTGAGTTGAAAAATATTCTACATTTCATAACATATAGTGTTTCTTGTCACAATATAAGTAAGAGCAGAAGTTTAGAAAAAGCTATAAATTTTCTGGTGTAGGTTGACAAAAAACATACTTGTTTAGTCTGTGATACTAACAAGTGTTTGTGGTGCCTTGAACAGCACATCAGATTAGCTTATTGCATTCTTATTTTATTTATTGCTGTAAGTATACTATTGCTGATATAATGCTGTAAGTATACTATTGCTGATATAATGCTGTAAGTATACTATTGCTGATGTAATGCTGTAAGTATACTATTGCTGATATAATGCTGTAAGTATACTATTGCTGATGTAATGCTGTAAGTATGCTATTGCTGATGTAATGCTGTAAGTATACTATTGCTGATGTAATGCTGTAAGTATACTATTGCTGATGTAATGCTGTAAGTATACTATTGCTGATGTAATGCTGTAAGTATACTATTGCTGATGTAATGCTGTAAGTATACTATTGCTGATGTAATGCTGTAAGTATACTATTGCTGATATAATGCTGTAAGTATACTATTGCTGATGTAATGCTGTAAGTATACTATTGCTGATATAATGCTGTAAGTATACTATTGCTGATGTAATGCTGTAAGTATACTATTGCTGATGTAATGCTGTAAGTATACTATTGCTGATGTAATGCTGTAAGTATACTATTGCTGATGTAATGCTGTAAGTATACTATTGCTGTGTTCTAGAGTCTATCACCCCAGCTGGAACTTTTGTGAAGCTAAAAATGGCTCTTTTGCTCAGCCTGTTATCTTCGACGCATGTAGGTCACATTGTGCATTCTTCGATTATGGTCAGTGTTTTGTTTTTTCTCTTTATCATAGCTCTATAACACAAAATTGGTTAGAACATTTACTTTCTCTCAGCTTCCCTATGAAATATGATTTCTCATTGCCTTTGCGCAGAAACTTAACATACTAGTTGTCGGAAAAGACTCACTGCTGATAAATCGTCTGCTGAACTATTTCTCATCGCTTCTACCTGGCTCTGTCCTTCACACCTCACAATCCCCTCTCTTTGGTGAGACAAGGGAGGACAAACAGACTGGTGCTGAATACTTCGTTTCTGGTAGCCATGTAATATCCGGTGGTTATGTAATATCTGGTAGTTATGTAATATCTGGTGGTTATGTAATATCTGGTAGTCATGTAATATTTCGTGGTTATGTAATAACTATTATATATGTTATTTATGCATTATTTTGTAGTGAGGTAGTATTTGGTTTCAAACTCTGTATAACAGTTGAAAACAAAATCTTTTTGTTTGGAAGTGATAGATAAATGTCTCATATATCCAGAGTTATCCAATTTATAAGCAAATGCGTTTCATTAAAAGCGTTAATACTGTAAATCTACCGCCAAATTATTCTTTGTTGAATGAGTAAAGTATTTCCAAACAATCTATTCAAGACGCTCCATGTGACTAAATTTATTTCCAGATAAGTTCTTCTCAATGCAGTGCCAACTCATCTTACACAATGTATGTGTATCGTGTTGAAGTCTGCTGCTAAATACAGATATTGTTAGTTCTGTGTATTACATCATTGAAGGTGGTTCATGTCTACTAGCTTATACTTCTACTTGCGTTGTACCAGACCTTCCTGCGATATCTAAACAGGATGAGAGACACCTTATGAGAGGTTTGTTCACTGTTTTTTTTTCTCCATTTTGTTTGATTGTCTTGATTAAATGAGCTAAATTTGGCAATAATTCATATGTTTTGCTTATATTGATCCAAGTTAATGTATATATTATGTACATTAGTTTGTCCATTGTGATACAAAACTTGACTCAAGCATTTATGGCCTGTAATCAAACAATCGAACAAGCACTTTCTGGCGCAACACAACATTGAGCTTAATATAGTTTAAGTTTTTTGCTTCAGGTTTACTATTGATTCAAATGATGTTATACATGCTATGTGAGCTCTAATGCAAACATTAAAGGGAAAATTGTCCAATTATATTTTTCTTATTTCTCTATTTCATTAGCTTTGGAGTACAGAAATGTGCTGTTACCTGTGCAAGGAAAGTTGGACCCAGTCCCTATTGACATTCAATGCAGAATTTGGGCCTGTGCTACTGACTTTGGTACAGCGAAGACAAAAAGTAAGCCTGGCTCTAGCAAACCAGTCAGCTCAGCATTTGTGCAGTGAGTGTATTGCATAGGTTTAGGTGTATAACTTGTCGTTTATATTACTTACTGGTCTCCACTGATATATCAAATGGTTTTTTTTTTTTAAAAAAAAGACAAAAATAGTCGGCATTTCTGTTTGTTCATTTTAACAGTGTCTTGCATAAATGCAAATTTCATGTAAAGAGAAAATCAAGTGGTTGCGTTTATTTCCCTATGTTTTTTACTTCCTAGTTGTGTATGTTGCTTATAAGCAGAAACCAAGCTGTGTGACTTTTCTGGTTTTAACAAGCAGCGGTAATCTCTGATTAATTAGTAAATCCGCCTATGTTTAAATAATTTTGTTTCATGATGAATATGTTTCTGCTTATTGATTAATTGAGCTTTTAGCAAATTCACTTGATTTGAGGATGTATTTATTTTTTAATCACATCAGACAGCTAGTACTATTGTGGAGGATTTTTGCATACCCCTTTCTCCCTTAAGTCTATCTACTGATAAACACGGTTAACTGCATTGAATATTTCGTTGTTGAGAACTCATTAACACGCAGCGATGTTATGGTTGACTCTATTGATTGTGCTATTCATTTATTTATTTATCAACGCTGACTAATACGGTTATTTATCATTTCTACCATGGAGGTTGTTTGATATGACTATAATCACGGATAACCTCTCATCGGACTATGAGGAAGATGTAGCCTATCACATGCTGTTCTACACTGTCAACAAGGGAGAAAACTCCCCTAATAGGATACCATTTGTTGAACTTAATCAGGTAAAAATATTAATTTAATCTTTGATTGTTGGTAGAAAACAATCAACAGTATGAAACACCTTCCACTGGACTTGATTTGCATATAGTTTTTAGACATTGCTAGGAAACTAGACATACAGTTTCCTGAAGACATCAAATCGTACCTCTCCAGATTTTATCTGTCTAGTAGACAGGTGAGAGCAGACATCAATGCTATGCCTACAGCTTCTCTTAAGACTATGTAAGTGTCATTCGAGGGTTCCCTGTTTCCATCGAAATGGTACATCCTGTCTATTCCCCAAAGACAACTTTCATCAACTGTTCTTCCTAGTCCAGTCCTGTGTAAGCATTTAATTGATAAGTCATCACCTACTCTCGCAGGCTAACATTAGCAGAGTCACATGCCAGACTATCTTTGAGGTCAGAGGTACTTATAGAAGATGCTTTGGCTGCCATCTTGTTCTATGAAGAATATCTAACGTCTATCTATCATCATTCAGTGTTGTCTGTGAATCATGAGCCTCACTGGAATGAAGGCGTGGTAGAATATTACCTAACAAATCAGGTTAGTGTCTGTAGAGTGTTAAGCCAATCAATGGAGTGTCAGTACACAAACTAGCCAATCAAAATTGATGAAGAGACAGGGCTCAACCAGTCAGATGACCTTCCAAGATTTCCAAATCAAGGGATTGGGCAATGAAGCTCGATTTGTATTGACAGTCCAACTGATCACACCTCATGCATATAGACAGTTCAACCAATCACACCTCATGCATATAGACAGTTCAACCAATCACACCTCATGCATATAGACAGTTCAACCAATCACACCTCATGAATATAAACAGTTCAACCAATCACACCTCATGCATATAGACAGTTCAACTAATCACACCTCATGCATATAGACAGTTCAACCAATCACACCTCATGCATATAGACAGTTCAACCAATCACACCTCATGCATATATACAGTTCAACCAATCACACCTCATGCATATAGACAGTCCAACCAATCACACCTCATGCATATAGACAGTTCAACCAATCACACCTCATGCATATAGACAGTTCAACTGATCACACCTCATGCATATAGACAGTCCAACTGATCACACCTCATGCATATAGATAGTTCAACCAATCAAACTTGATGTGTATGTACAGTTTATGTACAGTACAGTATGTGTATATGTACAGTATGTACAGTGTATGTACATGTATTGTATGTACAATCAAATTTTTGTTCACTGTTTGGTATTAAGATTTTGTTGTAAACTATCATAACCTGCAGCAAATAGCTCTACAAACAATTCTTGCCAAAAAATGCAACAATACAATCAAGTAGATTTTGACATACTGATTACAAGGACACTGACTAACGAAGAATTGTAAAATTGTTCATCGTATAACATTTCAGCAACAGATTATTTCTAGAAGTTTGGTTTACTGGTAATTTTTTACTTTTATTTCTCGTATATGATTGATAATAATGCATAATCAGGGGGATTTATTCAAGGAATTCTGCTAAGTAGCAGTTCACAATATCAGTTATATTATATTTCACCATTTTTAAAAGTGAATAAATTGTAAAATCAAGAGCGTCATCAATTTTTTACAAGAAAGCTTTGCTAAATAAGATGCATGCTGCAATATGAAAGCTCCAAACACATGTTACTTAGCACATTCTAGAGAGAGCTATTATACTTACCAAGCTGGTCAGGCCCCATCAGTGAATATTAGCCCTGTGACATGCATGGAAGTTGGGATTCGATGGAAGGTGTTATTATTAATGTTCAAAACAAAGGTTTCGGCGATATTATTTCTATTTTTGTGCCAAAGTTTTTTGTTTTCTTCTAGTTTAATCCATTTTTAATTTCAACATTGTCTTTTGATGTAAGATATGTAAAACTTAATCCTTCCCATCATCAACTTAAAATATGTATGCAGATAGCATATAGTAAACTATGTGACAGGATTTTTCTCTAAACATGGTCAAAACCATACATATACATTCAAGAGTGAATGACAAAACATAAATAATTGAATCTGAAACTTACAACATGTATTGAGAGCTAAAGCTAGAGTCAGTAATACAAAATAGTCATACGGAACCAAAACAATGCTTTTCTGTTTACAATGGTTTTGTAGTTTGTGTACAAATGTTGCATATGTATGTGCTGTTGTATCAAAGTCAGCATACACCTCCAAATAGCTTCTACTTGGTACCTTGTAGAATGATGAAG
Source organism: Cryptosula pallasiana (assembly GCA_945261195.1). Taxonomy (NCBI): domain Eukaryota; kingdom Metazoa; phylum Bryozoa; class Gymnolaemata; order Cheilostomatida; family Cryptosulidae; genus Cryptosula; species Cryptosula pallasiana. Next base: position 11,435,069 of record OX183132.1, read on the forward strand.
GGATGCAGTTGTTCAAAGCAGGTGTAGATAATTTCTGTAAACTACATTGTTCTACCACGACCGACTGGGAGGAATAACACATATAGTTGTATAAAGTTGCTTCAAGTGCGCTCTATATTGTATTGTTATTATTGTCCATGTGACCAAAGTATGGGTAGTATATCTTCTCATTTAACTGAGCTAGTATCTTTTAGTGTCCCAACAGCTCTTATTTATTTTTCATGTCAATTACTAATATACTTTTGTTTAATGTGAAAACAGAAGTTTTGCTTAGTTGTTTCTTTGCTGGAATAAGTGCTTTTCCTAGCTAATGTTAGATGGCGTATACATAGCGGCTCACGTATTATTGATTTTTTTTTGTATTTTGAGTACAGTTGTTGCTACAGTTTGATAATTAACTTGTAATTTGATTCAGGATTTTGTGGTATAATAATCAAACATACTAATGCTAAATTTAAGTTTTGGGTCAATGGGGTCAGTGTTGAGTGCAATCAGAAGTGGTCACATGCATTTTCAGGTCCAAATGAACAAAAAATTTAAGTTTCCTGAAAAAAAACGCACTTTAATATGCAACAGCAGAAAGTACAACACTGTTAACTGTAATCTTTTCTTCAGCGAAAGCAAATTGTTATCATAATAAAACTGCTTCCTGTAAAAATTAAAGCATAAAAAAGAATGTTTTGCGATGTAGAAATATAACCTTGCTTCCTGTTACTGCAAACTAAAGCTATGTTCACGCTATACGATTTTTGGCAATGCGATTATCGGGAGTTGTCTCCCGATGGTTTCCAGGAGTTTGAACTTGCTTTTATTTGTGCCCGATATCTCTTGGCCTTGACAGTTTTCAAGACACCCCGCATCAAACTATTATTAATAATAATATAATATAGCTTATTATCTCTTATTACCAGAGATTTCAATAAATTATAGTGTTTTTTCACTCATCAATAATAAGAAATAAATTACAAATAATAATAATAAGTACTTGTAAGTATATTTAATTGTAGTGATAGATAAATTATAATAACTTTTTTCAATACTATTATTTATTATAATCATGGAGCATGTAGTTGTTTTTATTATATAGATAGTAGTTAGTTTATTCACATTGATATTTTAACTATAAACAAGGCTTGCATTTGATCAGGCAACTATTAGAAAACATTTTAAAATTAGTTAAATAATAATTATCAATCAGCTGCAAGTTTCTTGAAAAGTATTAAATTAAAAAGTTGCTATGTGGATGTTGATTGGCTAGACAGGCCGCTAATCGCACAGAGCTCCATCATTGCCTGATGAAAAAAAATCTGCCATCAATTGTGAAATCATTAGGATTGCACTGTTCACACTTGCGAGCCGACTTTAGGTTCTGCCCACTCGTACAAGAGTTCCATAGTGTGAACGTAGCTCAAGTGTTCGAATGTTAAAGCAAGTGCTTGTTTTTAAAACGTTCAAAAACAAGCAGCGCTGCTATGCCATTTATCATAATTTAATAGAAACAAATCGTGGTTTCATTTCAAAAAGACAGTGGCATCGCAACCCATTTGTGTTTTTACATGTAGTTGATCCGAAAATCATTGCTCAATGTTTTTTCTCGCGTTGACATTAAATAGTTTAACCAGTTACTTACATTGCTGTTAAAGTAGGTCTTACATCTTTTAGTTCAGATATACTGGCTGGAGATATTACAGCACCCGGTAAACATGTGAAATACCGATTGTTGTGCATAACAATCCTTATACTGAGAAGCCATGTCCAGTTACATGTATGTTATACATAACTGCTTTATAGATGTAACTTCATTAGAAAACAGCCAAACACCACCACATTTATTATATCCAAGGTTAGTTGATATTGTAGCTAGTTGTAGGGGGTAGAATTCATCACAACCCATCAGATTACCGAGCACAATATGGACCTTCTCTTGAATGTAGAGATGAAAGGCGATGCTAAAATTAGGAAATTTTAGACGTAAATCTGATGTATTCAATAATCCTAGGCTAGATAGATTTGATAAGAAGATTTGCACAAAGTAGCATTGTCAGCATGAACCCTCAAAAGTGTTACATCACTGAAAAGTAATATGGCATGAGCATTTAGTGTTTGCTTGACAATCAAGGGTTTTTCGTTTTCGGAAAAATTGTCAAGATAATCGCTAGCATTTTTCGACGCTATTACCAGCTTTTGATTGAATTTAAAAAATTGGTGGCCAATTCTTGGAGCAGTCAATCGCAACAATCAAGAAATAGTTTATAGGCTATAGTCTGTAACAGTGAGTTTGGCCGTAATAGGTGAAGAATGGTTTTGTCAAAGAAGTACTCAACTTTTGCGAGGAGTTTCTGTAATAGCTATGTACAATCGCTGAGCGCTATTCCGCCATGATTCGAAACTGACGTTTCGAAAATGAACTGTTCGAAACTCTTAAACCTGAACCCCCCAACCCCAAATCCCAAACCCCATCCCCAAAGAGTTTCGAAGTGTCCATTTTCGAAACGTCAGTTTCGAGTGGTCCGTACCCCGCTGAGCGCAGCCGCAAAGCACAATAGCTATACATCCATCTATTAGACCAAAACCCTATACTCATAGAGTGGACGGTGTATGATACTGCTGAGTAATGGCAGACTGGTGCCGCACAACAGCATCACTAAGGATTTGGAAGGAGTTATCTCCTTCAATTGATGCGATCCGAAGGGCTTTTTAACCATAAATTATTATTAGAATTCCTGACTAGCTAACTACAATTGATGAACAACTTCAATTATTTCTTCTGTTAGTAAAACTGAAGAATCCATTCAGTATGCATGATAATCAACAGTGGGTCATTGTAGTAAGTTGAAGTCCACTGGCAGATCTGCAAATGTGTAGAGGAGGGAGCCCATTTTAGGGTGGAGCGCGGAAAAATACTTTGGCTCTCCCTCAAAGCAGAATGCTTCCCTTTTAAATGATTTGCTCCCCCTCTGACACAAGATTGCCCCCTTCCCCCCCCCCCCCCCGCATGTACAAATTTGCTCAAAACTGCAATGCCACACTAGATTCTAGCACCATTTTGCAAATTTCAAAGAAAGAGTATAACTGCCAGTGTATAGCACCTAAAAAGTCATTGAATTAATAATAATAATTTCAATAAAATTTTTGAAATAATGCATCAAAACGTTAATTTTATTTGTGACGCTTCTTACTTAATAAAATAATATTATTAATTTATCATTATTATATCATTCATATTAAATAATCATCATTTAATGTAATTTAACTGCTGTACCACAATAATAACTAATAATAAATATAACAATAACAATAAATACTGACTTTAAGGGTAAATAATAGCAATAATAATTAATGAAAATAGTAATAAATAAATAATAGTGTGATGGATTTATGCGAGCAAGTGTGAGAGGACAGATGCCCCAGGAGTTACCCTGCCTTACCTGATGAAGACGATGTATCCAGTTGCCTAGCAACAGAGACCGGCCTGTGGACCATCGACGATGGAGACGTTCTAGTCAAGCCTATGAGGAACCTCAAGCTAAGGAATGTTCTAGTGACTGACCTCGTGACACTAATTAGCTGCGTGATCGCTTGGGCAGGCGTATTGGACTATGCATTTCTTTTACACAGGTTAACCTTGTTCTTAAATAGCCAATCGTATTTTATTGTTATTAACCAATTATATGTTAGTATTTTCAACTGCATGCTTTTTATATAAATACTGGTGCAAATCGCCCAAGCCTTCAGAGCTCTGGAGTCGTGATGTTAAAGAGTAGAACTGTGTTACGTGGTGTAACGTTGTGTTCCTCGCAATCATTTGCTGGAGTATATTGTAAGTCGTTGTCTAACGTACCAGAATTGTCGATAACGCTTCGAAACATCTCTCACTGTTTGTAAGTTTTGTATCTTGCTCGAGAATATATTTATTGCTATCAACTACAACTCTCCTTATGCTGAACACTTGCGAAGTAGAAAACACTTGTAAATAATTAATTCACTTAGAGAATAACTACACTCTTTGTAATTGTTACAAGTTCTGCATCATTCGCTTGAAAGGCAAAGTGCTGAGTTAACGCTAGTGAAAATTATGAATTGCTGAATTTACGCACGTGCTAAGTCAGCAGAATTGGTTAAACGCAGGATCTTATTATATCGTGCGACAGATCCCCGTATTGTTAGAGGAATTGTCCCGTGTTGAGAGGGATCGACTAAATAATTGATTAAGTGCCGGTTGTGAGCTGAGTTATACTACGGTTAGTAGAAGCCACAACACAGAATTGTTAGTGCCTGAGGTTAGTCGGCTCGCTACCATTTGCCCTAGCTCTCAATAGAATAGGAAAGCTTGAGTAGACAGTGGTCCGGTGAAGGTCGTATACAAACAAGTGTACACAAATCCTTTACAATAGTCATTATTAATAAATAACAATAGAACAAAATTTTGATAGGGTGTCTTCATAAGGGTTCTTTATTCCTGTTGCAACGACCCTCAGTAGACCTAAAACTAAATGAATTTCATTTTAAACGCAGACGATGTAACTTCATTTATGAAAATTTGCTACTATTTATTATGATTGACCAAGCCACAATCCGAAGATAACGTACTCGGCAATCAATGAAAGTTATAGTAAGCTAAACTTCAGCTGATGCAATGAGCATTTGAGGCCAATGGTCTTTTGGCAAGCTTGTAAATCAGGACTGAGTAGTAAATTTAACTGCTATATCACAATAATAACTGATAATAAATATAATAATAACAATAAATAATAATAAATGACAGTAATATAATAATAAATAATAAAACTAGTAATAAATAAATAATAATAACTACTAATAAATAATAACCGTTATTGTAGTGGATTCTGGCGTGGTACCACAGAATTGCACTAAGCTCAAGTACTCTTCCTCTCTCCAGAGGGGACACCGCCAGAATGTCTGCTGCCACTTGATACAAACGACTCTCGCAACTAGTAGAGTGAGCCCGCGGCTCAGTCCAACTAGTCAGATTGCTCAGGTATGAATACATTTATTGTATCAATACTGTAAAGGATTTTAGTATGAGCAATGGCTCAACACCTTCACCGGACCACGGTATATTTTAGCCTTCCTAAGCTATTGAGCACCAGGACTAATGGTACCGAGCCGTACTAGTGTCAAGGTACAAACCCGTAATACAGCTTCTACCAACCGGTGGTATAGCTCTGCCGTATACGGTATTTAATCAATTAATTAATCACACTGTCTCAATACGGGAGACTTCTCTACACAATACCGGGATCTGTTACGCAACACAGCCAGATCCGTTTCCACTATCAATTCTACTTAGTCAGCACGTGTATAGATTTTAGCAATTGATAGACTTTTTAGCAATCGTTAACTTCAGCAATCGAGTTAGGCAGACTTGTGACAATTTCAAAGAGTGTAGTTAACTTCTAGGAATATTGCAAAAGACAAGCCTTATACTGCTTCACAAGTTGTACAGTACAAGGAGAGTTGTAATTGTTGATAATAATATATTCTATCGCAAGAGACAAAAACTTACAGCAGTGAGAGGTGTTTCGACGTGCTTTGATAATCCTGGCACGTTTGACAAAACAACTTACTTCTAGAAAACGATTACGAGGAGTCACGACGTTACCCTACGCTTACAGTGATTCAACTCTTACACATCTACTCCAAAACCAAAAACTCTGGAGGCTTGGGCGATCTGCCCTAATACTTATAAAATATAATATGTAAATAAGGCAGTTGAAATTCACAACATATAATTGGTTAAAATTACAACAGTATGATTGGCTAATTTAAACATAACTGACAGACGTAAATAGGCACAAAACAAGTTGCATACAAAATCGCCAGACAGACATATATATAAAGTGAACTTGCGCATTTGAACAACAACAAACAATAATTAATCTAAACAAAATGGCTACCGGAACAATCGTAGCTGAGTGTCCTTGGCTTGATCTTTCTAGCACGTCTTCAGGATCTGTTGGTGCGCAGGCTCTCTAGGTTGCTAGGCATCCCAGCTAATATCTTTTGTAGTCAAGGTAAGGTAACTCCTGGTGTATCTGCTCAACGCAATCGCTCACCGAAATCCACCACAATACTGCTCTAGGGAGGTAATCCTCTAGAGTGAAGTGGCAAGCAAGAGTAGATGTAAAATACAAGTGCAAAGAATACAGGCATGCTCTAGCCTTATATAGGCTGGAGCACAGGAAGCTAGCATTGTCATAAACCAGTCGTGTGCTAAGAATATAAATAATAATCAATTAGGTGCACAGGAAGTGATTTAAAAGAATGATAAGTCAAGGTTGAAAATAGTAACAAATGAAACAATAATAGCAATTAATTAAATAGAACGAGCGCCAAGAGATAAAGGGATGCAGTTAATGGGTGAATGTCTGCTGATTACTCTCCCTTCTCTTGATTAGTCCTAGAGGTGAATTATAGCCTTGTGGCCTTCCTTCCCATCTTTTGGAGGTAGAGATAGTACAGATTTGTCCTTCTGCAGCTTCTTGGCTATTCTCAAGTTCTCAGGCTATGTCCTTCTTTTGACCCGGCCCAGTAAGGGTCACTGCCAACCCAGCAAAGGTCAACACTGGCCCAGTCAGATTACTACCAGCCCTGTCACATTCATAGTACAGGGAAGGCAGCACTGTTTGCTCTACTACTGGCAACAGGGACGACCAGTCACCTGTTGCTAGTACCAACACAAGGCTAAATGCTGTCTCTGTTCCGCAGAGACAGCATTTAGCAAGTAAAGGTCTGTCAAGGTTACTGTTTACAGACTTGGTGCATAAAAATCCACCACATTGTTTATCAACTACTAATAGTAAAAACTAGTCGATTGCATTGTATGAACAATAAGTAGTAACAATGTATTAGGCATGTATGTTGGCATATAGTTTTCTGCAGTTTTGACGACCTAGTCATAATCTGAAAGACATTGACCTAGTGGGTGAGCATAATTGCACCGAAAAGTAGAGAAAATTTCTTGCCCAGTGAAACAGCTGCAAACTGGAGTAAAAATTATTGGATGATGTTTTATGTAGCCGTTTTTCACAAATATTTTTATTGGATAATAAGGGGCCCGTCGCAAAAGTTACCTAGCAGCTGATTTTAATGTAATTTTTCAGTTAATTTCTCACAATCTTCGACCCTCAGAGAAAACATGGGCGATCTCTCTGGCCAACCTTTTGGTTGTTGTATATATATTTATTCATGTTGACCTATGATGGTTAAGAGACGTCATTCCTTGATACTTTTAATAGGGAGCAACTTTTAACTTTCATTTTCTCCTTTACTTGTATTTATTATTATTAACTGCATTTATCTTACCCTGCGCAAAGCTAAACATGGTTTATCAGCAAATTATCCCAATGTATGTAATTGATCAGTATTTATAATCTGTGTTCATTTGTCCAATTATGCCTTACAATTGTATTGTTGAGCATTGTTGCTATCTAGGGCATCATTTCCTATGCTTCAGCGGATAAAAAGCTGCACTATTGCACTCACTTGTTGCATTATATCGGATCTCTACCTGTGCACTTGCCTTGTTAGCATTAAGCTATACCACTGGTTGTTACATGCAGTTGTAAAACAATAAATCTATCAAGTTCTTAAGCACTAAGCTATACATCTGTGTTGAGACTTCTCAGTGCCCTACAAACATAGATTTATCTCTGGAGAGAGTAATTGGTGGCGCAAGATCATCGACAGTAACCATCCTTACTGTGCCAGCAAACGGGAAGTTTGGCTGGTGGCAGCGCACTTAGTGGATAGGTAATGGACACCGAATGCACAACAGTAGTAATTGATTGGTCAGTTACCGATAAACTGGCTAGCCATACTTGAATACCTAACCCTCTTGCAGACCTCAGTAGTAGCACATAATTGGCCTGACTGCCATTGCTGGTCAGTAGACTGGCTACTGATGCATAGCCAGCAGCAGGCAGGTCAATCATAGTTAGGTTGACTTGCAGCTAGTCAACGCGTATGGTAAGGACATCAATGTTTTGCTAAGGTATGCTAGTGTACGCCAGCTACCATAAAGATGATTTCCTGCACAACAGAAGTGAAGTTCAAGAAAAATGGAATAATTACCCATTGCAGTGTGGTGGACTTTAGTAGGCATTTTCGGATCAAGAACGTCCATGCCTTGGAAAAATTGGCACGGGAAAGCGCTTCCGAATGCAATTTTGACGTTCGTTCCTGGCATAATTTTTATGCATGAACGTTCAAAATCAAAAGTTCACTTCATCGGAGTTATCTTCTTCTTTTTTTCTAGTGTCGCTGTGAATAGTAAAAGACGCATCCTGCTGAGGTGATAGCTTTTTGGTTATATATTATAAAAAAGTAAATAATAATTTTGATAATTATTACCAGCTACTTATGTGTTTTACTAATTACTATTTTTCATTTTTAACAATGTTTATTATCAGTTGGTGATGTTTGGCTATTTGAATAATTGTTTTTTTTTTTACTAACTTAAGTATAATAAAATAATTAAAAAAACTATAAAAACTTATAATAATATTAATGATGATATCATTTGAATAACAGTAATATTAATAATGATTATCATACATTTTTGTTATATTATAATTATTTATTACAATTTTATTTTAATTCACTCAGTAAATGTGTCCAAAAATAATTTCAACATCAACATGCTTCAAGACTTGTTATTATTTATTTTATTATTATTGGTAGAAATGAAACTTGAGGCTTCATCACTCTTGTTTTGTTATTGTAACTAACGTAAAAGGGCTCATTATTTGCAAAAATGTTTATTATAGGAGAACTCTATGCATTCGGATCAAGAACGTCATAGGGTGGACGACCCCCTGAACGGTAAAACCACCGTTCAGCATAGAGTTCCAAAAAACAGGTTTTGTACTCGCCGAAAAACGAAAATTTCGCCCATTTTGGCATGAACGTTCTCGATCCGAAAATGCCTAGTGTACACTAAATCTGCGCACACGTTGTACCACATTCTGGCGTCCATATAATAGCCATTAGATGACCAGAATAACTAGTAACTACCAAACCGAATGGACTATAACTATATCTATGTCCGTAGAGACCTATACCGACCCTGTATGCAGCTATACCGACCTCACTGGGACAGCAGGAAGTGAGCCAATGAAGCCTGAGGACCTAAAAGTAGCCTGGGAGAAGCAGGGAGCCAGCTGCCGGAGATTTCCACCCCTAACCCTTACGTAAGATAAAGGACTAAAGCTACAAAGACCAAGGACCTAGAGACAACTGTGATTGGTGCATGAGCCTCTAACACCACCTACTACTACAGGGCGCCTATTCTCTTTAAGCCCTTTCTGATTATCCTATTTGTTATGTATTTACATAACCACGTTCATTGGTGCATTTTGTAATGTTATTTTGTGATTGGTTAGTCACTTCCTGTGCACTGCCTATAAAAGACAGAACTTTGCTTGTATTTATCAGTTGTAATGGGACTTTTATCGACTCGTTTTATTCTAGAGGAATAAAAGCATATGGGCTCAACAGCACTGAGTTATGCGTCTGAGCCGAGGGCTCCCAACTGGTTGTAAAGTAGAAATACTCTGTCTTGTATACATTCGGTACATCACCGACCCTGTTGTTGTAACAGGTTAAACCAACAACTGGTGACAGCACGCTACCAACCTCAGCTAGTGATTTTCAACCCCCAAAATCCACTACAGTAGGATTGGTTGATAAAAAATAATTGAGAAAAAATGTAGGAAAAAAATGTTATTCTCCTAATGTATCATTATTTATATTTTAAAAGTTTTCATGATCAACTGGCTATTTATAAGTTGTGCCTTTTCATGATCTATTGGAGATTTACAATGTTTTGATGTGAAAGATAAGCTAAATCAATTGGCTGTGAGGAATATAAAATTAGCTTCCTCTGTTAACATTAATGCTAGCCAAATGCAATGAACCATTTTGTTGGGACTTTTTTTATTGCTAATTTAAAGTGTATGCACACGATTGTGTCCCTACCTGTTTTGGTATTACATGCATCTTTTGGATTTGTCTGACCTACACACACACCTTAACCAATCAGAGCAAAGGGCTAGTATGCAATTAAATCAGTGCAGGATCAACAGTCAACGAGGAAACGTCTATCATGAGCTCTCTCTCTACTATACAGTCATCATTCCTCTGCATTTCTATTTATCATGCCAACTATTCAGTAACCAGAGGACTTTAATACTTCAACATCATTTTATGTGTAGACTACTGGGTAAAGTCTCTACGTCTCCGTGGTAAGACATTATTCTGTAGAACATTCTTCGCTGTGCGTCAACAGAATATTATTCACACATGTAGTGTTAAACCTTGTGCTTTGAATTTGGTGTAGTAAAACCCTTTTTGATGTTATATTACTAGAAATACTACGCAGGAAAACATGTACCTTATTTATGTCATTAATTAACTCACAGGAGCATTGAGGGGCTCACCTGCACTCTAACCTAGTCTCATTTGGTGGTGTATACCTTTAATAATTGTGAGTTTATTTTCTGTTATGTTCTTTCATTCTGTTGGTCACTGTTATTTTACATCCTCTTATAAATGGCAACATCTTCGATTTACATGTCAGTTTGTCATGATACATTCAAAATTTTGTCACATTCTGTAAAGATTCTCTAATCCGAAAGCTTTTCATAATTACTCTGTTTATCATTGTCTGCTCAGGATACTATCAATAAAGTTGCCAACAAGCTTAAACCACCATACTGAGAAACTACCACAAGCAAAATGCGTCACTGGTTGGCACAAAACCAAAAAAGCTCCTCACACATTAAGTAAATCACTTCAAAATAATGCAGGGTTCAGCCTGCGGAACACGTAAATTTAATTTATAGGTAGGGATATAACTTTTTAATTATGCGCTGGCAGCATACCTTCTTCTTCCTGCTAAATTTTAATAAAATCTGTGACTATCAAGTTATTTTCTTATGCAGACAATAAAATATATAAAGGTTTTCTGCTAGGTTAGACACACTATCAGGTGAAGCCGTAGCGATCAATTCTAGCGTATTTCTGAGTTTGCACGACACACTGTATTTTTCTTATTCCCCATACTTTTGTTTGCTATGATACTGTTTAGTCGGCACATTTTTTTTTCAAAAACGATTCCCAGACTTTTTTGTGCTTCTGGGAGCTTACATCCATTGCACCTTGTGCATCCTTTCCAGAATTTACCGGTAATTTACTAATAAAAGACAGTGAGACACTGACCACGACCAGATATTACATGAAAGGAATCTAGACATGCATTTTGTATTTTCTACATCAGAGTTTAGCTCTTAGAAAGACAGAGTTCTAGTACGTAATGTTTGTATTGGCATTATGGAAGCTGCAAGGTTTTAGGACAAGATTACATTTTGAAACCAAATAACTTGTCAGCGTGTACTGTGCAGGATTTTGTAGAAACAGTTGCAAACACGTGTGTACTTGAATTTGGCACTAGCCAATCATACACTTGTATTTTATTAACCAAAAGCGTAGCGTAGCTGAAAGCATTCTTTCGTGTAACAGTTGTTTATTCATTGTTATACATATCATTCATAGTTAATATAATAACATTAATGAGCTTATTGTTAATGTAGTTAGTGACAAGTCCGGACTCCGCTGCCTCTCATCTAGCTGAACATACTAGTAACTGCTGTCAACTTCAGTAGGACAACACCCAGCTGACACGACTGCTGCTATACAGCAGACTGGTCGCTGATGCCTAGCCAATAGCAGCGAGGTTGTAGTACGATTGGCCTGAGTGTACCGAGTGACAACGCCAACTTATTGACCGAGTGTGCAGGTACACTACAGTAACAATAAATATTTGCGCAAGTGTCTGCAGCAAGTGTCTGCAGCAATTGTCTGCAGCAAGTGTCTGCAGCAAGCAGGAACAAGGAAATTGGTATTTTGAAACTTTGCTTGCTTATCTACTGAATTGAATCACAAAGACATGATGGGTCATGATTGGTGAGTGTTTTGATGTAATTTCTAGTTTCTAGGTACTTTTTTAATCATTTGTTATTTGCTTACAGGTTACAATTTGTCTCAATAAAATCTCTTGACTACTTTAGTTGCACCTGAAGTTTATATCTCCACCATGTTAACTCAAGATATATATGCTGATGCTTACATTTACACCAACAAGGAATTAGATACACAGTAGTTGTACAAATGGCAGTCAAAGTAAATCACTCAAGATGAATCACCGGGTCTGTGTTAGTATAGTAGGTATTTCCTTTCCAGTGACAATCCTTTTGCAGTAAAATGTCATTGCGCCGCTATTTGCAGCATAAGGAAACAAGATCAAATAGCAGCGTCTGTAACATGATCTTCAATCAACAAATAAGCACTTCATATTGTTATCTTATTGGACAAGTGATTAATGCATTGCTCAAACTTGCCCATTGATAGATAGTGCTATATCATTTACAAGCCCAGTGCCTTACTGACAGTTGATAGTGAGCTGGTTAGTAGAAATGTGTATCTACTAGCTGTCACTCATCTCTCTACGGTAAGTTAAATCTCCAACAAAACACGCTGGAATACCAGTTTAATTGTCTCCCGCCAATCAAACCATTTTGTCAAGTATCAACAATCATGTTTCTAACCACAGTTTAATTACACTTATTTTAACTGATGAGATTCTTGAACAAGTAGGCCTGCCAAAGCATCTGTTATTGTTGAAGTGCCGAGTTGAGGAATATTGTGATGATGCAATATTAAACGTAGTAAGTCTGTTGTGATGTTTATTTGTAGCAAAAATGCATTGATGGCCATTTAGTGTATGAGAAATAGACACTCACCACCCACACTGAGTTGCTGTCTGAACATATTACACTCAGTATGGCTACCGTAAGCAAAAAGCTTGAAACATTGCTACTTCGCTATATTGACACAGAAGATGGCCCGGAGAAGATGAGAGAAGCACTGCGGGGTAGCCCGGTAGAGGTTAGGTACAGCTCATTGATGTCCGTGAACTGGGTGTATCAGTCTACAGCAGTGCATAAAGGTGCAGCGCTCGGTGATTTGGAAAGTCTTCGCTGTATGATGTTTGGTTTTACATCAGAACAGTGGTATAATATAGTGAAAATAAAAAACTTCTTCAATGACACAGCCTTACACAATGCAGCCACTGGAGGTCATACAAACGCTATCATGTTTCTCTTGAGTAAGCTATCTCAGGAGCAGAGATTTGAAATTCTGAAGGTGCAGAACTTGGACCTTTATAATAAATCCACACCATTACATTTTGCTGCGAAGAAAAAACATGATTTTGCGCTACAAGCTATGCTGGCATCTGTGTCCCCAGATCAACAACTAATCTTACTCAACATCAAAGATAAACTAGGAAAAACCACCAGCGACATTTATCCCATTCCTGAGCTTCCTTATGATGTTGCTGCCTGGACCAAATTGGGTAATGTACACACATTTTGTTTCCTTTTTGCAAAATAGATTAGTCGCTTTAAGTTAGGTACCTAAATTAACAGATCGCCATTTTCTGTGCACTTCCATGGATACAGGATAAACATTGTGAAACAAATACATGTATCTAAATATTTTGCTGCAAAATTAAATAACATTTGACTAATGCACATGCAAAAATTGGTTTCTAATTTTCCATAAGTTTTCTCGCAAAACAAATGAAAAACACTCAGAAAAAGTGAGTACTGACTGTTTTCAAATAACTTGAGCATTGAGCATCTTTATGATTTTCAGCATTGTCGCAAAGTTTCTTTCAACGCGATGAGCATTTTTGCTGAAGTATTGAGGTAGATTTTTTTGTGTAGCGGTCTTTGAATAGTTTATATAACCTTTGACCTTTGTCCTAGGGGGGGGGGGTGATGTCATACGTAGCTTACTATATAATATACTGGTCATGCCATTGTTGATTAGTATGAATCAGATTGAATTAGAGATTGAATTAGATTGATTATTATATTGGACTGGTCTATGTCAGCGTTATCATGTTATAAACACAGAGTTGACAATCATCACTGTGTAATTCCTGACTGCTAAGCGAGTGTTAGTTGAGACACACAATAAAACAGATTTCAGTGTCATACCCCCCTGACCAACCCTACACTAACATATTGTCGCAGAGGTGCCTCTGACTGATGGTTTTAACCAAAAATGCCTCTCCAAGTGCTGGCACAGAGTTTCACAGCAATAATAGAAGAAATTAGTGCCTTACCAACCCTGCAGCTCCTCACCAATTCTACAACCTTCTATACCAGCCTTGCAGTAATTATCAAGTATAGGAAAAGATGGCCACTGTAACTGGAGGTTTAAAGATAGGATGAGTCGCTCCAGAGAGACGTATCCAGGACCTTACCAGCATTAGATGTCACCAACCATGGACCAGAGCCTACCTAATAATAAAAACTATATTTTTAGCCTCTTACCTTTGCTAATGGCACCGTATATATTTAGATTTTCACACATTGTATATGTCGTTGTATTTAGATTATTTATTGGCTTAAACTACTTCCTGTACATATCATTGGTTGCATTGTTTATATGTCATAAGTTTCCTAGTAAGCCAGCCTATAAAAAGGCCTGCTCTCTCTATACTCAGTGCTCTTATTTACTATTGTGGCTGCTGTGTACAGTTCTAGGCAATTGCATCCATAAAAAGTAGATTTGCGATAATAAGGATGCTCTTCCAGTTGAACTCTGATTAGTTAATCTGAGCCGAAAGCTACAGTCATTTCTTCACAAGCTAGAATAGAGTAGAGTGGCTCTTTTATTGAATGGACTATGGCCAATCACAGAGCTCGTAGCGGCGGTAGAACTCTTGTTGGTAACCCGGAGACTACTGTAATGGACCGTTGGACTGAAGGTTTGCAAGCTGTCATTTGACCACCTATTGGCAATGCTCACACACCGTTTAAGGCTCCAAAAATATGAGAGTACAAGTGGTGTTGAGTATTTTATCTCACGGTTTATTGAGGTGGCAGGTGTCAGTGAGTGACTGAGAAAAATAGCCATACTACGTCCACGTTGAGCACTGCTCTGGAGTGCAAGAAACCACCTTACCTACAAGAAATATTTGCTACCTTGAGAGCTCATTTTGGTCAATTACCTAGGAAAGCTGTGTCTGGACTTACCAGTCTGCACAAACAATACAAAACAACCCTTCAAGAGCATGCAAAAGGGTTCGAGCATTTAGTACCCATGGTGTATGCAAATCTCCCCTCCATGCCAATGCAACAAACGATTTTAGACACATTCAGTACTGCTATTGGAAATGCCTATTTGCAAAAGCATCTCCTGGCTACACAGCCTACCGACTTAGGAGTTACTGCAAGAGCAGGTAACAAGTACCTCCACATCGAAACGGCTCACAATGAGTGCCAAACTCAAGTGAGGACTGTCAACAATGAGACAGAGGACAAAGAGAAGTGGAGAGAAACTACTAAGAGAAGTCCTCATTCAACAGTCCCCCACAACACACCTGTCGAGCAAGTGCACTGTGCACCTCAAGTCCCTTTACTGTAGTCATGGAAGCACTACGAGCTCTGACTGACAAAGTAGACTTTTTCAACAAAAATAATTCTATTCTCCAGCCATCTCAGAACACCCGTTAGGCCAGTAACCAAGTTAACAATTGTAGCTGGACTTTGAGAAAATACTCCAGGCTGCTTGAGAGGGTGGAAAAATTTAACCAGATTAAGTTGAAGCAGATGCCCATTAAACTTATCGGAACCTTCCCCCTCCTTACGAGAAGAAAGTGTACTTCCCAGCTCTAACAGGTACTAGCTCCTGGAAGGAATGGAGGAACCAGAATTTTTTACAGCGACAAGTCTGAGAGTTCTCAAAATGGCTCCTCACCTGCTTAGCACCAATGGACTTTCACAAGCTAACACTTCTTCTGGTAAACACCCTTTAAAACCCAGAAAGCAGCCAAACTCTAGCACTGCTACCATTGAAACTTCTGATACTTCAAACCCACCCCCAACAAGCTAATTACTATCTACTAGGGAAGAGAAAACAAGACCAGTGTCTGTTGTTGCAGATCACAACTGCACTCTTGGCTTGCTATCTTGCCCAGTCTGTCAGTGCCTGTTCCCAGCAGTCAAAATCACACTACAGAGTAGCAACGCCTGCAGCATTATAGCATATGGATTCCGTGTCCTTTTTTACAGATTCAAGGTACCACTTCACCTCAGGGACTCAAGTTTGACATAACAATTACCATTGGGTGCATTAGTGAAGACACCATTAGTGGAAAGCCTTTCCTCACCACACTTCAAAATCAGGTGGTACTTGAAAAGGCTATGATCACAATGCGTGACCACTACTTTAATGTACTGACCTCATTGAGAGGCTGCTGGTCAATTGATTACTAGTGCTAGTGCTAAGGACCACTACAGTACCCCTTTGCTCGGAGGTAGCCTTGACTTGCAGACTCACTGTCAAAACTCACTGCCCACTTGATGTTTTGGAGGGTTGTACCAATAGGCCCACCCCATTTAGCTGCCAGTGTCAACCAACCAGATGACTCGGTGGGCTAACTGTGCGGAGTCTCGATCCCACTGACCAATGCTTGGAACTGAACACTGGCAAAGCCATAGGCCACTAAACTGCCATAGAGCCAGAACAGTGCTCCCCTTCGAATTCCCCAGCATCCCCCTTCTTTGACTTATGGATGCACCAAGTGCAGCCTACCTAGTACTTGAACATCTCAAAAACCTCTACCACAAGGCTCTGGACAACTGCAAAAACCCTTGAGAAGTCCAACAGTTAGTCCAGTTGTTAGAGCAGTATGGTACTATGTTTAGTGAGGGAGATTACAGCATAGGAGACACTTCCCTGACAGAAACAACATCATCTCTAAACCGCCATCAAGCCCATATATCAGTCCCCACATCTGTTGGGCCCTCAAAAATAAAAGGAATTCAAAAAACGTATTACATCTACTAGACAAGGGTCTGAGTGAACCCGCCTGATGGGCCTTGAGCCTGTATACCTGGTGTTGAGCTTTCTTATAGTCATTGTAAAGAATATGGTTGGGACCTGAAAATTCTGTATTAATTATAAATTGCTTAACTGTGTCATACGGCCAGGTGCTTACTGTTTGCCCCACATTGAAGGGAGTCTTAAATGCTCTAGCTTGGGAGCAAGTCTTTTAGCACTTCAGACCTCATCAGTGGATACTTGCAGATACCCTTAGATGAAAAGGTGAGCAGGAAGTCAGCATTCTCCTTGGGCTGGGCTATAATGACTAGTGTAGCTGGCTTGTGGAAGGCCTCATTTTTGGCCCCGTAACATTATGGAGGCATATGAAAAAAATTCTTTATTGATTGATCTGAAAGAACTTTCCTGCAATATCTGGATGATATAATTTTATTTTGCCAACTTTTTTCATTCATTTGTAAAGACTGGCTGAGGTCTTTTGCATGCTACAAAAAGCTGGCTTGAAACTAAAACCTATCAAAGGCAAGCTGTTTGTGGAAGTGAGTACTCCACTTGTGACATATAGTCAGCAAGGATGGGGTGGCCACCTACCCCAACAAAGGTTGTTGCCGTGAAACATTGGGACTCTCCTAACATACTTCAAAGACCTTCAAATTTTTCTAGGCTCAGTCAGGTATTACCGCCCGTATTTACCCAACTGCTTTATGGTGGCCAAACCCCTCAGCATGCTAACTGGAACAAACACCCCATGTGAGTGGGGACCTGAGTAGGAGAAATATTTTGCGCAGCTAAAAACCAGGCTGATTAAAACTCCCATCCTAGGATACCCTGAACCCAACAAACTTCACATATTAGATACAGGCATCAATAATGACGACCTAGGTGCTGTCCTTTGTCAAATTCAGGTGGTCAGGAGCAGGTCATCACTTAATATAGCAAGATATTAATTTCCGCTGAAGGTAGCTACTGCATCACCAGAAAAAGAACTGTTGGTGGTGGTGATGGCTGTATGAAATTTCCAGTCTCAGTTTTACAACCAGAAATTTTCATGGTTGCTTAACTAACCTCTAATCACCACCAAATGACCACCTGTGAGAGTGATGTAGTACTGGCTGAAAGCAAAAAAGCCTTTCATTCCCTTACACAAATATGGCTCAGACCCAAAGTACCAGCCAACACTCCTTGGGAGTTAAGCATGAAGCAATAAAAAATATTCATGCATCAATTCAAAAGCAACTAGAGTTGAGAAGCGGCGAGCTGCGAATACTCAATTGTTGCCTATCCTCCATGAAGATTAGGCTTGATGGTGTCCTGGAAATTGAGACAGCTCTGAATAAGAGATGTTGATAGCGCGCCCTTTTTTCCTCGATTTTGAGGAAACCACCATGTAGTAGACTCCTTCCCTGGCACATCAGGGCATAAAACGCACTCCACAGAAACTGTTGCTGACCTGGTTTTGGCTTAAAATTTCTGTTGACTCCCACAAATTGGTTTGGAGCTATGAGATATGCTAGTGGGCTAAGAGTGGTGCCTCCTAACCAAGCCATGGCTGACAATGGATGTGCATGGTTTGGCCATTGCAAAAGTATGCAGTTGACCTGCTGGGTTAACTATCTGAAAATGAAAGAAAAAACAGTCACATTATTGCATTAACATATCACTTCATCATGTGATATGATGCCCTTGCACTCCTAGACGCAGCTGCTCCCATATTAGATACTGTTCTGATGAAGAAGTATGTGCATACTTTGGAAATCATGGATAGGTTTGCACCTACTAAGGTGAACAGTTCGAGAGCAGTTCGGTGCACGGACTATGTTATTTTTGGAACATTGACCAAGCTCGGACCAACCCGCACCACCTACAACCCAAAAAGGCCGTCAAAAGTAAAAACTGAACCTATGAGACTCATTGAGATCCCTGTTGCTGAGACGACAACCCAACAAGTTGATGAAGGCATTCAGGGTTATGTCTCACATAGTAACTGGGGAGACACCCAACTTCTCAACGCTTCAGCTACTGGACCAGATCACCTATCATCCTCCCCTCTCAAGTTATGTATCTGTCCATGTGTATGTGTAAACACTCGAGGAACAACTAGAAGAGGTGCAATACACTCTACGAGAGGATCAGACTCAAATTAGGACTAAAGAGAGTAAAGAATCACCCTTATTAACTCCCGGTGACCAGGTCTGGTTGAACAGCCGGAGGCGAAGTAAAATAGAGAGCAATTAACTCCAAACTAAATTTGTCGGCCCTTTTCAGAGAGAAGAGGCCCACACCAATCATTCTTATCTGATTGCATACACGGGCAAAGAACCATACAGAATGGTTCTTGCCTTAAACATACTAACCCTGCACTGATCCCAGAGGCCAAGCCGCGACTGCATTGAAACCCAACTGACTGCAACCAACTACAATACGGAGGAGACGGAAATGGTAGGAACCTCTCAAACTTGCCCTACCTCTTCACAGACCTCTCTAGAAAACCATCTTATAGTTGTGCCACATCACCCAACAAGGAGAGACCCTCTGGTCCTGCTACCTGAGGAGACTCAAACACCAGTCAGAGCAAATCCTGCCAGACACTGCAAACCTATTCAAATCATTGCCCCATTTCTCACATCTAGTACTCCCCAAAGAGCTAGAGAGCCACCACCAAAGAGTACAACAGAGAGACCTCAACAAAATGAAAGCACCTTATTCACTATGGAAAGGCCTACTGCCACCAGATAGTTGAGATCATTAGGGCTGTCAATCACCATCGTACGAAAAACCAATCTGTTACTAAAGTAACCATAGAAAGATGATTCCTCGAATAAGACTTTACGGCTCAACTACTTTCAAATCAGATGGTTTGTTGATCTTTCCCTACCCTTATTCGCTCTCTCAGCCTAAAAGAGCAAGACTGGACACAAATTACATCTGTACTACCACGGGGTTCACGAAGGCGTTATGTAAGTCATAGGAAAGGTTAAGCCCTCCACACCAGAGCTCTCTTCTAGGGTTTCCGGAGATGACTCCCATTCTGATTACATGGCATGCAGTCTTATTTGTGAATACTTATAAACTGGATACAGAGTTACCCCTTACATATCCTTCATATGATATTACTATTATTAAAGATTTTCGCCATTAATGCCTTAAATGAAGAGCGGTATGTGATGGACTTCAGTGCCATAGATAATTTGTGACCAGCCCTATGCTCATATATATCACACAGGAGTCTCTGGCTGATTGTTTTAGCCAGGCATGCCTCTCCGAGTGCTGGCACACAGTTTCACAGCTATAATAGAGTGTGTAAATGCCTAATCAATCCTGCAGCCAGCTTACTAGCCCAGCAGCAATTTCCCCCAGATCTTTACAGACCGTGCAAACTTTCTTCTGGATTGGGGACAAAATGGCCGCCATAGCTAGTGGTTCAAAGTTAGCTTGATTTACCCCAGAGGGAGGTATGCAAGATCTTACCAATGTTATATGTAACCAGCCATGGGCCACTTGCTATCTAAGAATGAGAACTATATTTGTAGCCTCGTATTTTTGCCACTAGGCATCATAACTATTCAATCTGTGTGCTATTGTATGTATTATGGTATTTTTTAGTACTTGATTGGCTTAAACTACTTCCTGTAGATATCATCAGTTGCATTGTTTATATGTCATGAGCTTTCTGTGAGCCAGGCTATATAAAGGCCAGCTCTCTCTATACTCAGTGCTCTTATTTACCGCTGTTGCTTTTGTGTACATTTCCAGGCATCCTCCCTAGAGAGTAGATTTGAGACAATAAAGATATTCTGGCACTTGAACTTTGATTAGCTAGTCTGAACTGAAGGCTGATCTTGCTGTGAAGTTGTAAGCAACTTTTCTGCAGTACCCTGTAGCTCTTACCAACTCAGCATTACCACTAGGAGAGAAATAGTTTTAGATTATGCCACAAGCTGCACTCTGTGGACGATTTCCATTTAGTAGACGATAGTGGGAGCCCTACTGGCACGATTCATAGCAGTATTTGCTTAAAATGCCAAAATTTATACAAAAAAATTCTGCTAGCAAGGTTTCATCATGATCTGTGAATAATTCAGTACTATACAGGAACTAAGATTTGTCTGAGAAAATGCCAGTCTTTGTGTTGGGTAGCTTAGCTTTCACTGGAGCCAGATAAGTTTGTCATGGAGTTAGAGCTAATAGAACTCAATGGGTTGTCTACTTGAGGTAAATAAGTTATTTATTGAGCGAGATATAATCCAAGTCATTTGGCATTTTACTCGGGCTAGATCAGTGAGTCAATGAGCTTGATCCATTCCAACCCATTGGGTTGTTTACCTGAGTTAGATAAGCGAGTCAGTGAGCTAGATATAAGCAAGAGAAAGGGTTGGTGTTGTGGTGCTTGAAACATCAATCACAATCAATTTGTTAGCCCAAGACAATAAAGTTGGCTGATTTGACTATTTACATTCACATGAAAACCAAACACAAAAAATCTACATATGCATAGAAGCAGTCCACTGTTATAGAAGCTATTGTCATATCATTTTATATTTCATATGGAAACTTTGTTGTAGAATTGAGGGAAACTATTCTACAGGTTGGTGCAGACAGACAAGCTGAGCTGATTGAGGACTTGAGTCAAAAGTGTGACAAACTTGCTCAAGGTATAGTCATAACTATGCTGGTAGTGCTTCTTGAGTTTAAACCATTGCAAATGATCTGCATGGTTTTAAAATGTGCCAAAAATGACAGAATAGAAAATGTAAAATTTGAAATATGCAAACAAAGTTTAATCAACAATTAACTAATATACTTCAGCGGTAATGTCAAAGTGATTATGTGGACTGTCTCAAATATAGCCATATCTCATTAAAGAGGGTTTTTATAGCCTGTGCTCTCAAAAATATTCACTTTGTAGTATAATTGCTACTAGCATAATTGGTGATCAGTAAAATTAGATATTTGAAACACCACCATCTTTCTTACAACCTTTGCCTCACCTCTAATACATGTATACATAGCCTTCTTTATTTTAATCTTGATTCTGTGGCAATGAATTTGTATAAGCCGCCGGAAGATTCAATTAAATATTGTGACAGAGTTGTGGATCCGTTGGTGTTTTAACATGTTTTATATTGAGCTATTCTGCTCATTGGTTTGCTGAATTGGAATTGAATTTGTTCTCAGTTAGTTAGACAAAACTTTTCAGTGAGTTTGCTTTCACTAAATATTGTTAATTCATAAATTATTTATTACTAGCTTATTCAATCACGCTACAAGTAACTCATAATTTCATTTTGTGTTTTGATTCACAAATTTATGCCAGATGCTCGGAAACTTTGTGTACATCAAATACTTATTGAATTGCATGTACGATCGGTATCAGGGTTTAAGTGTTCATTATAATAACTGTATTCATGAACATATTTTGATTTTTCAAGACGGAGTTACCATGTTCACATACTCATTTTGCTTTTTAATTTCAGAGTTTCCATTTTATTACTTAAATTGTGGTTATTTTTATGTTTGTTCATGTGTACTTGTCACGAAAACATATTTTTTTTATGTTTGGTATTATGTTAATTTTCAATCCTGCATTTTTCTCACCTCAAATTCGGTTCAGAAACTAAAGATTTGCAGATGTGCATAGGTCTATCTTGATTGTTCCTTGACCCTCTACAATTCACATCTCTTGCCACATGTTACATAACTCCTATTTTGAGTTTATCAGACTTGGAGTTCTTCTGGATTTATAAATACTAATATCTAGCTAGCAACTTCCACTTTTTAGATTGGTGATTGCGATTGGCCTGAGCATGAGGCATGACATGATGGTGTGAGTGAAAGTTATCTCACATAGAAACTTAGGATTTGTCTGTTCATTTTTTATCCAAGTCTTTCAACCATTTATACGTTTGCGCTTAAGACTTTTGCACAATTACCAGTATGAGAAAACAACTACTTTAGATGATAATTAATATTTCTGGTATTATTTATCAAGCAAACTGATATATTAATTAAAGTATGATAAAACAATTAACTTTTTATTATGACCACAAAGTAACATTGAAAAGTATTTCAATATTGAAAAAAATAATAGTTGACATGAGACAAAAGGCAATGTCAACAGGTTGAGCTAGTGGGAACAGCTAAATCCACTAACAAACGCATGAACATTTGTAAGGAAATGATGCCTTACATGTGAAAGTCATTTGTTGAAAGCTTTTTCCAGAAAAAGTTTTGTTCCTCAAATACAAATTGGTAAACTGCTGAGTGAGATTTTTTAAGAATGCAGGTGGTAATTTCCGCAAACCATCTATGAGATTTCCCCAAAATAAATTGGCCTAGTGTAAAGAGACAACACAACTCCAACTTTGCTATCATTAAATCTCAACCGAAATATTGTAATGGATTTTGATCGGTTTGCCATAAAATACCACTAATATCGAGTTTTCTACCTCTCTCTCCAGTGGGGACACTGCCTGTATGACAGTGACAACTGTCAATCATTCACTGCCGGATCACCTGGCAAACACAGAGCCCACGTCTCAGACAAACTACACAACATGTCAGCTTGTAAAGTGGCTTTTATTCTTAATACCACTTTCTAAAGAAATAAGCTATTAGAGTGATAGCAATTATACAAATTAATGCAATGATTATTATAAGCTAAGCCAGCCTTTTTATTGGCTAGATCAATGACTGAAAATGATTTTATTTGCATTATCATATAACAATACTTTGACAGGAAGTAGATTGACCAATACAAGCATGCGTATGAATAGTAAACAAATAGCAATGTAAAGAAAGGTTGAAGGTACAAGGCACCAAATGGCTAGTAGTCAGAGTCATATATGTATTGATCAATCAAGAGTCTCCTAACTGTCCTGAGAGTATACCTACCCTGGGTTTGATTGTAACTTCGGTGTAGGGAACTGTACTTCTAGTTTTCAGGATGGGGAGCTTCTCGGGCTACTTTCGATTTCATAGGCTAAGACCGCCATCTTGTGCCAACCCAATAGGTTGGCACTTTACTACAGGCCCGTCACTATAGTTAGGGCAGGAGTAGGACTTCAGCTCCTCTAGTGCACACGGCCAGTACCTCCAAGGCAAGTAAAGGTTTTTACAGGTACCACACACCAAAATCTGCCACAATATGAATATGTAGAAAACTCAAAACCTATCTTAAAGCTTGTCATAATGTCGCCCCTCACACCAGTTACTCTTACCTTTCCGAGGGAGGATCAACAGAATCAACTGGAGAACTCAATGTATTGCATTATAATAACCCTGTGTGTACATTGTCTGAAATAGAAAATTCTCTTTTGCGTCGCAGATTGATGTCAATGTGAGCCATGTGATTTTTTTTCTAATCTCGATTTCGTGGGCTGGGCCTGGCCTGGCCTGGGCTCCTACTACATTAGCCTCACTAGTTTTTATTTTCACAGAGCGAGAAACGGCTAATGAAAAACTTGAAGCTATGAGAACTGATATAGAAAAGCAAAGGGAGTGTAAAGAACAATTGAGCAAAGGTAGAGTTTATTCTTGGCTTCTTATCCTCCCACTGCAGTATGTATTTTACCTAGCAATGCTCAGAAAAAACGCCATTTCAGTTTTTATTTGTCTTTTACTGTTGAAGAACTGGAAAGTGCTGACAAGAACACGAAGCTCATGGAATCTGAAATAGCAAAACTAGTACAATACAATGAACAAATAAGTGGAGGTAGGTTGCTATGTACATCCATGTGCTTACTTTAAATACTGCTGATCAGTACATGGTAGCAGGTTTCAATGATTAACCATTGCAGCATGTTTTACACATCCTTCCTGCTAAAAAAACTAACTCAATTGAAGTCAAATTAACAAGTTTTTGGGAGAGTAGAATGCGGCCTACCTTATAATGTATATTGACACAGCACCCAGTGTTCGTCTCTCTATACACTCTCTTGTACACCACATTCATGATAGCCTGCCTGCCTCTCTCTAATGACCACTAGTTGTTGCTAAGTTGACCACTATCATTGTCCCCTACTGTCAGTGTTCACTACTATCAATGCCCACCACTATCATTTTCCATCGCTGATATCCAAAACTGGATCAAAATTTTTCTACCAAAGTTTATCAACTTCCAAGTGTGCCTTTTTGCAGAGTGCGATGCCCTGCGATTACCGCCTTTTACTGTCTAGCCAAAAAAATTTTGCTCATGACTAATGGTAAATTTGAACAAAGCAAGAAACAATTTTTCTTGCTATCTTTGCTCTTACTGCCATTGTTAACACAATTTGGTCAGAGAGGATCAATACCAGTTGCCGAGCCCACACAAGAATGACAATTATGGTAAATCGCAAACTGCTTTCAGCTAACGGCTATGCTATGCATATATCCTTTCTCTAACCCACTATAAAATAAGACGAACCCTCTCTAATAAAGTTGTCAACTCCACCACCAGACAATTCCACAATTAGTAGCGGGTGTAATAGAAATAATACACAAAATTATGATTTATTTTAGAGGTTGCTAAACATAGAAAGACTTATTAGAATGGATAACATTTTTTAGTTATGTTTTGGCAGCATAGAATTTTCTTTCTGACAAGTTACATTAGAAGTTTTATCTATCAAGTAAATGATTGTCTTAGACTCTAGTGACACGAATTCAATTGCAGAGCTATCACTGGCTAAGGATCAGATTACTATAACGATGACTAACTGTTTACAACAAGGAAACCACAAAGAAAAGCTGTCTCAGGGTATGTACTAAATGTTTTGATATAGTTAGCTTGACTTGTTTGGTTTTACTCTACTTTGCTTACTGTGTGATTTTTGTACATTAGAACAAAAAACGATGTCAAAAAAATCAATCAAGTTCTAGTTTTAAGCGTTTCAAACTCAAACTGAGAAAATTGCTGTCTCAATACTCATAGAGTTGGAAGAAGTATCTATAAGGCAGAAAAAGCTGGAAGAACACTCCTTGCAGCAGAAGTCCACCATTGACCTACTCAACATAGAGTTAGTGAGACAAAGGGAGGAACACGCTAAGAAACTAGAAAGACTCAAAGAAGAAAAACTTCAGCAAGAACAAGGTACAGCATATAATGTTGATTCGAAAAGTGAAATGTTGACAATATAAAGTGTTGAATGCAGATATAATTTTTAAAATACTGGTCATTTTATAGAGCTGAAGAGTTTAGCAGAAAGGCAAAAAAGATTGGAGAGTGTGATGGAAAGGATGGAAGTATTATTGGGCCAACCAATTTGTATTGGACCAGAAATGAATCAGGAGTATGAAGCTGACCTATAAAATACAGGCGGTAGAAGTTAGAAAATGGAATGAAAAGCGAAGTTGTCATAAAGTTAGATTAGAACTGTTAGTGAGACAAAAGAAAAAATTTTGTGAATGTATCAGTATAATTTCATTTAGTATAATAAATAAAGATCGAAAATAAGGTCTTTAATTCAATGTTTCATCATCAAATTGAAAAAATTTTAGACATAAGTTTTTGTTATTACCATTTTATTAGCTACTCTTTTTACATTTGGATTCCAGTCCTAAATCTTATTGGTGTATTTGCGGGCTGGATCGATGAACATCTGCTAACAACTATATTTGGGATCCCCAATGGGGGGGGGGGTGGGGGTGGGTCCCGAATGCATCGACCCAGGCGATTACATTTTATTATATAATAATAAGAAATAATAACCTACTATTCGGATCATATGTTGAACTTATAAAATTCCAGTGTGCATAATTATTGTCACATGTGTAAGCAATTCATCAGCTACGGTTTTCGTGTTGTTAATTCCCTACAGGTGCTATTAGTATGATGCATTGGAAAGTAGCAGATAGTGGTAGCGAGGGAGGAGGGGGGTAGGTGGTGAAAGAATAAACAGTTTTACACTTGTCCGGTTGACAACGTTTGTTTTGAGGCAATTCATTCTTCAATAATTATAACAGCAATATTTATTTTCATTGTTTTAACCAAATAGCTTTGCTTTTTATCATTGTGATCCATCTATTTCCAGTAATTTACTATTGTTCATGACAGTCATAATAATTAATAACAATAATAGTAAACAAAGTATATGATTTATATTAGTAATAAAGAATGATAGAATAATAATAATACCGAGAACGAACTGCTTTGAAACAAACGTCACCCACGTTGGTATATATTTATTTTATGCTATGGATCGGTAGTATTCACGACCTAGAGTATGCCTCACAAACTAACATTTTCTTTGTCTGTGGGAACAAGATTTAGCGATCCACTAAAAATGTTGGTACTGACCCATTTGCATTAAATAAATTGCGGAAAATATTACGTATTAATGTTATTGTACGGATCGATCCAGCCTGCGAATACACCTTTGATACATTTTCTGTAACCTACCATCAGTTTTGCTGTTTTAATGGTTTCCACCAATAAAGCGCTTTCACCACAACATTCTTGTCATAATTTCCTTAAAAACTGCACATTTGTTTTCAATTACTACTCTAGCCATTTGATTGGTTGAGACAGTGTAATACTGTAATGGATTCCTGTCTGTTACCACGGACATCCACTAGTCTCGAGTATTCTACCTCTCTCCAGAGGGGACACTGTACTGACCGACAGTGACAACTGTATAGGGCAACCGAATTACCCGGTAAGGCAAGAGCCCATGGCTCAGACAAACAGTACCGAGGTAGTGTTTGCTATAGTGGCTTTATTACAAAGCAGTCCTGAGGGTAATTATTCCTCTAGGTGTTTAGCAATATAAGAATACATGCTATGGCTCATTGTAATGAATGCACTGATTATCAGTAGGAGCTCTCCTTTTATAGGAGAGCTAAGGAACACAAAACATATAAGATACAATGCACAGGAAGTAATGCAACCAATGACATCAATTATATAAATACTTAACCAATCACAATGCAATGCAAGATAATACAAGGAGGTGCCAAGTGGCTAAAGGCGGAGTCTTTTCTCCCAACTGTCCAATGACATCTCCTACAGGGTCCACAGGCTGTATATAGAATCAGGTCCACTAAGTTGGTACTTTAGGGGTAGACACTTCCTGTTTACGACCTTGACTCAGTTCCTAGACATCTTTACAGATCCTCGTCTAAGGCGGCCATCTTGTGCCGGCCCAGTACAGCTGTACCGGGTCGGTAGAGGTCACTACCGACCCTGCAGGGGTCAATACCGGCCCTGCTTACCATGCTACCGGCACAGTATGACTTCCTACCCAACAGCTATTAACCAAATGCTGTGAGCAGAAGCCTAGCGCATTGCTTCACAAGGTTCCTAGTGTAAACTACCCGTTTACCACTAGAGTGCACTGAAATCTACCACATACCTCTCTCCATTAAAGTCATAGCCTGGCTTTAATAATAAAATATTAAGAGTAGATATGTGTGGGGGGTAACACTTGTACCCAGGTTATATATTTGATTACATAACAGATATATAATAGACAAGAGTATATATTTAATAGCATATATACAATGTCCGGCGTCTCGTTCAATAGAGAGCGCTGTGTACTCGGCAGGAGTGCCTCTCATAATGCTGCAGAAGGTGCGTTCTCAGCTGCCGAGTGTTTCGGCCTCGGTAGGTACACTGAATACAAGTGTAGTCCGTGGCCTCCCGCAACAGGCGTTCCACCTGCTCCTCTGTCTCCGAGGTGACCCAGCGCAGCATGCGCCATCTCGTGGGATTTCTTCTCCCATCCCCCTTCCATGAGGTGGTTGGCTCATTGTCCAACGTAGGGGTGACTGGGGCCGGCACCTTCTCCTCGGTCTCCTCTGCCTTCTCCTCTGCAGTAGGGCTGGGCGCTTGCACCAACCGGATGGTGAGCCTCGGCGTCACGTCCACTGGGGAGCGTGAATCTACAACACAAGGTGCATGATAGACTTTATGCAATGTGTTAATGGGCTGCCTATATTGCAGCGGAGCTTGCTCTACCATAGTGTCATGTATGGGCGAGAGCAGTGGCCCTGGAAGTTCTAGCGCCGACAGAACCTTCCGTATCTTACTCCTAGGAGAACGCCGTTCCTTATTTAAGGAAAGCCAGCGCCGTTTCTCCTCTTCCCACTGTACCGTGGGGGTGCAAGCAACATCCCGTGCCGGGGTGTGGTGCACTGTGCTGTGTGGCATTAAGGTTGGTGGTGAAGACGTCGTGGGACGTTCACCCTTAGCTGCCACCACAGGCTTCTTCCTTCGGTAGGCTCTACAAGGGTAATTACTGCCTTGCAACCTCTCAGTCCCTCCTGACTGAATCTCTGGAGAACCCCGGGCCGGTACAGGGTTGCCCCGGGCCGGCATAGAGGTGCTCCGGGCCGGTAGGGAGTCATCCCGGGCCGGCAGGCAGGCAGCATCAAGTGGTGGGCACTTGATCTCCCGCTCTTTTTTATCTACTGCCCTTCTGGGGGTGTCAGCAGTCCCAACTCGTGGGAGAGCGCATTCTCTACTGTCACCAGCGCATGGTAAGTCTAGAGGTACAGGTTTAGCATAGCCAGGTGGGCTGCCACTCCGTAGTGCTAACGGATCTCGTGGCGTGCAGTTTTCAAACAACCATTTTGAAAACGCTGCGTTCAATTGCTCACCTTCTGTTTCTTTCTTGGCCAGCTGGATCTCCTTCTCCTCAGCTTTTCCTTGGTCAGGCTTGGTGAACAGCTCTGCCGTGGGCATGGTCTTCAGCTCTTTCTGGGTAGGTGGGTAGTCGTCTAAGTCCAGTAGCAGATCCTCTGCGTCACTTAGTTCTAGACAGTGGTTGGACATCTTGTGAGCAAGTGTTACTCTGTCGACGACTTTCGCGGGTATGAGTGGCTTCTTGGAGCTGCAGTGTTGTTCACAACTCTGACTCACTCTGTCTGGCTCCACAGGAAGTGTTTGGGTACTGGGGGTTTTTGGCCGCTTCTCCAACTTCTTCCGACGGTCTGCTACAGTGATCCTGTTCACTGGAGGTTGTCGGGGAGCTCCTGGGGATTCTTTTGAAACCAAGCGTGATGTGGTCCGCACCTCCCTTGCAGCCTTTTTGGGTCTGTTTACTGCTTTCCTTGCCTTTCCTCTAGGCGGGTGGTGGGAATTCCCATCTATGCACAGTTGAGCGCTCTCATAGCCTGCTTCTGTGTGGTGCTGGTTTGCTTCATCTCTGCATCTTTTAACAGAGGGTTGATAGTCAAAGGGCAGCTGCCTCTCTCCAGCAGCAGGGCTCCCTTCTCCCCAGCGCAGGGGCGTAGCCAACGGGGGGGAAAACACTGTTTGGCCTATAGCTTCTACAGTTGTTGTCCGATCCGGCTCAAATCTTCTGCCATCTACCTGTGGCGGGGGGCTCTTCACAGCCTGACACATTCCACCTGTAGTTTTCTCTACAGTGGTTGGTTGTGTGGGGACGTCCTCTTCTTCAGGGGTGTAAGGGGTGTTCTCCGTCAGCTCTGCCTGTGTTAGACAGACACTATCATTAAGTGGCCGCCCGTGCTTGTCTGTGCAAGGCAACACATGTCCGTCAATGATGACATGGGAGTCTGGAAACCTTAGGGCACACTCGTGTAAGGTGAGAAACGGCATGCCAATTATGGCATCTTCATTGATGTCACTAATGACGAAGTTTACGCTCGTTCTCAGTTTACGAAGCTGCAAGCTTACTTGCAGGGTACCGTAAAAGGGAATCCTCGACCCGTCAGCCATGAGTCCATGTGCCTCGCTGCGTTGCAGCGTGTCTTTCACTGACTGTGGCAATTGCTGGTACAGATGTCTCGACAGCAAGTTGGTTGTGCAGCCTGTGTCAATCAACAGGGAGGCTGGTCTACCGGCTAACCTTCCAGCCAGGAAGTAGCTGGCCTGGTAAGGTCGCTCCAGCGGTGGCGCTGCCATTTGTGTTCTCCTGGGGGGTTGTCCACTCTTCTTCAGAGTTCCAGGACTGTAGGGGGGTTGACGAGCAGTCCGGCTACTGTCAGTCTGTGTTCTCCTGGGGGGTTGTCCACTCTTCTGCAGAGTTACAGGACTAATGGGGGCTTGTCGAGCTGTCCGGCTGTCCTCAGCGGGCGTCTGTGCTCTCTTGGGGGGTTGTCCACTCTTCTTCAGAGTTCCAGGACTGTACGGGGTGTCAGGAGTTGTCCAGCTGCAGTCAGCGGGTATTGACGCTCTCTTGGGGGGTTGTCCACTCTTCTTCAGAGTTCCAGGACTGTACGGGGCATCAGGAGTTGTTTGGCTTGTCCAGCTGTGGTTGGTTGCTGTCGGTTGTATCTTGGGAGGTTGTCCACTCTTCTTCAGAGTTCCAGGACTATAAGGGGTTGTGGGTGTGGTCCGGCTTGCCCAGCTGCAGTCAGCTGCCGGTGGCGCTACTGCGGGCGCCGGCCGTTTCCCGTCTGTCTGGGGTTGTTTGTGAAGTGAGCTGTGCGCTGAGTTCGGGGGCAGGTACTCATCATGTGACCTGGTTGTCCGCAGCCCCAGCAGCGTGTTGCGGGCTCTGCCTCCAACTGTGGAGGGGGAGCTGCTTGTCTGGCCGCTCTCAGCGACCGTAGCTCTTCTGTGAGTAGCTTTAGGCTGTCCATGACTGTTGTCATAGGATCCGGTATGGCAGGTGTAGGGGTGTGGTGTGTCTGCTGTACGGCAGTAGCGGTGGAGACACGTTGAGACGGGCCCTTGGCAATCGTCCTCATCCTTTCCTCTTCCTCCTCGTCGGCATCCTCTTCCAACATCCGTACATGAGCCTGGCGCTCCTCAAACGGTGTTTTTATCTGCATGTACTCGTTGCCGGCCCTGACTGCTTCAGCAATGTCAATGGGCTGCATGGCCAACAAGTGCCTTTGCAGGTAAGCATTCCCAACTGTGGTGCTGAAGATATCCAGCATCATCCTCTGCATGGGTCGGTGAGGTAGATCTGCATACGCAACGCGCACTAGGCGCTCTACTTCACTTGCATGCTCTTGGAGCGACGTCTTGTGTTGGCGGCGTAGGCTGGTCAGCCGGGACATAGCTTCCCTGGGTGTTAGCCCAAAACGTGCTCGTAGTGCAGCAAAGATACCCTGCAGTTGTGGAGGCTTTCCACAGTCCAATGCTTTACCTCGTAATGCATCCCTTAGGTATAACATGGCCGTGTTCTCTGGCCACTCATTCATTTCGGCTACCTCAATGAATCGGCTGATGAAGTACTCAACGTCTCCTTCGCCGTCGAACTTCGGAGCCTTTAGCCTAGCTGGTGCATTGTCTTGGTTGGGCCTCATCATAGCCGTCAATGCTTCGGTCAATCTATCAATGGCTGTAGCTTCTGGGTTGCCAGCGGGTGCTCGACCAGCGCTGCGTGCTCTCTGGGTGGCCATTCTTTGCAGATAGAGGAGTGATCTCAACTCAAATCTAAGAAATGGTCAGTACAACTGGGTCCCGGGCCGGTATAGGTTAGATCCGGGTCGGTAGCTGTGTTTCCAGTGGCTCTAGCAGATCTAGGGGTTGGTCCAATGGATACTGTGGCAGTATCTGGCACTCCGTCGCTTGTAACAACCGTTACGAAACTTCTTGTACTGCTGCAGGGCGGAGCGAAGCTCTACGGGCCTACAGACAGTAGTGTAGTGACACTGTAAATGGATACAGTGCCGGGGTCACTGTTACCAGCTGAGTAGCACTCCAAGCTGAATAACCTCTGGTAGCTGAGTCTGTATAGCTGATACACGACTCTCTCTTCCTTTCGCACAGTGCCGGTATCTCTATGTCCAGGTCGGAGCGAACTCTACGAGCCTGTAGAAGATACGGTAGCGCCTGTACTGGACTGCTGCAAATGGAGCAAGCTCTACGGTTGATGCAGACAGCCTTTAGTAGTGGATACTGTGCCGGGATAGCTGCTGCAGTTCGGAGCGCACTCAAACGAACCTGCAGAGAAATCCGGTAGTATCTTGCGTCAATTGCTTCTTCAGATCTACTACTTCGGTAGATCAATTTCTCCTCCTCTCTCCAGATCTACACCCGGTAGATCACTTCTCTTTCCTCAGTGGTAGCTGGCCTGCAGTGCATTCGCAGGGCCAGAGGGTAGCGTGAAAGAGCACAGCGTGGGAAGGTACCGTTTATCCCACTGCTGCCCCCAATGTAATGGATTCCGGTCTGTTACCACGGACATCCACTAGTCTCGAGTATTCTACCTCTCTCCAGAGGGGACACTGTACTGACCGACAGTGACAACTGTATAGGGCAACCGAATTACCCGGTAAGGCAAGAGCCCATGGCTCAGACAAACAGTACCGAGGTAGTGTTTGCTATAGTGGCTTTATTACAAAGCAGTCCTGAGGGTAATTATTCCTCTAGGTGTTTAGCAATATAAGAATACATGCTATGGCTCATTGTAATGAATGCACTGATTATCAGTAGGAGCTCTCCTTTTATAGGAGAGCTAAGGAACACAAAACATATAAGATACAATGCACAGGAAGTAATGCAACCAATGACATCAATTATATAAATACTTAACCAATCACAATGCAATGCAAGATAATACAAGGAGGTGCCAAGTGGCTAAAGGCGGAGTCTTTTCTCCCAACTGTCCAATGACATCTCCTACAGGGTCCACAGGCTGTATATAGAATCAGGTCCACTAAGTTGGTACTTTAGGGGTAGACACTTCCTGTTTACGACCTTGACTCAGTTCCTAGACATCTTTACAGATCCTCGTCTAAGGCGGCCATCTTGTGCCGGCCCAGTACAGCTGTACCGGGTCGGTAGAGGTCACTACCGACCCTGCAGGGGTCAATACCGGCCCTGCTTACCATGCTACCGGCACAGTATGACTTCCTACCCAACAGCTATTAACCAAATGCTGTGAGCAGAAGCCTAGCGCATTGCTTCACAAGGTTCCTAGTGTAAACTACCCGTTTACCACTAGAGTGCACTGAAATCTACCACAATACTCTAGCCATTTGATTAGTGGAGACAGTGTAATACTCTAGCCAATTGATTGGTTGAGACAGTGTAATACTCTAGCCAATTGATTGGTTGAGACAGTGTAATACTCTAGCCAATTGATTGGTTGAGACAGTGTAATACTCTAGCCAATTGATTGGTTGAGACAGTGTAATACTCTAGCCATTTGATTAGTGGAGACAGTGTAATACTCTAGCCAATTGATTGGTTGAGACAGTGTAATACTCTAGCCATTTGATTGGTTGAGACAGTGTAATACTCTAGCCAATTGATTGGTTGAGACAGTGTAATACTCTAGCCATTTGATTAGTGGAGACAGTGTAATACTCTAGCCATTTGATTAGTTGAGACAGTGTAATACTCTAGCCATTTGATTGGTTGAGACAGTGTAATACTCTAGCCAATTGATTGGTTGAGACAGTGTAATACTCTAGCCAATTGATTAGTTGAGACAGTGTAATACTCTAGCCAATTGATTAGTTGAGACAGTGTAATACTCTAGCCAATTGATTGGTTGAGACAGTGTAATACTCTAGCCATTTGATTAGTGGAGACAGTGTAATACTCTAGCCAATTGATTGGTTGAGACAGTGTAATACTCTAGCCAATTGATTAGTTGAGACAGTGTAATACTCTAGCCAATTGATTGGTTGAGACAGTGTAATACTCTAGCCATTTGATTAGTGGAGACAGTGTAATACTCTAGCCATTTGATTGGTTGAGACAGTGTAATACTCTAGCCATTTGATTGGTTGAGACAGTGTAATACTCTAGCCAATTGATTGGTTGAGACAGTGTAATACTCTAGCCATTTGATTGGTTGAGACAGTGTAATACTCTAGCCATTTGATTAGTGGAGACAGTGTAATACTCTAGCCAATTGATTGGTTGAGACAGTGTAATACTCTAGCCAACTGATTGGTTGAGACAGTGTAATACTCTAGCCATTTGATTGGTTGAGACAGTGTAATACTCTAGCCATTTGATTGGTTGAGACAGTGTAATACTCTAGCCATTTGATTGGTTGAGACAGTGTAATACTCTAGCCAATTGATTAGTTGAGACAGTGTAATACTCTAGCCATTTGATTGGTTGAGACAGTGTAATACTCTAGCCATTTGATTGGTTGAGACAGTGTAATACTCTAGCCATTTGATTGGTTGAGACAGTGTAATACTCTAGCCATTTGATTGGTTGAGACAGTGTAATACTCTAGCCAATTGATTGGTTGAGACAGTGTAATACTCTAGCCATTTGATTAGTTGAGACAGTGTAATACTCTAGCCATTTGATTGGTTGAGACAGTGTAATACTCTAGCCAATTGATTGGTTGAGACAGTGTAATACTCTAGCCATTTGATTGGTTGAGACAGTGTAATACTCTAGCCAATTGATTGGTTGAGACAGTGCGTATTCCTTGATTTTTGGAAGTCGATATTTATTAAATATAGAATATTCAGCACTCTATTTATTAAATGTTCTAGTAGGTTGCTGAGGTTAATAAAAAGCCAACATGGAAAGCCGAGTAAAATTGAATGTATGATAAAGGCCTACATCGTTTGATGACTTCTATTTTTCTTACATTACTGTTCATGTTTATATAATGCTCGGTAATAGTTAGTATTGTGCTTGAGTTCCACCTTGCAGAATTAGCACCCGTCACTTCTATGTAAACTCTAATTCAACTGGTTAAAGGAAGTATTAACATGATGTTCAGTGGATTAAAATGACTATAATTGGTGGGTTTTATAGTCAAGCTAAATTCTAAAAAGGATTCAACCAATCAAAATTAGAACCCGTAGAGCGCTTGGCCTATCAAATTTAATTTGCTTAGAGGATGTAACCTATCACAACGATTATGCATAAATGGTTTAAGCAACCACAACTAACTTCTGAACTTTCCACTTTTCCAGAGTACAGCGACGATTTGTTGCGCAAACGAGTTTTTGTGGAATCACTGATGGTTAGTAGTAATATATGAGCAGATCTCCCTACCAAGTGTTTTTTTGTGGATCTGGTCTTGGGGGTTATGCAATGAGTTACGACGTTGGGTGAATTCGCCGAGTTTATATTGTATTTCATTTGAGAGGTATTTGAGTGGCATTTGAGTGGCATTTAAGTGGCATTTGAGTTTTGATTATTTTTTTACTTGATTTGAATTCATATGCCAGCTAGATTTTGAATGTATGGCATTTAAGTTTTGATACTTTTTTCACATAATTTGAACTCATATGGCATCTTGAGAGAGAGGGGAGAGAAGACAGAGAGGAGAGAGGAGAGAGAAAGGAGAGAGGAGTTTTATCTACATTGAATAACTATATTGATCAAAAATGAAACATTATATGATTATATACATTGATTACATAATAAGTAGGGAAAATCTTCCTATATAATATAGCTAGAGTCAGTAAATACTAAGTAATACAAAGCACTACAACTTGTAATGACAATCAATGTATACATACATACATATGGTATCTTGAGAGAAAGAAAGAGAGAGAGGAGAGAGGGAGAGAGAGAGGAGAGAGGAAGAGAGAGAGAGGAGAGAGGAGAGAAGAGATATATCTACATTGAATAAATATATTGATCAAAAATGAATCATTATATGATTATATACATTTATTACATAATAAGTATGGAAAATCTTCCTATATAATACAGCTAGAGTCAGTAAATACTAAGTAATACCAGGGCCGTAGCCAAGATTTATTATCAGAGGAGGCAATCACCCACACAGGGCCGGGGGTCCAGGGGGCCGCCAAGGCCCCCGGCGGGGTCTGGGGCAGCGCCCCGGCCGCCAAAGCAATTTTACAGGTTTTACAATAAAAAGACAAAAAATCAAAGCATCTGCAAGAGGTTATATTATGAACAAATTTTGATTGATTTGAAACATCTATGAGCCAAGTTCATATGAATACATGGCATGTATGTACATATGAGATATTTGTATGCCCACACAGATGAGATAACTTTCTAGCGTTGTTGTTTTACTACATATCAATAAATGAACTTAAGCTGAGAGAGGAAAAAGCTGTGGAACCTCATATTACATAGGTAATTCAAGATCGATTGCTCTATTCTGCAGTCATGAACCCGTTGCAATTAATTGGTTCCATCTTTCTCGATAATAAAAAGAACTTGCAATGATGGTCATGTTAGACAAAGTTGAATGCGCTTTGACTGGCAATACCAATAGCAATAAGTTTTTGTTAGTAAGTGTATTTGTGAGCAATGTCTGCTAGTATAATTATCTCTTTCTTCCTTGCTGATAGCTATTTATCACAGGTGCCAGCACCCCATAGAGAGTGCCAGGATGTATGTAAGTTTACTACTTAGCAATTGCTAGGTGTCCCATAAAAATAACGTTTCTCCCTAAATTTTGTGTTGATGGTAGTGGTAGTTGCAGTAATAATAAGAACTATAATAATCATTTAGTTACCAGTGGCAACAAATTTATTGCTATTATTAATGAAAATAACAAAATGGCAGGAAAATAATAAATAATGAAAACGTCAAATAACTCAAGCAAAGAAGGGAAGTAGTAATTAACATGATTGTAAGATGTAGGTATATGGAAATAGTGCAACAATTCTCCTACCACCACTACTCAAGTATAAAAGAATGAATAGAGTAGCTTATCAAGTTGTGTGTTGCTGTAAAATAATTTTTATTTATTATAATGATGATAATCATCATTTTTTTCATAAGTTTTATAATCATATAATATCAATATTATTGTTAGCTGTGAAAAATAATAATAGCAGGAATAAAAAATTATTATTATTTACATTATTACTAATTATAGTAATAAATTTATATAATGGAGCTGCTCAGTGAATTAAATAGGATAACAACTTTATCTCAGAGTCATTATAATAACAATTCAATAAATAGTATCATTACTTTTTTTGTAGTTTTATGTTAATGTTATATTGTTTTTACACATTAAATAATATATTATTTTATATGATAAGTAAGTCATACATATGTACAGGAATTTGTGCCTGGGTGGTAGCCACCTGTACACCTTCCCGACGCGTTCTGCCTCTACCCTAAGTCAGCGTACAATAATGTGTTATTATTGTTAGAGTGCATGTATTGGTTTGCGCAGTTATGAGTGCGGCCGAATCTGGGGTGGAATGATTGCTGGCAGTTTACAATAATTATATTATAATTATTGGCTGCATCCGAACATGGCTATGTTTGACAATAATTGTGCTGTAATTATTGTTTAGTTTATAGTTTGTTGCGAACTGTTGCCACCGACAATAATTGTGCTGGAATTATTGTTTAGTTTAGAGTTTGTTGCGAATTTTGACACCGACAAGAATCGTGCTGGAATTATTGTTTGTCTACTTCGACTCAGTCGAGATCGACAATAATTGCACTGGAATTATTGGTGCGTTGTCTTGTCCCGAACTCTGGAGTCCAAATTTATTGTGAGCCGAACTATCAGGGCACCAGGTGCTTTGCGTCATACTTCTCACCGTGGTGAGGGAATACGCAGTGATAGGGCGAACCGTTCTCACTTTCCGCCAAGCCTCGTGCTTGCCAATAGTCGACCAGGTCAGCGCTTGTAGTTATGTTGCTTCTAGCTGTGCTTGCTTCTTGAGAGAAAGAATTTTCTGAGAGCCAGGCTAACTCTGAACTTTATTGCTCAAACATACATATTTATACAAAGTAGGCGGGTAAAATCTGGTAAAGCCACGCCTGGGTAAAATCTGGTACAAGCCACGCCTTGTAAGCACCAAAATGCAATTGTATAATAAAAACTGTGGAAAAAGTATAAAATATAACAACAATAATTATTTGGGCAGATCATAGAACTGTTCTAGATAGACGCTTGTAGCACAGGTAACAATAAAACTAGGACAAAACATAGACAAGCATAAGCGAGTACATATTGAGATAATGTGTAGACAGTGAGTTAATATCGAGACAATGCGTAGACGGTGAGATAATACTGAGTCAAAGGCTTAGGCCATGTACGAGTAGTAAATAATAAATGTTTGACAAGTACTGGCGTCCCTCACACATATAGATATATATAACTACAAACGATAGTAGTTGGTGTTAGTGTTATTTATTACCATCATTATTATAATAATAATAACAATAATAATACTAGCATTACCAATAATAATTATTATTATTAGAACAATAATAATAATAATTATTAACTGTTATTAATAAAATAATATTCAATGGTAATAATAAATAATAATTATTAGTAGGTGTACAAAATAACGATTAAAAAAACTAAAAGAAAATATTGAACTAAATTAAATAACTATCTGTTGTTAATATCGACAAATAAAACTAAATAAAAAAATATAAAAACTAGAGAAAAAGTTATATTAAAGGAATTAGATGAATACCTAGCTTTTTATTTTCTTGAGTCCATATATATAATAATAATTATTTATTAATATCAATCACTTGATTATTACTAATTATTTTTTAATAGTTCTCATTATTTAAAAAAAAAACACCTTTGCACTGTACCCTGAACTCTTTGCAGTGGGAAGTGCTAACCATAACTAAAAATAAAATGCAGCAGACAACAGTAGTAGTCATCCAGAAAAATTGAAATATACCTTGAAAAAAATATTTGGAAAAAGATTATTGCAGTAGTAATAAGCATGCACAGGAAATGGTATGTTGTAGTTTGAGAGTCTAATGTATGAGTGGGTTTTTATGATAAGCAACGTGATTACAGTAACAGTATTAGAACTAGTGCTACATGCGTGCAATAACGGTTATCCCTGTGGAAATACCAAGTACTCCTAAAAGGGTGATTTTTTTGGGAAAACCCGTTTTCTGAGTTGGAAATTCCAATTTTTGCTTAAACTTTCAGACGAGGCAAGAGCCTCGTCTTGCCTCAATGTGGCTACGGCCCTGAATACAAAGCACTACAACTTGTGATGACAATTAATGCATTCATACATACATACATACATATGGTATCTTGAGAGAGAGAAAGAGAGAGATGAGAGAGATCTTTTAGTTTTCTATACATTCATGTACATATGGTTGATTATGTACATATTTATGGGTATATTTATATCTACATAGAGAGAGGAGATATATCTAAATTGAATAAATATATTGATTAAAAATGAATCATTATATGATTATATACATTTATTACATAATAAGTAAAGAAAATCTCTCCATATAATATAGCTAGAGTTAGTAAATACTAAGTAATACAAAGCACTACAACTTGTAATAAATACAAAGTAATAACAGTTATTGCATAGTTTGTTCCTTTACAATAATGTTTTTGATGTACTGATGTTTGGTAAAAAAACTACATTAGTTAAGTTTTAAATTCATATGAAAAAAATTTGTGTCAATTTAGTATCTACTCCATTATATATTTACAATATTACTTTGTAATTATTAGTGAAAGAAATTATGAAATACTGGGGAGTAATTAAGTAATTCAGTAAGGAAATTGGTTGGAATTGAAGTAATATTATTTAAATACAACATTGCTTTGCAACAACTATTAATAAAAGCAATTATGAATGTTGATGAGTTACTAAGTAATCTAGTAAAGAAAACTAATTGAAATTACGGTAATACTTGTTAAAAGATACTTGCAACATGTTTTATCAACGAAAAAATCAAACAATTTTCAAAATAATTACGATTAACAAAGTGATTCAGTAGGAAAAACCAACTGAAACACACAATATCCGTTTTGAAATATTTACAATAAACACAATTGGGTAATATTTGTTAAAAGATACTTGCAACATGTTTTATCAACGAAAAATTCAAACAATTTTCAAATGTTTACGCGTAACTAAGTGATTCAGTAGGAAAAACCAACTGAAACACGCAATATCCGTTTTTGAAATATTTACGATAAACATAATTGGGATATTGCTGTTATCAAAGAAATCAAGCGAGTATCAAATGTTTACGAGTAACTAAGTGTTTCAGTTGAAAAAAATCGATTGAGATCGTGTGACATCCGTTACAAAATATTTTACGTCAAGTTACCAACGAGAAAATAAATATTTCTTAGAATATCCGCTATAGCGAGTTACGATAATTTTTACACACCTTGAAGGTTTTCAGTCCATTTTCAGTCAGATCAAAATTTATGCGAGACGTTTTAGGTATTATTTCAGTCGACGTAATGTTACCAGTTCATTTTTAAAAAGTAATTAATTATAATATAACGCAAGTGCCCCGCAAGTGTCATTTTACTAATAAACTCATTCCAG
Organism: Cryptosula pallasiana; assembly: GCA_945261195.1. Lineage (NCBI taxonomy): Eukaryota > Metazoa > Bryozoa > Gymnolaemata > Cheilostomatida > Cryptosulidae > Cryptosula > Cryptosula pallasiana. The sequence goes on from OX183132.1 coordinate 11,476,127, forward strand.
AAAAGACATTAATCATCATCTCGCTTAATCCTATATGTTTTGATCTTTTTAATATCAAGTGTTATAAAGTCGCTCGAGAAAAGTCATTAATTACACCTAAGCACTATTTATTATCATGCTATTTCTATTTAAAACAAAACAACAAACGTCCATAGATGATGGAATTATAAGTAGTAATATATGAGCAGATCTCCCTACCAAGTGTTTTTTTGTGGATTAGATCTTGGAGGTTATGCAATGGGTTACGGCGTTGGATGGATTCGCCGAGTTTATATTGTATTTTATCTGAGGGGTATTTGAGTGGCATTTGAGTGGCATTTAAGTGGCATTTGAGTTTTGATTATTTTTTTACTTGATTTGAACTTTATGGCATATAGATTTTGAATGTATGGCATTTAAGTTTCGATAACTTTTTCGATAGCTATATATATATTTATGTACATTGAATAGAAATTAAATATTATATGGTTGTATATATTAGAGTTTATGTTCTTGAAAAAGCCATAACATAACTTCAAACGAAGTAATAGATGAATATAAACATTCATCTGTTTGAATATAGCGTAAAATAATAGGTTTAAACTTGAGCATTAGTTCTTCACTCCATTGGGCTTTAACTAATCTTTGTGTGAGATCTTGATCCCATACCTTTTTCTTAATTTTTTTTAAAAAATGGTTAATATTTACGATTTTAGACATTTTCAAAACTGTCTCAAAATTGTTTTGAATTGTTAGTTTTAATAATGTTTTCTGATTGTCAGCATTCTGGTGTAATGAATGTGGTTGGTACTGTATGGATAGCTCTCCGTATAAAGATGCTAAAGTTAGCAAATGCTGTGTTATACAGAATAACACAGCTTGCAATGTTAATGGATATTTCGCATTTTCCTGCACGGCTACATTTTCTTTGATATACTGGTGATAAATCTCTGGGAGGAAGTCTGTTATTGTATATGGCTTTGAACTCATAATGAACTAAAATAAAAAAGTTATGTGTTAGTATAGGATGATTAAACAGTGTTGTAAAATAATTACATTTTAGCTTCGATTAAAATAGTTTTTTTATTAATTCTTACCTTATCACCAAGAAAGTTGTAGCAGTTGATGAATCAGTTGTAGTAGTTGATGAAATCAGCTGTAGTAGTCGATGTTTCATTGCTGGAGAGAATGATTTCTATGTAGAGAGAGCTGTTCTTATATAGTATAAGCCACTCCTACTCATTTAGCTTATAGCCATTAAAAACACTCACGCGAAAACTCTATCAGAATAGTGTTATTCGCGTGAAATATCCCTGTTTTATTCGCGTGAAAATTATTTTTTTTACTCCCGCGAAAGCAATGGTTTCTATTCGCGTGAAAATAAACTATTTATTCCCGCGAAAACATTGGTTTGTATTCGCGTGAAAATAAAATATTTATTCCCGCGAAAGCAACGGTTTCCATTCGCGTGAAAATGAAGTATTGATTCCCGCGAAAGCTTTGGTTTGTATTCGCGGGAAAATAAAATTTCTATTCCCGCGAAAACAACGGTTTCCATCCGTGTGAAAATAAATTATTTATTCCCGCGAAAACATTGGTTTGTATTCGCGTGAAAATAAACTATTTATTCCCGCGAAAACATTGGTTCGTATTCGCGTGAAAATAAAATATTTATTCCCGCGAAAGCAACGGTTTCCATTCGCGTGAAAATAAACTATTTATTCCCGCGAAAACATTGGTTTGTATTCGCGTGAAAATAAAATATTTATTCCCGCGAAAGCAACGGTTTCCATTCGCGTGAAAATGAAGTATTGATTCCCGCGAAAGCTTTGGTTTGTATTCGCGGGAAAATAAAATTTCTATTCCCGCGAAAACAACGGTTTCCATCCGTGTGAAAATAAATTATTTATTCCCGCGAAAACATTGGTTTGTATTCGCGTGAAAATAAACTATTTATTCCCGCGAAAACATTGGTTTGTATTCGCGTGAAAATAAAATATTTATTCCCGCGAAAGCAACGGTTTCCATTCGCGTGAAAATAAACTATTTATTCCCGCGAAAACATTGGTTTGTATTCGCGTGAAAATAAAATATTTATTCCCGCGAAAGCAACGGTTTCCATTCGCGTGAAAATGAAGTATTGATTCCCGCGAAAAAATTGGTTTTTATTCGCGTGAAAATAAAATGTTTATTCCCGCGAAAGCAACGGTTTCCATTCGCGTGAAAATAAATTATTTATTCCCGCGAAAACATTGGTTTGTATTCGCGTGAAAATAAAATATTTATTCCCGCGAAAGCAACGGTTTGTCTTCGCGTGAAAATAAAGTATTCATTCCCGCGAAAGCAACAGTTTCCATTCGCGTGAAAAAATGTTGATTCATAGGATTTAATCAGTGCAACTTTACCTATTTAAGAGCCACTGTTTTCACACAGAAAGCATCCAGTTCTACAACGGCTAGCGGAGAAGCAACATCTACTAAATCTTTCATTGCAACAACTAGGAGCTCATCTTCTTTATAAAGGTAAGAGTAAAAATATTTATTTTTTGTTAGCTAACACTACTAGCTGAAGGTTTATGACCTTTATGATCTTTTAAAATTAATTACAAAAAATTAAACAAAATGTTTTGTTTTTTAGAATGAATACTCAAGACGAAGGAAGTCAATCGATGAATGAAGAAGCAGGATCCCAGCAAACCCTTTCCCCATCACCTTCTCCTATCTTTGATATGGCAGAAAGTCAATTGGTGGTTGATGAACCAGAATCCCAACAAGATTTTACTTCATTCACATCTCCTACTAACAAGCTGTCTTCAAAAAGAACATCGATGAGGAAACGATCTTTTATTGATTTGACAAAAGATGATAATGAAACTGTCTCGAAGTGCAAAAAACTAGTTTTGACGGATGTTGGAGATGAAACGCTTTTTCGTCACACCAGAATACCCTTTCAAGATGCTGGAAGTAATGAACTAACCACTCTCACCTACAAGAGCGCTGGGTTAATAAACTCTCTCTCTCCAGATAGTCTAGAAAAACTTGAAGAATCCATGGAAATCCGCGAACTACCAGTACCAACAGTTATGGAGGTGTTGTCTGTTGAATTTCGTGATGAAACAAAGTGCACCATGATTTACAACTACCGAAAGGATAAGAAGATAACTCGGGTGAAGAGTGATGTTTCAACCGAAATAGGACTACTTGTTAATAAAGCTAAGCAAACACGTCCAATTGTTTTAATTTATATGGGAGAAGGAAAGACAGGAGATGCGCTTTTTTGTACTGCTGAATCTCATGGATGTAATCGAAAGATCAACGATCCATTCAACTCATTGTATGGCAAGAGTTTGAGACAAATACAGGCTTATTTCAGTGTTGCTCACCTACACGATTTTCCGACAGGAAGTGTTATAGCTTATGAGAATCCTGGAATGCTAAGAAAATGTGATACTCGTTGGAACAAGACTGCTGATGTTATAGTGGCTAATTACAGATGTATGGTGAAAGGGGAGCTATTGATTGGAGATCTTAGCATCCCTGCGCAAATAGCTTCATCTGTGGTGGCGGAAAAAAGTGGTGTAATCGTATTCAGAGGACTGAAACAAAATACGAACAACATGATTTCCTACGACATCGTTCTACTCTCAGCTCTTCAAGCTTTCATTCAAGTCTCAGAACTGTTTGATACTTCGCTACATCACGCCTGTCTCTCCTACTTTGATGAAAATGAAAAAGAGAATTGTCCAGAACAGCATATCAGAGTCTTAATCGATAACACAAAGGATGTGACTCGTCTTCTATGATGGTAAGTTTCATATCTATTTAAAGAAAGATCTGAAGTATTTTTGTAAAATTAATTCATATAACTATGTATGATAGAGTCATTAGTTACTATGTCTTTTAGATATAACTAAAGAGCGCTCCTGAGGAAGAAAATGAGAAGATCTTATTTACTTCTTGCTTGAAACATTACAAAATAATAGTTTTTATAGGTTCTGTAGTGTTTAGCACAAATAATGAGATAAGTTGTATTTTATTCATTATATTTGTTATATCAAATAAAAAATCAATTATAATAATTTATTTTAACAATTTACTTAGTAAATTAGTTCCTTGTATATGTACACCATCTATTCCTTCTACTGTATTATCTTCTATGAACTCGAAGTTAGGATAGGTCTGTATGATAAATCTCCGTATTGAGTGATCTCTCATCTCACTATCTCCTATGTCTCGTAAACTTCTAACAATTTCATCCATACTCCATCCTCTACTTCTCAGTAAACAAAAGTATATACAATAGTCGCCACATACAGTTGACAAAAAATTTTGTAGTTGTGTTTCATTACTTCGTATTGTTTCATATCCTCCATGAATACTTAGTATTTCATTTACATCCGGATAAAAGGAAACAGAACGTCCAAACGAGTCAAAAAAATCCACCTCTGAATCATTAGCGTACACAGCCAACCAATGCTCTCCGGGTTGATGAGAATAATGGGTGTTGAATACGAAACATCCTGTTGGAAAATTGCAAATTTGCTTCCAAAACTGTTCTCTAGCTCCAACATGAATCCCTACGCTTTGACATAAAACGTCTGAAGATAAGATCGAATGAATTTGTATGGTATTCATCTGTAACTTTCTGTTTAAAGCACTGCGTCGCCTCCGATAGTTAATTGAAGAATGCTATCCATCTCCAACACACCGTCTTTTACAAAGTATGCTACCAGGGATAATCCCTCCGTCGTGTTAGCGCTAAAACGAATTTCCACACTTGTTGTGACATTTTTCATAGAGTGAAAACCTTCTTTAAGAAAATCACCAGTCAAATCAAATCCATAAAGTGTAGTACCATCAAGGTATTGTTCTTTCGTAATACCAAGACTATCGCCTTCAAGCAAAGTTCCGGTAGCGTGTAGAAACTGATGATATTCTCTTCCAAAAATTCCTCTAGCATAATTTGGTTCAAATCTCCTTCCAATTGGACAATCACCAACTCTCAATACAATACTATCAACACTAGCATGCTGCATTCTATATGGATTCAAGGCGAAACGTCCGTTCATTGCGTTGTGATTAACTAAACCTAAATAAATTTGTTTAGGTTTTTGTTTGTTTTCTTCCAAAGTGATGTCGATCTGCGCAACACCAGCACGAATTCCATATAGTTTTATCCGTTTTCGATCAACAGGATAAATGTAGTTGTGACCTTCCAATGCCAAACTGAGTTGGGAGTTTTGTATTGTAGGATTCACCTTAACTTTACAAAGATGAAGTTCAAATTTATCAATTCTAATCTTCGCCCCTCCTGCAGGCGACTCATTCGCAGCAAACAAAGCTAGTTTGGCAGAGGCACGCTCAAACTCCAGCTGCATAGTAGGACCTGGTATTATTAGTTTTTTCTGCTGAAATAATGTGAGATGAGGTTTTCCAGTTAATTCTATTGTCTTTCCACCTATGATTAGAGCTCTCCTCTTTTTCTTATCAGCGGTTTTGTGATCAGTACCGTCTTTGCTAGTTGAATCATCATACAACCATCCTTCCATCTTACCTTGATATTTCTTTCTTTCTGCACTGTTTTCGAGTAGTTGTGAAAAGTAGGAGCGTAAACCGTAGTTGTTAGCGTATTCAACAGTGGTTCCTTCTATCGACATTTTCAACTCACTGAATAATGCATGCATTGAATCCCCCATCCACACAACCGCATCATCATCATTACCTGTAATATCGCTTCCATCATCTTGAACAACCGTGGCTTCAACTTGCAGAAACGAGTTGTAAAGATCTGTGTAATGTTCAGTGCTCCCTGACAAGGTTAACTCAATACTACCATAAGGATCTAACCTATCAGGTCTGATGACAACATATTCCGATCTTTCTACCGATATGTTTGTTGGTTCCGTAGCAAATACATCCAACGTTGGATTTATGTTGTAGGAAGAACCTTCCAACTTATTACCTGTTGTTCCATTTAGACTAGCCATCTTTTGCGAGTGATGAATGCTTGAAGCGTTACCGCTTAATGAATATAGATATCAAGCTCAGCTGTCTTTATACCGGATTCTACTGCTATTAAAATATACCACGATTACCAACACCTCTCCTCTTCTTTCCACCTCTTGTTTTTCTCCTTTTCATTCTATCTGGACGGACTGCTTTGAACACATCTCCCCCCAGATCATTCAACTCTGCCAATCCCCTCTTCTTTGCTGACGCTGCAAAACTTTGACCATCGATGACATCACGCGCTACATTTCCACCTACAGACAATGCTCTTTTCCCCAAACTAATTGCTCCTCTTTTCAGCATTGGTGCTGCAGATTTAAGTAAACTTGAAAAAATACTACCAAGTCCATTTCCTCTCATATTAGGCATCACTCGTCGTCCACTATACACTCCAATTCCATTTCCAGCTTGCATCTTGTAGTACTCATCAAAAAAATCTTTTGAATCCTCAGGGGTGTATCGTACCAAACTCATTATAATTCTTTCTCTCTATAGTGAACCGTCAACACAACCTTTCCACCATCAAATGGTATTCGTTGACCGTCGTCACTCGTTATAAGTACTTTAATCATATCACTATTTAGTGATGAAGCGTCAACATAGTGAGGATTTTTAAATTCTTGATACACAACACTATTCTTCTTTCCTTGAACTGGAACTACTCTCAATAAAGGTACATTCGTATCTCCTACCATTCTATTATCAACAATGTTGGAATAAACATACAGGGATGTTAAACTGGAATTTATATCAGGGGGTGTGATATTATTGTATCTACCACGAGGGTATGTAGTTTTTGATTCAAATCCAAAAATATATGCTATATCTTTGGAAAAGCTTATGGTAGTATCAGGATCACTGTTAGTTAGTAAAGCGGTGTTGGTGATCTTGTTGTAGGAGATGGCGAATTTCTTGTCTAAATCCATTTCATTCATTCTCTTTCGTATAATCTCCTCCAACTCCTCTATACTATCATATCTTCCATTACCGATTAGGATGAAGGACTTTTCGCTTTTACCGGAGACATTAGTCTTTTCTAGATATATTTTCCCTTCGGTAACATTTTTCCAATTATTAGAATAAGTCATATCTAGCAGAGCTAGCTCCCATTTACCGCCATTGATAACCAAATATTTATACAGTCTCACTGTAAATTCGGAATTGTTATTATCAGGAAACTCTTCACCACTAGAGTTTGAGGGTAAAGTTATCAGCATCGACATTTTCCCAACGTATGATGATTATATCAAGCGTTGTTTCCTTATAAACTATTCATCTACCCACTCATTGAACTTTTCTCCATAACCTAACCACTTAACCAGAATCTGTCTTTTACCTCTTCTCATTCTTCTTCCCAGTATCTTTTCAATTCTGAAAATCGTGGGTTTTTTTACTTTTTGCAACTCTTTTTTGTAAAAGGTGCCATCAATCATCTCCTCAGCTAAATCTTTCACCCTATATACAACAGGTTTTTCATCAATAAGTACATCGGTGATTATAAAAATCTCAATCGTCCAATTCGGGGTGTATCCTCTTTCAAACACTCCTCTTGCCTTACTTATTCTCACATAATCCCCAACCTTTAGTTTTGCTTCTTGAGTTAAACTATGTTCACCTCCTTCATACACACGATTCCATACAAGTTCTTGATTTTGAAAATTCACATCATTTGGTCTCATACCTATAGCACCATGAATTGTGTTGTTGTATGCATTAACCATTTCTGGTAAAACATCAATGTATCTATCGTCATCTTTATATGTCAAATATCTATATATCTTCTCTTTTAAAGTTCTGTTAAAACGCTCCACCATTGATGCCTTTATCGTTTCATTTTCGGTTGTAAAGCGCTTGATCTTTTTTTCCGCCAGCAGAGTCTTGACATTGACGTTGTCAAACTCTTTACCTTTATCAGATTGTAAAGCTTTATAGTTTTCCCCTTCTAGTATTCTTCTCAATCCTCTTGCTACTACTGGTCCTGATTTGTTGATGAGCGGCACAGCCCAACCTTTTCTAGATAAAGAATCAATAGCAGTCAGTAAAAATGCTGTATTATTATTTTCATCTCTTCGAGATCGAACATCCATCAAATCTACCTGTAGCTGCTCCCCTATTCCAGCTACAATTGTAGGACGACGCTTAAACTTGGTTACAACTTTTTTATGTAACGTGTAGGCATCCTCACCACTCAACCATTCACGGATTCTTTTTTCTCCCTCTCGTTTTCTACGAGCTTTCAGTAAAGCTCTAGCTCCTCGTAGAGATGTATGTAATGCAGGATTGTAATACAACTCTTTTAGCGTGTCGATGTCCATGAATTAGTACCGGGAACGACCAACTTTTTCTTCTGAGTACGTGTTCGATGCGGGGATTTTCTGACAGTTGTGATTCCTTCATCAGTTAGCAGGCTTTTAAATCTACTGTAATTGGTATTTCCCGATTGTATTTTACCTCCTTTGGTTAGAACGTCTCGTAGTAAAGTTTTGGAAGTCCTAGGATTCAACCAATGTTCTCCAATTTTCAGTCTGTTCTTCTCCGAGTCGAATCTACCAATTTTACTCAGATTATTCAACATTCTGACAGCGATCGTTTGATCACTCTTTTTTGTTGTTAAATCAGCTGCTTTTTTTTCAAAATCTTTTAAATTTTCGCTTTCACTATCGTGCTCATCTTCTCCATCAGTAAGAAATGTACTTCCTAGTAAGGTTGTGTCTTCAGTATCAAACAACCTTCCTTTTATTAATTCCATCCCAATATTATCATCGTCAACCACTTTCACTGATTCTAACTCATTGTCTTTATCAACATTTGGTGAAAAGACATTAGGTTTATTATCAATAACTGTGCTATTGGCCAAAGGAAAAGTAGACTCTGTCTTTTTTTTCTTAATGAGATTCCAACTATCCTTTTGTGTCTGGTTTTGGTTATTTTTAATCTTTTTGACATCAGACAAATACCTACGTAGGTTTTCAACATTTTCATCTAACTTTTCGTATGAGGATAAGTCAGAATCATAAGCCGTTTCCAGTAGATCATTTCGCTTTCGCTTCATATTTCTCACTGTTATAGCTTCCATAGGATTATAATACAATGGAGGTCTGGTTTTCTCTTCCTTTACCACTGTTTTATCATCCTTTTTTTCTGTTAATCTATAGTATTCATCTTCAGTGAGTATAAAATTACGTCTGGAGAATGTTAAAGGCTGACGATTCATCTTTTTATTGATGATAAAACAGATACAATAGGTGTTATAATAGCATCCAAAAGATTCCCTCTACCACTCTGAATCAAAATTTTACGCTTATCATCAACTCTCCCTCTACCACTAAGTTTATGTAGCTCCTTCTTGTAACGCTGCAACTCAATAAACTGCTCAGAATCAAGAGGAACATTACCTAATATAATATTTTTAACACTTTCTATCAATGATTGAAACAAATCTGAGTTAGCCTTTTCGACTATAGCGATTTTTCCTTTCTTACTCAGATCATCCAGAGCTAAAATCGCCATTCTATTTCGCATCATTCGTGTTGAGAGTTTCATCTTTATCTTCTCCCTCCGCCTAGCACACTTTTAAGTAACCCAGGAACTATATTGCTGATGATAGGTCCTAGTAGAGCGCCTAAAAATCCTCCTTTTTGCAATACAGCTTTCTTATCATCTAACGTTGATTTTCTTACTAAAGCGCTAATATCCTTCACGTTTCGCTGCAACTCATTATACTGAGATGATGTCAATGGTATCGTTCCATTTATAATAGCTTTAGCGCATTCCATTAGAGTCATAATAAACTCCTTTTTGGCTTTGGCTATAACAGACTTTTGAATAGCAAAGGTTGTATTGTTGAGCGATAACAACACAGCTGCATTTTTTGTTAATTTTTTCTCCAAAGCTTTAGACATTATAATGCTGTCGTGTTGCGTCGTTGAATAACAAAATATGATTGAGGTGAAGTGAATAGTAATTGTATTTATATCCTTTTACTTGGGTACATATAATATCATAGGGAGAACTGATGTAAAATTTCCCAATAGTCTATGTTGATCATTCGTTTGTTGAGTCGTATCTATTCGTAAATAAGAGTATGGTTTCTTTGTCGCGTCTTCAAAAGCCTCTTGTACATATTTTATTTTTGATGGAAAACATTGTCGAGCCAAATAGGAAATAGAAGAAGCATCTCTAGGGTTTTTAAAAAGAAAAAAATAATGACTATTCAAGGAAATTGTACGATTTCCTTTTAAAAACAGATTCTGAACAATAAAAAACACACTTATGTTCAAATGATGACTATGTTTTGTATACAAAGCATTAGCATCGGCTTTACCAGAAACTTCATCCATGAGATCATCAATTATCAGCCATCGATTTTTACCGTCTCTGGGAAAACTCACTGTTATATCTATCATGCCTTCATGAAAAATCACTCCTGATACATCATCAAAGGCTTTTTGGTAGGCTCCATAACAGTAGTGAATCTCTGTTGGTGGAGGGTGTGCTATAGTCTGGCTAGCTTCAATCATTCGAAAAATCGCTTGCGTCTTTCCCGATCCAGTTGGTCCTGCAATCATTGCTGTAAAAGGAGATCGCATCCTCGGGTCATAATCTTCAGGTTTCCCATTCATCATAAAAAGATGTTCATCAATCAACAGTAGTTTCATTTATGGTTCCAACAGGAGAGTTTCTCGCTTTTTGTATTTTTTCCATAGCTTCTTCATACATACTAAACTCAGTAACACCTCCAAAAGTGGAAAGCCCTACGACAAATACCAAAATTATCATAATTATCAACGCTTTACGCTTCATACTCGGTAAAACATCTATCATATCGCGTTCAGTACCATCAATAGTATCAACTTCATTCATCGGTCTCATCTCAACATCATCCTCTGTCGACATCTTAACTTCCAATAACCATACAATCTTATCACGTTTTCATTTATATACAATGTTAAAACTATCAAAAAAATCAAATGCCATACATGCAAAATCTATATACCATATAAGTTCAAATTAAGTAAAATAATAATCAAAACTCAAATGCCACTTAAATGCCACTCAAATGCCACTCAAATACCCCTCAGATAAAATACAATATAAACTCGGCGAATTCATCCAACGTCGTAACCCATTGCCTAAACTCCAAGGTCTAATCCACAAAAAAACACTTGGTAGGGAGATCTGCTCATATATTACTACTATTATAGGTCGAATTCAACCTAAAAAGGAAGAGAACTTGATTGCATCTATCTCCTGTTTTTTATTGTTTCATTACATATTAGTTAATACAGATACAGCCTTCCACCAAAAAGGATTTGTGGTTTTACTTTTAATCCTAGTTATCTCCGCTATCGTCTAAAAAACATGAGCAAAGCATGACTTTATCCACTTGTTTTATTAGTTAGACTGTTACTTTTTTTAAAATATCTCATTGTTTTTTGTGTGAAATACAAATAATGTATCAACATACATAGTATATTTTCTATTTTTAGGAAGCTGTTTTGTCTAATAAATCAAGAATTATATGTTACATGTACATATTTAAATGCTATCAGATATCTTTAAAGTGTTTATTACATTCCTAACTCATACTTAATGTTGTAAACTATAATTGGAGCTCTCACATTTTAATTTACTGTCTGATGATATAAAGATGGAGCTACACTACATCATTGTTTTGCTGATGATGTGTCTATATGGTTGTTTGTGGTAGTGTGTGTTATAGTAGAGTATATCAATAAACTGCAATTGAACTAGTTATTAAATGCTATCAGTACCTGTAAAGTATTTTATTACATTCCGAACTCATACTTAATGGTGTAAACTATAATTGAAGCTCTCACATATTAATTTACTGTCTGATGATATAAAGATGGAACTACACCGCATCAATGTTTTGCTGTTGATGTGTCTATATGAAAATTGTTGCTATAAAAATATGTTTGAAGGATGTGAGTTGTCATTCAAATGAAATGTAAGTTTCATCCTAGCTAGTTATATTTAAAAGAGTATCAACCTAGAGGTTGTAAAATTTGTTTATCCAACGCTCTACATTCAAAAATTTTAGCTAGATGGAAAGACAGTTTACAGGGGTGTTTGTGGTGGTTAAGCTTATTAAACTATTTAATCTCTATCTTCCTATTTTTTTAACCAACTTCCTAATCGTCTTCCACTTTTTTAAAAAACAATATCATTTATCATAGTAATAATCAGAAAATCAGTCTACAAATTAATCTTGATAAATGACTTCAATGTTTTGTATATAAGAGAAACTGTTTTTTTAAACAGTATCAGTTTTCATTTGTACTTCATTTCAAGTATTAGTCTGCGAAACTACAAAAAATGGCTAGCAATATTCCTACAACAAATGAGTAAGTTATTTATACTATCTTTTACAATTTTGTTGCAGTTACATTTATAAATTTATACAAATGTATATATATATATATATATATATATATATATATATATATTACTTGTAGGTCTACAACCTCAAATGATGCATTAGAACTAAATATAGATGAAATAGATTTCAGTGCCATGTAAGTATATTATTGAAACTTTATTATTCAACTGTATTATATAGAGTTTTTAATTAATCACAATCTTGATTTATTGTTTTATTAAGCTCTACCGATGATGAAACAATGAGGTGGCTGGAAGAATGTTTTAAGGAAACGGAGAAGCCAAAAAAGACCAAACCTACCACGCATATTGTTATGAGTAAGTATTTTTCTGTATTATGAAAAATGTAAATTTTTCTGTAGGTAAAATAATAACGACTCTACATTTACTACGTTATTTTTGTAGAGAAAACATCTACACGATTTATTGCAAGCGCATGCTATGTAGGGAAAGATGAATCCTTTCTCTCCTATGATCGACACACATTTGAATGTAAGTATGATAAAAATATTATTTACTACATACTCATTCAATTTTAATAAATTTTTTTCAAAAACTAACATAATTACATTCGTATTTTCTATTTTAATTCAAGCAGAGAACCAGCAGCTAGAGCAGTACAGAAGCGGAAGTGTTATAGATGGGGAAATAAAAGATGATAAGGAGTGCTTCAAGTGTAAGTGATATGCATTATCTTTATATACATATACCATACTCAAGACAGTTATCTATATATATATAATGAGAATTTGTTTATTTTGCTTGTAGATATCGATAACAAAAACACAAGGTATTTTCTTTCAGTGCTTACGTTATTATTGATATCGTATTGTACAAAGACGCTGAGCGAAGCACTGAAAGAAAAAAAAAGACAGTATTTCGTGTATATTTTGTGGTAAGAAGTTTAAATTAGGGAAGATGCATGAGCCTGGCCGAGTTCTTTCAAGACATTTTTTTGCTCACTTGTTTATTTTTTATTGTTTATGCGGAAAATCACATACAACTTTGAGAGAACTCCAGCAACATACTTGTATTTTGAAAACTAAAATGTTTTTTGTTGTTGATATTGCTAGTTATAATAATTTTGTTTTATTTATTAATAAAAAATATTCTGAGTTAGTTATGAACATTACTTTTCCAAACAATTTTATGTTAGTATATCTCTATCCAATAAAAGGTTATTTTTCTGGAAACATCGATTTAGATTTTGAATTAGGGTGTAAATGGTTGGCAATAGCTAAAAAACCGGTTGCTGGAGATCGAAAGCTTTTACTTAAAACCCAGCGTAAAAAAATGAGAGCACTTATATCTTCAGATTCTGATTTTTCAGAAACTGAAGAAAGTAATAATGACTTAATTTCTGTTGCTAGTTCACAGTGCAGTCCAAAAACCAGTGTTTTAGAATCTAATACAACAGATAACCCACAAACTCAAGTAGATTTAAAACAAAGCCAAAAGATTGATATAACTTCACTTAAATTAATTTTGAATATAAAAGATGGACTGAAAAAAAGGGTTTTAATGATTGTGTTAAATTGAAATTAGCGTCTATTAGACAGAAAATGCAAAAAAATTCAGATTTTTCTCAAGAAGAAATTCTTGTATTAACTGCACTCTTAGGTGAGTTTTAAAATTTTTATTTCACTATATTTTTTAATATTATCATGGCTCTGGAATAGGCTTTATGCAACTATCCTATTTTACAATTTCTTACCACAAAATATATAGTTAATAGGATGTTTTTTTATAAATACTCTTTATATATATATTATATATACAGACAATAGTCTGTGTTTTTATGAATACTTTATTCATATGTATACACTTCATGTAAAATTGTTCTGTCATTAGTTTACCTAATGCATTATTTTTATTTGTTTTGTGGTTGAGAACTCCATACGCTTCATTCTTACTGTATTACTTTGCATAATATTACAAAATAAATATTACATCAACTACCTTCATACTGCATCCAAGTGATGAAACAGTAAATTTCACATCTGTATTACTGAATCTATAGCATTGTTATGAAAAGGACTATAATTACTTAATTATCATGTCATATCGTGACAAACTATCAACACCCAATTCACAAAACTGTAAAACCTAAAGTATAATGCTTGTGGTTGTAAAAAGTCTTCTACTGTTTTGGTTTCTCAAGCAAATTATAAAACATTTTTCACAGTTTTTTTGTGTAAAAGCGGAGTTGTCTTACCATTTTGACACAATGTGCCGACAACTTTTACATATTTTTTCAAAAAACGAAGTTTAGAAAGTATAAATGGGAGTTGTCTTAACATTTTTGAAAAATGAGATGATAACTTGAAATATTTATTTTTGTGCCGGAACATTGAAATTTTGTAACATTTTAGAGTTGTAACCCCGAAAGTTTTACAAATTGGCTAAATTACTAATGTCAAATATGAATAAAATACTTTATTACACTAAATATATACAAATTATTGCATAATACAAATAATATATAATTCAATGTTCATGAGTTGTTGCTGATAGATTTGGCGAGCCGACGGTCATTCACTTGTACACGTATTCTATCTAAAAGCATACATAGATGTCGTTATAACAACTACATTATACTATGGTGAAAAATACGGTTATTAGTAGTTACTTATTACTAGTGAAGATTAACATACCTTAATTAAATTTCCGATATTGAAATCCTGCTAGCTTCACTTGAAATGTGATTGTCATCTTCATTACTTTTCTCACTATCATTGTTGACAACTTCATCTTTTTCCTCAAATTTTTTGTTTTCAGAGCCATCATCCGTCATATTATCATCTTCTTCATCAGTATAAGCATCAATGTTATCATCGTCATCATCATCATCAGCAGCATCATCAGCAGCAACATCATCATCATAACTTTTCATCAGCTCAGCATCATCAAATAGAGAAAGTCTGAAAGCTATTCCTTCTTTTTCACTTTAAGTAGATAGAAGCATCAAAGCTTCTTCAACACTCAGAATCGTGAGAATGTGTTTCTTTGTGCCGCTTTCAGTTGTCATCGTACTTTTATAGTGGATCATACCACATTCATGATTTTTGATCTTCAAAACGTTCTCAGGAGGGACAACAATCTTCCCAGTCATCAAAGATCCGTCATTCATCATGTATCTGTAAGTGACAGTGTGAGTGATACGTAAAGGCGATGTATCTTGTTTTCGTTTTCGCTGCTTCGACTTCAAGTTTTTCCAAACTGAAAGTCTAGTGAATGTCAGAAGAGTGTTGACAGGAATATTATCAAAAGTGATGATATCAAAGTATGCTTGCAACTGTTTCAATGATTTTTTTCTCAAGATTTTGGCTATAACTCGTTGTTTTAGCCCTTGATGATGATTATCTCCTACAATACGCAGATCAGGTTGATTTTCTTCTAGCTTTCCCATGTACACTAGGATTTGTGAAGAGCCGGGATCAAGTTCCTGTAGCTCCGCCGTAAGTTCTTTGTCAATCAGTGACTTGACTCGAATTCGATGATCGTTTTTTAAAACATATTCATAGTCCAATATACCATAATCTTCAACGTAATTAACATCGAAAACCTCCAATATCGTAGGAATTGGTAAATCCAACAAACTCACAAAATTTCCGATTTCCAACATTCCTTTCTGCATAGCTCCTGTCATTATTCCAGCCATCTCGAGCAATTCAAACTCTCTAAGTTTGTTTACGGTATTATTCTTGCTGTTGCTGAATAAAAAGGAAATTGAAGCTCGAGATAATGTCACTGTCGGTTTTTTGATATCCTCCGTTCGTTTGACTTCACTGTTCTCATGCAGATATGTGTAGTCCGGTGTGGGACTCAAAGGAGAGTCAGCTGAAACTACATGATGTTTCATTGCTATATCAGCATGAGTATTGGTGTTTGAGCGAGAAGATGTATCATTAAAGGTGTTAGGATTGGATCTTCTATCATCAATGTGAATGCCGTTGGTGGTGGAAATGATGGTTGTAGTGGAAATAGCGTTAGTGTTGTTGGTAGCTGTGGTTGGTTCAATATGGAGCTTAGGAAGTGCTTTGGAGTGTGATGTCATCATACCTGCAAAAAGTAAAAGAACTTAGTTTAATGATGTAAATATACTGAAATTATTGTTTTATTAAAAGATTGTTTTTAAAAACTAAGATTCAAAAACCTAGATGTTTCAATTAATTAAAAACAAATAATTATTTTAGTGCTTCTTACCTTGTTGCTCTCCTAATAGCTGTAGTAGATGTTGCTCCTCTGTTAGCCGCTGTAGAACTGGATGCTTTCTGTGTGAAAACGATGGCTCTTATATAGCTAAAGTTGTACTGATTAAAGCCTATGAACCCCATCTCGTGTCAATCTCTATGAATCAGCATCTTTTCACGCGAAGGAAAGTCAATGTTTTCGCGGGAATAAATGAATTATTTTCACGCGAATACAAACCAATGCTTTCGCGGGAATAAATATTTTAGTTTCACGCGAATGGAAACCATTGCTTTCGCGGGAATAAATGATTTTATTTCCCGCGAATGAAAGTCAATGTTGTCGCGGGAATAAATACTTTATTTTCACGCGAATACAAACCGTTGCTTTCGCGGGAATAAATAATTTATTTTCACGCGAATAGAAACCAATGCTTTCGCGGGAATAAATGATTTAATTTCCCGCGAATGAAAGTCAATGTTGTCGCGGGAATAAATACTTTATTTTCACGCGAATACAAACCGTTGCTTTCGCGGGAATAAATACTTTATTTTCACGCGAATGGAAACCGTTGCTTTCGCGGGAGTAATTAAATTATTTACTCCCACGAAAGCAACATTCCATTCGCGTGAAAATAAAACTTGTATTCCCGCGAAAGCAACGGTTTGTATTCGCGTGAAAATAAAGTATTTATTCCCGCGACAACATTGACTTTCATTCGCGGGAAATTAAATCATTTATTCCCGCGAAAGTATTGGTTTCTATTCGCGTGAAAATAAATCAGTTACTCCCGCGAAAGCAATGGTTTCCATTCGCGTGAAAATAAGTTATTTATTCCCGCAACAACATTGACTTTCATTCGCGGGAAATTAAATCATTTATTCCCGCAAAAGCATTGGTTTCTATTGGCGTGAAAATAAATTATTTATTCCCGCGAAAGCAGTGGTTTGTATTCGCGTGAAAATAATTCATTTATTCCCGCGAAAACATTGACTTTCCTTCGCGTGAAAAGATGCTGATTCATAGAGATTGACACGAGATGAGGTTCATAGGGTTTAATCAGTACAACCTTAGCTATATAAGAGCCATCGTTTTCACACAGAAAGCATCCAGTTCGACAACAGCTAACTGAGAAGCAACATCTACTATAGCTATTAGGAGAGCATCAAGGTAAAAACTTAATAAATTACAGTTTTTACTCATGCATTATTTATTATACTAAAACAACTGAAAAAAATTAATTATCTGTATTTTTTTAGATTCAACCACAAAAAATGGAAATAGTTAACAACACAGAATCAGAAACTCAGCCAAAACCTTTGACTCAAGAGGACTTGATACTTCTACGAAACCTATGCAATAAAAAAATTGAAGAGAGAGTGCGAATTATCTCAAACAATTGTAAATTCATCCAGAAAGACTTGATAAAACAGCTAAATAATTTTCGAACTGAATCTTTTCTAACATTAAAGCTCTTAGGGAATGAGGTTACATCAGACATTCAGAGATTACGTTATGTATTACAACAACGACAATATCGACTAGAACAGGTAAGCACGCCAATTTCTATCGAGTGTGCTCGTAAAGATCTTGCTCTAAAAAAAAGAAACATGCAACGACAGTCCGCTCAAAGACAAGCTAGAAGGGTAAGGACTCAACAACGTAAGGCACGACAAGCTACAAAAACATCTGATTAACAGTCAATTTTTGATGATAAGGTAATAATTAATAAAAAAAAACACTATTTAGTAAAAGTTTGTAGTTGTTTTAAATTTTCTATTTAACCATTCTATACTAATACATAACTTTCATTTTTGTTTAATTATCCTATGCTAATACATAACTTTTTATTTTAATTCATTATGGAATCAAAAGTACATAGAACAGAAGTCTTCCTTCCTAAGATATAACATCAGTACATCAAGTACATCAATGATGACATTGTAAAAAAGATTATGTATTAATTATCATTACAAGTTGTAGTGCTTTGTATTACTTAGTATTTACTAACTCTAGGTATATTATACAAGGATATTTTCCTACTTATTATGTAATAAATGTATATAATCATATATTGGTTTAATGTAGTTATATCTCCTTGTTCTTCTCTCCTCTCTCTCCAAATATCATATGAGTTCGAGTTATGTAAAACAATTATCAAAACTTAAATGCCATACATTCAAAATCTAGCTGCCATATGAGTTCAAATTAAGTAAAAAAATAATCAAAACTCAAATCCCACTGCCACTCAAATGCCACTCAAGTACCCCTCAAATGAAATACAATATAAACTCGGCGAATTCATCCAACGTCGTAACCCATTGCCTAAACTCCAAGATCAAATCCACAAAAAAACTCTTGGTAGGGAGATCTGCTCATATATTACTACTATGGTTGAAATAAGTCTTGATAAAAGTCCGCTAACATTCCTCTTTGTTTAGCATCTGTATTTTAGTGTTATTAGTGCGATACAATTACTGCCATCAACTTTATGATCAATTATTGTCAATCTGTACTTTCTCTATATTACTGCTCTATTTTCAATTACGTTGGAGTGTCTGGTAAGTTTAAAGTATAAAATATTGCGGAAGAATTCACTTTGGTACATCAGTGGGAGTGAGATATGGTACTAGATAAAGGGAGCATCCCTTGTCACAACTCTTTGTATACTAGCCACACTAGTTATGTTTGCTCATATATAGTGAATTCTGGTCCGGTGCCACAAAATCCTACCACACTTGAGTACTCTTCCTCTCTCAAAAGGGACATTGCCAGTATAGCCGGTGCCACTTGTTCAAGTGTCTCTAATAACTAACAAGGAGAGCCCACGGCTCAGACAAACTAGTTTGGTTGCTGTGGTATGAATACATTTATTGTACTCTATACTTTTCTAGGGAGGTAGTCCGCTAGAATGAAGTGGCAAAAATAGATACAATAATACAAATGCAAAGAGTATATACAGGCTGCAGCCTTTTATAGGCTGGAGCACGGGTAGAGCACATTGTCGCAAGCCAATAATTTGCTAGGAATTCAATTAACAACCAATCATGCTCACAGGGAGTGATTTGGACAAATAATAGTACGAGGTTAAGTATAGTAACAAATAAGATGATAGTAGCAATAGTTAAATAGAACAAGCGCCCAAGAATAAAGGGTCAAAGTTAATGAGATGAGTGTCTGGTGATATACGCTCCCATCTCCCGGTAAGTCCTAGGGCTGTATCATAGACCTGCACCCCCCTTTCTTGGCTTTTGGAGGTAGATAGGTTACAAACTTGGCCTTCTGCAGCTCCACAGCTATTCTTGAGACCTTAGGTTGAGTCACACGTTTGACCCTGGCCCAGTAAGGTTACTACCGCCCCAGTAAAGGTCACCACCGGCCCAGTAAAGATTGTCACTGGCCCTGTTATTTTTGCAATACAGGGAAGACAGCACTGATTGCTCTATTGCTTGCAACAGAGATAAACAGTCGCCTGTTGCTCATTTCAAATCAACACTCAAGGGGTGTAGAACAGCTAAATGTAATAATGTAATAACAACGCTAAATGTAATAACAACAATGTTCTAAATGTAACAAACAGCTAAATGTAATACCAAATGTGTTCTAATTGTAGTAATGCCATTGAATGTAGTAACTGTAGTGTCCTAAATGTAACAACTGAGTTGAATTGTCTTTTGACGTAATGATCATGTTTTCTGATTTCATGTAGGAAAGCTGCTGCTTCAGTATCGACTTACACTCTGACCAATTGACTATTTGGTGATCTGATACAAATGATATTTTATGACTAGCTTCAAAAAGCAATTGCACAATTTCACCAAATTCGAATTCACATGAGGAAGTGCTTCAGATCATCTCAATATAAATATACAGGACTGGGGTTAATTAGGTGTATAAAATCACAATTCGTTCACTGCAGACAATAAATGTTGGCAGACCATCATTCACCAGGCCATTAAATCACATCAAAGACCACAACAAAACTTCCACCCCATATCTATATCAATGGAGAAAGCCACAAGACATAATGCCTAATGAATCTGTAAACAAAAGCAAACAGTTTTTTGGAATATAATTTAGAAACACATTACAAAGTTCACGTTACCCACTTTCTTTCATAATTGCTGATCTATTACGCATTCACACTTTTTCATTTCTAAGCCAACAAATCAGGAGTTATCTTCTTGGACGCAAATAATCTGTGGGGTCGTGGCGCTACTCAATGTAAAAGCCTATTCACAATTACAGTTGAATTAATTACAAAACCAGTTTCTGATTAATTAAGTAGCTTTTCCCAGACAAGCCTGTAAACCATTCACAGTCTGTCATGATATGAGGTTGATGATTCATCAGGCTTATAAAGGTTATTGTGTACCTGGCCAGTTGACCAAGTTGTCTAACATAACTGTGTATTAGGTGCGTTTCCAATGTACCTAACCTGTACCAGTTAATTAACTCACTATGACATGAAACCATATTTAATTGCAACTGTCCTAAGCTAACTGGTGTATCACAACGTCGTCCTCATTTTGATCGAGAGAGCAATTGATGAAAAAGCATTGATCTAATCCACCTAATCCATCGAACAAATCTGTCTAACAACTCCAGGATAGCTGGAAAATGGGCTTTAACTATTGGTTTCATCCTAAAATCTTGCGCCAACGTTAAATTTAAAACAGTCTTCTTCCTGCATACACAAAGTGCCTGGCATAGAAGTACTGTTTGTTTAGTGAGCCCTAATGGAAGAAAGTGGATTTATCAAATGATATTAAATTAACAACATGAAACTTTGAAAGATTCAACCTAAGTATATCGGAATGACAACTTTTGTTCTACTGACATCCGCAAAATAGTCTCCAATCATTGGTTACATTATAAATAAATGTTGTACCATGCGCTAGCTGAAGCAGGTTTCTTCCTACATTTGTCCACTACCAGTCTTTGCTGCCACAGAGAATGTAGGTGGTTACTTAGATTATCCCTACTAGAAGAAAATAAATCAAGCGATATCAAATTTACAACTAAAACATCAAATATTTCAACCCAAGAATATCAGAACAATGTTTTTTCTTCAATTGGCACCCATTAAGTAGTCTCCAATCATTGGCTACGCCATGGATGTTGTACAATATGGATGTGAAAACAGTTTTCTTCCTGTGAGGAAGCACTGTTGCTGTCGTGGCAGGTATTGGATGTTGTGGATTTTGCAATATATCCTATTGGAGACGATTGTCAGTAGATGGTCCTAAAACAAAAACTGAAACCATGTCTAGATTAACTTGGTAATGGTGACCTTTCATTATCTGCATTGTGTAAAATTGTTTTAAAATATTGATTGTATCATAAATCTAAGGATTGGGCAAACCAGAAAATTGCCTTTTCTCCTGTTAGCTTCAGGTACTGCTGCATCTAGCCATTCAATGCAGTGCAGTTGCCTTCCACTAAGCAGGGTTCTTCATTTGTAGACCGACAGCAAAATGTTTGGCCACCAATAGCATGTTTAACTTCTGCTGGAAATTGTTATATACATACTCAACCTGATTTTAGATGGGAAAAGGTTGTTGAAGAAGTCAGAGATTATTGCTGTCATCAAGGATAAGTTCATTAAAATGAAAAGTCTGGGAGCTAGAAGATTACGATATCTCTTACCTGACTTGGTTGGACCGTCGGAGAAAACTATCCATCACGTTTTGTGCTCTATGAAGCTGAGCCAACAATTAAACGTGCGTTTCAACAACAAAGTGCCGATAACACCTATCGTGGCCTATGGAAAGGCTTCAGGTAGACCTGGTGGATATGACCGGTCAAAAGTCAACATACCATGGAGAAAAATATGCGTACATCCTGACAATCATGGATGTTTACAGCCGATACACATGGTTACGTCCTCTGGTCAAGAAATCGAGTTCAGGAGTTACTCACAGCATTAACTTAATTTTTAAAACATTCGGCTTTCCAAAAATAGTGCAAAACGATAGAGGCAGCGAATTTTTCGGAGATTTTGCGGATTACCTGGCAACTCACAAGATAATGGACATCTCCTCATCGCCATATCACCCACAATTGCAAGGAAAGGTGGAAAGTTCCCACCGAGAGCTGAAACGGATGTTGGCTACTACTTTTGCTGTCGGTAGACATTTTAATTGGGTTCAACTTTTACCAGATATTGAGCTCAAGATGAATGAGAAACCAAAAAACTTTCTCGGATTTTATTCATCTTTTGAGGCATTTTTTGGGTGTAAAAAATGTTTTTTTTTTAGATTCTGCTGGCAGTTACCAAACCGTATGTAAAACCGTTTTGAATGCCACGAAGAAAATCAATTCACGGAATGTCTATTACTCTCAAAAACGTTTAAAGTGCCCAACTTATTTACCTGGTGACAAAGTTTTAATCAAATTGAAATCAAAATTGTCAAGAGTGTCTAACCAACGACACAGGTTAGTTGAAGGTACTATTTTAAAACGGCAAAATTTCAGATATTTATGTAAATATGATGTAACCGAATACAAGGTGATAAAGGAGTGGATTCCAGTCACACATCTCATGGGTGCAACATTAAAATTGCAGCAACAACAAGTGTTAAATCATAAAAGTGTAAGTGCACATGTAAAAAAGAGGAAAATGCTGCAATTTAAGCATTTGATCCCCCGAACTCACAAATCTGATGCGGGAGTATATTCAAAACACCTTTTCAATGGCAATTCAATATGACCCTGCAGGTGATGGAAATTGCATGTTTGCCTCACTGGCAAATCAGCTAAATAATGAGATGTATAGCAGTATGAAATTGCGACGGACCGCAGCTGATTACCTTACAAGCCATATGTTTTTGGGTCAGCAACGGGACGTAAGTTGGTATCATTCCGTGAGTGATCATCTTTCATATTTAAATGAAATGAGTCAAGCTGGCACATATGGTGACCACATTGTTCTGCAAGCCCTTTCCGAAGCTTTAAATTGTCAAATTTTGAAACTTTCCACATTAAATGATGGGACAATGCTCATTTCACCCAATGGAAATAATGTATTTGATTGCCGCGTTCAAACACTTGTCATTGGCTATTTCGCTGAGAGCATGGTGATCACTATGTTTTCCTGCAATACGACCAAGAAATTGTTAGTGAAATAATCCGCAGAAGCACACAAATTGATGAACTTTCAGATGAACATTTGGTCAACAGCAACTCCAAAATCAAAGTGTTTGACAAAAGCATGCCTGAGATGGAGGAAATTGAACATATCGCAGTCACATCGGCACATCCAGCAGAATCTATGGAAACCCAATACACGAACGTCCTTGAAATTTTTGATTTACCAGTTGAAATATTGGTAAATATTTTAAAGCTGTAGATAGCAATGTCTTTAATTATGCTAGGCTGTGTGTAATCACACCATTTGTTTATGTGCTCGAGATCTACCTGGGGCGACCTAATCCCTCACGGATCTACCTTAATCGAATTAACCGCAATGCATCGAATGTAGCTACATGTAGCTCCAACGAGATAACAGCGTCAATGGGTAAAATGATGAAATGTTGCAGCCGTTATAGTGGTGTAATGCTGGAATTAGAGAAGCTTTTCAATGTCTTTCCAATGCGGATAAATGCGTGGCTCATCCTGCATTTGAGGAGACTTGGTTGGTATGATGTAAAGGACATATTTTGGAGGCAGCGATAGACATTGAGGCTGTTAACAGCATGCCATATTCTTTGTTTGTGTATAATCTCATGCATGTTTTATATTTCTATTTGTACGCACCATGTTATCATAATCGAATAAAACTCAGCAGCCATCTTGATTTCAAGTTTTAATCAATGCATTATCTTAGCAGACAGAAGCAATGAGATTATAATAAGAGAAACTCAGATAAAGATTATAGTGCTTGTGTTCCTCCAACAACACTTATATTATACAGTTTTAAAAATGCAAAAGTCTATGTTAAATTGCGTGCATAAGGTCTATATTGAAATGCTAGGATTGGGCGGGCTGGCAATATTAAATGGGCCTCATTCACATACATGTGTGTTGTACTTACCTGCATATTGAATTAAGTTTATTTTTACTTGTGCTATAAATGGGAAAACAAGGGAAAAATGCTGGAATACACTGATTGTGGTTGTCTAAGCTGTTTATTTAATTAACTTGCTTGCAGCCATTTGATCTAGAGTATAAAAGCTAACTTTGGTGGATTTGATGGCTACATGGCATGTGCATTCATGTGATCGTATAAACAGAACACTATTTACTTGTGGAACCAATGATCCATTTGACCAAAGACCATAGTCTTCGGCTCGACAACAGCTCAAGTTGGTGGTTTTAAAAAAGGGCCAAATAATTTTGCTAAACACATTTATTCTGATGTGAATTTTACTGCACTGCAAGGTGTTAGCTTCATACAATTGGTTATCTCATTTTTTTGTCATCAAAAGAGCTGAATTTCAGTTGAAAATATGCTTATTGCATAAAAAGTGTGGTTGCGATTACATTGTTATGTAGCGTATTCGTGTCACTACATTGCATTTGGTGAAATTGTGCAATTGCTCTTTGAAACTAGTCATAAAATATCATTTGTATCAGATCACCAAATAGTCAATTGGTCAGAGTGTACGTCGATACTGAAGCACCAGCTTTCCTACATGAAATCAGAAAACATGATTATTGCATTAAAAGACAATTCAACTCAGTTGTTACATTTAGGACACTACAGTTACTACATTTAGTGGCATTTCTACATTTAGAAAATATCTGGTATTACATTTAGCTGTTTGTTACATTTAGAACAGGAAGGTTATTACATTTAGCTGTAAATAATTATTACATTTAGAGCAGTGAGTGTATTACATTTAGAGATTTTATTACATTTAGAACACTGTTGTTATTACATTTAGCGTTTTTATTACATTATCACATTTAGCTGTTCTACAAGGGGTGTCTTTGTCCCACAGAGACGGCCTCTAGTAGGTAAAGGCCTGTGAAGGTGAGTTTTCACTGGTTTGGTTCACAAAAATCTACCACACATACTCTAACTAATGAAAATCGGCAGAAGCTACTTGATGTACTTTTTGAATTTGTTGAAATATGAATAAAATATAATTGCAGCATTAGGCTTGCTATATGATTGCATAACTTTGCGTAGAGAGGTAACGGATTTGACCCACAATGTATTAAAATTTTTGTCAAAACAACGTTAAAAATCTCTCACCAATGAAGTAATCATTGACACTTTGGCCATTCTACTATTTCCTGGTGAGTATTTAACAGTTATCTAAAGATTGTTGACTATTTTGATAAGATAGTCACAATGGACTTCACTAGAGAACAATAGAACAGGTAAAATATGCAAAATATTGATTGTTGTGCAGAGCAATCATCGCAGTGAGAAGTTAATGTTCGACACAAATAGCTATTTTATTGATGTTTGTTTCTTAAAACAAAACAAAACAAAACAAAACAAAATGAATCAAAACCAAGTACCACCATATTCTTCATTTTCAAGGTAAGATTATACTTGAATCTGCGCTAAGTAGTATTACTTTAACTGACGCAATGTTAAATAGGTTGTAAACATACAGTAGCCAATACAAACATATTTTTCAAATCAGCCTTGGGACGTTAAAAAACATATCATGGCGTAGAATCATATCTTGCAGTCACAATAGTAGTAAACTTTTGTGTCTCTCATTGATAGTTACTGAGAAAATGAGTTTTAAAAATGACCCTCTCAGCAAAAAAATTACTTTGTTTCATGTTCGCACTGCGGTTAGTTTTACGCCTCATTATTGATACATTAGAGTGAAATCCGTGACGCAAGACCAAGCGAGCGTAATTAATTTGCGGTTAGTTACTAATTGCTTCATGATAATATATATTTAAAAAAATTACGTTTTGATTTGGCAAGGAAATTATTAAATCTATTTTCCTACCTCCAGATGTAAAGGATCTATAACAAATAGTATATCAACAGGTCGGTAATAAGACAGGCTAGTGATATAACATAAACTAACATCATATGGTCCATCGGCGCACTGGGAATTTTCTCGTTTTCAACGTGGTTTTCAAGCATCTTTTCTCAAGCATACACATTTGTAAGCAGTGCAGTGATTGGTTAATCTTGTTCGGCATATTGTTTCCTATTAAACCCTTTTAAAATTTTGTTTCTAGCAGCCTGTGGTCCCAAGTTATTAAAAATTTAGTAATTACCGAATATTTGGAAACTGAAAAAAAATAGGTGCTACAAATATTTATATCGATGCTTTTGACGTGTGACGTCATATTTCGTGATCAGTTTGTGGACGCTACATACAGCTATCTTCTTGTGTCACGCTGTTAAAATATTTTTAGATACTATAGTTTTAAGGGGAGAAAATTGGACATTTTAAAAAAAAAACTACAGAAACTCATCATCTTTCAGTCAGTAAACACAAAACTTTTGTATTTACCTTATTAGTGCTACCCCGTTTTATTTTAATGGACCCAATTACTCTTCCACCCACAGCTCTACTTCTCACTACTTCTCACTTCTCCTAGTACCTCCCTACGTCCACCCCACTCTACCCACCTCACGTTTTTCCTACATCCTCTTTTCCCTACCTTGCTGCACTTTTCAACTCCCTGCCTTGATCCACCCCTCCTCATTCAATCATTCCCATCCCTTCTTTCCTCCCTATTTCCCTGCTCTCTTTGACAGAACTAGCGGTAGGACACGGTGCTAATAGTGGGACACTGTGCCAGTAGTAGGACACAGTGCTAGTAGTAGGACACAGTGCTAGTAGTAGGACACTGTGCCAGTAGTAGGACATTGTGCTAGTAGTAGGACACAGTGCCAGTAGTAGGACACTGTGCTAGCATGTGTTTTATTGAGCTCCATGTTATAATTTACTTATAAAGTCTATGGTATCAACTTCTGCAGACAAACAATTAATATTGTAGTTTAAAAGCACTTAAAAGAAAACTATCTAATTCATAATTAAAAAATAAAAAGATGGAAAAGAAAATGGAAACAAAAAGCTTGAAAACCTTTGGTTTGAGAACTAATGGCTAGTTTAAACCCCAAACATACCTCAAAGTAGTACAATAGACTGTTTGTATTGCACTTTTTTATTTTTTTTGGTATAGTGGTTAGGTGAGCAAGAGGGTGGACAAACCCCACATACAGACAGACAGCTCTTTTTCGTGTCTCCATGTATAGATAGATTTAAGGCTTCTCTTATTTGGGCTCCACTGTAGTTCTCATAAAGATTAACGTGCAAAGCTCAGCAGTTATACTAAAACGTTGCATATTATTGTCAAAGGCAAAATGTAGTGGTAATGGGCCCGAGAAGATATTCAACTGGATGTCTCAACTGCACAACATGCTGTGGCTGTGGGTGCAACACTGGGCACATCTGCTGTCGCCGCCCGTATGGACCTTATGGTTGGAGAATGAACATAGCTCGAGCGTCAGCGTTAGCATCCTTCTTACTTTTTGGTACTGCCATATACTGCTCCTTAATTATTAGAAAAGGTGAGGCTACAGTATAACAGTTTTGCTGTATTATCTAAATTTAAAGTTCATAAATAGAAAATGCACTATTTGGGAATTTTCACTGGAATTATTGTAGCACAAAATTTTGTTACAATTTATTAATAGAGCTAAATAGTAAGCTTTTTCATTCATGAAAAGAAAATAGTTTCTGCATCTTGTATATCTAGGAGGTTTTTAAAAATATGTCAGTTAGACTTTAATTGTTTAATAATGATGACAGTTTTTGGAAAAAAAACAAATGAATATAATAGCTTCCATTTGGAATAGTGCTGCTGCAAAACTGATTTAAAAATAGCAGCTCTGTGCAACGAATTATTATTTCACATGCATTCACAATGTTATGCAACAAAAGTTAAGCTTTTACAGCAGGTATTTTTGCTTTTATTTTACCTGTACGAAACTACTTCTCGGCCAAAAACTAACTTTTAACATTTTTGACGTCACCCGCATGTGGCTTTCATCGAAAGAAAATGTTACCCAGCTTAGCAAAATATTGTAGCTGTCTATCCACTCACATGTGAGAACAGTTTATAAATCAGCGGTAATTGGAAATTTGTTGTTATTTATGAATTGTAGCTCGCAACAATTACGTTTTTGTGTTTAATTTGAAAAGTGTACATAGTTCGGTGATTTGATTAGCTGAGCTATACTGAAAACACAGTGTGTGGTGCCAATGGGAAAACACAGTGTGTGGTGCAAATGGGAAAACACAGTGTGTGGTGCCAATGAGAAAACGCAGTGTGTGGTTCCAATGAGAAGACACAGTGTGTGGCGCCAATGAGAAGACACAGTGTGTGGTGCCAATGAGAAGACACAGTGTGTGGTGCCAATGAGAAAACACAGTGTGTGGTACCAATGAGAAAACAATCCATTATAACAATTCCTTCTAATTCTTCAAGCCAAGTTAACATTCTCATTTTCTGCAGGAAAACTACCTAATGTAGCCGATCCAGATGAATGGAGTGGTGGATGGAATCTGGTTCTTCCTCTACTTATTGTCATACCCTTAATAATACTTCCATTCTCTATCATGTACTTTTTACTGTTCAGAAAGCGAGCTATGGAAGAGGAAGCACTGGGTTTCACAGACAACCTCCCTCAGACATATCCTCCGTAAGTAGAAGCATGTTGTGATTTCCCGTTCACAGCTAGCATTCGACCGCAATTGGAATGTTTCTATATAATCAGATCGATGACACCCCTCTCACAAGACGAAGTTCCTGTCTATTCTGCTTTTTTGCTGACTCTATCGATTGTCATCGGTATCGTGGGCATGGTTCTTTATGCCATGGGGTTTGGTAAGGTTAATGGCAAACAGTATGGGTCACTCCAGGTAGGTAACTTTTAACTTATGTCTCCGTGAATAATCGTGAAATGTGGGTTCTAAATATAATTTTCAAAACTACCATGGGTTTAGTAGCTTGATAAATGGAATTTTTCGTATTTATCTTTGTTATCAGGTTGATGTGGCTTCTGTGTGATGTATAATATAGTAAATATTCACATATATCTACAGTAATTGTTGAATGTATAGGGTGAGGGATGCTATCTATCACAAAAAATCATATCTTTGACAACTATTTATGTGTATATATATTTTATCGTCAAGAACATTTTATTCTAAGAAACAAAATACATTTACTACAACTATTATTTATATTGTACACAATTTTTTACAGTGATATAAAAAAATTTCTGGTAAAAGTAAGGTATGGCTTACAATTTCCTTTGTTCACTTTTGCTATTTAACTTCATGTCTTATCAGAATAAAATCAGAGTTAACCTGGCTCTCAGAAGATTACTGTTTCACACTGATCAGATGAATAAACTCAAGTTAAAGAAATTGATCACTACAACTTGGTCTAGTCGACAACCGAGTAGGTGAAGCTCAGGAATACAGTGTTCGGTCAGATTGGCCATCACTGCATACGATCGCAGTCGTATGGCTCTGAGTTATATGCCCTCGCAGGCAAGTCAGCTACCAGTCAGTTCGTCTCTAACAGCTCGTACTATCGACTTTGTTGAATGAAGAACAAACGCTAGAACACATATAACAACCAATGCACTGTTTTCACAAGTGATTATTACAACTATGGGAAACTATGCCAGTGAGCAGCTACCACCCAGACAAAAATCACGCACAATAACTAACTTTAGTTGGTAGCTCTGATGGGCGATTGGTTAGAGCAGCGTTATTGACTGCTATGTGAGCAGGAAGGCTAGGTTTTTGCGCCCCTCAAGTAATTGTTTCTTTAGGAGTCAGCGGACATGTTACCAAATCTTATATCTGTTATGAATTTCTGACAGCAATTTTGTTGCTAGAAAATTTCCCTGGTGAGTGAAGTAAGCGTTTTATTCAGATCTGTAAAAGACATCACCTACCTGAATGGATTTTGAACCCAAAACCACATCATTCAGTGCCCAGTTCCTTTAACCATTTACCCCAACTACACCGTTTTAAGAAGGAGCATTGAATGTAATTGGTATTTGTGTGCTAATCTACCTGGGCACAACGGGCTCTCACATATGACTACCTAGCTGCCAGGTGTATGATCGACACTTTCTAACCCCCTCTTTTTACCTGATCAGTATTTTCTTGGCAGGTATTTCTTTATAACTAGAACTCATTGTTAAACAAAGTAGCATGTCCCTGAAACATTTAACACCTGGATCTCTAACTTTTACCCACTCTTCCAAGTCATTTTAAATAAATTTATTAGCTATTCCAAAATGGTTAAATCGTCTCTTCATACACATCTTCAGTGTGAAACGGATTATTGTAGCAGTTTTGTACACCTCTGCTGCAGACACAATCCAGCTCTTTTCTTTTGTTATCACTCAAGACTCATTCCCAATCTTATTTCCTACTATACCAGGTATTCCTGCTACTTCTGCAATACTGAGTATTCCTACTACTCCTGCTATACTGGGTATTCCTACTACTCCTACTATACCAGGTATTCCTACTACTCCTGCTATACCAGGTATTCCTGCTACTTCTGCAATACTGAGTATTCCTACTACTCCTGCTATACTGGGTATTCCTACTACTCCTACTATACCAGGTATTCCTACTACTCCTGCTATACCAGGTATTCCTACTACTCCTGCTATACCAGGTATTCCTACTACTCCTGCTATACCAGGTATTCCTACTACTCCTGCTATACCAGGTATTTCTACTACTCCTACTATACCAGGTATTCCTACTACTCCTGCTATACCAAGTGTTCCTACTACTCCTGCTATACCAGGTATTCCTACTACTCCTGCTATATCAGGTATTCCTACTACTCCTACTATACCGGGTATTCCTACTACTCCTGCTATACCAGGTATTCCTACTACTCCTACTATATCAGGTATTCCTACTACTCCTACTATACCAGGTATTCCTACTACTCCTGCTATACCAGGTATTCCTACTACTCCTGCTATACCAGGTATTCCTACTACTCCTGCTATACCAGGTATTCCTATATCTCGCCTACACAGGTTATTGCTGCTACTCCTGCTATACTAAGTATTTCATCTATTCTATCCATAGCTACATCGGCTATACCTACTATTCTTACTCTGGGTAAGATCATCCCAAACTAATTTCTCAGCTGCTGTTGATTGTTGTCAACAACCATGTCTCAACTCAAACAACTATGTGTGTACTCGTAGAAATGTCTTTATTACAAATTGATTATCCATATTAAAAACTTAATCCTCAATTGAGAATGAATACAAAACAGAATACACAGCCTTATACACATTGCTAGAATGTCAAATAACAACCAATCAAACACATGTAACATTAAGAAAACCAGGATTATTTACAGTCCATTAAAACCTAATTGAGTTTGATCCAGCTCCTCCTATCTATTCGTCAATCCAGGGGGAAGGAAGTGAGGTCTCCTTAATCACTAAGACCTCTTCCTCTGCATCAAATCCTCACAATCATCATCAGTTCTTGAATATCGTCAGTTAGTGTATCACAGATGGCATAGTCGCTAATCTATGACTCGATTACACCATTATAAGAGGGTGGAACCAGACCTGAGATGGTATATACCGAGGGCCAGTATGTGGGATTACTCTGGGATGGAGTATTTTTCATTGTTAACACATAGGGACCCGGGATAGGTAATAATATCTGGATAGCTTATAGTCAAGTAAATAAGCATTTTAAAGGTCATATAAAGGGGGCTTCTGCAGAGAAGTGGCAAGGATCAGGGAAGGGTGTTTTTTCTAAGCCAACCTGAGTTATCCGTGGTGGAGTATGTTGCTGTACTGATTATTTCTCCAACGATGCAATCGTAATTGCATGCTAAAGTCCTTCAAGACAGGTAGCTTCTCAGGTAGCAGCAACTTTGAACTGTTGAAAAACACCATAAGAGTGCATTCATCATAAACAATGTACTTCAGTACTTTTTGTAGACTCCATTGATTTGTCTTAGCTCAATAATCAGGCTTCCTTGGGTGTTCAATCATACTGTTTTAGATAGTCGGCCTACTAATGATGATTGTTTCCAGTGTAACGCTACCAGCAGCGGCTGTGTTTGTAGTAGTAAATGGACAGAAAAAGTGGCTGCAGCACAGGTGAGACTGAAAAAAGCTTGGATTTCACTACATTTTTTGTTTTGATGATAAGACGCCGAGAATGTTTACGATTTCCCAATTACCCTTTACCAACACTGAAGTAGCTTCAACTATAATGAATTATATACTTCCAACAAAAATTGATATTTCAGGATTGAATAAACATGAAATTTGGTTTGTTCAATCTCCAAAAGTGAATACGGTAAATTATAAAATAAAAAACAGAACCCCCAGAAATTCTTTAAAATGCTCAGAATCAATAAATGTCCTCCAGTCACCCTTTTTCTAAAGAGGCAACTTAATCATCCTGTTTAAGAGCAAAATTTCGAGATATTTAAATAAGAAAAATGAACAAAAAAGTACTTTTAGTATCCTGATTTAACTTCTGAAAAAATCTGCAATGATGGTTTCTGCTCACCACAAAGGGTAATTAGTTGCAAACAAAATGATGCTATGGTTAAACTTGTTTGATGAACTCATTGAAGACCAGGAATGAATGCCCACTATTCTACAGCACCACCTCAACAAAATATGGGTAGAGGTGCACCTCCCCCACCAATAAATATCTTTGCAAGCTACCCACCAAGCCCACCACAGCCTCCACAACAGCCACCATGTTATAACAGAGGCCCACCTAATCCACCCCCAGCAAGTTCTAAGCCCCCAGGCTATCAACCCTCACCTAAACAGACACAAAACCAGGGAAGTGCAAACACTCACAATGAAGATGCTACAAAGGTTTGTTTTTTTATATTTTCCAGAACGTTCATAAGATAAATTGTATCGATGTAAGATATGTTTTGATAATAAAGAAGTTGTAATTTAGAAGTAATATAACCAATGGTTTTGTGCAGTCATTTTCATTATTGTTTGCTTTGTCCAAAAAAGATAAAGTTGTCTTTGAAACTTTTATATAGCATTTAAGGAAGTGCCATTTATCTATTTACAGCCGTATGTCACATTCCCACCTGATGATTCCGCTAAACCTAAAAGACAGAATGATGTCCCAGAGATGCCACCCGCAACTTATAATACAACTGTTGAAGGAAGACCTCAGAATGGCGCAGAACAAACTGCGAAGAATCTTTTTGTGGGCGCTAAAAAAGCGTTGGGGAAAGGATTTAAAGATTTAGGTAAAGCCCTTGATGGATAGTTCTGTGTGTAACACAAAATACTAAACATTATATTCGTGTATTTGTTAAATATTATTATGGAAAAAGCATGTTTCAACAAAATGTAATCTTTTAACTTAGTTTGACTCACCCATTGATTTAACTATATCCTTTTAGTTACTGAGCAGTTAAATTTATTACCGAGAGTTACACACTTATAAAAAGCAATCAATAAACAAACACACAAAAATTATTATTATTTTTTTTGTTGCAGCTTGACAATAAAAATAATAACAAATCAGCAGTCAAATACATTTTGGATAAATATTATTGACCTTGCAGAAAAGCAACGTTACATTGCTATATTTGTATGCTACATAAAAAAAATAATGTTGTACTTACAAAGATTGTAAATCGGCAAAAGATCCACACTTTCACACAATTAACAGAATGTATAATTATGGCACGCATAATTAAGTCGATAAGATTGCAGTAAGTGTATGAAACTATACTAACGTGTAGATGTGGTTTCAACCACACTTATCACATCACATGGCTCCATGTTACCCAAGAGTCATGTTCTGCCCTCCTAAAATAAATCCAGTCACATGACAGAACAGGAAGTTGTACATCATATAATCAGGAATCATTAGGATCTAAGCTACGAATATTCTCCAAAAACAATTTACTGAAAATACCCAGATCATAGAAAATAACCATAGGGTTAATTATTGAAAAACATTTTATTAGAAACTCAAGTCAATAAACAGTTGTCCATGAACATTTATTGTTCGTTGGTTGTGAATGGAACTGAAAGCGAGATGAACTATGTACATGTGGCAAATTTTTCAAGTATAATTAACCTGTTTATATCCTCAAAAACGACATGCATAGTAATAAATATTGTCATGAAAATGGCTGACAAAAAACAATCGACTTTAAAAAATAAGTGTATTCGCTTGAATAAATTTGTGTTATTTTACAACATCCCGGAGTTTGATCATCTTTCAAATTCCTTTTTTGTCTTTTTTAATTATAACTAATGATGAGCCAATTTTCTAGACTCCGAACACATTAGCCTATTTGGCTGTTTTACATACCCATTGTTCTTGGAACTGCATCTGTAGCATCAAACAACCAAACCCCTCTTATGTTACAATTGCTACTTGTAGCCAAATCTGTCAAGTTTCCTAATGGAATCGCGTAAAAACTTTGGTCATGGAGAAACCCAGCTTCAAACTAAAATCAGTTCAAGTATCAAATTAAAGTATTGATGTTATACTGTATCACATCGGTCTTGTGGAAAAAACACAGAATAAATGTATTGGCTTTGAGCGTCCACTAAAAGACTACCAGGTTTCACAGAACCCAGTGGCTTTGTCAGTTATCAAAGTCACTTCTCCAGTTACTTGTTGGAGCTGCAATAAATCTAATGCGCTTTTAATGGTTCTCTTGGGCTCTAAGCTCAGACGTATTAACCATAGTATTTGCAAAAAACATCTTTTATGGCGCAAACTATATGCACAGATAATGTATGAAAGTAATACCAGCTGGGACTAGAAAACTGTGGGCGGTCTATGAAAGAAATACTGCAAAGCCATTCCTCCTTGCTACAGACACAACTATGTCCACTGCATACCACCATCAAAAACTGGCTTGCAGTGTTTAAGGGCATCTAAGCTGTTTCAAACCCACGTTGTACGATTTTGTAACTTCCTCTAGCAATGCTACCAAGCTACCTCCAACTCAGTTGCTACCCTGGTACATCCATCGAGTAACTCAATTGCTAATCTAAAACATCTACCGATGGTCTGAGCAATTACTGAGAGCTAACAGCAGCATTTTGTTGCTCCAGAGCTTCAACTATGTTTTCTCCACTTGCCACTGTCAGCTATGCAGCCAATCTCCCCATCAAGCAACAGAGTCAATGACTAATGAAAACACTTTCAGTTTTTAAATTTGTTTTGTTTCTTAATAAATACATTTGTTGCAATTTAGCTAAAATACAAAACATTTCAATTGAGGGAGTACTGCAAATAAGTAATCTCAAGCTCTCTATGTTATATAGCACTATATAACTAGTGTCTGATATAGCACTATAGCACTGATGTCTGATATAGCACTATAGCACTAGTGTCTGATATAGTACTATAGCACTAGTGTCTGATATAACACTATAGCACTAGTGTCTGATATACCACTATAGCACTGATGTCTGATATATAGCACTATAGCACTGGTGTCTGATATAGCACTATAGCACTGATGTCTGATATAGCACTGTAGCACTAGTGTCTGATATAGCACTATAGCACTGGTGTCTGATATACCACTATAGCACTGGTGTCTGATATAGCACTATAGCACTGGTGTCTGATATAGCACTATAGCACTAGTGTCTGATATACCACTATAGCACTGATGTCTGATATATAGCACTATAGCACTGGTGTCTGATATAGCACTATAGCACTAGTGTCTGATATACCACTATAGCACTGATGTCTGATATATAGCACTATAGCACTGGTGTCTGATATAGCACTATAGCACTGATGTCTGATATAGCACTGTAGTACTAGTGTCTGATATAGCACTATAGCGCTAATGTCTGATATAGCACTATAGCACTAATGTCTGATATATAGCACTATAGCACTGATGTCTGATATATAGCACTATAGCACTGATGTCTGATATAGCACTATAGCACTAATGTCTGATATAGCACTGTAGCACTAATGTCTGGTATAGCTCTATAGCCCTAATGTCTGATATAGCACTATAGCACTAATGTCTGATATAGCATTATAGCACT
The DNA here is from genome assembly GCA_945261195.1 of Cryptosula pallasiana. Classification (NCBI taxonomy): domain Eukaryota; kingdom Metazoa; phylum Bryozoa; class Gymnolaemata; order Cheilostomatida; family Cryptosulidae; genus Cryptosula; species Cryptosula pallasiana. The sequence continues at coordinate 11,512,748 of OX183132.1, forward strand.
AGTGTCTGATATAGCACTATAGCACTAGTGTCTGATATAGCACTATAGCGCTGGTGTCTGGTATAGCACTATAGCACTAGTGTCTGATATAGCACTATAGCACTAGTGTCTGATATAGCACTATAGCACTGGTGTCTGGTATAGCACTATAGCACTAATGTCTGGTATAGCTCTATAGCCCTAGTGTCTGATATAGCACTATAGCACTAATGTCTGATATAGCACTATAGCACTAGTGTCTGATATAGCACTATAGCACTAGTGTCTGATATAGCACTATAGCACTGGTGTCCGGTATAGCACTATAGCACTAGTGTCTGATATAGCACTATAGCGCTGATGTCTGGTATAGCTCTATAGCCCTAGTGTCTGATATAGCACTATAGCATTAATGTCTGATATAGCACTATAGCGCTAATGTCTGATATAGCACTATAGCACTGATGTCTGACATAGCACTATAGCAGTAATGTCTGATATATAGCACTATAGCACTAATGTCTGATATAGCACTATAGCGCTAATGTCTGATATTGCACTATAGCACTAATGTCTGGTATAGCTCTATAGCCCTAGTGTCTGGTATAGCACTATAGCACTAGTGTCTGATATAGCACTATAGCACTAGTGTCTGATATAGCACTATAGCACTAGTGTCTGATATAGCACTATAGCACTAGTGTCTGATATAGCGCTATAGCACTAGTGTCTGATATATCACTATAGCACTAGTGTCTGATATAGCACTATAGCACTAATGTCTGATATAGCACTATAGCCCTAGTGTCTGATATAGCACTATAGCACTAGTGTCTGATATATCACTATAGCACTAGTGTCTGATATAGCACTATAGCACTAGTGTCTGATATAGCACTATAGCACTAATGTCTGGTATAGCTCTATAGCCCTAGTGTCTGATATAGCACTATAGCATTAATGTCTGATATAGCACTATAGCGCTAATGTCTGATATAGCACTATAGCACTGATGTCTGACATAGCACTATAGCAGTAATGTCTGATATATAGCACTATAGCACTAATGTCTGATATAGCACTATAGCGCTAATGTCTGATATTGCACTATAGCACTAATGTCTGGTATAGCTCTATAGCCCTAGTGTCTGGTATAGCACTATAGCACTAGTGTCTGATATAGCACTATAGCACTAGTGTCTGATATAGCACTATAGCACTAGTGTCTGATATAGCACTATAGCACTAGTGTCTGATATAGCGCTATAGCACTAGTGTCTGATATATCACTATAGCACTAGTGTCTGATATAGCACTATAGCACTAATGTCTGATATAGCACTATAGCCCTAGTGTCTGATATAGCACTATAGCACTAGTGTCTGATATATCACTATAGCACTAGTGTCTGATATAGCACTATAGCACTAGTGTCTGATATAGCACTATAGCACTAATGTCTGATATAGCACTATAGCACTAGTGTCTGATATAGCACTATAGCACTAATGTCTGGTATAGCACTATAGCACTAGTGTCTGATATAGCACTATAGCCCTAGTGTCTGGTATAGCACTATAGCACTAGTGTCTGATATAGCACTATAGCACTGGTGTCTGATATAGCACTATAGCACTAATGTCTGGTATAGCTCTATAGCACTAGTGTCTGATATAGCACTATAGCACTAGTGTATGATATAGCACTGTAGCACTAGTGTCTGATATAGCACTATAGCACTAATGTCTGATATATAGCACTATAGCACTGGTGTCTGATATAGCACTATAGCACTAGTGTCTGGTATAGCACTATAGCACTAGTGTCTGATATAGGACTGTAGCACTAATGTCTGATATAGCACTATAGCACTAGTGTCTGATATAGCACTATAACACTGGTGTCTGATATAGCACTATAGCACTGGTGTCTGATATAGCACTGTAGCACTAGTGTCTGATGTAGCACTATAGCACTACTGTCTGATATAGCACTATAGCACTACTGTCTGATATAGCACTATAGCACTAGTGTCTGATATAGCACTATAGCACTGATGTCTGATATAGCACTATAGCACTAATGTCTGGTATAGCTCTATAGCACTAGTGTCTGATATAGCACTATAGCACTGGTGTCTGATATAGCATTATAGCACTAGTGTTTGATATAGCACTATAGCACTAGTGTCTGATATAGCACTATAGCCCTAGTGTCTGGTATAGCACTATAGCACTAATGTCTGGTATAGCTCTATAGCACTGGTGTCTGATATAGCACTATAGAACTGGTGTCTGATATAGCACTATAGCACTAGTGTCTGGTATAGCACTATAGCACTAGTGTCTGATATAGGACTGTAGCACTAATGTCTGATATAGCACTATAGCACTAGTGTCTGATATATAGCACTATAGCACTAATGTCTGGTATAGCTCTATAGCCCTAGTGTCTGATATAGCACTATAGCGCTAATGTCTGATATAGCACTATAGCACTGGTGTCTGATATAGCACTATAGCACTAGTGTCTGATATAGCACTGCAGCACTAGTGTCTGATGTAGCACTATAGCACTGGTGTCTGATATAGCACTATAGCACTAGTGTCTGATATAGCACTATAGTACTAGTGTCTGGTATAGCACTATAGCCCTAGTGTCTGATATAGCACTATAGCACTAGTGTCTGATATAGCACTAATGTCTGATATAGCACTATAGCCCTAGTGTCTGATATAGCACTATAGCCCTAGTGTCTGGTATAGCACTATAGCACTAGTGTCTGATATAGCACTGTAGCACTAATGTCTGATATAGCACTATAGCACTAATGTCTGGTATAGCTCTATAGCACTAGTGTCTGATATAGCACTATAGCGCTAATGTCTGATATAGCACTATAGCCCTTGTCTGATATAGCACTATAGCACTAGTGTTTGATATAGCACTATAGCACTAGTGTTTGATATAGCACTATAGCACTAGTGTTTGATATAGCATTATAGCACTGGTGTTTGATATAGCACTATAGCACTAGTGTCTGATATAGCACTATAGCCCTAGTGTCTGGTATAGCACTATAGCACTAGTGTCTGATATAGCACTATAGCACTGATGTCTGATATAGCACTATAGAACTGGTGTCTGATATAGCACTATAGCACTAGTGTCTGGTATAGCACTATAGCACTAGTGTCTGATATAGGACTGTAGCACTAATGTCTGATATAGCACTATAGCACTCGCGTCTGATATAGCACTATAACACTGGTGTCTGATATAGCACTATGGCACTGGTGTCTGATATAGCACTGTAGCACTAGTGTCTGATGTAGCACTATAGCACTACTGTCTGATATAGCACTATAGCACTACTGTCTGATATAGCACTATAGCACTAGTGTCTGATATAGCTCTGTAGCACTAGTGTCTGATGTAGCACTATAGCACTGGTGTCTGATATAGCGCTATAGAACTAGTGTCTGATATAGCACTATAGTACTAGTGTCTGATATAGCACTATAGCACTAGTGTCTGATATAGCACTATAGCGCTGGTGTCTAATATAGCACTATAGCACTGGTGTCTGATATAGCACTGTAGCACTAGTGTCAGATCTTCCGTGGTAAAGCAAAACTTAATTAAAAGACATACATGTATATTGTTTTCTAGCTGTCTAATGGGTCCAGCGCCTCGATTAGCTATGCTACTGCGCACACGGACCCTCATCACTGCTCAATTTTTTTTCTCACTGCTTAGCAACAATTCATGATGAAAATAAAACAAACAAACAAACAAACAAACCAAAATGGTATATTTAGTTAGTCAATTGCATGATAGAGAAATACTTGGTAGTATTGACACATGGTGATCGTTTCATGCTGCACACGCATGTAACCTCGTAGCAACCAGTTTGATTGCCCTATTACAACTGTGTTGCTTCCTTACATCTTTTAGTACGCTGTTTCCAAAGCAGTGAGAGCTAAATGGCCGCGCTGTTGTGCTCACAGAGGTAGTAGTCAGCATTATGTAGCATTTCGTATCTTGTGAGTCACAGCGAGCAACTGGGCATGTGGTTCTATTCTTAGGGTTAATTTCAATGGTCACCATCTTTCTGTTGTTTATTCATGTATATCGCCTAGCCTTGGTGCTAGAGTTGCTCCAAACTCTGTGGGCAAGCTACAGCATTCTCTCCTTTCATGCAGGCAGCATGCTAAGGAAAGAATGTCTCCTACTCACACCGAGAGTGTATATGTGTGTGTTTTTATTTTTCTTACCATTCCCTGTCACAATCTCTCAAAATACTCTCATCGACACAAGTCAATTGTAATCAGTTAATTCTGTTGCAATATCCAGCTATGATGTCTATTGGCTTCAAAGATTTATATAATGAAACAGCTACAGTGCTTACCCATATGTTAAAGTTCTCGTAGTCATACCAAATGTCTGTACCATTGTCATAATTGAGCTCAAAGTTCTGTTTAGGCCAGTTTATTGTGTCATAGATGAAAGCAACGAAAGTGTGTACATCATCAGTAGCAATAATTGTTTGGTAGGTATTCATTTGCTGTCGAATAAAAATTCATTACATCACTCTCCCTCAATAAACTAGTTCTATGGCAGTTTTGCAACCCTCATCAATGCATTTATGTACTCAATGGCATGAAAATGATAAGGAAAACGGCTAATAACTGGCGGCGAAAGCTGTGGTTGTGATTTGTAGCTACAATATATATATATAAATGTTTACCTGTGAATCTTCAAAGTAGTACTGCTTGGACCGATCCCATGTGACCACCATCAACCAATTAGGATGGAAAACTGTGTTCATAACCGAGGTTACTGTAAAACAATTTTCTGATTAAAAAAATTGTCGAAGCAAAGTACTACAATGTAATAATATAGCTATTAATTGTTTTTGAAAATATTTACAAAATTCAGTATTCCTTGTTTCTGGCTGCAATAAAAGATCTCAACTAAAATAATTTTTGTTGCAAAAATCCAAACACTTTTTGCAACAAAAGTTTAATTTGTCGATATACATAATGAAGCCTCTATAAAACTACAACTTATCTTTACCAAGTGTTGTTATATTATTATAACTTCAATCAGTGACTATAATACATATATCGCGTAAAACAGTAGAGCGCAGATTTTTATGAGTAAAAATTTGGCAATGCCGTTGCACAGTTTGTTTTTGCAATTGAGACTACTACTTCTGTGGCTGCTGTTGCTGCACTAAAACTATGGTAGCTCTTGAATAACAGCTATGTCATTTTTGTTGTGGTTTAAGCAAACATTTTGCTTTGTTGGTGGATTGTTGAAACTCTGTTAAAACTGGGGACCAAATATAATACACCACTTTATAAAAAATTAAAGCCTGGTTCTCATACATGTCGTAGATGCTCACAAGTGATCGCAGATCCTCGTACGACAATCTGCGATGCGTGTAATCTGGATTTGCAGTGGCTCGTATGACGTCGCACGCTGTCGCATAGGCTCGTAAAAAGGTTCAGCTGAACAAACTTTCCTGCGACATCGTACGATAGGGCGTACAATTTTCTTACTTTCTTTCTCAAAAAACCACAGTTAGGTCAAGGTTACTCACGTAAACATGAGTGCCATCAAAAAATTATAACAAATAATAAAATTATTATTGTTTAATTATAAATATTAATTATTATTTATTATTAATTTTTCGAATGAAATATTATGATAGTCTATTTAGATGTATGAACATATATATTTTCTGTAAATTTGTTTATTTAATAGCATAATTAGTAGATTATTATAAATTGAAATTCAAAAATGATATATTAGGAGATGGTAAAAAAAAAATAATGCACCATTGAACAACAGTTCTAAATTTAATTGAAAAATATGGAATAATACTTAATGCTAATATGAGTAACGATATAATAAAACGGTTAAAATTGTTAAAAGTAATAAATAGGCTGGTGTAATCGAACAACAATAATTCATTTGATATATATATAGTGGTTGGTCAGTGAAGACGGGCTTCGAGATTTTATTACCTCCCAGTCAAGAGAGTGATTATACCTCTTGGGATCGTGAGTTTGCCAAGTTTATGTGAACATGTAACACAGATCGTCATACGATGATCTGTAATCACTTGCGATCATCTACGATATGTATGTGAACCAGGCTTTAATTAAACTAAGCTTGAGTTATTGTAAATTTTTTGGTTTAAATAAGAATTAATAACAAAATTAAATCAAAGTTTTAGCCTACGGTTATGTTTCATATTTCACAGTTGCAGCATTGTAGGTCCATAATCCATCACATCCATAGAGCCTACCTGTTTCTGCAAACTTATCAACTTCACAACCACTGCTCAATGTTCTATACCACATTCTACCATCAGTGTAATCAAAAGAGCCATCCATCCAAAATGGTGCTATCACTTTATGTGGCCTGAGGAATAGGCTCATTGTTGTTGTAGCCCCTTCAACAGTCAAACATCAATAAATGTTATTCTACTTTCATCATTTGGCTTCATCAAATTGAGAACAATTCCATTTAAATTTTGTAGTGGATTTTGAGGGCGTAAATCCACTAGCTGAGTGCTTGTAGTTCAATGAACTACTAATTTGCCAGCACAGAGAAGTAGGTAGCGATTCGACGGTATGCTGCCACCGGTTACCTTTCTCCTAGACATAACAACGGGTCGGTATACACCAAATCAGAAGTGAAGGAGTACACTCAACTCCACAACTAGTATAGAGCTTTCGGCTTAGACGCATAACTCAGTGCTTTAGAGTAATATGCATTTATTCTTCTCCAAATAATACGAGTAGGTAAAAGTCACAATATAAGACTACATTAAAAACTGATTAGATATGGTACAGGTTCTGCCTTTTATAGGCAGAGCACAGGAAGCAAAATGTGGCAATAACCAATAGCACAAAAGTAAGACATAACATATCAAATAGATAGGCATATATAAATAGTCAACAAATGAGGTAAGGTATATGGGCTTAAGGGTAAGTGGCGCCCAGAAGTAGTAGGAGGAGCTATAGACTCCTTTGCCGGTCATAGGAACTTCTACTTCCTGCGTTGAGTGTCTGAGGCTTTGTAGATTCAGTCACTTCACTTTCCTCATAAGTACGGGTGGATATCTAGTGGATTTGTCCTTCTGTTCCCTATAAGGCTATCTTCAGGTCTCAAGCTATAGTGACTCACTTCCTGCCGGCCTGGTATGGCACCCACAGGGTCGGTAATGAGTCATGCAGGGTTGGTTTGGCTTCAATGCAGGGTAGATACCTGATTAACGCAGGGTCGGTCAATTCGGTATCGTTAATTATTAATGTCCTGGCCAACCAATGGCTATATAATGATGCTAGAACATGTGCTACGCATCTGCGCACATGTATGTGACATGAAAATCCACTACAATGTCATTGGCTAGGTGTATAAATAAAGCATTGCATCGGATCAGGTAACTTTGCATTTTTCAATGATTGCTGTGGCGCAAATATGTTGGATTTCGTACATGCCATGCCTACAAGACAGTAACCTGAAATGCCATTACTTCCTTGGCTGGCAGTTGCTCAATGAGATCTGCTAGAAGAGCTGAAACAATTTATAGTCTTGAAATTTGTAATAGTGCGTCAATGAAGTTGTACGAAGACTAAAAGAACTCCAAAACTCGCGTGACAAGCGATGGTGTCGTTAGTTCTAAAATGCTTCGGTGCATTTAGATTACAAATCAGTGTTTTTGAAACAAATCTCAGTTATATGTCAATCTTTGTGCAATTTCTTTAAGTAATAAATAATGGACGACAAAATGTATTTAAAACATAAATAATAATGTAAGTTTTTCAAAGATTTCTGCAATTTTCTCCTTGCCAAGGATCAAACTTTGTTTTAAAAATATTTTTTCTGGTTTCTCTCATGGAGTAAGAATAACCTAAGTTTTTGTCACTGTACTTTTGGGCTGTGTCTTTTTGCCACATGCAGTAACCAAGAGAACTGGACGTGCATCCAGTTTCAAACAGCACTTTATTGGAAACAGGATGCAGCGTGAATCGTCTGTAATACTCATTTTTTATTGGCTTCACAAGGTTTCCTGTGCATTTAAATTTAATAGTGAGTACTATTGAATGATTGGTTTGATTCAACAGTATCAGAGTTCATTGAGCTTTAGATGAGTTTCAGCATAATACGGTTTCTAACATCAAAGCCAGGATATGTTAGTAGTAGTAAGATAAGAGCAGATGTCGGTGAAAAAAAAGACCTGCCAACACACCTAAAAATTTTTTTTGTCTGTTAGATTTGTTGGATTGCTTACAGACCTGCCAATACGTATTTGTTAGATTTTGGATGAGTGGGATTAGTATAATATGTTTATGCATAAGAAAACAGTTATGCTACCATAATACATTATTGTTTTTTGGTATGAATATTTTTACAGACCTGTTACAGTATATTTATATAGGTATGTATATAAATGGCAATGTAAATGATAGTTGACATTCGCACAGAGCTGTACGATATTTATTGATTTGTTATTTGATTATGTTAGGGGTTTCCCTCCGACTACAAATTGTGGTTGTCACGAGCCCTTTCGTTGGTTTACTCTTGCTTTGGTAGCGAGTTACTTATTATGTTTATTTGATTAAAACGGTAACACCAAGCGTAATAAAGTATATGATAATCATATCGAGAGAGAAATTGAAGTGAAAACAAAACGGATCAGAAAACTAGATAATAGTAGAGTTTTAAATTTATAGATTTAGCAATGTAAAAAGCATAACCATCACAATGCATGCTAGTTAATTATCATTATTAATAAATAGTTAAAACCCTGAAGATAACTCTTTGATACCTCACAGCGCAACTAGTTGATTTTTACCAACTGGTGTTAAATAATTATTTACTAATTTTTACCTGATTGCTGAGAGTCATACTAGTAGTCGTAGTAGATGCTGTAGCAGGTGTTGTTCCCTCAGACGTTGTTGCAGGAGTGGATGATTCTTGTGTAAAAAAGTGTTTCTTAAATACTAAAAGTTGTACTAATTGACCCAAGCTTACAACCAATGAGAATGCTCGGCAAAAAAACACTTTATATCTTACAAAAAATCCTATTTGATCAATAAAACTTCTTTGCACAACAAGTCCATTATAACATATAAGAGTTTGGCGTGAATGAAAAAAGTTTCTCATGGATATACATATTATACTAAAAAAAATCATCTGAAAACTAAAAAACGCATTTTTGGCAGGTCGGTAACAATCCAACAAGTCTAACAAAAAAAGTTTTTTATGGGTATGTTGGCAGGTCTTTTGTTTACCGAGATCTGCTCCTATCTTACTACTCTAAGTGTGTTCTATGCCAATTTAAAATACTGTTTGCCTTTAATAAATTTAACCAGCATCGCGTAATAGGTATGAACGTTCAATAACAAAAAATTTGTTAGACAACAAACCAATAGCTTACCATCAATATTCTACAAAATCTGACACTTAGGATCGAGTTCTATTTGACAGGTTTTGACATACTACTTAAAATGTCATAACTTGACCAGTTGATACATAATTTGTCACACATTATGGATCAAACAGCCGCTACACAGAAAGTGGCCGCAATCACCATGCTTGCTTTAATGCATCTACCAATTCAAAAGCACTTATCACTATTTGCAAAGTTGATTGACTAATGAATAAAAAAATTACTTTCCTATGTTCAATGACAAATTTATCAAAAAGAATTTGCATTCTTGATAGCATTCCATATCCACTTCCATTTTTACATTCATGAAAATCAACTATGATAAAAAAATCTCATACCATACTTTTCATCCATTCTTCACCATCTCCTCTCATCCTGATGAAGAATAAGAAAGAAAAACCTCCTTCAGTTCCCACAGTTATGTGCTTTTCTAATGCTGTTGTATCCTTATATGTTATACCTATGGAGCAGATATCTCTGCGAGAAGTACTGTATTTTCCTGCCCTTTGGTTTGATATCTTGATGCTGCCTCATATCTTACAGTATTTTTTGTGGTTGTACCACTGTGTTTTATTTGTCACATGTTTGATCCATCCAATTGGGTTGAAGTTAGTATAACGTTAGTCTTTGCAACAACTTGAATCGTTGGAATTCAATAATTTAGTTTAACTACAAGTTAGATCCAGTTGCCTTTTAAGTTTTTGCTGCGATTTTGAACTCAGTTGGCATGCAACTCAGCGCCTTTTTTCATTGATCCGCTGTGATATTTTATACTCTCATTGTTATTTTAACTGGCTGGTGTTTGAATGTAATTTATGTAATTAGGAATAGGCATAAAGTATACAATATTGTAATGGAATTCACCTAGTGTGGCCAGCCATTGGATAGTTTATCTGCTTGTTGGATCAACAAGCAGTGCACGCCTGAGTAAAACAATAGAATACGCTAGCTAAGTAAAGCACATGCTTGCTTAGTTGATAGCTCTGAGGTTAAAGCAGATGAGCCAGGCACCCTCTGATGGTCAAGATTACAAGATGATGATTAGTCATAGTATCATGACCTGATGCCCAATTATCCTGTAGGTTTTTCAACAGCTCATATGTATTTTTCATAAATAGAGCAGTAGTGAGCCCAGTGGGCAGAGTTGTTGCGCGCTTGACTAAGAAGGTTCTTAGTCAAGCTTTTGTATTTTGCAATACAGTGATATTTAATCACCAACCCTGTGTGATTCGTGAGGCCGGTTGCCTGTTATTACTCGTTTGTCTACACACACTAGTATTCAGATCTGTCTTACTATACAGATCATTACCCAAAGAGCCATCTCTACTTTTGCTGTAGCGCTCTACAGTGAACTTTGTCTGCCCTGCCGGTTTGGTTCATTCTCTAGTAGCTGTAGGTGAAGAAATTTAACAAAATCCTTTACAATATTAAGGAAAAGTTTATAATGGTGATATTAACCATTCATTATAAAATGTTTATAACAAAGATAGTAAATATAAATATTGTCTCAAGACACAATAATACCCTGTAGAGATCATTTAAAATCAATCAGCAGGAATAAATTCATAGAAATCATCAATGGTGATTATTCCTCGGAGTTATCTGATGTCGTTATTCATCAAAACCTCAATATCCTGTTTTTTTATCTGATTAGGGTTTCTGATCGTACTCTGCTTCAATGTTATGTTGTACCCCATTCCTCAGAGCTAGATGTAGATAAAAAAACTACATTGTGCTACGTGTTTCCACTGGATCCTTTTTTTCTCCATTTGTATATTATCCCACCCAGAGCGCACTTTTTAACATCGTCAATGTATCTGGTATAGAAGCATCCTCACTTTTCTCCTTACAGTTTGCTCCAAGGCGTATCTAATGCGAAAAGCTACAGCATTTTCTTCTTGCAATCTGTTTGTGATAAATCAATCTACAGCCTCAATGTGAAGGCCGACTGCACATTTTTCACAATATGAGTGTCACTTTATCACGTAGCCATGTCAAGTTCATTTTTTGACAGTCATCTTACTTCTGCAGCTTGACCAGCAGCCTCTTTCAATAATAATAATCTCCCCATTGCCACTCATTTGATTTTGTAACAGGTGCTAGTTTTGCTTTTAGGATTTTGAAGTTCACACAATTTAACAACAATGCAAGGTAATAGGGAGAGATTTAGATAATCAACCATCCTGTTTGGGCAAACTACTGGTTGAATCTGCCTCACCTCGTTATCGCAGTAACAGAGAATGTAATTATCATCAAAAGCCCCCCCCCCCCTCTCCCGTGCTATTCGCAATGTCTATGGGAAGGCTTACTTTATGGCCAATAAGTGTGCTAATCTAAAGTGACTGAAGGAAATTGAGAAGTTATTGAGCATGTTCCTTGAAGTAATTCAAGAATATTTTTTGAGTAATAAATTTTTTGTGTGAATGTATCATACATTGTATATAAGAAATCAGTAGCTTAAATTTTTTTAAATTAGAAAATTACAAATTATCAATTAATCCAAATACTGTGATAGGTTCTGGTCTTGAAACTACAGAATACTATTTAGCTCAAATATTCTTCCTCTTTCCAGACAGGACACTACCATTCTTGTTCGTGCCACTTTTGTAATAGATTTTAACCACTAGTTGGAGCCTGTGGCTCAGACATACTAGTGCGGGTTGTTCGGTAACAGAGTATGTATTTAGCACTATACAGCTCTAGGGAGGCTATTCACTTGAGTAAAAGCGTAGATAAAGCCTGGCAGAAAGTGTAAAACACAATGCAATGGATACAGAGATAATTCAGTCTCTTATCGGCAAAACCAGTGGAAGGATTGGCCTACATAGTAAGGTGACCAATCACAACTACGGAAAGTAACTGCAACAATTCATGCAATAAATATAGTGAAAAATAGTAAAATAATGCACATGATTTAACAGGAGCGGTGCCTAGAGGCAATGGGCGGAGCTAATGAGCAGATAGTCTGATAGTCATCCCCTGATAAGTTCTAAGGTTCCCTGTGGCTCACGTTCCATGAAGCTTGAGGCTCAAAAGGGGATACATTTTAGATACATCCTTCTGAAGCATTTGGGCTACTTTCATGGTTTTAGGCTAAGAGGTTCTTCTGTGCCCAATATGCCCTATCCTGGGTCCACTACACCAATCCGGTACTGGATCTACATGAGCCACGACCGGGTCTGCGGTGGTCATGAGCTACCCTGCTATTTTGTGTGCACAGTAGGGCACGCGTAAAGATGGTTATTTTTAAGAAATTATACAATGATTGGTGTCTGGCTACTGATGAACTTATGGGTGAGATGAGTCTCTGTACCTCAGAGTTGGTCTCTATCCTAACAGTAGGTGTAGAGAGAGTTTCTACATAGTTTGTACAGTAAAATCTACCACCATGCCTTACAGAAACTATGAGCTTTAAATTACCTGTTAAGACAAATGGAGCTGTGTCTGAGATCTCTTCATCTAAGGAGACTACTCCATTTGGACAGAGCTAAATAAGTAACAAATAAAATTGACATGAATGTATTTTGTACAGAGATACTTGTACGATCATGGTACTGCTACTTCAATGTAAAAAACAGTTTCATGTAACTAATTCAAAAAGATTTGCTGTACGCGCAATATTAAATGTCTAAGGAACAAGAAAGCTTCAAATGTTGCAAAATAAATGGCATCAAAAGGAAAAATACATGCAGGCTGTGTCTGTGAATATAAGTTATCCTCAGTAAATATTAGATGCTAAGAGCTAAAGAGATAAGTAGCGAAAAATAAACTTCTGCCAAGTTATCTTCAAAAACAGTATAAAATGGTAAAATTGCATTTCGGTTGAAATTTGTTATTCTCGTATCTCCACAATCTCCAATGACCAGAAAAGCTGACCAATGAAGTTTTAAAACAACATTACTTGTTACAGGTTTCACCGTAAAATAAACCTAGTTGTTGTTGTTTTGTAATTATACTGAAGAGAAAGAAACAATTCTCCTGAGAAAAGAGTATTGCAAGTAACATTAATGTGCTAATTGAAACCATTTTTTGAAAGCATCTACAGCTTACCAACTTTAAACCACACTGCACCAATCTTGTCTACTAGGGGAGAGTAGTTTTGGAGTGGAGATAATCATAGATTTGTGTAAAAGCAGTGAGTGAGTGAGTGAGTGAGTGAGTACATTGAGTAAGTGAGTGCAGTGAGTGAGTGAGTGCAGTGAGTGAGTGAGTGAGTGAGTGAGTGAGTGAGTGCAGTGAGTAAGTGCAGTGAGTGAGTGAGTGCAGTGAGTGAGTGCAGTGAGTGAGTGAGTGCAGTGAGTGAGTGCAGTGAGTGAGTGAGTGGATGAGTTAGTGATTGAGTGAGTGATTGAGTAAGTGATTGAGTGAGTGAGTGATTGAGTGACTGATTGAGTGATTGAGTAAGTGATTGAGTGATTGAGTGATTGAGTAAGTGATTGAGTGAGTGATTGAGTAAGTGATTGAGTGATTGAGTAAGTGAGTGATTGAGTAAGTGAGTGATTGAGTGAGTGGGTTAGTGCAGTGAGTGAGTGAGTGCAGTGAGTGAGTGAGAGAGTGAGTGAGAGAGTGAGTGATTGAGTGAGTGATTGAGTGAATGAATGAGTGAGTGAGTGATTGAGTGACTGAGTAAGTGAGAGAGTGAGTGGGGGAGTGAGCTACATAGTAAAGGAGTGAATGGGGGAGAGCAAGTGAGGGCAGGTGAAGGTGAGTGAGGGTGGGTGAGGTTACCACCCTCACCTCACAGGGTGGGTGACGGCGAGGGAGGGAGGGTGAGGATGAGTTATGGCCGGTGAGGACGGGTGAGGTTGGGTAATGGTGATTGAAAGCATGTGAGATAGAATGAGTGAGAGAGGATGAGCGAGTGAAGACACTAGCAGAATTTGTTCCAGCAGGACCAGCTCACATCAATTAACAAAATAACCCCAAAGAGTGAAACTCAAACATCAAAATGTTTGAATGATCTGCTACCGTGTTTTTAGCAAAATTAATGTTTCTGAAAAATCTTCTGCAGAAATTGAGAAAAATCAGTGTGAAAATTTTATTTCAAGGCAGTAATTCTTTGGTTAGTTGCAATATGCAAAATGCTTGTTAAGTATTTAGAACAAAAAAAACTCACAAACATTTCTTGATGGGCTTCACCCAGCAAAGTGATTTGGTGGCTGACTTGCATCCTGCAGCTGTCATCAGATCTTTCTATTGGTGTGTCATTTGCTGACAGGCCATAAGGAAAGATGAAACCTAGAGAGAGAAACAAAACTGGATGGGAATGAGTTCTACTTACTAAAGCAGGTTTTTCTTTACGCTGAGTAAAATGTGTAGCTATTCAAAAGTTAGTGCCAAAATGCAAAAACAATAAAATGTCTGACCGCAAGGAACTTTTTTATAGTTTCAGCGTCTACACGCAACACATGGTCATACGTATTCCTTAATTAGGAATTGATTGTGTTGTAAAGAATTTTGTTAGTTGTTGGTCTTTGTGTCCTCTTACACTTTCTAGGCTACACCCCCCTCAGTCTTCCCCCACATTCTCTATAGATGTCTACTATAACTGTTATAGAAAGTTAGTGTTTGTTGCTTAATTGTAAGCGCAGCCATCTTTTATGCATCCTAGTGCTTGTCAAGGTTCCAACTACCAGTGCCCTCCACGAACACTGTATAGCAACCTTGATAGTTCCCAAACGAGAGCAATACATTGTTCAAGAGCTGACTCATAGACAGCTACAGCATGAAACTATACATTGAAAATATTATGGTGGGAACTGGCAGAGTGCTTCATTTAAAAGTTTGGTTTGGGGGTCGTCTGACATCAAAAAGCTAAGACAACCGTTAGATACTTGAACATCCTTCGTGTACCCAACACAGAATTCAAGTCAATCCATCAGTCCTACAAGCCCCATAGTAGCTTGTTTTGTACACTAGTGTTTGATTGCTGGCTAAGAAACATTATTATTCGTTACAGTAATATCATTACCTCACTACTTCCTGTGTTCCACTGAACTTTCCTTGGCCAGCCAATGAGCATTAAGATACTGTGCAGAAATCGGTTAGATTTCGAAAAAGCCTTTTCTATATAGTGTTATGCAATTCAGAAAAATCAGCTATTCTAACCTCATAGATATGATTGAAGGGTTTGAGATAGTAAGTACAGCTCTAATAGTTTCATATAGTTTAACAAACCCAAACTAGAACTTCAGTTTATTATTTTATCTGGTTAATAATACTGGTGCTACCAGCACTGCTGCACTGCACTTTGGAAATCTAACCAACCAAGACCCAGTATCTTAATACTAATTGGCTAGCCATAGAAAGTTCAGTGGAACACAGGAAGTAATGGCGTAACGATACTACCGCAATAAACATCAATGTTTCTTTTTAGCAAGCTATCATACATTGGTGTACAAACAAGCTACCAACAGGCTTGTGGTCGATGGATTGGCTTGAAAGTTGTGGTGGGTACACAAACAACATTGGATAATCTGATGGTTGTATTTACCTTTTGATGTAAGACAACTCCCAAATCAAACCTTTAAAAATAATCCTAGATTGTCGTATGCCTCCAGCAAAAGGTCCGGC
This sequence comes from Cryptosula pallasiana, assembly GCA_945261195.1. Classification (NCBI taxonomy): domain Eukaryota; kingdom Metazoa; phylum Bryozoa; class Gymnolaemata; order Cheilostomatida; family Cryptosulidae; genus Cryptosula; species Cryptosula pallasiana. The sequence goes on from OX183132.1 coordinate 11,528,772, forward strand.
TGTTAGTTCATAATTTCATTAGAATGATGGTTTATAAACCAAAGGGAATTTTTACACAAACTAGGAATATAGCTTTTGATTATTCCGGATACAACCTCTAGCCTATCACTAGTAATGGCTACCAGTAACAATGGGGAAAAAGCTAAGCTTAGTCCTGAAGACTGAAGATTACTTTACTATCCACCTGATGAAAAGAAAATTGTGCACCTAATAAATTGCAACCAACAAGTATCAAGGGGCCAACCACCAGGAGCTGACCACTTCTTTGAAAGCACGTGTTACTGTTGATGAAATATTCTATAATGCTTGATATTGAGTAAAACCTTGACTAATATTATATTGTTTTGCTTTTGTACGTCGATTATTGTGATTTGTCGTATGTCAATGATTTCCTGTGTGAGTGTGAAAGACCCAGCTTGCAATCAAACATTCTGTTTCTCTTTACTCACTGTCGCTAAAGTGTATTGAGCTGTACAATATTTTAGTAGATTTGCATCTTCTCCCACTGACACAACGGCTAACACTCCGTGTGCTCTCCTTGTACAATACAATCCTTTCCTTCTCTCAAATACCCGGGGCCTACTCCGAAATAGACGTTACCGACAGTGTACACACTTTATTAAACAATTCTGTTTAGCAATATCAAATAATTACTGCACAAGATCCACAAGACTTCTGACAACTCAATGTACAGGAGCTCCATTTATAGGAGGATATCAGGAACTTTCACTCTCTTATTAGGGGTGAGCCAATTATGTGCAATAAAAGAAACAATTAACAAATCAAAACATATGATACAAACATATAAAAACAATTATATCCGATCATGTCTCCAGCAAATGGTCGAGTTGCTCCTGATTTCTTCCCAGCCAATCTCAAGGTTGTGCAAGTGGATAGCTTTTATAACATAGTCTTGGTTCCTCTGTCACTGTTCCTATACATTTCACATTCTGTCTTTATCCTTGATCAGCAGGTATGCAGTCCTTTGGACCTCAGGCTATCTTTTTCAGCCCTCTCTGGCTAATTAGGTTTGGATACTGGCCCGGGATAGACCCGGTATAGGTCCTTTATAACTTATATGGAGGATGCAGGAATGAGTCTGCCTGTGTCGGAAAACAGTGAACTAAAAACTGGAAAAAGGAATGACCTGGTATAGACCAGTGTAGTCCGGTGTAGCTGACTCCTTAAACCCTGTGTAGCTCATAGATAATATAAAAAGGGATCCGGTGGTACTGGGGGGATGAGGGAAGGGTTGTAAGGGGAATCTAAGGCAAAGGGTGGGTGGGGGTTCTGGTTATTTTGAAAACAAAATCTCCCACAATATGATGGTAAGAAAGTATTATGCATCACAGCTGTGTCTTACGCATCTAAGCCAAGGTCATTAAGAGGTTGTGAAGCTTCAGTACGCTTCTCCGACTCATTGGCTAGGCTAGCCTCGACTAGGGGTAATCATACAGAGTTGAATATTCACTTTGAGGCTGCAAGTATCATGTATTGCGGCTAGTTGACAGCAGATGCATGACAGAAGATTCGCAATTAGTGGATAATGTGGCATCAAGCCAAAATCCATTGCACTATTCAGTAGGAACCTCTAATGAATAAGCAAAGGCTGTAGGAGAAAAACTTGTTTTATAAAAAGAAACGCCGTTTTTGGCTGCGTTAACTGAATTTTTTTTAATAGAGCACTAAATAAGTTACCATCAATCTCACCGCATTATCGTTGGTAGTAAATGTCTGTTTGTGGACTCTAGCTCATTTTAACATGACCTTGTTAAAAATATCCATTTTAAAACCAAGTATAAGCGAGAACATTATTTTCTAGTTTGGTCCAAAAACAAGTTTGTTGCTAATTAAACACTCAATTTTTTTACCACTGATTATCATCTGTATTCTATTTTATGAATAAACAATTCTAGGAATTGCTTTTCAAACAAATATACTACAGTCTATCATTATTAAACATTTAGTATTGTAGCGGAGTTTTATGTCCACTACCTTTCACTAGGGGGTTGTGCTGGTAGACGCACAGTCTTGTTCATCCACAACAATACCGTCAGCCACTTCAGGCCTGACAATCTACAGTCTACCTCAACTCAGAGGTGACCTCGTGCCGGGATGGCACAAACCAAGTGTCGCCAAGTAACTGACCGACTTTAACAACAGTAGCGAGCCCTCTGCTCAGACATACACTGTGTCTAAGTAGTGTATAAATATACTCTTTATTCATAGCAAAATACGAGGCGGCAGTCAAATATAATGCTGCGTGATAACACACCGCACAGCTAAGAGGTAATGCAATGAGTATAACAAAATCTTTGCCTTTTATAGGCAGAGTATCAGTGGAAAGTTTCCTGCCATGCACAGGAAGCATGGCAGGAAGCTATATGCTATATAACAAATAGTAATGTCCAATGAGATAAAGTTAACTAAGTTAAATGGTACTGGCACCCAGAAGTAAGGGGCGGAGTCTGTGGTTAACTTGGCCAGTGATAGGTTAATATAATCCTGTGGCCTTTATTAGCCTTTGATTCATGTTTCTACACATCTGAGGGTACACACACAGAAAAACGTGGAGGAGTTTGAATCCTATTTCAATCAATTCTTACTATCCACGAACGTAATCACCTGAGCGATTGAAATGTGATTAAACAGGGAGTGATTTATTACCACAGCCAATGCACTGGTTAATGATCCGTATTCAATCACTTTAGGATTAAAATTTGGATTGAGTTAGTCTCCCAAGGATTAAAAACAAGAGCATTTCTGATCACTGTATATGCATATTGTTAATCGCATGATGATTGTATTTGGAGCATTGCTAGTCTGGTCATTGATTAAAGTTAGGATCAATATTAATCTTCCTTGAGTGCTATGTCTGTACGGTTTTTCTTTGAGAGCAATTAAATATTGGAAGCATTTTGAATTGGAGGTAATTCTTTTGTATTGAATCTAGCTGGTAGAAAATGACAAAGCTTATTTCAGAATGTAATGGCAACTTGTATTGAACAAAGAAACTAAGATCAGTACCACACCATTAAAAAGGAAATACAGCGATTACAACATAAAACCAACTAAGAAGATAGAAAAGAAATCGATAAAAATAACTGGCTCGATTGAATGATGATTAGTATAGTATAGTCTATTAGGACATCGATCCACTGGGGTACACTCCGGGTACATGCAATAGATTCCAAGTTGAAACTGAGAGATGATGGCTGATTTTGATCTTCAAGCTCCTAAAATAAGAGTGACATCATTAGGCACTTTTTACAATAAGAAGGTATCCCAAAATAAAACATAAACCAAATCCAACAAACCTTCAGAAGTTGAAAATGAAGATTGGGCAACATCACAGCTGTTTGTTCATCACCTGTGAGCTCTTGACTTCATGTGTATTCAATTTTTGTTTAAAGAAGGACATCAGTAGTTGGTGACTGTTCTAAAATGCAGAATTATGATACAGTAGCAACTTTTATTTGCAGCCACTTCAAGTTCAAAAGTTTTGAATGTGTCAAAAAAGAAAACAATCAGTTAGTTACTAAACAACATTCAACATCAATTGTTCAGTTTAGTATTTTAACTTAGTTACTAATCAATACACAAACAATTGTGTATTCATAGTATATCTTATTTACCTGCTTCTGTGTCATCATTAACTTAGAGTTTTGAGACAGCTGTGTAAGCCTTCATCATCCTCTTGTGCTCTCTTTGTTAGTGATTGAAGGGGGAAAATAATAGCCTATTTAGGGACAATAAGACTGTATGCTTAGGCGATCATTGATACCCCCACTTGCTATAAGGTAATCATACTATAAATGCCAAGGCTTTTCTCCATTTTAATCATATCAGGAGTAAAATCCAACTTGAAGATAAGAGCCAGAGTTCAATCATTTCGTGATTAAAGTTCTTACTGGGTCAGTAAAGCTAACAATTAAGGACCTGTAGAATAACAACACTGTAGAACCACATTGTAATCGCTTGAGGAGTAAAGTTCTTACTAGCTGATTAAAACCAGAGTTTAATCCCCTGAGAGTGATTTATTGACCTACCCACAATTTCTGGCAAATTTATTGTCTGATTTTAATCCTTAATTACTCCTTCCAGCAAACACTCCCAAATTTTCTACTGAAATACCAGATATCACCCCTAATGATGCCGGATTGTACTCTTATATTAATCATTACAGTGTTTAATCACCTGTTTAATCCCAAATGTTCCACTTTTTTCTGTGTGTGTAGATAGCTCCGGGAGGTGGTGTCTGGAGGCACTTGAGCTAAGTTTCGTCTCTTTGGCTAGGGCGGCCATCTTGTTGCTGGCCCAGGGTAGCTACCCAGGGTCGGGATAGTAAATATCGGAGGTCGGGGTAGCAAGATTCAGTGTCGAAATGATTAGTTATTACTGATAATCACTTGAGAGAGCAACATAATTGCTGTAACAGATTCCGGTCTTTGTTTGTTATAATCAATGGAGGCATCCCTGTGGTAGCCACCATCAGGGGGATCGCTGCGCAGCAGTGCTCACTGTATGTAGCCAGTAAAATCCACTACAGTATCGTTACAGCACTGTTAGATATTATTTCATACAAGTAATTTACCAGCACACTTTTGGTGTGAACTATTTCAAATCATAATTATTACTGTTTTCTCTTGCTTATAAATGAGTATTTTGCATTTTTTCATTATTGATGTTAGTTCAGTAACATCCGGTAAATCACTGAGACAGCTTTTTATAAAAGGAGAGAGCCTTAGTGAAAAACAAATTTGAAAATACTATTTAAAAAAAATGACGGGGTTTGAATTAAATGTTTTCGAAGGGTCCACTTTTGAGCTGTTATTTTTTAAATATTTGCAACCAATAATTTTGTTTGTAGTTAGGTTTTAATATTGCATGTACTTAGTAAGATTGATTGATCGTGTGAAAAAAAACTGCATCAAAAAACTTACCAAATGCCGAAAAGTAGCGCAGCTCAGTTTCTTCTCTTGCTTTGTTGTATTGATGTGCTTGAGAGCTGCAGTATTATGAAGTATTATTATATTTATGTTGACCAAAAGCCAGTTTGAGCCAGGACTCTGTAATATTGGTATCAGTTTCTTAGAGCCTTGTGGAGCAGAAAAAATGTTGTTCGATCTGGGAACAGCTCAGAATTAGCGGGGATTTGCTAAAACTAGGCAGGGAAAAGTTGTATGACATCATTACACTGGTACTGTTGGAAAAACGGTGTAACCTGGCATTGGTGAGTGGATGGAGGCAGTGATAGCTCTCGACTTTGTGTTTAATAACTAGGGGGAGTTTAGTAACTGGTCTGAACTCACAATGCAAGACGCACAGTGCAGTACAAAATATTGCAGTCTACAGGAGGAAGAATGATACCTCTGCAGTATTTTCAAGCTGATGTATAAAGGCAATACGCGATATAGTTTTCTTCATCTTTCCGAACGAGTAACGGATTTCGGTCTTGTTGCCATACAAGTCCCCTAATATCAAGTAATATACCTCTCTCCAGAGGGCACACTGTGCTAGTACGACAGTGACAGCACAGTGACTATGATAAGTTATTGCCGGATCACCTGGCAAGCACAGAACCCACTGCTCAGACACACTACACTCAGTGTGGTTTGAATAGTGGCTTTATTCATCAGCTCCAAAGTCCTAGGGTGGCAATCCACTAGGGTGATCGGCAAAACATTAGTGAATAAATGCAATGAGTATATGCAATTCCAGCCCTTTTATAGGTAAGCTGGCAGGAAGTTATCTGCATAAAGTATATACAGGTAAAAGCACAGGGGGTAATTTGACCAATAAAAATACATATATAAATAGTTGGCTAATCAAGCAGTGAACAAGGATTAAATGTAATTGGTGCCAATTGTCTAATAATAGGCATGTGCAGAGTTCCGAGGCTACAGCTAGCTTGTGGTTATCGCATTTGTCATTCCAAGGAAGGGTAATTCCTGTTCTTGCCCTAGTATAGGATCCTAGATGGTTTTGCAGACCCTCCACTATGGCGGCCATTTTCGACCGGCCCTGTGTCACCATACCTGGTTGGTAAGGGGTCAACAGTGGCCCTGCAGGGGTCAATATCAGCCGTGTACGCTGTTTTTCACCAAAATCCACCACTAAAGAACCAAATGATGAAAAAATAACCTAAAAACCTAAGCAATGATCAGCTATCTTACCTTGACTTTCCGTGGTATTTTGGAGCATTGCCAAATAGCATTCGCTGAGGTCTGCAAACAAACATAGTATCAATTTCTAAATGTTTGCTAAAAAAATAAACTTGAAACTATTCATCGAGTTCCAAAGAGACCGAACGCTTGTAAAAACTGATATTGTAAATAATTAATAACTTAGTAAAAATAAGTTTCAATTGAGAAGTTGGTGCAAAACTGGCTTGTTTGAGGCAGAAGTGGTGGTTTGTTTCTATTAAACTAATAAAATTGCCTACTTCAAACCCTAAATAAATCGTCGGTGCTGCAGCTAAATGTCAATTGAGCAGTCAAACAAACTTGCTGTGTCAATATTTACAAGTTTGTATTTTTATAAAGAGAAAAGGCAGGTGATACAAGATATTGATTCAGCTCTCTCTTAAAATAACAAACATGTATTATATATCAAAGGAAAAGCAACAAAGAGTAAAACTAAAATCATATGTTTATTTTCTTTCAAAAAAACAATCATTATTGGCAATTATATTTTATATCTATTCCGAGACGATTTCACCATTCAAAAAAGCTTCAAACCAAAATTCTTTAAATACTTATAGTTTTTGATATTTAAAAAAAAATCCACGAGACCAAATTACTTTTAATCCTAAAAATAATTTTTAGTTGTATTATCTTTATTTTTTTCGCAGCCATGACTAGCTGCAGACTTTAAAAAGTGTTTATTATATAATATGAAATTAGGTTTTGATAAAAAATGTTTGAGTTTATCATTTCATCTATCAATCCAGGCTTGCCATACAAAAACAACAATATGGAAATTTTTTTTATTATATTACAACCATCTAAACAAATAGATGTTGTGCGTTGATAAATGGAAATGCAAACTTACATTCATACACTAATGAGGAAGTCTCAGTTCCGTGGCTTTCTATGGTATGAAACTCGGAAATGTCACACGAAAGCAGAGACGGATTGTATTCATACGCCACACAGTCATCTTGTAGGGTTGTTATACAAAACAACGCACATTGACCCCTAGAGGTCACATCAGATAGGGCATGAGTAGACACCTGTAGCGATTTGTTTGTTACTCTCTGGTGCCACATCTGCATTGTGTTTCCAGAACACTGAAATAATAACCACTTTAATTATGCAAGCTTTTGCCAAAGATTTACCCAAGCATGAACCATTTGCTACATACATTGTGATAAAGTTCACATTTATGAAAACTCAAACAATATTTAATGTAAGATTTGAAATACACAATGACCATTTGTGTTCCCAGTCATCAGCATTTAATTTTTTCAATATTACTGACAATGAATGGCTGTGTAATTAATTCGGAGAAAAAATTCACTCGATGTTGAAAAGAAACGAAGTTTTGATAAATCTGTTTTCTTACGCACTGCTGGCAATACAATCATTTACAATCACAAATTTACCAACAACTGATTCTGACAGAGACTGGTAGAAATACCCAGTGAGAATATAATTTGATGCAAAATTATGTACTCATGCTTCTTGAGAAAAAAGTGTTTTGCTGATTTTGTTTACACCATTTTAAGTTACACCCAAAAAAAATTTTTCACAGATAACTTTATGGCAGTAAAGTAAGAATAATAATTACTAATTGTTTAAAATATAAAACTACCAACAAATAACCCTCCAAAATATTTTGGCTGTGATTATTGTTGATATAGCTACATACTGTTTACATGGTAACGATCAATGTTATTGTTTTTTATCAGTGGCGGTGATCATTAAAACAACTTTCTCAGACATAAATTTTTTGATAGCCTGACATTTATTTCAATTTGTTTTTTTGTTGTGAAAAGTGTAGTTGACTATTTTTCTATAAAATAGTCTTCCAGCAAACTGCTACTGAATGAGAACATGATTGAATAAACAAATTAACAATACATATCATTTATTTCTGCTAATGAACAATAATAATTGAAATTGAAAACCCAAAAATTGAAATAATTAAACGGTACAAATATAAAATGAAAAATATCACTTTTCATTTACATGTGTAAAAGTACAATCAATTATAACGCTACTTTCTTAATACATAAAAATGAAAAGAAATAAGTCAATCTTACCAGAGAAATTGACAGAAAAAGAAGAGCAAAACAAATCTTAAACACAGCACCTTCCACCATCCTCATCATCCGCTATCTTCTCTCAAACTGGCTCGGCTGCAGGGTAGATACACTTAATACAAATTGAATAATGAATTATAAATGATACATCCCACAAGTATAATGTATCCAATCAATAATTGTGGTTATTAATTTGATGGCAAAACATTCATCAGAGTCGCAGACTACCTGCATTAAGTAAATACAGGTATGTTGATAGTTTGGATTATCAGTATTTAACTCAATTAATCAATATGCACAGAAATGGTATACTGCATACGATATTGTTACTTTGGCCTCAATAAGTAAACATTGACATGATAAATAATTTAGCAGCTTTCTCAAATTGTAACAAATGGTCTAAACTGAATGCATTTGCAAAAACTTTATGTCAATGAAAAATAACAAGAAAATCATGTTTACAAAATAGTTGCGAATAATAAAAAACAATATGATCTGTCAGAAAAACGAAAGCAGCATTACAATGAGGGATATATCACTGAGGAATTAGAAGCCATTCAGCACATAGAAATAAGGAAGTAACAATATGGAAAGCTAATGAGCAAATTACAACTATAATATGTACGTTGCGTTTTGTGACGCCTGCCATCAAGCATTACATAACGTGTGACTTGGATATTCAAGCTTTATCAGACATGATGAAGTAAGTATGTCACTAATAAATAAATCGATGAACTGTTTGCTTAATTGGAATATATTATTGTTGCATAGAGAATACTTGCTTTACTCTAGAGTGATTTAATACACATGAGTGGGGACTCGGGAATATGTTACTTGTGGCCATCTTGGTGCAAAGAGAGCCGGAAATTGCCGCCCCTTTTCTATATAATATAATTATTCTTTGCCTCAAAATTGTGAGATTTATTTAAATGGCATTTACAGGTTGATTTCTCTCACCATTTATTCTAATATGGTACAGGAAAACCGTTCACACTTCAGACCACTCAAAAGTTTTAATATCAATTTGCTGTGTGCCTCCTAGTGGGCTAGTATTCTGATTAGGGCCATTAAAATTGGGTTTCTCACAGTAGTTTATTGTGATAGTGGAACGGTGCAGATAATGTAGTGCATTTTGCTGCTACTTGGCCACAACTGCTAATCTGCTTGTCTATATGTGAATCTGCGACTCCCTATATAGGGCACCAACAAGACTAGTCTTGAAGCTTGAGCTTTATTGCAAGGAATAAAATTGAGCTCTCTGGCTCAGTCTCTTATATTTATACAAAAAGATAATATATACAACATAATATAGCACCAATCAGATTACATGATAATAATGAGACATATAGTAAGTCATTTAAGCGTAGCGCTTATTCACTGTCTTAATGGTCCTTGACAAGAGTAGGGGCGGGCTCCTGTCCGACCTTTGACCCCCTAATATAATCGTTTAAATTGTCCAGAATTGTATTCTCTTGATACCGTTTGGGAGAGACAACTTGTAATCTTTGTGTAATTCTCCACTAGTAATTATTGTCAGCTACAGCTATTTCACTTGGTGCCAGGTGAGCTTGACTCGCCAGCAAATTCCCCCACAATACTAATTTTGTGTTGAAAATTTGGTATATCATGCCACTCAGTGCCTTCAGCCAAGTTTCATTTTTAAATGTTTCATAATTGACAAAAAGCAAAAAAATTATTTCATTATAAAGTATATAAACCAAAAAGGTTCAGTGGCACAAGCTATTAACAAATAAAAAATATTGCCAGGTTTACAATATGGTACAGAGACAGTCTACATATCCCAGGCTTTCATTTAGTGCAATTAAAAACATTCATAGCATGCAAAACTGCTCAGCTATGCTGTATACAATATCAGCTAATTAACACTATGCCTCATACTAGGTGCGTGATGGTAAGCACCAAAATGGCGACTATTTTCGCAAAGTCCCCAATCTGTGTATTAAACCACTCTGCTTTACTCTAGAGAAAATTCTCCACGTCTACGTCAAACATTATTGGGTGTGGAGAAAAACTAGGTTCAAGCCTTCAGATATCATTGAGCAATAATTGATATCTCTGTGCCATTTTATTTCTGTGTAACAGTAAAATAAAGTCTGGTCTTATTTTTCAGTTAATATGTGAAGTAGTATCCCGGCCCATTCCTGAGAATAGGAATAGTGAGTTGGATTAACCAATCACACTATATATTACAAACATCACACAGCAGATATAAAATAAATTAAACACACCTGTATCAATGTGCTTTGAGATTGAAAAAAACACCACATAAAATTTTTAACAGAGTTTCTGGTAACTAAAATCAAATATGAGCCTGTACTAGCTAATGTCTTTCCCTTGTGATCAATTTTGCACTCAGCTGATTAAAAAATGCAGTAGTGTAATGGAATAAGCAATCCATCAGACATCCCATTGTTCTGGAGGTAATATTGAGAACAATTGGCAGTAGTGTATGCTATGACAGAGATTTGCTCCTATATTACTACTACTATTGGTTACTGCTGACTATTATGTATAATTTTGTAGTGAAACTACAAACCTGCTGGATAGCTTAGGATTGCCAACCACTGCAACAGCTGATTATGGGAATGTTTCCAGGGCTGTTTCTGTTATACCACAGTGAGTGTGAAACATGCATTTATACTCTAACGGATATCATGTGCATGCATACAATAGACACTTGCCAATCTCAGCCCAGGGCTTTTTTCTTTCAAGCATTTCTTCTTTTGGTAGCCTAATTCTCTCACCATCCCAACTCGTATGTTATGTACCTGCTGTATTTACTTGTGTATACATTATATAACAGTTAGTACATGTCCACCATACGCATTAATGTATCCTGTTCATTTTCAGTTGGATTTATCCCACCTGATTTTTGTAGACTTGGATCCAATATACAGATAGATATGACCAAAACTCAAGAATGGAGCCCTGCACCCTCTATGACAAAAGTCCTTAGAAGAAGCATATCAAATGCAAAGTAAATAATCTTTGTGTTATGTTAAAGTAGTAATATGTTTACAACATTTCTTACAGCGCTGGAATTAATTTCCTAAATTTGTGACCTAATATTGTTATTATTATTTATTTAACTTCAATGTATTATTATTTCTTTTCTGTGTTACATATAGGTAATGGAAAATCTTTTTATAAAGTAATGAACCAACCCACTGCGTCACTGAATAAAGTGTATTCAGAAATCCATTTCACATAAATTTGAAAGCAATGACTATGGCACAAATTCTATGCTTTACAAGAATACATATTAAAGGGGCAACACAAAGACTCCCTTAACCTTCATTCCTTCCAGTACTGATGCTATGAGTATAAATGCAGCAATAGAAGACACGGTAGATGAACTTATCATCATGAGCCACATTATACCAAAATATGGAGTTTACCAACAGGCCAAATCTTCTTTGGTGAGAAAACTCTGTCAATGTGACATTTTTTATGTTTAATGATGTAAAGGATCTGCACCCTCCCTTTACCAAACACTATAAGATTTGCTTGCTGAACTCTGCAATAACTAAGTGTTACTATCAAAGAGAAAAATCTCGTGTCAGAATTCAGTTCTCATGTTTTCTCTAGCAATAGTATGGCAACTTTCCAGACTAATCACAAAGTAGTACTGTTGAACTCAAATATTTATTATTTTATTAAGCTTGTATAGAGATTCGAAAAACACAGTGAGTGATCCAAGTGTGAAAGTTGGTCAGCAACTATTCAATTGGCCTAAAAAGTAAAATAACATATCGATGTGCCATTTCAAGCAAATATTTCAAGGTTTTCCATTTCCAATTTTCAACAAATTGCCAGAAAGAGCTTTATTCAATGGTAGCCCAGAACAAAGTGAATGTGGTAACAAACCAAACCAGGCATTTGTAGATAGCTCTATTTGATTGTATTTTAATATTTAAAGTTTTTCTTGTCAACGGCAACACAGCTATTCAATTTCAAAAATCAGCTCAAAAAATCAAAAATGTGCATCACCTCAAAGACCACTATTCCGAATTGCATAATTGTGAGACAATTGAATTGTAACAGTCTGTCAGATGAACTATGATTTTTTTACAACTCTCTGAATGCAGAGACGAAAACTCAGACTTTAAAACTGTTTGCCAAATGATCGTTATTGAGAGTTTATCAGATGAAACAATTTCTATCAGATTAAATAATATCAGTGGTTAGAAGTAGATAACTGACCAATTTGAAACATTCTTATGCAAATTTTATCTGAAATAAAGACCAAATTTTTTCGTGCAGGTCAAGCAAACTGTCTTTTACTAACATATTTTAAGAAATCATGTTCCCATTGTCACTTGGTGACTATTCAGAAGTTGCGATTTAATTGGAAATCATGCTTTATAATTATTATCTTTTTTGAAAGACAAAAAATCATTTTTTTTCAAAGCATTTTCACTGAACCTGCACAGGAATTTTCCATTTTCAACTTTTGTTTGCATTGAAGTCGGGAAGAGTTCATTTATGAAAAGTATTAGCAGCAGGAAATGTGTCCATGACAGTTGGAAAGCATTTGTTTTGGGAGGCCTGAATGTAATAAAATGCATCTGCTTTTTATTAAAAATATATTTACTCACAGAGTAGAGTGAGTGACCTGTAGGTGAAAGGGGCTCGTTTCAATACCCGAAGAGCCAATTTTTTTCATTGAATATTGTTTTGTAAATTTTTGTATTCCATGATTTAGCAAAATGCATAGCTATTATACCATTCAGCTTTTATTGCACTCTGCAATGAGAAACTGAGGGTGGGGAAATTTGAGCGTAATGTATCTTAACTCAAAGTTCTGAGTTGGAGTTTCTTTTTCAAACCGTCTCCTCTAAAACACCTTTGTATTTACGTGTAAATGTAACGCCAATGACTAGCTATATATTATTCCGATATTAGGAGATCATGGCCTCTCATAAGGGGCTTAATTTCTTACATGCTTCTAATGAGCAAAACCCACACTAGAGCCTTCATAAAGGCAGCTAGGTATGCCAACGGTCTCTATAGCATTGATGCCATGAATTATTTTCGTCCCAACTCAATCGATAGTATCTAGCTGGTATATCAGCACTTTTGACAATCTCAACCCATTTATGTTCTTACTGTAGGACTTGAAAAATGATTTGAAAAATGTTTCAAGTTAATTAAGGGTAAATCACTCTGACTTGAATTGGGCGTAGTTATTATTTTATCAGATTTTAAGTCTAGTTATATGATTTGACTTGAGGTTTCATCTGACTTGGATGATGATAAGATAATAATGGTTTAGAAGAACAGAGTGTATTGAGATGTTAGGTGATCATTTGATTAATATTCAGATAACCAAGGAAGGAAGATTTATGTTAGAGAAGTTATCTTCAGAAGACTATGACATAACACCAGGCAGATCTATACATAGAAATAGAGTAAGTGTTGCTACTTAATTCAAAAGGTGGTGTTATGTAACCGTGAGATAATGATAAAACTTCTAACTGTAGAACAGCTCTGTGTACACATCAGGGACTGGAGCGAGGATACCAACTCCAGAAATGTCTCGAAGGGAACAAATGAAGCGTAACATTGCTCTGAAGTCTCGAGAATGTGAACTTAGCAAAACTGAGGAAGACAGGTAAAACAGTTTATTGTTTAACCATTATTACCTGTTAATGTTTTACGAGCTTATATTATATAGTACTGAGCTGGTACCAAAGTTGTTGTGCAGTTTCAGAACCAACAATTTTTCGGTGATACTGGCTGTCTTCGCTTTCGGTTTTGTGTTGGTTTCAGTACCAAGTTTTCCTTGGACTCCAGTACTGTAGTTGGGGTACTTGTGGTACCATACCACAAAGTTAACTTCATACATCTGATAGATGCAACAACCTCTATTAGATTAAAAAATAAAACATTAATTGACTAACTCATTGTATGCACTTATAAGTAGGCTTCAATAGACCATTTACTTACACTATATCCAAAATAGAACAAGTAATTGTTAGATAGTTAGGTTGGCTGTGTTTTATCACTGGCAGTAAAAATAAACAATGAACAATGATAGTAAACTTTTTTAAAATAGAATAAAAAAATTGTCTTGCTCAATTATTGGGTTGCAAGTTTTGGAACAGGAAACCATGTAGTATAAAAAGCTTGTGCATAAACATTAGTCTTTTGCTGGATTTGCACCAACACATGGTGATCTTTTTTCCACGACAAAGGTGTGAAACTTTGTGGTGAATCAGCAGAAAAGTGCAAACATTGTGGCACTATTGTTTGCTACCATGTGACTAAAAATTTTAGCCAAGATTCGCAAATGTGACATCTATTACAGGGTCGATAAGAAGTTGCAATTCAAGTTCAGTTTCTTGATTAAAGCTGTAAACCTTCCAGGAAGATCATTCATAGTCAGCGATGAATGTTCAGCAGGATAATTTATTGGTCATTGTAGTTGATTGACTGGAACAAAAAAGTTAATAATTATAATTTAGTAATAAATAATAATCATAATAATGATAACTGAGAATTTGCATTGTATACAAAGCTAACCGAGGCAGAAAGAATAACCATAATGTATTAACAACTCATTCTTTCCTCTTGTTGTCCTTGCGTCACGTTCTTGCAGCCTAATCTTCAGTTATTTGTTGTTCAAGTGCTAAAGCCTGTACTGACCAGCTTCACTTGCCAATGTGTAGTTTTAAAACAATAAAAAAATCGGAGAGCTTACATCAACTGAAACTTGTAACAATAATGATAAGAATATTTTAAGCACTTAATATTGTGATGGATTTCGGTGAGCAACTGTGTGTGTGCAGATGCACCAGGAGTTGCCTCACCTCGACTACAGAAGATGTTAGCTGGATGCTTAGCAACCTGGAGAGCCTGCGTATCAACGGATTCTGGAGACAACTTAGCCAAGTACCAGTGAGGAACCTCTTACTAGGAATCGTTCCGGCGGCCATCTTGACCTCGTTATTTAAATATTATTATTGTTGCTTGTGTGTAGTTTTTAATGCGCCTGTTTGAGTAAATGTAAATGTCTATGGCGTTGTATTATTTGAATGCAGTGTCCCAGTTTTATCAGCCAATCATATTATATTATTTTATCCAATCACATGTAGATTTCAACTGCTTGATTTGCATATTGTTTCTGTAAGTAGCAGGGCAAATCGCCCTAGCCTCCAGAGTTCTTGGAGTAGTTGTGTAACAGTTGAATCACTGTAAGCGTTGGGTAACGTTGTCACTCCTCGTAATCATTTGCTGGAAGTAGTCATTTTGTCAAACGTGCCAGGATTATTAAAGCACTTCAAAACACCTCTCACTGTAAGTTTTGTACCTTGTGTGAAGAACATATTATTATTAACAACTGCAACTCTCCTTTTATTGTACAACTGGTGAGCAAAATAACGCTTGCTAAATAATTAGACACTTAGAGATTAACTACACTCTTGAAATTGTCACAAGTCTGCCTAACTCGATTGCTGAAGTTTAACGATTGCTGAAAGACTATCAATTGCTGAAATATATACACGTTCTGACTAACCAGAATTGATAGTGGAAACGGATCTGGCTGTGTTGCGTAACAGATCCCCGTATTGTGTAGAAAAGTCTCCCGTATTGAGACAGTGTGATTAATTAATTGATTAAATACCGTATACGGCAGAGCTATGCCACCGGTTGGTAGAAGCTGTATCACCGGTTTGTGCCTTGACACTAGTACGGCTCCCTGCCATTAGCCCTAGTGCTCAATAGCTTGGGAAGGCTAAAGTACACAGGGTGAAGGTGTTGAGCCATTGCTCATACTAAAATCCTTTATAGTATTAATCAATTAATCAATAGTCTGTTTTTTATTTGCAGCTCTCATCATTTTCACTAACTTGTGACAGTTAATTTCATATCTAATTATTACTATTTGTTAAAGTTTTTAATTTTTCGTAAAGCCACATCAAGGAAAATTGAATGGTAAACTGCTGATTACCTAAATCGGATTTAAGAATAACAAAAATGACAAAAGTTGGCCAACTTTATTCAATAATAATTAAAAAAACAATAAATAAGTATAATAAGATTAAACTTAGTAGTTACTACTTTCTGATATTAACTATTCCCATTATTCTTATTATTATTATCTATCACTCAACAATGCTGCTATGCACTATCATTTGAATCTAATTTATCAGTTAATAAATAAAAATATCAGTTGTTATTTAATATAGTTATTATACATTTAGGTAACTACTGATTTATCACACAGTGAAGATGTGATGTTTTTTACACTTTATTGTCTTGTTATGACAGTTGAGTTGTTGATTATATTTACATTATCATATGTATGATTAATAACAAAACATTAGCATTGAAATAAAAAAGTAAAATATGTTTTTTTGTATAATAAACAATATAATATATTATACAATAATATATTAACAAATACTAATATCACTTTCATCTATAAATATTAATAATAAAAAGTAGTAACATCGCTTATTAATTATATAACTACTTTTTTATTACAAGTCTAGTTTACTACTAATCATACATACACTGCAATCATGAATTTTTTTTTGTATTAAAAATAATAAATAAATAATATTAACAAGATAATAAATTGTTAATCATAATTACAATAATAGATATAATCATAAATGATAATAGTGTAAAGGATGTCGTTGTGAGTTACCGAAATGGCTTTACCGCCACTGTGAAAAGTTGCCTGTATTGTAACAAAGACAATACAGCATTGCTGGGTGCAAAACAAGTGGTAGCGTAAGCTCTCAGTGCAAGGCAGCTAGTTATAATTACTCAAAGTTACCAGTACGGTGGTAGAATTCTCTAGCCTATGAAGGTAACAATATAGACCAACAGCAATATCAATACTGCAATAGCAGTTCTTTGTTGTAGGAGATATGTATTTTAGCAGACAGATCCGGTAACAAGGTATGCAAACTTATTGTCAGAAACAACGTGTTATAGACAACTTAGTGTTCAGGCAACTTAGTGTTCAGGCAACCCAGCCACACTAATAACACGAGATTCAGAATTAATAACAGTATCTAATGGAATTTAGTGAGTGAGTGCGTGTGAACAGATGTGGCAGGAGTTGCCTTTCCTTACCTGCCAAGACGAGCTGTATCTGATGTCTAGCAACCAAGAGATAGCCTGCGTAACTACAGATGTTGGAGCCGACCTAGCCAAGCGTGATACAGGACCTCTACTATGAGTTGACATATTTGATTATTGTCGTTGTTTGTGTGTTACTGTAAGGCGATTGCTAATCCTATGCATTTTGTATGTCTATGACCCGACGTTTTGGGAAACAAGTTATGTGCGCTCATTTGTAACAGTTAATTATATTTGAACTAGCCAATCATATCATATTGTTATTAACCAATTGCATTTGTGTATTTCCAACTGCATGCCTTTTATATAAATACTGGGGCAAATCGCCCAAACCTTCAGAGCTCTGGAGTAGTCGTGTAAGAGTAGAACTGTGTAACGTGGTGTAACGTTGTGTTCCCCGCAATCATTCACTGGAGTATCTTGTAAGTCGTTTGTCAAACGTACCAGGATGCTTCGAAACATCTCTCACTGTTGTAAGTTATTGTCTCTTGCTCGAGAATATATTTATTACTATCAACTGTAACTATCTCCTTTGCTGTACAACTTGTGAAGCAGGATAATTCTTAAGAATTGCAATATTCTTTGAAGTAATCACATGCTAAGATATTGTCCAAGTCTGCCTAACTTAATTCCCGAAGTAGATTGACAAAGTTAAGACAAGTGGAAGATTGTCGTTTGCTGAATTTATGCATGTGCTGAGTCAGCTAAATTGATTAGATGAAGGATCTAATTATATCGTGTAACAGATCTCCATATTGTTAGTGTAATTATCCCGTGTTGTGAGGGATCGACTAATTAATTGATTATGTGCCGGTTGTTGGCAGAGTTATACTATGTTTAGTAGAAGCCGCAACACGGAGTTTAGTAGTGCCTGAGGCTACCAATACGCTACCATTTACCGTAGCCCTCATTAGATTAACAAAGCTTGAGTAGACAGTGGTCCGGTAAAGGTCGTATGCAAAAAAGTGTACACAAATCCTCTACAAGTATATACTATCAATGAGATACAAAACCTTGCTAGTAGAGGTAGTCTTTTGAAGTGAATAGTAGACTCGACGTTAATTAGAATTCCCACTAATACAGTCCAACTAAATCCCAGAACACACTACATAACCTCTAGCACGTTAAGTAAACTCTAAACCAAATCTGAAGCACTGGGCGATCTGCCCTTCTATTTATAGGAAAATACAACAGTTGAGATTAGATAATAAAGATTGGCTAAAACTTGTACAACAATGATTGGGTAATACAAAATCAATTGCATTAGAAATCACGTCTCAACAGCGGCAGACAAAAAACATACACGTGAACAATAGCATAAGCCGACGCCCTTCGGACATCGCTAAGATAATTGCAAGAGTTAATAATGATATAGATCAAATATGGCGGATTTCAACTACCCTAGCTCGGTTCTCCTCAGCTATGGTCCTGTGTTCGTCTGGCTCTTCTATTCAGGTAAGGATATTGGTCTTGGCTTGTTGCTAGGCATTCATCAGGTCATGGCCACTCGAGAATTTCCATTACAATAGTTGATATCATTATAATAATTTTATTTTTGTGTGAAAATTATTTATTTACTTACTGAAAACAACAATCACGACACAAAAACTATCATTTATACCTTCCAAAAATTATACACCTTACATACTCATTGCCCTTCGGAACTTGCTCAATTTTATCAATAAAAAAACCGAAATTTGATCATGGTAGGGCTAAATAAATATCGATTATCTGCAATGACGCGATAAAGAAAACAACCATCAGCTAGCGGATGTATTTTCAGTTGTTTTCAAATTTCAATCTACAAACACATGTGCAAAAGTAGTATACTTACACAATGCTAAATACCAGAAAAAATGAAAAGCGAGGGGTATAACCCCAGGAACCGCACTGTGGGACTGCACTGTGGGACCGCACTGTGAGACCGCACTGTGGGACCGAACTGTGGGACCGAACTGTGGGACCGAACTGTGGGACCGACAGAGAACAGACTGCAAGTACCGAAAAAAAAATGGAAAATCCAACTCGACCGCACTGCACAGACAGAGGTACTAGCGGTTTCAGACATACCGGCTCAGCACTAATTATATCATCCTCTGTATTTGATACTAGCCCACAGTTCTACAATTGTGTATAACAAAACTGACTTCAAATTTGGCTTGTTTAATTCTTAAGCAGGGACAACAATTGGCAACTCAAAATTTTGTGGTAGACTAATATAGACTAAAGTCTGAATAAGCTTGAATCAAGTGGCTCTCACTCGCATAAAGGCTGTCTCTGTGGCTCAGAGACAGTTTCCTGCACTAAATGGCAGTGCCAAAAAGGGACTGTCTCTTCTCTTGGCGCTGTATTGACTGATTTTGCTCTACCGGTATTTAAAACCATACAGGGCCTGCTCTGTAGGTTACAGGGCCAGTATCAATCCTTACACAGCTGATATTTCGTCATAAAAAGCCAGCAAAAAATCGCTGTTTAGGTTGAAGATCTTATCCTTTAGCCAGAAAGATCTAGTGAACACTATCCACCTCTATACTATACTGAGGAAACCGTTATCTATGGAAAGTCGAAAAACTTACCAGGAGATGGAGAGGCACCCTACTACAGCCTGTTGGCTGTGCCTCTGATAAATAGGCACCCTTACTATTTCTATGGATGCATATTTATTGCTATTCTATGGTATTTTCAACCCTATTATATGATTTGTTAAGATTGCATCTTTGTGCTTGATTGGTTGCATTATGAATTGTAGTCATATCATTGGTTGTGATAATCATGTACTTCCTGTGCCTCAGCATATATAAGGCTGTATTTCCATTATACTCTTTGAATTTTGTGCTCTGCAATTAATCTTATCATTACACCCTCTTATGGATTGCCATCCTAGAGTGAGATAGCAGACAAATAAATCATGATATATCTAAACAAACCCGACTAGTATGTCTGAGCCATAGGATCTGTGTCACGTGACTAAAATCATTGAACAAGAGGCATCAGCCTTACCGGGAGTGTCCTGTCTTGAAGTAGGTGTAGTACTGTAGTGGATTTTTGGGGCGTAAAACCACTAGCTGAGTGTCTCTGGTGAACCGAACTCCTATTTGGCTGGCACAGAAAAGTTGGGAGCAATCCGACGGTATGGTGCCACCGGTTACCTTTAACCTAAAAGCAACAACGGGTCGGTATACACCAAATCAGATGTGAAGGAGTACACTCAACTCCACGGCTAGTAAAGAGCCCTCGGCTCAAACGCATAACTCGGTGCTTTGGAGTAAATATGCTTTTATTCTCCCACAAGAATACGAGTAAGTACAAATCCCAATACAAACTGGTTATCATGGTAAAAGTTCTAATTTTTATAGGCAGACCACATGAATTGATTCATTGTAATAGCCAATAATAGAAGTGCAATACATAATGTAACAGATGAACAGACAGATTTAAATACAGGTATATAAGGTTAAACAAATGTGGTGGCCAAAAGTGCTAGGCGGAGTCATAAGTCAACTGGCCAATCCCTGGCACCTCCACTTTCTGCCGCTGGTACATAGTCTTTCTAGGCTCTGTTCCTCGGCTTTCTTCAGATAAAAAGGTGAATGCTTCCTGAATATTATCCTCTGGTTCTCTCAGGCCACTTTCCAGATCTCAGTCTAAGATGATTCATTTCCTGCCGACCCATTATGGTTCATACATGATCGGTACTGACTCATATACAGGGTCAGTACCTTCTGACGTAGGGTTGGTCAAATCCGTAATGACTATTGTGGCCATTCTGGCAATCCAATGGCTATGTTAGTGATGCCAGAATGGTTGTAAAGCATTTGCGCAGATGTCAGTCTTATTAAAATTCACTACAGTACTTGAGACTAATACCATTCCATGGCCGATCAGACTCGACTCTTCTACAGTATCTAAAGGTTGTAATCGAGAGAAGCGATGTAATAGACAATACACATCACTATAGTTCAATTGTTATGTTTAGAAGATATTCCATTCACTATGTTGAAAATTCATCATTCTGGTTGAATTAAAGACAATTCTTTTGCCCCAAGGGAGTGTTTAGCTGATGAGTTGAATAGCAATTGTAAAATTCATTATTTTACTCCCCAGTGTAGGAGGGTTTGATGATAATAAATGGTATAATATCAATGATGTTTTCATCTAAGTCGTATAATAATGTACAGCTTCAAAAACATCAAGTTAGAATAATTCTGGACCAAGTTTTCAGTTTTGGGAATGTCCTTCCATTTTCTTTATTGTCACTTCTGTTTGAAGAACACTCAGAGAATTTTCATTGGTCTTCTCTCTAGTTGATACTCCATGATGTTTCATGCTAACTTAACTCTAGCGAAGCTTCAAACATATTAAACTCTAGTATGTAGGTAAATAATTGAAGTCACTAAGAAAATAAACACCTTGTATGTTTTCAGGCAGTTTCTAGAAAGAATCTTGAGTGAGTTGTTTGATGAAATGTTTTACCACAACTCTTTCACCACCATCTCTGAAGAGACCAAATCGGAGAAATTGTACAAAAAGAATGTGGAAGAAGCCGTAAGCAAACTGAGTGTCAGCAATGCAAAAATTAGAGAGCTAAAAGGAAAACTTGGTAACATCCAGAAGTCTCACAAACAGGATGTGAGTAATCTACTTACTCAAAGACAATCCGCTTAGCCAAAACTACACAAATCAATGTTTATGCAGATTGTGACAGTATAGTGAAATCTTTATTCATGCTGATGTTATTGCTCTTTTAGGTGGATACAGAGATGAATTTTACAGTCATCTTTTGCATTTAAGAAATATGTTCAAATTTTCTGTGCCTCTGTTGGTAGCTTTATGGAATAACAAAAAAATGCATTCATTTTTTTTACCTTATTTTACTTTTTTAGTAACTTTTTTATGACAAGCTTTGCAATAAAAACGAAATATGGAAAAAAATATTTGAGGTTTACTCACTTTACTCTTAAGATTGAGATTAGAGATCACAGAATAGCAGAGTTGACAGATTTGGCACAGCAAGTAAAGCTTAAGGGAAACTTGGAGTTGACATACATACAAAAGGATACTCGGAATCAGGTGGATCAGACTAAGAAAAAGAACCATATTTCTATTGAGCATCTCGAAAAAGAGTTGGAGGTAAAATACTAATAATCTTTTTTCGAATGCTTAAATCCGTCACCGATTTACGCTAACGGAAATCTCTCCTTTGATGAATAGATGGGAAAACAAAAAGCCGTCAGCGAAGAACGATGCCATGTAGAAATGATAACATACTTAAAGCAAGAATTAAATAGCTTGCAGGAGAAAGTAAGTCGAGTGCAGATTCAAGGCCTAAAAGTTAAAGCCTATACTTATGGGAGAAAGTAAACTTTTGAATCAAAATCATAAATTTTTATATATAACAATTTATTATTTTTCAGAAAAAATACTGGTCAGAAAAGTACCACAAGGACACTGAAGAGAAAATGAATGACATAGATAAACTGAATGCTGCCAGGAACAAGGATTTAGAGAAAATGCAAGAAATCACAAAATTGGTGAGTTGGATGAAAATACAAGCTTTTAAAAAATAAAGTAACCGGAGATTTTGGAGTTACTTAAACACCATAAATTGCCTTATTAGGTAAAAGCAGTAAAAGGCATTTCGTAATTGCTTAATGTTTAAATTTTATTATTCAGCATTGCAAGTGCCAATTCATTGCAGTACATGGAATATGAACAAGTTTGTGTGGAAGACAGAATCAGCAAACAGAAGAAAGAAAGAGAAGAGGCACGAGAGAAACTCCAACTTAAGTCTACTCTAACTATCCAGTCCTGGTGGAGAGGTGTAATGGTTAGTTATCCTAATTTTTTTTCTTTTACTGGTACTTAGCAATCAACTATCCTACTCTACAAATATTAAATGTTGTAGTACGGTTGCCTGAATGTCAGTGGATGCACTCAGTAAAGTATGCTCATATAGTTCATTTCAATACATTTTTGACCATTTACTCAACATTAATCATATTAATAATCATTAATCACAATGAATTATGAAATTTTAATCGATTTTAGAACAACAAAATACAAAAATTTATTTTTATTTGTTACTCAAAACTTATTAAATATGCTTCAATAAAACCACAAAATACATTTCACTAATGCTTTTATGTATCTACAAATGCTTTCTGTTTGTTGAAAATTTTGCTTACCTAACATCGTTAGATCATTCTACTTCAAATGGTGTTTTTATGCCATATAAAAAAGCATATAATGCTACAATCTATTAATATGTTTTCACATCATGACAAATTGGCGATACTGCCGGCGATAAAGAGAAATTCCAGTTGGGAACAGCATTGTCGACAAACTTGTCGTAAGACTTGTCGACAAACATTTGTCGCTCTCTGAAAGCGAAAAATTGGCGATAAGCAGAATTCCAGATGTTTATTGCTATTGGAAATGCTAATGTCGCTAAAGGTAATAAAACCAGACATGCGTAATAAAACAGGAAGCCACAAATTATCCATTGTAACCGCATGGCATCGTTAGCTAGTGTGTGTTTATATCTAACTAACGATGATCGTTTGTGGTTTACTACACAGTTATTTATGAAACAATACAACTGATTTGAAACGAATGAATCTTAGTTGCTGGTAATTAATTATTGCAATGGTGAAAAACAAATGGTAGTATTTTTTTTAGCAAAAACTCACTTGGTTCTTTATTATTATTATTATTATTTATTTATTACCAACTAACTAATAATAATAAATAATATAACTTATTGAATCATAGCCAGTGTGCTACTAAAATTCTTTGTCACCACACAGCTTCCTTAGCTAGCCAACAACTCAGCGATATTTTATGCATATATTTCACAATATAAGAAAATAATAATAAAAACAGCCTGCAACGCTTGTCGTCTAAATTGCACTCAACAGCACACTGACTGCAACTGCCTCTGTGGGCGTGGTTTAACCAACGGCGATAAACTTGGAGTCGTGGAAATATATGCCCTTGTCGCTAATTATTTGTGGTAGCAAACCACAGAGATTTGGCGATATTTTGTCATGATGTGGAAACATAGTATATGGGTAAATTATATTTCAAGCTGTTAAGCAAGACTCTTCACTGCAGACTTGACACGATAAACAAAACTAGTTATTGCATTCACAGCTTACTGATCCGCTTTTTATTCTTGGTGTAGGTGAGAAAGGGGCTGGGGCCATTTAGAAAAAAACGCAGACCAAAAGGCAAACGAAAGGGTAAAGGCAAACGAAAGGGTAAAGGCAAAGGAAAGGGCAAAGGAAAACAAAGAGCACTTAAGAAGTAATTTGCTGCCAATGAGATTGAGCTGATGTACACATTGGGTTGTATATTAAATGTTATAAATACATGTACATTATTACACATAAAATTTTGTCTTATTTCCATCATTTGCCGATACTTTATCTAATGCTTCTCTGTTGTCACATTAGTGTCAGCCAACAATGATCATTGCTGTTTTCAACCAAATTAATTCTTTTTAGCGCAAAGTTTAGGATATAGGAGGTTGTGCTCTCTCAAAGACATTGAAGCAATCACATTCAGTTCTTACATCTGCACAAAAAAAGTTGTAATGGGTTGATCAAATCAAATATAAACAAAGTAAACACTTCCTACTTATTTTATTTAGTCATTTTCATACCATTGGTCATCGGGTGATTTGGTTCGAAACAAAT
Organism: Cryptosula pallasiana; assembly: GCA_945261195.1. Classification (NCBI taxonomy): domain Eukaryota; kingdom Metazoa; phylum Bryozoa; class Gymnolaemata; order Cheilostomatida; family Cryptosulidae; genus Cryptosula; species Cryptosula pallasiana. The sequence continues at coordinate 11,553,852 of OX183132.1, forward strand.
TAATGGACCATTATTCTTTATTATCACCCCATCCTTAAGGGTTTGCTCCATTGCTAAGAAGAAGTTTCTAATGTTTGCTGACTGTAACACTTCTACATGCTGCTGAGCTTGCACACTGTCCAATACAACAGTATCCAACTGGAACTCGTCCATATCTATTTTGTTATCAAACATGTTAAACTGGTGATGAAGGAGCATTTTGTTGTATTTAGTCCCAGGTTGTAAGTCTGTTGAAAATTACATAGTGATTTGGCATCTATGCTCTCCTTCCCTTTCTTTCTTTTTCTGGTGTGGACACCTCTTTCTTTAAATACCACAAAAATAGTTTGAAATATTTTTTGATTCTGTCAAGCCATGCAGTTGATCAGTAATCAAACAAAACTATAACAGAATATAAACAATTTATTTACAATTTCAACCGGAATAATCAATCCCTGGTGCACACAAAAAGGTACCTTTAAAAGTTCACATGAAAACCTGAAGCTCTAAAGGAAACTTGGAACCAGGAGAACCATCTCGCCCTTAAACACCAGTATGGAACTCTGCTACTATTATACTACTTATGTAAAGAGTATTGACTTGACCACTCCAAAAGAGTTTTGCATAAATTATATTTCATAATCTTGCTTTGTTCGAACAAAATTTAATTTAAACGAAACAGTATTAAAACGGTTGTAGATAGAAATTAATACTGATGTCACAGTTGAAACTTGGATGGTGCTACTATCAAGATTTCCACAATAAATGTCTGGAGCTGTCAAAATTAACAATTGTGGGGTTGAGGTCATCATCCATTGACAGTCAGGATGGATTTCTTTACCGTATTTGTCCCACATCTTCTAGCTTATATAGTTATTTGTAACTTGATGAATTTATTGGATTCATATCCCATTGGTTTAGCAGTCGCTTGTTATGAATAGTGACGCGATGATTGCAGCTTCTAGAATACTTGGGAGGCGTGATGGATATCTCCTACCAATGATGTCTTATAAATACTCCAGTAGTAAAAAAATGTACTTAAAAATCAGCTATTTTTAAACACGTACACAATATTAACCTAACAAACATAAATTTGGGTGGTACTGTACAAATAATTTATACCAAATTGAACTCTTAAAAATGTTCACCAAACTACCAAAAACAATTTTCACATCTCACCGCATTCCTAATTATTACTTTCTTAACAGCCAACTCAGTGTTCAGGGGTCTGCAGGCCCCGGTGACTCCAGGCAGCAACCTGGTGGGGCTAGGCGGCAGCGCTCCCGGTAGCGGGATGCAGGGCTGTGCCCCACGGAAAACTTTTTGAGAATTTGTATGGCTAATTCACGAAAGCTTTGTATATTAGGGCTTTTACCATTACCAGCGACCTCAATTTGTTTTTGGTCATCAACTGTAGCAGCAACAATTCTGATTGACTGCAGACAACTTATAAGGTCACAATCGGTAAGTTCCTCAATTTTCATTACAAAAACTAGCCAGCTGTAGTTTTATATTTGCGGTGATTCACAAAAGCAGTGAAACTATAACAAAAAACAATTTTTGAAGTATGCTTTATATTTACTATTCACAGAAAGTTCGCCTGTCTCATATTAGGCAATAAAATTTTTGATAAGCACCCGAAACTACAAAAAACCACTTGATTTTTTCAAGCAGTTGTGTAGTGGACTCGTGTATGCCAGTTGAGTTGCAGTATTCTTTGCAATTAAAGTACTTTTATTTCTCTCTAAAATTTGTATTAAGCAACCATTTAAAGCATACTTTAGACTTGAAGCAAACAACTTTAATAAAATAGAAACAGGACAGGAGCACTGGCTAGGTTCATGCGTAGGGTTTGAGGGCGTGTTGAGAAATAAAAAAAATTGTTTCTGAATGTAAAACTTTTTACTCTCATCTCATAGAACAGTGAAGATTTCGTCCATTGGGGGGGGGGGGGGGGGGGGGGGTGCTTGTGCATGCATCCAATATTGTTAAGCAATGCAATACATCGTGCTACTTTGAATAAAAGCAGTGTTATTTCATAAAACATATTATGCTGCCATAGACTCATGCTTTTCACCGCATGGCTGGCGTAAAATGTTTGGTTAATCATGCAATGTCTCGTCTAACTAAAAATGGCAACTTTCGCGAGAAGAGTAAATGGAGTTTTAGCAGAGTTATGTTGAGCTTGTTACTTGTGTTTTAATGTACATTTTGTGATAGCCAGTTCATTTATTCGTTGGCTGAACCTAGTCTCATTTTTTGTTTCTCTGTTTACACTGATGCATTATTGGGGCCGATGACGCTCACTGAAAAGCCTGATCTAGGTTGGAGGTATCAGCCGCAGTAAACTCAGTTTATTGCTTCTTATACCAATGCATTGAGACTGTGCAGAGACCAGCTCGCTCAAGGCTCCTCGAGTTTCTAAGTGCAATAATGTTGTGGATTTCAATGTCATACACTTCTGCGCACACAGCTGTTACAAACTCTAGCACCTTATACTAACCGCTAGATAGCGAGAACGGTCACAATCAACCTTGCAGGATTGACCGACCCTGAGTCCAAACCAGTACCGACCCTGTATAGGGCAGTGCCGACCCTGTAGCAAGCTATACCGACCCGGTATGACTCACTACCGACCTTGCAAGGCCGGCAGGAAGTGACTCAGCATAGACTGAGCACTACAAAGTAGTCTGGAAGAGTCAGGAAGGCGTATCTGGGATATAAACACCCCTAACATAGATGGAGAGACGAGAACGAAGGCTGCAGAGGCATGAGACCCAGGACAGGAAGTGCCTAGGACTGTGATTGGTTACTTATCTAATAACTCCACCTACCTTTGCTGGCACCATACCTATTCTAGCCACTTGATTTGCTATCTATTTATATAAGACTGTTCATTTGTTTATTATGCCTTATTCTCATGTGATTGGTTATGTCTAATGATTGCTTCCTGTGAAATGCGTATAAAAGGCAGAGCTTGTGCCTTTTATGTTCAGTTGTAATGTGCCTTTTACTAACTCTTTTTATTCAGGAGGAATAAATGCATATTTACTCAAAAGCACTGAGTGATGCGTCTGAGCCGAGGGCTCCTTACTGGTTGTAGAGTTGGGATACTCTATCTAAGTTCTCTTCGGTACACTACCGACCCTGCTGTTGTAGCAGGTAAAAATAACAACTGGTGGCAGCCAGCTACCAACCATAGCTAGTGGGTTTACAGCCCCCAAAATCCACTACAATAATATCAAGGCCTCTCATGGAATGATATTAAAAGTTTATAACTATGTTATAGCATTACTGTGGGGCCGAGCAAACTGTGAACCATCACAACAATATGCATTTACTAATGATTACTATTTTGGACATCAACTATGCGTAATTGACAAGTACATTTACTGTGGAAAAGGATTGATTATTATACTATAAGAAGATTTAAAAAAAGTTAAACAGATAATCATAACGCCCTTTAATCTATCAATGAAGACTAAAAAAGCATATTCAATCAACAAAGTCCAACTTCCACATTGATTATTATTTTCTTGGTTTTAACTTCCATTGATGAAAAGAACCAATTATTTAAAGAATGGAAAGTAAGTACTGTTATATGATCAACAATATATAAATAACAGCTTTTTTTGTGCGTCAACTTTGGCATAGGAAGATAGCATTGTTTTATAGTGATAAAATATTTGTATTGTACATACACAATACTATAATTATCATAGTTACTGACCAATAAAATAACTAGACTATTTCATTCCTGAGGTTTTCTCTTCAAGTGTGAATGACCTGAGAACTAAAAAAAATAAAGCGAGAATTTTTTCTCCCACAAGCTAATCAATGTATGTTCTATTAGCATCAGTAATTGTACACGAGGCCTGTATTACAACACATTGACATGTTGAATTTGATTGGCTAATCACAATGTAAAAAGCAATGCTATTGGCTCCTTGTTGTTACTACAAACAACTGCTTGGCAACCATCCAAGGTTGACTAATAGAAAACGTTTCAAGGCTCCAACACGCTGGAAGCGAAACTTGCGCGGCGCGGTAATTTGACCACCAACAAAGCCGCCTGACGCTGAGGCCTCAAAGCACACTGGTGAACGCCGCTAGCGATTGCAACCGGAGTTATCTGCTCCCACAGTACAGATAACTTTTGTTATAAACTAGACACTGCATCCATTTGCTTTATAACATGCGTGTAATAAACCATAAATGCAAGGTCTTTGGTGAGATTGATTTATTAGCACCTCAATATTAAACATTTTGAATTGAAGTACGAGTAGTAGTTTAATAATAGTTGTTTATTTATTTTTCACAATGAACAATAACAATCTTTATTAGTATTTTAGAGAATCTAAAATACTATTGTTCTGCCTTCTTTTTTTCTTTTTCTTCTTCTTCTTCTTCTTCTTCTTCTTCCTCTTCTTCTTTTTCTTCTTCTTATTATTCGTATTATTTTACAGCGAATTTTTCTCAAGAACCGTGATAGATACAGCTACAAAGTTTTTTGCGACGCAATTGATAGGCATCGGGACAAAAAGTAAGTTGGTTTATGAAGTTACAGAACATTCCAGAACATCGTAATTCAAGTGCAAAAACTGACGAAGAATCGATTTTCTAAGCATCAAAGTAACCAGAAAAATGTGGATCTGATGGATGAAAAAATACGAAATTTTGAAAGAAGGTAAATTCCGCTAACCTGATTCGACATCATGACACGACGTTAAAAAATCGTTCTGAAGCGGCAATCTTGGATTTTGAAGAAAATCATGTTTTTAATATAAAACAGCTTCCCGTTTGAGAACCAACCAGCCAATTTTGCGGTAACTTGCAGCAAAGGTGTGAATTAGTGTATTGATGCACCATTTTGAACTTCAAAGCGATCGCACAAAATTGTTTCAAGTTTTTTCATTTTTCATTTTGAAAATCTCAATAAAAACAGCACTTTTCAATGCTTTCCGAAACCATAATGAAACAAATCAGTGAAAAGTAAAATATCAGGCCACATAGCCCAATTCCTAAACTTTGAAAAAGTTGAGACTGCAAGTTTCTCACAATACAGCCAACACAGCTATTCCATTTTCAAAAAAGGTCTTCGAAACCGAAAAATGATCATAACTCGGGGACGATTACTCCAATTTGCATAAATTTTGCGTGGTTGCGATGGCATTATAACCATCTTTCAGATAAACATCCGTCAAGTTTGTGATATTTGGTGAAAAAGTCAGCCCACACGGTTTTCAATGTGTGACAAAAATATTCGTTATTTACTGTTTTCACCGCGGAAAAATTTTTCTCCTTCAAAACGAATCTGAAAAAAATTGAAAATATTCGATAAGTATGTAGCGATGCCCGAACCCAAATAATTTTTTTGTATGTAGGTCATACCACCTTCTTTTTATCTTAAGCTGTTTCTTGACCGCATTCAACATTGCTAGTTGGCTAAATGGTTAACAATGTGGCCTTTTGTTGGCAGGGTTCAGGTACCATTCCCAAGTACGGACTTCTTTTTTGCATAAAACAATTACTGTCAGAAGGGAGGAGCCAAGTCAACATGAGTATATGTAGTAACAGGAGCGCATGTTGTATAGGTAGTTGTGAAGCATGTGCATGGGTGGCCCCAGCACAAAAAAGCATCTAGGCAGCTTCAAAAAGCTGCTTTTTTGCAAAAATAAAGCTATTGAAAAACAGTTGTCAGTTTGTACTGAATTAGATTGCACATCAACAACATGTTTCTATAGCACTGGTTAATGTTGTCACCTGCTGTTTCGAAGGTACAAGTACGATTCTCAGCAGTGGAAAGTTTTTTCACGTAAAAAGTCTCAGCAAGTACAACTTTACCGCCAATTATAATGTTTAGGAACAATGACGGTGTTACAATTGTGCTTTTCCAGTGAGAGGTTGATGGAGTAGTTAGTGGAGTGTGTGATTTGACACGATCAGTACAGGTGTTCAACTCTCACTTATGAATACCATTTTTTAACATTTATTCTCTAAAATACAATGTTTTTGCTCGCAAACACAAATCAATATCTAGTTATTATCGCATTAGCACAGCTACTCTACTCTACCATTTACAACAACTTCTCTACCATTTAAAAATGTGAAAATGAAAAAATTAGCTTGCTATCATAAAATTTCCCAAGTTACTGACCAATCAGTGTGTTTGCCGCAACGAAATATCAAACATGTTTAATATCTTAAGCGTCTATATATTTTTTGACACGCTGCATACCGCGGCGGATTCGCTAGCGAATTTTGCGCTTGCCGCTTCAAGTGTGTGTTGAGCCTCGCTCTCCGAGAAACTCTAACTAATCAAGTTTAACATAGACATTGAGCTGAAAAAACTCATTATTGAGAAAAATCAGATTAAAATTGAAACATGCAAAAAAATTTAGAGATGCAAAGGGTGCTCGTTCGAGATGCTCGAGCCCCCAGAGCACCCTTCCTTGTATTACATTCCAAAGATGCACGCTACAAACTTTACATTCGCAACAGTTTCTTTCAGTAGGATCATCATATATCATTATACAATCTCATTCCTTAAAATTTCTACACATTTATCACATTTCCAAGTTTTGTGTTTCGTTTAGTTTCTCAGGATCTGTTTTTATTCTAACGTCTACAAATTGATCACGAAATATGACGTCACGCGTCAAAAGCATTGATATAAATATTTGTAGCACCCGTTTTTTTTCAGTTTTCAAATATTCTGGAATTACCAAATTTTCAATAACTTGGGACCACAGGCTGCTAGAGACAAAACTTTAAAAGGGTTTAATAGGATATACTAAACCAGACCAGATTAACTAATCACTGCACTTTTTACATAACTGTGGACTTGAAAAAGAATGTTTTGAAACCACGTTGGAAACGAGCAATTTCCTAGTGCGCGGTGGTACCTTAGGATTTTAGTCAATTTTATATCACTAGCCTATCAGATTACCGGCCTGTTGATATACTATTTGTTATATATCATTTACATCTGGAGGTATGAAAATAGATCTAATAATTTCCTCTCCAAAAGAAAATGTATTTATTTCATGTATTACAATTAGGTAATTAGTAACTAACTGCAAATTAATAATGCACGCTCGGTCACGCGTCACGGATTTCACTCTAATGTATCAATAATGAGGCATAAAACTATCAGCTGTGCAAATATAAAACGAAGTAATTTTGGTGCAGAGAGAGTCATTTTTATAACTCATTTTCTCAGTAAATATTAATGATAGACAAAAAATTTCACCACTACTGTGACTGTAAGATATGATTCTACGCCATGATGTGCTTTTTTAAGCCTGATTGGAAAAATCCATTTGTATTCGCTATTTAATTGACTAAAAATAGAATGGGGTTGAAAAAAATCTGTATTTCACAGGTCTGTGATGGGCATGCAACAAACTAAACACGAATATTTGACAAGTATTGTCGTGGATTTTGGGGGCTGTAAACCCACTAGCTGAGGTTGGTAGCGAGCTGCCACCAGTTGTTAGTTTTACCTGCTACAACAGCAGGGTCGGTAGTGTACCGAAGAGAAATTAGATAGAGTATCCCAACTCTACAACCAATAAGGAGCCCTCGGCTCAGACACATAACTCAGTGCTGTTGAGTGAGTATGCATTTATTCCTTCAAAATAAAACGAGTTAGTAAAAGGCACATTACAACTGAACATAAAAGGCACAAGTTCTGCCTTTTATAGGCATTTCACAGGAAGCAATCATTAGACATAACCAATCACATAAGAATAAGGTACAATGAACAAATGAACAGTCTTATATAAATAGGTAACAAATCAAGTGGCTAGAATAAGGTTAAATAGATATGGTGCCAGCAAAGGTAGGTGGAGTTATTAGGTAAGTAGCCAATCGCAGTCCTAGCCACTTCCTGTCCCTGGTATCTTGTCTCTGCTGCCTTTGTTCTTGCCTTTCCATCTAGTTTAAGGGTGGTTATCTCCCAGATATGCCTTGCTGATTCTTCCAGGCTACTTTGTAATTCTCAGTCTATGCTGAGTCATTTCCTGCCGGCCCTGCAAGGTCGGTAATGAGTCATACTGGGTCGGTATAGCTTGCTACAGGGTCGGTACCGAGTCATATGCAGGGTCGGTCAATCCTGCATGATTGATTATGACCATTCTAGCTTTCTAGCGGTTAGTATAAGGTTGCTAGAGTTTGTAATAACAGTGTGCGCAGAAGAAGATGATACTAAAATCCACTACAGTATGTCCAAATTCATTTGTTAGCGGGTCTGTTTCCTTACGGGACACCTGCTACTAGTATACTACTTATAGTTATTCCAACTGACTCAAATGTACGTTCTCACCACAATTGAAGGTAACACTCTAATCAACTTTGCTGGGAACCAAAATACCAAAATATTTAAATAATTCTGCCGAATATTTTCACAGAGCCTTTTTTCATGAAAAATTGACTACTCCAAACTTAAAGCATTTACTTTATACTTTCAAGACTTTTGAATAGCTGATCATTCACTCTGTGCTTGGCCTAAAATCTGAATTAGCCTCAAGTGTTTTAGAAAAATTCAGCGTCATGCAAAACTTAAAAGTACAACATCAATGCAAACTCTGTCTCAAATCCACTATTCACTAATTTTCCAGTATGATGCCAGCTAAAATATATGAGATCAGAAGCATAAAGTTATGAATATTAACTTTTCCACCTAAGAAGTAAACACTTGAAAATTTGAGGAATTTAGCTGAAGAATTTTTGAAATAACTTGAACCACTAAGAAACAAAATTGTAAACGGCTAGCAGCTAATTGAAGGTACTGCAATTTGTACTTACTGTCTCAAAAAATGGCAACCAACCAGTACTTGGAGTATCTAACAGAATGTAATAGTATGGAGATGAGAGCAGTTGTAGACCACCAGAATATCCTTCTAGAGATGGTCTCTGCAGAGTCAACTACATACTGTTGTAAGGTAGACAGCTCTTATGATCTGGTTATTAAAGATTCTTGTGGAAATATGAAGTTTTGTGTGGGTGGAGCTGAGATTGCAGATCATCCAATCACAGTTTACATCTCACCAGAGCTGTCAACTGGTAGAGTTGCTAACAACAAGGTCTATGTAGACACTCAACTCTCTTACCATGATATTGTGAAAGACAATGACAAATTTATGATTGGAAATTGTGCAATTCTTTCCAGCAATGGTGTGATAACAGTGACCTGGCCGGAGAACTGCTCTGTAGAAACAAAAGCTTTAACCATAAGTTTTGCTATTCAGAGATCATTGACCTATGAAAGAGATTATATGATACGAAATCGATCGGAAGTCGTTAGAGAGATAAAACTAAATGACACGGATACATCACAAATGAATATATTACAGGCAAAGTACAGAGAGAACAAACCAGCAGTTCCATCTGTGTTTTCTCTCAGTGATTGTGATCAAACGTTCCATCTACGAGCTATTGGATGGCAAAAAAATTTCCAAACATTTGCTTTGATGGACTCCTCGCCCTCTAATAAACTTATTTTGTATTTTTTGTCCAACCGCAATGGTTCACGCAAAGCTGTTGATATAACTGGTAAAGAAAGCTTTGCAATCAGTAGTTATGCATCCGGCAAGAAACTTGAAGTCACTGCTTGCTCTGAGACCATTGGCGAAATAAATTCACAGCGGAAAATAATGACTGGAAGAAAAGTGCAGAGTGTTTCAACATTGACAAGGTTTCTGTTTCAAATCAACAATTCCCATAAAGATGGTGCAATTGTTCAGATTATTACAAACGACAGTGGGGAGAAGATTGCTTTCATGAGCAATTATCTATGGAACATCTTAGACATTAAGCTAACAGCTGGTTTGACCGAAAATGAAAAGAAGTTGATTTTGGCTTACTCATTTGGGTATTGTATGTCAGTGCTAAGGCTTTATCAATTCCAACCCATAGCAGCTATTTCAGAGATAATATGCAGCTGCAACTTCTGTCTACCGTCAAGGTGCTCAGGGTATGACAGCTTTTCTTTGAGTTTCTTTGAAAAGCAACACACATTTAGATTAAAGTCAGCTGGATACAACAAGCAAAAGAACTTGGTGTATTATAACATAATCAATGTAAGCAATACTTTAATATGGTTTACTATTGAATGTACGCCATTAGAAAATGTACGAGGGATGGTCAAGTTAGAAATAAAAAATCGTGCGGAAACTATAATGGTTCGAGCAGTTCAACTACTTGGAAATGACACGCTAGCTATATACTCACAGCTTGACCACTTGGTTTGTTTCCATCAAGGCAATTGTTTCTTCAACCATCTAGGTAATCCCATAATTAAGGTCTGTCAATCTCCTGTCACTGCTGGCACAGAAAGAGATGAAAGAAGATATGGGAAGCAGGTGAATTACAGATTTTTTGATTTTATGACCAATGCTAAACTTGGTGTCATACAGCCAGCTAATCGCAATCTGGTGTTGTTTAAACCTGCCAGCCAACGTAACAGCCTGGACATTCACCTACACATACCTGCAATGCTTGCCTTGTCTGTAAAGCTCTACTGTGAAGTGTACAAACTGGATCGGGAGCCAATTCCGGAAGTTTCTTATAGATACTTGAATAGAATTAATGGATGCAATATTTTGCGGTACGTTTGACATTGACCTTTTCTAAATGAACCTTGTTTAGCTGTACAGAATAATGAAAGCTGTAATAAATGGTACTTAATTTATTCTGTGATCATGTAATTAGTGTCTTTTTACATACTTTGATGCGATGACCAGGGCTGTAGCCAGGATTTATTATCAGAGGAGGCAATCACCCACACAAGGCCGGGGTTCCAAGGGGTTGCTGAGACCCCATGGCAGGGTCCTGGGCAGTGCTCCATCCGCCAAAGCAATTTTAGAGGTTTTCTGGTAGATTTTGGGGCACAATCATAGTAAACTGGAAGTTTACTATGCTATCTACACACTGAGTGCGCTAGAGCTTCATCCACAGCCATCGGTAAGATGCTGAGCCAGTAGCTAAGCTTTACTGTGCCGGTAGCATAGTGTACAGGGCCGGTGGTGACTCCTTCAGGGCTGGTATTGACCCCTGCCGATGCGGTATGGTGACTCAGGGCCGGTCAAAGATGGCTGCTATAGCAGAGGATTTCTAACACCGGTCAAGACCCTGCACGAAGGCAAGAACAGAATATCCCTTTCCTCGTATCCGAAGTGGCCAAGACCACAAGCTAGCCAGAGCCTTGGGACCCTGTACCACACTCTTATTGGACAATGGGAGATAGGACTCCGCCTCTAGCCTCTTGGCGCTTTTTCTATTTAATCCTTATGCATTGTATGATTGGTTGTTAATTTATGTATTATGTAATCGCATTGGTCTAATTACTTCCTGTGCCTCACTGTTATATGATTTTATGCTACTTATTTCCTGTCAAGTTACCTATAAAAGGGCTGGTATTGTTCAGATTCATTGCATTCATTCATTGTGTGTTTCAATCACCTTAGTGAATTGTCACCCTAGGACCTTGTCTATTGAAAATAAAGCCAGTATTCAAACTGCACTTTCTGCTGTTTGTGTGAGCCATGGGCTCTGACTATACCGGATAATTCAGCACAGTGTCCCCTCTGGAGAGAGGCATAATACTTGAGCATAGTGGATATCCATGGAACCAGACAAAATTCCATTACAGTTTTACAATAAAAAGACAAAAAATCAAAGCATCTGCAAAAGCTTATGTTATGAACAAATTTTGAGTGATTTTAAACATCTATGAGCCAAGTTCATATGAATGCATGGCATGTAAGTACATATGAGATACTTGTATGTCCACGCATACAATACGTACTAATAAATGAAGTTAAACTGAGGGAAACAAGAACTGTGGAAATTTATATAACAGAGGCAGTTCAAGATTGGATGTCTATTCTGCAGTCATGAACCAGTTGCAATTAATTTGTTCCATGTTCATGTCAATCAAAAGAACTTGCAGTGATGCTCATGTTACACAAAGTTGAATGCGCTTCAATGGACAATACCAGTAGCAATGAATCTTGTTGGTAAGTATATTTGTGAGCAATTTCTGCTGATATATTTGTCTCTCCCATCCTTGCTGATAGCTATTTATCGCCATTGCCAGTACCACAAAGAGAGTGCCAGGTTGTATGTAAGTATACTAATTAGCAACTGCTACGTGTACCATAAAAATAAAGTTACCCACTGAAATCTGTGCTGCAGAATTCAGTGGGTAACTACAACACAGATTCCCAATGGGTTGCAACTGCAGTGGGAAATATTATTATTACTGCAAGTACCACTAGTTGCAGTAATAATAATAGTTAATAATCGTTTAGTTACCAGCAGTAATAAATTTATTGCTGGCATTTAACATTATTGTAAGAAGTTGGTATTTGTAAATAGTACAACAATTCTGCCACCACCACTACTCAAGTATAAATGAATGAATAGGGTAGGTTACCAAGTTGTGTGTTGCTGTAAGCTAATTTTTATTATAATGGCGATAATCATAATTTTTTCATATGTGTTATAATATCGATATTGTTCTTAGCTGTGAAAAATGATAATAGCAGCGATAAAAAACAATTATTTATACTATTATTAATTATAGTAATATATATATATGTATATGTATATGTATATATATATATATATATATATATATATATATATATATACATATATATATATATATATATCAATAATATATATATATATATATATATATATATATATATATATATATATATATATATATATATATATATATATATATATATATATATATATATATATATATATATATATACAGTGGCGGATTCAGGGGGGTAGCCATGGGAGCCATGGCGGCCCCCTCCAGAAGAAAAAGTGAAGAAATTTGCTAAGTTTGGCGCCATTTTTTTTTTGTGCCCATAGTAACAGTTTTCGATTGCACGTCTGTTAGTGAAGTGCCCATTGATAATTGTCATCATAAAACGCCTTGTAAAAGTTGATCAATCAAAGTATGGCCGTAGAAAAGCGTAAGGCAGCAACAAGCATTCTATATTTTCTCATTGCACCTCCAGGGTATTAATTATCATTTGTTTCTTTTTGTTTTAATAATTAATTGCTAGATGATGAATGATGATAGATAATAATTAATCAATAATATATATATATAATAAATAATAATAATAATTATTATTATAATAAATAACAATTAATATGTCTAATCTATTATTTTCCTGTCTTTCTCTTCAATGCAATAGCAACAATGCATTATAGTAATGCACTATTATTTTTATTATTACTACTAATTTATTAATAAATCATTGAATTCATTTATTATTATTCATGTTATTGGTGAATGAATATGCGCACAACACTACTAAAAAAGAATCAATTCTACTTCTAAATAACAACTAACTTATTATTATTACTTACTTTATTATTACTACTTACTTACTACTCCTTCTGCTACTACCACTACTTACTACTGCTACTATTACTACTACATACTAAAGCTAAATTATTATTAATTATTACACTTTTTAAAAAGTTATTGTTATTTATTATTGTTCGTTATTATTAATTTATTTAATAGTCTTTTCTTTAGAACAATACTTCATTTTACAAAAGTACGCTGATCTGTTGATTTTTTAGTAATTGATAACAATAATAATGACAACTTGTAAGAAGATGCAGATAGTGGTAGCAACCTTTCTTCTTTTGTGCAGATTTCGGCCCACACGGCCAGCCCCTTTCTATGCAACATACATGCTGGCCCACTTTGAATGAAACATACATGTGTGTATGTGTGTCTGAGGGTGTATGTTTCACAATTACCAATGGTTGTTGATGTTGAATAAAGAATAGTACATACTTTACTATTCTAGCAACCATATTGAAAACATACCACATTATTTATTATGGTTTTGGAGGGGGTGCCAAAGAACACAAAGGGGGGAGCCATCAAAAATTTTTTCGGGGCTCCGCCCCGAACCCCGGTTGGCTCCCCCCTTTGTGTTTTTCTGAATCCGCCACTGTATATATATATATATATAGAACTTTCATTTCTATAATTAATAATAGTACAAGTAATAATTTTTTTATCGCGGCCATTATCATTTTTCACAGCTAAGAACAATATTGATATTATAACACATATGAAAAAATGATGATTATCGCCATTATGATAAAAATTAGCTTACAGCAACACACAACTTGATAACCTACCCTATTCATTCATTTATACTTGAGTAGTGGTGGTGGCAGAATTGTTGTACTATTTACAAATACCAACTTCTTACAATAATTTTAAATACTAGCAATAAATTTATTACTACTAGTAACTAAAAGATTATTAGCTATTATTATTACTGCAGCTACCACTACCATTAACACAGAATTCGGCGGGAAACTTTATTTTTATGGGACACATAGCAAATACTAATTAGTATACTTACATACATAAATAGCTATCAGCAAGGAAGGGAGAGACAATTATACCAGCAGACATTGCTCACAAATATACTTACCAACAAGATTTATTGCTACTGGTATTGTCCATTGAAGCGCATTCAACTTTGTGTAACATTAGCGTCACTGCAAGGTCTTTTGATTGACATGAACATGAATCAAATTGATTGCAACTGGTTCATGGCTGTGGAATAGATATCTGACCTGAACTGCCTATGTAATATAAAGTTCCACAGTCTCGTTCCTCTCAGTTTAACTTCATTTGTTGGCATGTATTGTATGTGTGGACATACAAGTATCTCATATGTACATACATGCCATGCACTCGTATGAACTTGGTTCAAAGATGTTTCAAATCACTCAAAGTTTGTTCATAACATAAGATGCAGATGCTTGATTTTTGTCCTTTTATTGTAAAACTGTAAGGGATTCCGGTCTGGTTCCATGGATATCCACTATGCTCAAGTATTATGCCTCTCTCCAGAGGGGTCACTGTGCTGCTCGACAGTGACAGCTGTGTAATAATGCAACCGAATTATCCGGTATAGACAGAGCCCATGGCTCACACAAACAACACGGAGTGCAGTTTGAATACTGGCTTTATTCTCAATAGGAAAAGTCCTAGGGTGGCAATCCACTAGGATGATTGAAAGACACAATGAATGAATGCAATGAATCTGAACAGAGCCAGCCCTTTTATAGGTAACTGACAGGAAATAATCAGCATAAAATCACATAACGGTGGAGGCACAGGAAGTAACTAGACCAATGTGATTACATAACATATAAATAAACAACCAATCATGGGATTTATAAGGATTAAATAGAATAAGCGCCAAGTAGCTAGAGGCGGAGTACTATCTATCATTGTCCAATAAGAGTGTCAGACAGGGTCCAAAAGGCTCTGGCTAGCTTGAAGTCTTGGCCACTTCGGATACTAGGAAAGGTATCTTCTGTTCTTGACTTCGTGCAGGGTTTTGACCGGTTTTCGAAGTCCTCTGCTATAGCAGCCATCTTTGACCGACCATGAGTCACCATACCGCATCGGCAGGGGTGAATAATGGCCTTGGAGGGGTCACCACTAACCCTGCACACTGTGCTACCGGCACAGTAAAGCTTAACTACTGGCACAGCATCTTCCCGATGGCTGTGTGTGAAGCTCTAGCGCACTCCGTGTGGAGATGGTGTAGTAAACTTCCAGTTTACTATGATTGTGCACCAAAATCTACCAAAAAACTTGTAAAATTGCTTTGGCGGCTGGAGCGCTGCCCTGGATCCTGCCATGGGATCTCAGCAACCCCTTGGAACCCCGGCCTTGTGTGGGTGATTGCCTCCTCTGATAATAAATACTGGCTACGGCCCTGGTCATTGCATTAAGATATGTAAAAAGACATGAATTACATGATAACATGATTAGTTAAGTACCATTTATTACTGCTTTCATTATTCTATACAGATAAACAACTTTGTTCATTTAGGGAAGGTCAATGTCAAACATACTGCAAAATATTGCATCCACTAGTTCTATTCAAGTACCTATAAGAAATTTCTGGAATTGGCTCTTGATCCAGTTTGTATACTTCACAGTAGAGCTTTACAGACAAGGCAAGCATTGCAGGCATGTGTAGGTGAATGTCCAGGCCGTTAGGTTGACTGGCAGGTTTGAACAATGTAAGATTGCGATTAGCTGGCTCTATGACACCAAGTTTAGCATTGGTCATAAAATCAAAAAATATATATTTCACCTGCTTCCCAAACCTTTTTTCATCTCTTTCTGTGCCAGTGACAGAAGATTGACAGACAGTAATTATTGGATTACCTAGATGGTTGAAGAAATGATTGCCTTGATGGAAGCATACTAACTGGCCACGCTGTGAGTATATAGCCAGCGTGTCACTTCCAGGTAGTTGAACTGCTCGAAACATTGTAGTTTCCGCACGATTTTTTATTTCTAACTTGACCACCCCTCGTACATTTTCCAATGGCGTACATTCTATAGTAAACCATATTAAAGTGTTGCTTACATTAATTATGTTATAATACACCAAGTTCTTTTGCTTGTTATATCCAGCTGACTTTAATCTCAATTTTTGTTGCTTTTCAAAGTAATTCAAGGAAAAGCTGTTGTACCCCGAGCACCTTGACGGTAGGCAGAAGTTGCAGCTGCATATTATCTCTGAAATAACTGCTATGGGTTGGAATTTATAAAGTCTTAGCGCTGACATGCAATACCCAAATGAGTAAGCCAAAATCAACTTCTTTTCATTTTCGGTCAAACCAGCTGTTAGCTTAATGTCCAAAATGTTCCATAGATAATTGCTCACGGAAGCAATCTTCTCCCCACTGTCGTTTGTTATAGTCTGAGCAATAACATCATCTTTATGGGAATTGTTGATTTGAAACAGAAACGTTGTCGGTGTTGAAACACTCTGCACTTTTCTTCCAGTGATTATTTTCCGCTGTAAATTTATTTCGCCAATTGTCTCAGAGCAAGCACTGACTTCAAGTTCCTTGCCGGATGCATAACTACTGATTGCAAAGCTTTCTGTACCAGTTATATTAACAGCTTTGCGTGAACCATTGCGGTTGCACAAAAAATAAAGAATAATTTTATTAGAAGGTGTTGAGTCCATCAAAGCAAATGTTCGGAAAATTCTTTGCCATCCAATAGCTCGTAGATGGAACAATTGCTCACAATCACTGTGAGAGAACACAGATGGAACTACTGGTCTATCTTCTTTGTATTTGGCTTGTATTTTATTCTTTTTTGATGTGTCAGTGTCTTTTAGTTTTATCTCTCTAATGACTTCAGATTGGTTTCGTATCATATAATCTCTTGCATGGGCTAATGATCCCTGAATAGCAAAACTTATGGTCAAAGCTTTCATTTCTACTGAGCAGTTTTCTAGCCAAGTAACTTTAATCAGACCATCTCTGGAATGAATTGCGCAATCTCCAATTATAAATTGGTGATCATCTACCACAATGTCATGGTAAGAGAGCTGAGTGTCTAAATAGACTTTGTTGTTAGCAACTCTACCAATTGGTAGCTCTGGTGAGATGTACACTGTGATTGGATGTTCTGTAATCTCTGCTCCTCCCACACAAAACTTCATATTTCCACCAGAATCTTTAATTACCAGATCATAAGAGTTGTCTACCTTACAACAGTATGTAGTTGACTCTGAAGAAACCATCTCTAGGAGGATATTCTGGTTGTCTACAACTGTTCTCATCTCCATACTATTACATTTTGTTAGATACTCTAAGTACTCGTTAGTTGCCATTTTGAGACAATAAGTAAAAATTGCAGTACATTCAATAATGGCTAGCCGTTTAAAATTTTGTTTCTTATTGGTTCAAGTTATTCCAAGAATCCTTTAGCTAAATTCCTCAGATTTTCAGGTATTTACTTCTTAGGTGGAAAAGTTTATATTCATAACTTTCTGCTTTTGATCTCATATATTTTAGGTGGCCTCATACTGGAAAATGAGTGAATAGTGGCTTTGAGACAGAGTTGGCATTTATGTTGTACTTTCACGTTTTGCATGACGCTGAATTTTCTAACATACTGAATTTTCTAAAATAATCAATTCTAATGCAGATTTTAGGCGAGGCATAAAGTGACTGACAGCTTATTCAAAATTTCTAAAATACTAAAGATTAATGCAGATTTTAGGCCGAGCAAAGAGTGAATGATCAGTTATTCAAATGTCTTGAATGTATAAAGTAAATGCTTCAAGTTTGGAGCAGTGAATTTTTCATGAAAAAAGGCTCTGTGAAAATATTTGGCAGAATTATTTAAATATTTTGGTTCCCAGCAAAGTTGCTTAGAGTGTAACCTTCAAATTTGGTGAGAACGTGCATTTGAGTCAGTTGGAATAACTATAAGTAGTACACTAGTAGCAGGTGTCTGGAAAGGAAACAGACCCGCTAACTTATCAAGTTGGATATACTTGTCAAATATTCGTGTTTAGTTTGTTGCATGCCCATCATAGACCTGTGAAATACAGATTTTTTTCAACCCCATTCTATTTTTCAGTGGAATAAATAGCCAATACAAATGGATTTTTCAAATCAGCCTTGGGACATTAAAAAATATATCATGGCGTGGAACCATATCTTGCAGTCACTGTAGCGGTAAACCTTTTTGTCTATCATTAATAGTTACTGAGAAAATGAGTTTTAAAAATGACTCTCTCTGCACCAAAATTACTTCGTTTTATATTTGCACAGCTGATAGTTTTATGCCTCATTATTGATACATTAGAGTGAAATCCTTGACGCGTGACCGAGCTTGCGTTATTATTTTGCGGTTAGTTACTAATTACCTAATTGTAATATATAAAATAATTACATTTTAATTTGGAGAGGAAATTATTAAATCTATTTTCATACCTCCAGATGTAAATGATATATAACAAATAGTATATCAGCAGGTCGGTAATCTGATAGGCTAGTGATATAAAATTGACTAAACTCCTAAGGTACCACCACGCACTGGGAAATTTCTCGTTTACAACGTGGTTTCAAAACATTCTTTTTCAAGTCCACACTTATGTAAAAAGTGCACCGGTTGGTTAATCTGGTCCGGTCTAGTGTATCCTATTAAACCCTTTTAAAATTTTGACTCCAGCAGCCTGTGGTCCCAAGTAATTGAAAATTTGGTAAGTCCAGAATATTTGAAAACTGAAAAAAACCGGGTGCTACAAATATTTATATCAATGCTTTTGACGCATGACGTCATATTTCGTGATCAATTTGTAGACGTTAGAATAAAAACAGATCCTGAAAAACTAAACGAAACGCAAAACTTGGGAATGTGATAAATGTGTAGAAATTTTAAGGAATGAGATCGTATAATGTGATATGATGATCCTATTGAAAGAAATGTTCCGAATGTAAAGTTTGTAGCGTGCATCTACAAGGAAGGGTGCTCTGGGGGCCTCAAGCATCTCGAACGAGCACCAGTTGCAACACCAATTTTTTTTTGCATGTTTCAATTTCAATCTAATTCTTCTCAATAAGGACTTTTTTCAGCTCAATATCCATGTTAAACTTGATTAGTTTGAGCTTCTCAGAGAGAAAAAGCTTGAAAAAGTGAAACTTTTTCCGTTAGCTAACGTTGGATGGTTGCCAAGCAGTTGTTTGTAGTAACAACAAGGAGCCACCAATGGCATTGTTGTTTACATTGTGATTAGCCAATCAAATTCAACATGTCAATGCGTTGTAATATAGCGACCTCGTGTACAATTACTGATGCTAATAGAACATACACTGATTAGCTTGGGTGAGCAAAAATTCTTGCTTTTGTGTCTTTTTAGTACCTATGCCATTCACACTTGAAGAGAAAACATCAGGAATGAAATAGTCTAGCTATTTTATTGGTTAGTAACTATGATAATTATAGTATTATGTATGGACATTGCAATACAAACATTGTATCACTATAAAACAATGCTATCTTCATATGCCAAAGTTGACACACAAAAAAAAATATTATTTATATATTGTTGATCATATAACAATACTTCTTTTCGATTCTTTAAATAATTGGGCTGTGGGTCAAAGTCTAGTGCATTGTTTCGCAAGGTTCTAGGGTAAACGACCTGTTCACTACTAGCGTGCATCAAAATCTACCACAATAAATAATTTATTACTAGAGCTAATCTTTGTCTACAAACAGTTAGCAAGTAAGGAAGTAGAAGTTGAATTAGACAAATGCTGCAAGTTTAGATGGTTTGTATTTAAAAGAAAAACTCCAGATATGATTATTTTGATTATTACAGGTAATAGTTCGATTGCTGTCACACAGAACACTGACAATTTCAACAATTGAAAGCAAGTACAAAAAACTTGATTTTTTTCTTGTTGACATTAGTTATTCTAGAAACTTCACAGAAGCAAACATATTTGGTTACTTAAAGAGTCATCCACCCCAATTTAACATCAAATGGAGAATTTTATCCCATGCCAGAGCGTATTCTAACACAGATAAGAAATGTCACCTTTGTACGGCTGAAAAATTCTATATCATCTTTCAACCAGAGTTGTCTTCCCTCAACAGCGGGAGTGAAGTTGTCACCACCTGCCGACACTCTAATAAATTTACTCTCAGCCAGGCGTAGCTCTATGCCCTTAGCCACTTTTGACGCATGCGCACCCTTACAATAAACAATTAACAATAAATAACGATCTTTGTGCACTTAATATTTTCGGTCTGAGCTAACTGTTTCCTGTTCCATCTTCATTTTTACAGTTTTTGAGCCAACCTGATGATTGTGCCTAGAACTCTTTTCTTTTTCCATCTTTTTTCTAGCACATGAAACAATTTGTAGTCAGCCAATAGTTTTAACATCTTTTACTATTTTACCTTTTAGTACCTAGCTCATCGGTTTTTTCTTGTTGAGCACTGTTTTACTTGCTTCAGTCTTGACTGGTTTTTCCATCTCTTGGGCGACTAATATTAATAATTAATTATTTATTGTTTATTAATTTGATTGTTTCTATTTAGTCTAAGCCCCTGTGCACATCTTGTGCCCCAGTCATACTTTTACTTATATATATATATATATATATATATATATATATATATATATATATATATATATATATATATATATATATATATATATATATATATATATATATATATATATATATATATATATATATATATATATATATATATATATATATATATATATATATATATATATATATATATATATATATATATATATATATATATATATATATATATATATATATGTATATATATATGTATATATATATGCCTCGTCTGAAAGATCTATATATCTGTATAGAACTTTCAGACGAGGTATGAACCTCGTCTTGCCTCAATGTGGCTACGGCCCTGGTGACTGTAAAACAGGTTTGAATCAAATACAGGATTGTCAAAGCATTTCCTTATTTTTTGTGTAATAGCTTGGCTTGATTCGGCAATTTTTAACCAAATCATTTTTAATTGGGACCATGCCATCAATGGCTGTCTGTCAAAGCAAAAAAGTTCTGGTAGTTCATTGGTTGGAGGCAGATGAAAGCTTTTCTATTTTGCTAGGCTGGTGTGAAGTTGCAATGAAAGCCATTGGGTTGAAAATCAGTGAAT
This sequence comes from Cryptosula pallasiana, assembly GCA_945261195.1. Lineage (NCBI taxonomy): Eukaryota > Metazoa > Bryozoa > Gymnolaemata > Cheilostomatida > Cryptosulidae > Cryptosula > Cryptosula pallasiana. Next base: position 11,575,396 of record OX183132.1, read on the forward strand.
ACCAATAATTTTAAAATTTCTATAAACAAGAGTATGAAGTAGGTGTTAGACAATAAATTTATTGGTTAAACAAGATTAGGTGGAAGTAACTAGTTTCTTTGAACGTTCTAGAATAACTAATGTCAACAAGAGAAAGTTCAAGTTCGCCCTTGCTTTCATTATTGAAATTGTCAGTGTTTTGCGTGAAGGCAATCGAACTATTACCTGTAATAATTAAAATAATCATATCTGGTATTTTTTCTTTTAAATACAAACCATCTAAACTTGAAGCATTTGCCTAATTCAACTTCTACTTCCTTACTTGCTAACTATTTGTAGATAAAGGTTAGCTCTAGTAGTAAATTCTATATTATTAGTAGTAGTATTAAGTACTGCTCTAGAATTTAAACTGTGCCTGTGGAGAAAGGAATACTTAACTATTACCTGCTAGAATGCCTATAGACTGCACCCCTCACTTCTGGGCACCAGCTACCTTTGATCCATTTACTTACCTTTCATTGGCTGCTATATCTATGCATCAGTTTATTGGTGTATTTATATGTGATTGGAGTGTTAGGCAGTCTAGGCCAAACACTTCCTGTCACTTCCTGTGACTCCGCCTGACCCTGGCAGAGCTTTTCTGTATCTCTTGGCATTGTCCTACAACAGATTGTACTTGCTACTTGGATTGCCACTTGGATTGCTACTTGGATTGCCACCTCTTCACTCAAAAGAACTAAATATGTGTTTTAGCCTAGGGCTCACCACAGCTGTTAAAATTGAAGATTTCTCTTTGCAACCAGTTGCTTGTGCCATCTCGACACAGGGTCACCTCTGGGGAGAAGTTGACTGCTCATTGACAGTCCTAGAGAGGCTGATTGTCTTGTTGTGAGGGCAAACAGCAGTTGGTGCAGTGACAACGCATAGCGGACAGGTAGTAGGACATAATAGTCCGCTACAGTGTGCCTCGGTTGTGGCTTCTATTACATTTGTTAGGGGATCGATTTCAAATGAAATAGACTCTGTGTGCATTGACGTTGACTCTGTGCGTTGACGAAGTGGATTCCATGAAACTGTGACTGGGTGGTCATCATGGGTGAGAAGAAAGACAAACACAAGGAAATTAAGTTGTTTGGGATACCGCAAGTAGTACGATATGAGCATTTCAAGCCACCTGGGTTTTGATCGAGGGTGTAATTCCTAATGTTCATTTGACATTAGTATTTGTTGCATGAGTTCTTAGTGTAAATGAATGAAGACAGCTGCGCTATTGTTGCTCTTGTCATTTTTTAATCTCTTTTTCTACCTTTTGTCACGTGAACTTTTTTCTCTCCCGAGTTTTTTAGTATAAGATTAGCCAATCAGTTCACATATGTTATTTGGCGATTCAATTTAGAATTACCCTCTTTAGCTTACTTCCGATTTACAGCCCCTGTTAACATGTCATTTTTATGCATCTGTATTGCTCAGTTGCAAGTTTTGTTAAGTTTATTTGTTGTTTAATATATTAGTTGAAACTTTAATTATAAGTGCTACGAAATCCAAGTTTTGACAACATATTAGCGATAGATATGAAACAAGTTTAAAAGAACCCAATTAAATGTACATATTAACGATTAAAAATAATAGCTAAACAGCAAACACTAGAAATTGTCTAGTAGGTATCATCAGTGCTGATAGCCCCTTCAATCTCCCCAAAATAATAATTCAGAAAGTCTGCAATTTACTGGTTTGTAGCCGATTTTGAAGACGTTTCAGCGTATTTTGGTTGACAATGATTTTGCTCCAATTCAGTACTACTCAATGTGGAGAGGAGGACTACATTGTGATACGTATTTCCATTGGTTCCTTTTGTCCTTCCTTTGTGAATCATGCACCGGGAGTACATGTTTTAGCACCTTCGACGTATCTGCTTGGTATAAAAAGAGTTCTCAACTCTCTCTTTCCATTTTCTTCCAAGACCTATCAGATACAAGATATGACAAAATCTTCTCTATTGAAACAATTTTTCAACGACGCTGATGTAAGGAAAAACTGAACACTGTTTAAAACTAGAAAGATAATCTATGTTGCAGCTGAGATTGATCCCATCCTCGGTAATGTTTCTCAACCAGCTTCAGCTGCAACTTCTCCCAAGCTCGGGTTTTTCGTTCTTATGCGTTTGATATCAAAGCAAGTACTGTTTTCCGTTTTAGGGTTTTGAAGCTAACCCAAGTAGAGGAAAATGCAAGGTAACGGGAGTAAATATATATAGGAGCAGATCTCTCTCACGGAGTCTGAGGATAAGGTTCTCCTGGTTCCAAGTGTACTTTAGTTAGCACCAGTTACCATGAGAACCTGTGAGGTACTTTTTTTCTTGCACCAAGTGTTAAAATTTTGAAGGTTTGCTAAGTATTTATTGTGTATGGTTTGTTTATTTTGTGATTTTTATGTTGATTTACATGCATGGGTTTGATTGTTGTCGTGATTTACATTGGTACTGTTTTGGTGCAGCGGTTTTTATTGTTTGCAGTGCAGGGGTTGTTTTTCTATTATTGTATGATGATTTAGATTAGGGAATTGAGTATTGTATAAAAACGAAACTTTTGTGCAGCAGTTTTGATTGTTTCAAAACTTTGATTGTAATTGTATGATTAACTAAGTATTTATTATGATTTGTATGATGATTTAGATTGGGGGATGTAGTATTGAATAAAAATAAAGTGCTGCGCCATTTTCTAGTCGGCACCAGGTACCACGAGAGCCTGAAAGGTACTTTTTTGTTGCACCAGGTGTTATTGGTGTTTTTATCTTTTTGTATAAGAGCTTGAATTGAGTATTTATTGAGCAGTTGGTATATATTGGGATTTGTATCGTGATTTAGATAACGAGGTTGACTAGTTTATAAACATGGTATGTATGATCATACTGAGAATTGTATTGCGAGTTTGATTGTCAGAAGAGCATTGTACAGTTACTGGTATAGGTTTATTACAAGAAATAAAATTAAGGTACTTGTTCCATGCATTACCATGTACATATCCATGTACATATCCATGACCATATTCATGTCCTTTTATGTACATGTCCATGCCCATTTATGTACATAACATTTATGTACATGTTTGTATATATGTCCATATTCATGTCCATGTGCATAATCACGTCCATGTCTATATTCATGACCATATTAACATTGTATAGCTATGTACTTGATCATAATCACCTATGACTATATCCATAGTCATGTCAACATTGGCATTGTATAGCTAAGTACATGTCCATGTCCGCTTATGGCCAGCTCAGGAGGTGCTGCAGGTGGCTCTGTCCTAGCTGAAGGTGTAGTCGGGTAGGGAGCTAGCGATGATCGCTTCACAGAGAGTGCAGTAGGCGATCCATCTTTTCTCTTCTGAGTAGTTGTCATGTCCATTGTAGAGGTAGAGAGCGGTGTGGGTTTACACTTCTTAAACTTGGGTGGCTCCTGCCAGCGCACAAACTGACAAAAGCGACTGTAACTGGCTCGGTCCACTGTATATATAATTCCAGTCTTTTGAACAATGTATGAAGTCTCCTGGGGAATCGACTTTGACTTGATGTGAGTACACAGAGTCTCTGCTCTCAGTGTACGTGCACCGACAGTAATGCCGTGTGTAATGTTTCGCCAGGTGGACTCTCATCTGCTGCGGAGTGTTGGCTACATAGTTGCATTTTGTACAAGTTCTGCCATCTGTTGCTCTTAGAAGAGAAGCTAGTCTCTTTTTTGTTTCGTCCGAAACCCATCGGAGCATTCTCCATCTGGTGGGTCTGGTTTTCCCTTCTGCTGACCTGGATGTCGTAGGCTCGTCTTTTACAGTTGAAGTCTCTCCTGTAGTCTCATCTTCTACTTCATCCTCCTCAGAAGGGGGAGTTGCCTGGGTCTTTATCAGACATACGGTCAGCTTTGACTTCACGTCTACACTCAAAGTTGAATCTGTAATGACAACATTAAAGTCATTCACACATTTTTCATTTATTAACAATGCGGAGTGACTAAGTGGTTCAGGAGGTACAGGAGTTCCTGAAGGTGCCCTGGACCTACTGGCACCACTATCTGGGGCTTTGAATGCTGCAGAACTTCTAGGAGAGAGTTGCCGGTATTCGCGGCGTTCTCCTTCTCCCCTGCATTTTTGCACAGGAGTTTGATTACCACGACATACTGGAGTGTGATGTTTGACATGGTGGGGTACCACAGGGGAAGGGTCAGAGGTTGTAGGGCCTCTGCAAAGAGGAGTTGCAACAGTAAGTCCTTGAAGGTTACGTAAGGGGTGGTACTTCCCTTTACAACTACTACCAAACTCTTTCCGAGCTGAATAATGACCCCGGGCCGGTAATGGAGAGTTCCGGGTTTGTACTGAAAGCCTCCAGGCCGGTAGGCAGCTGCCCGGCAAAGCTAGTGGATCCTGCCAAGTTCTATGCTTAACTATCCATTTATCTAATAACTCGCTAGCAAGCTCACCCTCATTGGTTGTAGTAGCAGGATGACTAGATTTATCTCTGGCTGGCCTTGTAGGAGTCTTAAATAAACCCTTAGCTGGCTTTGCAAGAGACTTGAATAACTCTTTGGTCGGCATAGACAAGAGAGTGTCTTCAGATAACGTAGTTGTTGGCTGGTACTCAGCCAGGCTAGCCTCCAAAAGAAGCTGATCTTCTCCATCTTCTAGCTCCAAGCAATTCACTGTGTCCATGCTGGTGGGTAATTAGCAATCTGTAGATGTAGGTGTGCTCAGGTGGCTGTCACTGGTAAAAATGAAATGCAGTGCTCTGCTTCCAATTTTCTAACACTTCTGAGTCATGCTGTCTTGGTTCACAGCAAGCATAGCAATTGCAGGGGGACTAGGGGCTTTCTTCTGGGGTCCTTTTTGGCAGATTGCAGCATAGCTCAACGGGGGTTTACAGGGGGTTGGTAGAGGTGCTTCTTGAGATCCTTCTGAAACCAACCCAAGTGTCTGCGATCCTCCGTTCAGAAGTTACAACCGTTTTAAGCATAGTTTTATTTCTTCCTACTTCCGCATACAAGGAATTCCCATTCCTGAATGCTTTTGCAAGCTTATGCAGTGGCTGCTTACTGTACACACTTGGTTGAAACTGGTTTAGAGACATCGCCTCTTCTTGTTAGCCATGTGTGCGTCCATTCTTTAGCAGGGGCATAGCCAACAGGGGTGTAAGGTTAACTGAGATGCTTTCTTCTCTGGCGGTTACAGTTTTGGTACGATCTGAACAAAACTTCTTGGAGGCATGTAGATCGACATCTTCTCTCTTTTGAGCAAAGTTTTAAGCAGCTGGCTTCATCCTTGGAGTTTTACAGATCAAAGTTCATGCTGGTCTAGGGGGTAACCCTTGTTTGTTGATGCCAGTGAATATTTTCTTACAGATTTTGCTTTTATCAGTCTAGTGCTGTCTCGCAGTAACCTCCCAGGCTTGTCTGTGCAGGGCAATGCGTGGCAATCAATAATGACTGTGGAGTCCTGAAACCTCATAGCGCACTCGTGCGACGTCAGGATTGGCATGCGAATGATGGCATCTTCGTTAATCTCACTGATTACAAATTTTTTGCTCACCTGGAAACCATGTAAATGCAACGACACTCGTATGGTTCCATGGAATGGTATCTTGGACCCGCCAGCCATAAGGCCATGGGACTCGCTGTTCCGCAGCGTTCTTTTGACTGATTGTGGCGGCTTCTGATAGATGTGTCGCGACAGCAAATTTCTTTTACAGCCAGTGTCCACTAGAATGGACACTGGCCTGCTTTCCATTTTCCCAGACAAGGAGTAGCTTGCCTGATAGGAACGTGCTAGGAGGGAGTTAGTTGTACTGGCTCTCTGCTTAATCACGGGGAGTTGTCTGCTCTCTTGGGTAGGTGGTCAGTCTGCACGACTGCAGTTAGATGCCAGTCGGCCTACTGTGGGCACCGGTAGTTTCCCGTTTGGTCATTGTGGGGGGGGGGGGGGGGGCTTGGCTGTCCGTTTGGTGCATGGACAGGTACCAGCATATGTCCAAGCTTACCACAGCCCCAACACCGCAGTGTGGGAGTGGTAACCAGCAGGGGTGATGGTGCAAGATTTCTCGGTTGGTTGATAACTCTACCTTCTCCGTGAGAACTAGTACCACCGCCAAGACTGCGGCAATGGGGTCAGCATCAGGGTTTGGTGGTGCATCTGCTTGTGTACTTGCTTGACAGGGGTGTTAGGGAGCTGTAGGTTCTCTCAATTCTTCTTCTTCTTCTTCTTCTTCTTCTTCTTCTTCTTCTTCTTCTTCTTCTTCTTCAGAGTCACCATCCGCAGTTTTCCGTTAGCAGAACGGTCTTCATGACTCACTTTAATCTGAAGGTATTCGTTTCCTGCACGCACAGCATCTGCCAGATCAGCAAGTTGCATGGCCAGGAGATGCCTTGGTAAATAAGCATTGCCAATGGTAGTGCAGAATGTGGGTAACATCATTCGATGCATTGGTCTAAGGGGGAGGTCTGCATAAGCTAAATGCACCAAGCGCTCAACCTCACCTGCATTCTCTTGGAGGGTCGTTTTGTATTGATTGCGCAGACTAGTCAGTCGGGACATCGCTTCCCGTAGCAACAGACCAAAGCGAGTTCTGAAGGGAGCAAAGATTCCATGGAGTTGTGGTGGCTTCCCACACTCCAGTGCACTGCTACGCAGCACTTTTCGTAGGTGTAGAATGGCTATGTGTTCAGGCCATTCATTGGCCTCTGTCACTTCCACAAACCGTGAAATAAAATAGTCCACATCTCCGGTGCGTTCTTACTTGGGCGCCTTAAATGGTATGTGTGCATTGCCAGGAACTGGCGGCATGACAGCTTGCAATGCCTGAGTCAAACGGTCCATCATCGCAGTCTCTGGATTAGAAACAGGCGTCCTACCAGCACTACGGGCTGTCTGGTTTTCCGTTGTCCACTCTATAGAGGAGTAACTCAACTCTATTCTGGTTAGTGGAGAGATGAACTGCACCCCTGGCCGGGGTCAGTGTTTCTAACAGTTTTACCAGCAGTAGAAACTTGAATGGTGGATACTTGGTCAGACTCTTGGGCTGCAGGGTTGTAACAACCTCCACAGAGCTGTACAAAGATGTACAGGGTCGGTAAGTGAGTAGGCAGGGCCTGCGGTGCACATGCAGGGTTGGTGTCTTTAGCAGCTGGCATGTACAGCAGTAACAGGGCCGGTGTCAATGTCTTGAGGCTGATTAAGCAGATACATGGCTGCTGAATGAAAGAGCCTGCGAATGGCAGGGCCGGTATGAATGCGACAGGCGGAGTGAGACTCTACGTCTTGAGCTAATGGTGACCGACCAGTGCAGATGACTACAGGGTCGGTGTCACACAGTTTTGAGCTTGATACAGGGTCGGTAGGTAGGCTGGTATGAAAGAGGACCACAGCGTGAGAAAGTGCGTTTATATCACCACTGCCACCAATGTAGTGGATCCTGACGGTAGGGCTCCTACTACCGTCCACTGATGACAGCCGTTCACAGCGCGCAGCTTGTGAAGCAGCAAATCAACACCATTCTCTTAGAGGCAATGCAAGGTCGGTCAGACCTGCAGGGTGCAACAGAGAAGTCGGTAATGACTTCACTACTAGTGAACCCTCGGCTCAGACAAAGTAAGTATAGTTTTATGTAATAGAACACATTTATTGTCCACATATCAAGCTCTAGGGAGGCAATTGCCTAGAGAAGTCCAAAACAGTTGCAGTGAATGATAAGTGGCAAAGTATGTATGAAAAGCAGCCTTTTATAGGCTGATCACAGGAAGTGTATTGCATCATGTTGGTGCAACCAATAAAACACACCAGAAAGTGCTGCAACCAATCAGATAACAATACATACAATGGCATACAAAGTTAACGGAATACTTCGCCTAGTGGCAAAGAATAAAACTATACAATTAACCCCTTAGTGTAATTAGCTTTACAATCCAGATATATGGGAAGTGGAGGTAGTTAGTCCTGGATTCGTCCTCGGGAATCGATACAGATCATCCTCAGAACTCTAGCTATGGCGGCCAACTTGTTGCCAACCAGGTATGTCACTGCAGGGTTGGTAAAGGTTACTGCAGGGTTGGTAAAGAAAGCTGCAGGGTCGATGAGGAAAGCTGCAGGGCTGGTATCACATCTGTAGGGTCTGTGTGACAAATTATCTTCTTCTGAGTGATGGCTACTTGGTGAATCACTTGGGAAGGCCTGTCTAACTAAGTAATATTGTCAGAGTCACCTCTGGGTTAATGTATAGTTATGCGCAAAGTATGCTTGCTGCCAAAATCTACCACAATACTATAAGAAGATGTAAAAAATGTTAAACAGATAATCATAGCGCCCTTTAATCTATCAATGAAGACTAAAAAAGCATATTCAATCAACAAAGTCCAACTTCCACATTGATTATTAGTTTATTGGTTTTAACTTTCGTTGATGTAAAGAACCAATTACTTAAAGAATGGAAAATAAGTATTGTTATATAATCAACAATATATAAATAACAGTTTTTTTTGTGCGTCAACTTTGGCTTAGGAAGATAGCATTGTTTTATAGTGATACAATATTTGTATTGTACATACACAATACTATAATTATCATAGTTACTAACCAATAAAATAGCTAGACCATTTCATTGCTGATGTCTTCTCTTCAAGTGTGAAGGATGTGAGTACTAAAAAGACACAAAGCAGGAATTTTTGCTCACCCAAGCTAATCAATGTATGTACTACTAGCATCGGTAATTGTACACGAGGTTGATATATTACAACACATTGATATGTTGAATTTGATTGGCTAATCACAATGTAAACAACAATGCTACTGGCTCCTTTTTGTTACTACAAACAACTGCTTGGCAACCATCCAAGGTTAGCTAACAGAAAAAGTTTCACTATTTACGTTTTTTTCTCTCCGAGAAACTCAAACTAATCAAGTTTAACGTAGATATTGAGCTGAAAATAATTATTATTGAAAAAAATCAGAGTAAAATTGAAATATGCAAAAAAGGTTTGGTGTTGCAAAGGGTGCTAGTTCAAGATGCTCGAGGCCCCCAGAGCACCTTTCCTTGTATTACATTCCAAAGATGCACACTAAAAGCTTTACATTCGCAACAGTTCCTTGCACTAGGATCATCATATCACATTATACAATCTCATTCATTAAAATTTCTACATATTTATTGCATTCCCAAGTTTTGCGTTTCGTTTAGTTTATCAGGATCTGTTTTTATTCTAACGTCTACAAATTGATCACGAAATATGACGTCACGCGTCAAAAGCATTGATATAAATATTTGTAGCACCCGGTTTTTTCAGCAGTTTTCAAATATTCTGGACTTACCAAAGTTTTAATAACTTGGGACCACAGGCTGCTGGAGTCATAATTTTAAAAGGGTTTAATGGGATAGACCGGACCAGATTAACCAACCGGTGCACTTTTTACATAAGTGTGGACTTGAAAAAGAATGTTTTGAAACCACGTTGTAAACGAGCAATTCCCCAGTGCGCGGTGGTACCTTAGGAGTTTAGTCAATTTTATATCACTAGCCAATCAGATTACCGACCTGTTGATATACTATTTGTTATTATATCATTTACATCTGGAGGTATAAAAATAGATTTAATAATTTCCTCTCCAAATTAAAATGTAATTATTTTATATATTACAATTAGGTAATTAGTAACTAACTGCAAAATAACAACGCAAGCTCGGTCACGCGTCAAGGATTTCACTCTAATGTATCAATAATGAGGCATAAAACTATCCGTTGTGCAAATATAAAACAAAGTAATTTTGGTGCAGAGAGAGAGTCATTTTTAAAACTCATTTTCTCAGTAACTATTAATGATAGACAAAAAAGTTTACCACTACTGTGACTGCAAGATATGATTCCACGCCATGATATATTTGTTAATGTCCCAAGGCTGATTTGAAAAATCCATTTGTATTAGCTATTTATTCCACTGAAAAATAGAATGGGGTTGAAGAAAGTCTGTATTGCACAGGTCTGTGATGGGCATGCAACAAACTAAACACGAATATTTGACAAGTATATCCAACTTGATAAGTTAGCCGGTCTGTTTCCTTTCCAGACACCTGCTCCTAGTATACTACTTATAGTTATTGCAACTGACTCAAATGCACGTTCTCACCACATTTGAAGGTTACACTCTAAGCAACTTTGCTGGGAACCAAAATATTTAAATGATTCTGCCAAATATTTTCACAGAGCCTTTTTTCATGAAAAATTGACTGCTCCAAACTTAAAGCATTTACTTTATACATTCAAGACTTGTGAATAACCGATCATTCACGCTTTGCTTGGCCTAAAATCCTAATTAGCCTCGAGTATTTTAGAAAATTTGAATAATCTGTCAGTCACTTTATCATTTAGGTGCAGAACTGGCGATTTATTACGATAATACTCTTGGGGACAAAAGGTAGACGATTTTTGTTAGTTATATAGGAAAATAACATGGGCTACGCCGCAAAATAGGCAGTTCTGCACCTACCTCTACTTTATGCCACGCCTGAAATCTGCATTAGAATTGATTATTTTAGAAAATTCAGTATGCTAGAAAATTCAGCGTCATGCAAAACGTGAAAGTACAACACCAATGCAAACTCTGTCTCAAATCCACTATCCACTCATTTTCCAGTATGATGCTATACCTAAAATATATGAGATCAGAAGCAAAAAGTTAAGAATATAAACTTTTCCACCTAAAAAGTAAACACCTGAAACTCTGAGGAATTTAGCTAAAGAATTCTTGGAATAACTTGAACCACTAAGAAACAAAATTGTAAACGGCTAGCCATTAATTGAATGTACTGCAATTTTTACTTATTGTCTCAAAATGGCAACTAACCAGTACTTGGAGTACCTAACAAAATGTAGTAGTATGGAGATGAGAGCAGTTGTAGACAACCAGAGTATCCTCCTAGAGATGGTTTCTTCAGAGTCAACTACATACTGTTGTAAGGTAGACAACTCTTATGATCTGGTTATTAAAGATTCTTGTGGAAATACGAAGTTTTGTGTGGGAGGAGCAGAGATTGTAGAACACCCAATCACAGTGTACATCTCACCGGAGCTATTGATTGGAAGAGTTGCTAACAGCAAGGTCTATGTAGACACTCAGCTCTCTTACCATGATATTGTGATAGATAATGACAAGTTTATGATTGGAGATTGTGCAATTCTTTCCAGCAATGGTCTGATTACACTCACCTGGCCAGAGAACTGCTCTGTAGAAATGAAAGCTTTGACCATAAGTTTTGCTATTCAGGGATCATTAGCCAATGCAAGAGATTATAGGATACGAAACCAATCTGAAATCGTTAGAGATATAAAACTGAAAGACACTGGTACATCAAAAAAGACTAAATTACAAGCAAAATACAAAGAGAACAGACTGGTAGTTCCATCCGTGTTCTCTCTCAGTGATTGTGAGCAAACGTTTCATCTGCGAGCTATTGGATGGCAAAGAAATTTCCGAACACTTGCTTTGATGGACTCAACGCCTTTTAATAAAATTATTCTGTATCTTTTGTGCAACCGCAATGGTTCACGCAAAGCTGTTAATATAACTGGTACAGAAAGCTTTGCAATCAGTAGTTATGCATCCGGCAAAGAACTTGAAGTCACTGCTTGCTCCGAGACAATTGGCGAAATAAATTTACAGCGAAAAATAATCACTGGAAGAAAAGTGCAAAGTGTTTCAACATCAACAAGGTTTCTGTTTCAAATCAACAGTTCCCATAAAGATGGTGTTATTGCTCAGACTATTACAAACGACAGTGGGGAGAAGATCGCTTCCATGAGCAATTATCTATGGAACATCTTGGACATTAAGCTAACGGCTGGTTTAACCGAAAATGAAAAAAAGTTGGTTCTGGCTTACTCATTTGGGTATTGCATGGCAGTGCTAAGGTTTTATCAATTTCAACCCATAGCAGCTATTTCAGAGATAATATGCAGCTGCAACTTCTGTCTACCGTCAAGGTGCTCAGGGTACAACAACTTTTCTTTGAGTTACTTTGAAAAGCAACAAGAATTGAGATTAAAGTCAGCTGGATACAACAAGCAGAAGAACTTAGTGTATTATAACATAATCAATGTAAGCAATAGTTTAACATGGTTTACTATAGAATGTACGCCATTGGAAAATGTACGAGGGATGGTCAAGTTAGAAATAAAAAATCGTGAGGAAACTACAATGTTTCATGCGGTTCAACTACCTGGAAATGACACGCTAGCTATATACTCACAGCGTGGCCATTTGGTATGTTTCCAGCAAGGCAATCATTTCTTCAACAGTTTAGGTAATCCCATAATCACTCTCTGTCAATCTCCTGTCACTGCTGGCACAGAAAGAGATGAAAGAAGGTTTGGGAAGCAGGAGAAATATATATTTTTTGATTTTATGACCAATGCTAAAATTGGTGTCATACAGTCAGCTCATCGCAATCTTAGCATGTTTAAACCTGCCAGTCAACCTAACAGCTTGGACATTCACATACTCATACCTGCAATGTTTGCATTGTCTGTAAAGCTCTACTGTGAAGTGTACAAACTGGATCAAGAGCCAATTCCAGAAGTTTCTTATAGATACTTGAATAGAACTAGTGGATGCAATATTTTGCAGTATGTTTGACATTGAGCTTTTCTAAATGAACGTCATTTTTTATACAGAATAATGAAAGCTGTAATAAATGGTACTTAACTTATCATGTTATCATGTAATTAGTGTCATTTAACATATTTTGATGCGATGACCAGGGTCATAGCCAGAGCTTATTATCAGAGGCGGCAATCATCCACACAAGGCCGGGATTCCAAGGGGTTGCTGAGATCATATGGCAGGGTCCGGGGCAGCGCTCCAGCCGCCAGAGCAATTTTACAGGTTTTTTGGTATATTTTGTGCAGGGCCGGTGGTGGCTCCTCCAAGGCCGGTATTGACCCCTGCCGATGTGGTATGGTGCTCAGGGCCGGTCAAAGATGGCTGCGATAGCAGAGGATTTCTAACACCGGTCAAGACCCTGCACGAAGTCAAGAACAGAATATCCCTTTCCTAGTATCCGAAGTGGTCAAGACCACAAGCTAGCCAGAGCCTTGGGACCCTGTAGCACACTCTTATTGGACAATGAAAGATAGGACTCCGCCTCTGGCTAATTGGCGCTTATTCTATTTATTCCTTATGCATTGTATGATTGGTTGTTAATTTATATATTATGTAATCACATTGGTCTAATTACTTCCTGTGCGTTCACTGTTATATGATTTTATGCTGAATATTTCCTGTTAGTTAACTATAAAAGGGCTGGCATTGTTCAGATTCATTGCATTCATCCATTGTGTCTTCCAATCACCCTAGTGGATTTCCACCCTAGGACCTTGCCTATTGAGAATAAAGCCAGTATTCAACCTGCGCTTTGTGTTGTTTGTGTGAGCAATGGGCTCTGACTCTACCGGATAATTCGGTTGCATAATAACACAGTTGTCACTGTCGAGCAGCGCAGTGTCCCCTCTGGAGAGAGGCATAATACTTGAGCATAGTGGATATCCATGGAACCAGACAAAATTCCATTACAGTTTTACAATAAAAAGACAAAATCAAAGGATCTGCAAGAGCTTATGTTATGAACAAATGTTGAGTGATTTGAAACATCTATGAGCTAAGTTCATATGAATGCATGGCATGTAAGTACATATGAGATACTTGTATGCCCACGCATACAAAACATACCAACAAATGAAGTTAAACTGAGGAAAACAAGAACTGGAATACTTTATATTACAGAGGCAGTTCAAGATTGGATGTCTATTCTGCCGTCATGAACCAGTTGCAATTAATTTGTTCCATGTTCATGTCAATCAAAACAACTTGTAGTGATGCTAATGCTACACAAAGTTGAATGCGCTTCAATGGACAATACCAGTGAAAATAAATCTTTTTGGTAAGTATATTTGTGAGCAATATCTGCTGGTATAATTGTCTCTCCCTTCCTTGGTGATAGCTATTTATCGCCAGTGCCAGTACCACAAAGACAGTGCCAGGATGTATGTAAGTTTACTAATTAGCAATTGCTACGTGTACCATAAAAATAAAGTTACCCACTGAAATATGTGTTGCATAATTCAGTGGGAAACTGCAACACAGTTTCCCAAAGTGTTGCAACTGCAGTGGGAAGCATTATTATTATTGCAACTACCACTAATTGCAGTAATAATAATAGCTTATAATCGTTTAGTTTCCAGTAGTAATAAATTTATTGCTGGCATTTAACATTATTGTAAGAAGTTGGTATTTGTAAAAAGTACAACAATTCTGCCACCGCCACTACTCAAGTATAAACGAATGAATAGGGTAGGTTATCAAGTTGTGTGTTGCTGTAAACTAGTTCTTATTGTAATGACGATAATCATCATTTTTTCATATGTTCTACAATATCAATATTATTCTTAGCTGTGAAAAATGATAATAGCAGCGATAAAAAATTATTACTTATCCTATTATTAATTATATATATGTATATACATACATACATACATACATACATACATACATACATACATACATACATACATACATACATACATACATACATACATACATACATACATACATACATACATACATACATACATACGTACGTACGTACGTACGTACGTACGTACGTACGTACGTACGTACGCACGCACGCATGCACGCTCTCGCGCGCGCACGCGCGCGCACGCACGCGCGCACGCACGCACGCACGCATGCGTGCATGCGTGCATGCGTGCATGCGTGCATGCGCGCATACGTGCATACGTACGTACGTACATACGTACGTACGTATGTACATACGTACGTACGTACATACGTACGTACTTATATACGTACGTACGTATATATGTATATGTATACATATATATATATTTATTTATATATATATATATATATATATATATATATATATATATATATATATATATATATATATATATATATATATATATATATATATATATATATATATATATATATATATATATATAAATAAATATATAACTTTCAGACGAGGCCTCGTCTAGCCTCAATGTGGCCACGGCCCTGGTGACTGTAAAACCGGTTGGAATCAAATAAAAGATTGTAAAAGCATTTCTTTACTTTTTGTGTAATAGCTTGGTTTGCTTCGGCTATTTTTAATCAACTCATTTTTAATTGGCCCCATGCCATCAAAGGCCGTCTGCCAAAGCGGATAACTTCTGGTACTTCATTGGTTGGAGGCAAATGAAAGCGTTTTTGTTTTGGTAGGCTGGTGCGCAGTTTAAATAACAACCATTGGATTGAATATCAGTGAATACCAATAGTTTTAAAATTTATATAATCAAGAGTATGAAGTAGGTGTTAGGCAATAATTTTTTTGATTAAACAAGATTAGGTGGAAGTAAATAGTTTCTGTGAAGTTTCTATAATAATTAATGCCAACAAAAGAAAAATCAAGTCTGTACTTGCTCTCAGTTATTGAAATTGTCAGCGTTCTGTGTGACAGCAATCGAACTATTACCTGTAATAATCAAAATAATCATATCTGGAGTTTTTCTTTTAAATACAAACCATCTAAACTTACAGCATTTGCCTAATTCAACTTCTACTTCCTTACTTGCTAACTATTTGTAGACAAAGGTTAGCTCTAGTAGTAAATTCTATATTATTAGTAGTAGTATTAAGTACTGCTCTGGAATGTAAACTACGTTGAAATGCTGTCAATTCATGGCCACTCACTGATTCATCTGGGGGATAAGAGCTCTTTTTTATCTACAAAAAATGAGCTGTGGAAAAAATACAAGTCATTGAAATACTTTGTTTTGTTATAGATTGTTGATAATAAATGTGCTGGTCTGGTCACCATCTGTGACCATTACTTAACAAAAGTTCCCCTGATGGTCTACAGACATCAGGCAAGCCTTAGAAAGCAAATTAATAAAGCCCGGAAATACTTGCTGTTAACCTAGCTGCCAAATTACATGCACTAGATCCATTCTAATACTATATCAGCAAAGGGTATTCAATACACCGGCCTTGGGCATCTATCCCAGGCCGTCGGCAAAATCGCCGACATAGCCTGAGAGAGGAAAATTAGCCTAAGACTTTTTATTACCAGTCTCCAGGAGCTAACTACCCTCAAAAGTCCAAGAGCCTTTGGAGAAAGGAATACTTAACTGTTACTGGTTAGAATGCCTATAGACTCCACCCCTCACTTCTGGGCACCAGCTACCTTTGATCCATTTACTTACCTTTCATTGGCTGCTATATTTATGCATCAGTTTATTGGTGTATTTATATGTGATTGGAGTGTTAGGCAGTCTAGGCCAAACACTTCCTGTCACTTCCTGTGACTCCGCCTGACCCTGGCAAAGCTTTTCTGTATCTCTTCGCATTGTCCTACAACAGATTGTACTTGCTACTTGGATTGCCACTTGGATTGCTACTTGGATTGCCACCTCTTCACTCAAAAGAACCAAATATGTGTTTGAGCCGAGGGCTCACCACAGCTGTTAAAATTGAAGATTTCTCTTTACAACCAGTTGTTTGTGCCATCTGGACACAGGGTCACCTCTGGGGGGAAGTTGACTGCTCATTGTCAGTCCTAGGAAGGCTGATTGTCTTGTTAGGCTAGCAAACAGCAGTTGGTGCAGTGACAACGCCTAGCGGTCAGGTAGTAGGACTTAAAATATCTCAGTTGCGGCTTCTACTACATTTGTTAGGGGATCGATTTCAAATGAAATAGACTCTGTGTGCGTTGACGTTGACTCTGTGCGTTGACGAAGTGGATTCCATGAAACTGTGACTGGGTGGTCCCCATGGGTGAGAAGAAAGACAAACACAAGGAAATTAAGTTGTTTGGGATACCGCAAGTAGTACGATATGAGCAGTTCAAGCCACCTGGATTTTGATCAAGGGTGTAATTCCTGATGTTCATTTGACATTAATATTTGTTGCATGACTTTTTAGTGTAAATGAATGAAGACAGCTGCGCTATTGTTGCTCTTGTCATTTTTTTTATCTCTTTTTCTACCTTTTGTCACGCGAACGTTTTTCTCGCCTGAATCTTTTAGTAAAAGATGAGCCAATCAGTTCACATATGTTATTTGGCGATTCAATTTAGACTTACCCTCTTTAGCTTACTCCGATTTACAGCCCCTGTTAACATGTCTTTTTTATGCATCTGTATTGCTCAGTTGCTGGTTTTGTTAAGTTTATTTGTTGTTTAATATAATAGTTGAAATGTTTATTATAATTGCTACGAAATCCAAGTTTTGACAAAATATTAGCGATAGATATGAAACAAGTTTAAAAGGACCCAATTAAATGTACATATTAATGATTAAAAATAATAGCTAAACAGCAAACGCTAGAAATTGTCTAGTAGGTATCATCAGTGCTGATAGCCCCTTCAATCTCCCCAAAATCATAATTCAGAAAACCTGCAAGTTACTGGTTTGTAGCCGATTTTGAAGACGTTTCAGCATATTTTGGTTGAAAATGATTTTGCTCCAATTCAGTACTACTCAATGTGGAGAGGAGGACTACATTGTGATACGTATTTCCATTGGTTCCCTTTGTCCTTTGTGAATCATCGTACCTGGAGTACATGTTTTAGCATCTTCGACTTATCTGCTTGGTACAAAAAGAGTGCTCAACTCTCTCTTTCCATTTTCTTTCAAGACGTATCGGATACAAAATATGACAAAATCTTCTCCATTGAAACGATGTTGCATGAATTTTTCAACGGCGCTGATGTAAGGAAAAACTGAGCACTGTTTAAAACTAGTGAGATAATCTATGTTGTAGCTGAGATTGATCCCATCCTCAGCAATTTTTCTCAACCAGCTTCAGCCACAACTTCTCACAAGCTCGAGTTTTTCGTTCTAATGCATTTGATATCAAAGCAAGTACTGTTTTCCATTTTAGGGTTTTGACGCTAACCCAAGTAGAGGAAAATGCAAGGTAATGGGAGTAGTAATACAGGAGCAGATCTCTGTCATGGAGTCTGAGGATAAGGTTCTGCTGGTTCCAAGTGTACTTTAGTTAGCACCGGTTACCATGAGAACCTGTGAGGTACCTTTTTTCTTGCACCAGGTGTTATAATTTTGAATGTTTGCTAAGTATTTATTGTGTATGGTTTGTTTATATTGTGATTTTTATGTTGATTTAGATGCATGGGTTTGATTGTTTTCATGAATTTCATGGGTACTGTTTTTGTGCAGCGGTTTTTATTGTTTGCAGTGCAGGGGTTGTTATTCTATTATTGTACAATGATTTAGATTAGGGAATTGAGTATTGTATAAAAATGAAACTTTTGTGCAGCAGTTTTGATTGTTTCAAAACTTTGTTTGTAATTGTATGATTAACTAAGTATTTATTATGATTTCTATGATGATTTAGATTGGGGGATGTAGTATTGAATAAAAATAAAGTGCTGCGCCATTTTCTAGTCGGCACCAGGTACCACGAGAGCCTGAAAGGTACCTTTTTGTTGCACCAGGTGTTATTGGTGCTTTTATCTTTTTGTGTAAGTGCTTGAATTGAGTATTTATTGTGCAGTAGGTTTATATTGGGATTTGTGTGGCGATTTAGATAATGAGGTTGACTAGTTTATAAACATGGTATGTAGGTTTATACCGAGAGTTGTATTGTGAGTTTGATTGTTGGATTAGCATTGTACAGTTACTGGTATAGTTTTACTACAAGAAATAAAAATTAAGGTACTTGTTTCCATGCATTACCATGTACATACCAATGTACATATCCATGACCATATTCATCTCCCTTTATGTACATGTCCATGCCCATTTATGTACATAACATTTATGTACACGTTTATATATATGTCCATATTCATGTCTATGTAAATATTCATGTCCATGTACATAATCACGTCCATGTCCATATTCATGACCATATTAACATTGTGTGAATTATGTACTTGATCATAATCACCTATGACTATATCCATAATCATGTCAATATTGACATTGTATAGTTAAGTACATGTCCATGTCCACTTATGACCAGCTCAGGAGGTGCTGCAGGTGGCTCTGTCCTAGCTGAAGGTGTAGTCGGGTAGGGAGCAGTAGTGGGGGTGGTGTGGGAGATCCGTCTTTTCTCTTCTGAGAAGTTTTCCTCTCCATTGTAGGGGTGGAGAGCTGTGTGGGTTTACACTTTTTAAACTCAGGTGGCTCCTGCCAGCGCACAAACTGACAGAAGCGACTGTAACTGGGTTGGTCCACTGTATATATAATCCCAGTCTTTTGATAATGGATGGAGTCTCCTGGGGAGTTAAACTTGACTAGATGTGAGTGCACATAGTCTCTACTTGCACAAGTGTATGTGCACCGACAGTAATGCCGTATGTAATGTTTTGTCAGGTGGACTCTTATCTGTTGCGGAGTTTTGGCTACATATTTGCACTTTGAACAAGTTCTGCCATCTTTGGCTCTTAGGAGAGATGCTAGTCTCTTTTTTGTTTCGTCCGAAACCCATCGGAGCATTCTCCATTTGGTGGGGTTGCATTTCCCTTCTGCTGACCTGGATTTCGTAGGCTCGGCTTCTACAGTTGGAGTCTTTCCTGTAGTCTCATCTTCTACTTCATCTTCCTCAGAGGGGGGAGTTGCCGGGGTCTTTATCTAATGTATGGTCAGCTTTGGCTTCACGTCTAAACTCGACGTTGAATCTGGAATGACAGCATTACGGTCATGCACAAAATTTTCATCTATTAACAATGTGGAGTGACTAGGCGGTTCAGGAGGTACAGGAGTTAAGGAAGGTGACTTGCACCTACTGACACCACTATCTGGGGCTTTGAATATCGCAGAACTTCTAGGAGAGAGTTGCCGGTCTTCGCTCTCTCCTGCTCCTGCTCCTGCTCCTCTCTCCTGCATTTTTGTACAGGAGCTTGATCACCATTCCACACTAGAGGGTGATGTTTGACACCGTGGGGTACCACAGGGGAAGGGTCAGAGGTTGTAGGGCCTCTGCAAGGAGGAGTGGCAACAGTAAGTCCTTGAAGGTTGTGCAAGGGGTGGTAATTCTTTTTACAATTGATGTCAGACTCTTTCCGAGCTGAATAATGACTCTGGGCCGGCGTAGGGTTACCTTGGGCCGGTAATGGAGACTTCCGGGCCGGTACTGAAAGCCTCCAGGCCGGTAGGCAGCTGCCTTGGGCCGGGAAGGAGTTATCTTCCCTAGGAAAGTCAAAAGTTTTGCTAGGAACGCTGTCTACAGAAGTGCAGAAAGCAGCAGCTGGCTTTGCAGGCAGCTTTTTACCATGTCTACCAATCTTATGTGGTAACTGCCCTTGTGCTAGGGCTGCAGGGGTTAAACCTGCTGGAGGGCTGCCAATACACAAAGCTAGTAAATCCTGCCAAGTTCTATGCTTAAATATCCATTTAGCTAATAACTCATTAGCAAGCTCACCCTCATTGGTTGTAGCAGCAGGCTGACTAGATTTCTCTCTGGCTGGCCTTTTAGGAGTCTTAAATAAACCCTTAGCTGGCTTTGCAGGAGACTTGAACAATTCCTTGATCGGCATAGACAAAAGAGTGTCTTCAGATAGTGAGGTTGTTGGCTGGTACTCAGAAAGGCTCGCCTCCAACAGAAACTGATTTTCTCCATCTTCTAGTTCCAAGCAATTCACTGTGTGTCCATGTTACTGGGTAGTTGACAATCTGTAGGTGTAGGTTTGCTCAGGTGCCTGTCACTGGTAGAAATGAAACGCATTTCTCTGCTTCCAATTTTCTCACACTTCTGAGTCATCCTGTCTGGGTTCACAGCAAGTATAGCAAGTGCAGGGGTACTAGGGGTTTTCTTCAGGGGTATATTTTGGCAGATTACAGCATAGCTCAAAGGGGGCTTACAGAGGGTTGGTAGAGGTGCTTCTTGCAATCCTTTTGAAACCAAACTCAATGTGTCTGTGATCATTCTTTCAGAAGTTACAACCGTTTTAATCATATTTTCATTTCTTCTTAAATCCGCATACCAGGAATTCCCATTCCTGAATGCTTTTGCAAGCTTATGCAGTGGCTGCTTACTGTACACACTTGGTTGAAACTGGTTTAGAGGCGTTGCCTCTTCTAGTTAGCTATGTGGGCGTCCATTCTCTAGCAGGGGCATAGCCAACAGGGGTGTAAGGTTAACTGAGACGCTTTCTTCTCTGGTGGCTACAGTTTTGGTCCGATCTGGACGAAACTTCTTGGAGGCATGTAGATTGACATCCTCTTTCTCTTGAACAATTTCTTAAGCAGCTGGCTCTGTCTCTGCAGTTTTTACAAACGAAAACTCATGCTGTTCAAGGGGGTAAGTCTTGTTTGTAGATGCCAGTGAATATTTTCTTACAGATTTTGCTTTTATCAGTCTAGTGCTGTCTCACAGTAACCTCCCATGCTTTTCTGTGCACTGCAATGCGTGGCCATCAATAATGACAGTGGAGTCCTGGAACCTCATAGCACACTCATGCGACGTCAGGAATGGGCAGAGCTGTGACAAATTACGATTTTCATGACTCAAATCAAATCATTTGAATGTTTCTTCAAATCAAATCAAATCTTTACTAGCGAGTAAAAAAGTCAAATCAAATCAAGTCAAATCACGTGTTGTCCCAAATAAAATCAAATATTTGGAGCGTAATTTGCAGCAAATTCTTCAAATCATCACTGAAACTATTAAAAATGAAATAAAAAGGCTGCCTGAACCAATTAACCCAAATTTAGATCACCATATTTGGTTAGCTGGCCTTTAGAAAACGATGTTCTAATTTGACTACTTTCGCAAACTTGCATTCTCCTTCTTACACTTTCGAGTGGAACTTATTTATTGGTATGCCGACCGATATACATTATCATTTAAATTCCAAACCAATGCTTAGACTAGCCAAATGAATCTGCCAGTTCCATGCAATAGATAAAATGTACACCTAGTAAACAAAACAATCAACCACCACAGGTTATACCTTTCTAAACTTTTTTCATTGCCAAAAAACTGTCATTGTGTTAGCCTATTGCTAATAGTCCCAGCGATACTAGATAATTGTTAAATAATAGCAAACACTGAGCATTAGTTTGCATATGTATCAAAGTGCTTATCTTTATAGTGCATCATCAACTAATGCATTACTTACTACAGATAAGTAAATAACCTGGTCGCCGTTCATAAACACTCTCAGCTCACCACATTCAAGTCAAAAAAGAAAGTAGTCAACTGATCATTCAACTTTTGCTGATGAAAACTTATACATAAAAGAAAAGGCAGCATAGTTTTCCATGATCCTTGATTACTATAGGCTAACAATTAGGTAGTTTCTTCTTTTCACTGCTTTTATTTATTTGCTACAATTGAATACTATGAATTATGGCAATCTCAGGTCAACTACAAGCATTCGAGAAAAGCTGCAAACTTTGTCACCGTTTTTTTCATGATTTGTTATATTTTTGCAAATATTTGGTCAAATCTTGTGGAAAGAAGCAAATCAAATCAAATACTGATGAAAGTAACCAAATCAAACCAAATAAAGTCACCAGTTGTATCAAATAGTTGAAACAAATCATTTTTCAAATATTTGAGTCACCAAATATTTGAATCACGGTGATTTGGTCACAGCTCTGGGAACGGCATGCCAATGATGGCATCTTCATTAATCTCACTGATTACAAAGTTTTCGTTCGCCTGGAAGCCACATAGTTGCAACGACGCTAGTATAGTGCCATAGAATGGTATCTTGGACTCGTCAGCCATAAAGCCATGGGACTCGCTGTTCTGCAGCGTTCTTTTGACTGATTGTGGAGGGGGGGGGGAGGCTTGGCTGTCCGTTGGGTGCATGGACAAGTGCCAGCATATGTCCGAGCTTACCACAGCCCCAACACCGCAGTGTGGGAGTGGTCTCCAGCAGGGGTGGTGGTGCAGGATTTCTCTGTTGGTTGATAGCATCTACTTTCTTTGTCAGAGCTAGTAAGGCCACCAAAACTGCAGCAATGGGGTCAACATCAGGGGTTAGTGGTGCACTTGCTTGTGCTTGCTTGTGTACTTGCTTGACAGGGGTGTTATAGGGAGCTGTAGGTTTATCCATTCTTCTCCTTCTTCTTCAGAGTCACCATCTACAGTTCTCCGTTAGCAGAATGGTTTTCATGACTCACTTTAATCTGAAGGTATTTGTTTGCTGCATGTACAGCATCTGTCAGATCAGCAGGTTGCATGGCCAGGAGATGCCTTTGTAAATAGGCATTGCCGATGGTAGCGCAGAATATGTGTAACATCATGCCCTGCATTGGTCTTGGGGGGGGGGGGGGGATGTGAATGGGTGGGGGGGGGGGTGTATGAAGGGGGTGGGGGAGATCTGCATAAGCTAGATGCACCAGGCGCTCAACCTCACCTGCATTCTCTTGGAGGGTCATTTTGTACTGATTGCGCAGACTAGTCAGTCGGAACATCGCTTCCAGTGGCGACAGACCAAAGCGAGCTCTCAAGGCAGCAAAGATTCCATAGAGTTGTGGTGGCTTCCCACACTCCAGTGCACTGCCACGCAGTGCTTCTCGTAGGTGTAAAACGGCTATGTGTTCAGGCCATTCATTGGCCTTTGCCACTTCCACAAACAATGAAATAAAATAGTCCACATCTCCGGTGCCTTCATACTTGGGCGCTTTAAATGGTATGTGTGCATTGCCAGGAGCTGGCCGCATGCCAGCTTGCACTGCCTCAGTCAAACGGTCCATCATTGCAGTCTCTGGATCAGGAACAAGCGTCCTACCAGCACTATGGGTTCTCTGGCTTGCCATTGTCCACTCTATAGAGGAGTAACTCAACTTTATTCTAGTAAGTGGAAAGATGAACTGCACCCCGGGTCGTTGTCAGCGTTTCTAACAGTTCTACCAGCAGTAAAAACTTAAATGGTGGATACTCGGTCATTATCTTGGTCTGCAGGGTTGTAACAACCTTCACAGAGCTGCATAAAGATGTGCAGGGTCGGTAAGTGAGTAGAAATGGCCGGCGGTGCACTTGCAGTGTCGGTGTTTTTAGCAGCTGGCCTGTACAGCAGTAACAGGGCCGGTATGGCAGGGCCGGTATGCGAATGGCAGGGCCGGTATGAATGCTACAGGCGTAGTGAGACTCTACGTCCTGAGCTAATGGTGACTGACCAGTGCAGATGACTACAGGGTCAGTGTCAAAGAGTTTTGAGCCTGATCTAACAGATACAGAGTCAGTAGGTAGCTGGCCTGCTGGTAGCAAGGCTGGTATGAAAGAGGACCACAGCGTGAGAAGGTGCGTTTATACCACCACTGCCACCAATGTAGTGGATCCTGACGGTAGGGCTC
This sequence comes from Cryptosula pallasiana, assembly GCA_945261195.1. NCBI lineage: Eukaryota > Metazoa > Bryozoa > Gymnolaemata > Cheilostomatida > Cryptosulidae > Cryptosula > Cryptosula pallasiana. The sequence continues at coordinate 11,599,735 of OX183132.1, forward strand.
CTACTACCGTCCACTGATAACAGCTGTTCACAGCGCGCAGCTTGTAAAGCAGCAAATCAACACCTCTCTCCTAGAGGCAATGCAGGGTTGGTCAGACCTGCAGGGTGCAACAGAAAAATCGGTAATGACTTCACTACTAGTGAACCCTCGGCTCAGAAAAACTAAGTAGAGTTTTATGTAATAGAATACATTTATTGTCCACATACCAAGCTCTAGGGAGGCAATCACCTAGAGAAGTCCACAGCAGTAGCAGTAAGTAATAAGTGGCAAAGTATATGTGAAAAAGCTGCCTTTTATAGGCTGGTCATAGGAAATGTATCGTATCATGTTGCTGCAACCGATAAAACATAACAGGAGGTGCTGCATCCAATCAGATGACAATACATACAATGGCATACAAAGTTAAAGGAATAAGGCGCCTAGTGGCAAGGAATAAAACTATACTTTAGTGTAATTAGCCTTACAATCCAGATAGATGGGAAGTGGAGGTAGTTAGTCCTGAATTCGTCCTCGGGAATCATTACAGGTCATCTTTAGAACTCTGGCTATGGCAGACATCTTGTTGCCGACATGGTATGTCACTGCAGGGTTGGTAAAGTTCACTGCAGGGTTGGTAAAGAAAGCTGCAGGTCAGTAAGGAAAGCTGTAGGGCCGGTATCACATCTGTAGGGTCTGTGCGGCAAATTATCTTCTTCTGAGTGATGGATACTTGGTGCATCATTTTGAGAGGCCTGTCTGACTAAGTAATATTGTCAGAGTCACCTCTGGATTAATGTATAGGTATGTGCAAAGCATGTGTGCTGCCAAAATCCACCACAATACTATAAGAAGATTTAAAAATAGTTAAACAGATAATCATAACGGCCTTTAATCTATCAATGAAGACTAAAAAAGCATATTCAATCAACAAAGTCCAACTTCCACATCGATTATTACTTTCTAGGTTTTAACTTTCATTGATGAAAAAAGCCAATTATTTAAAGAATGGAAAAGAAGTGTTGTTATATGATCAATTCTTTGCAACAATATATAAATAATAATTTTTTGTGCGTCAACTTTGGCATAGAAAAATTGCATTGTTTAATAGTGATACAATATTTGTATTATAATGTACATACACAACAATATAATTATCATAGTTACTAACCAATAAAATAACTAGAGTATTTCATTCCTGATGTCTTCTCTCCAAGTGTGAATGACCTGAGAACTAAAAAAAATAAAGCGAGAATTTTTGCTCACACAAGCTAATCAATGTATGTACTACTAGCATCAGTAATTGTACACGATGCTATTGTAACAGTTTTCCCCGTGTATGAAGTCAACTATTACTGGTACAATCAAGTACTTTCGTACTGATAGTTAAACAGGCACAGGTTGGCCATATAATAGGAGGCCGGGGATAAATATGGCAGTATATAAATATATACATGAGAGTCTCAGAGAGACCGTCGATTACAAGACCTGTAGTCCGGGAAGCACATACGGAGTATGTCCTCAGGCACAAGACCATGTTCGGAAAATAAATATTGTTCCAAGAGCCTCGAAGAGACTGTCGACTACAAGACCTGCAGTCCAACAGACACATACGGAGTATGGTCCATAGCACAGAACCATGTGCGGAGAATAAACAAGTGAAACCTGCCAACCGGCAGTGGAGGGAGTAAACTGGACGGAGTTGAAGAGTCAACCGACACACCAAAACGGTGTGGACACATTAGTGTGGTGTCCGGGAAGAAGAGATACATGCCATGCTTTAAAACAGGCAGCCCCGCAAGGTATGCTGAATATCTTTCAGGCGGGAGATCTCTACCTTTAGCAAGTCTGCTCTGGGCCTCAGATGCTTGATTCCTGTCTCAGTAAGGGTCCCGGCTAACACGTTTGCTCTTTTTTGTCTTCCAACTTGTCCTCCATGTCCTTGATGCCTTCACCTATATATAATGCCCAACGAGCTCGGATCTGTAGAAACCGTGTGGTCAGGCTAACCTCTGGACCATGTTTTATGGCATGTGGGGGAAAGAATGTTACGGAGACATCTCTCACCACAAGCGGGGGTGTAGAGACAGGGAGAGAAGGAGACACTACCATGTCTTCAGCACTAGGGGTAACTGTGGCACAGGGCTTCCTACGTACCTTATTCTTAGGAATCCAGTCGCTGGTCAAGGGAACAGGCATCAGCGGTGTAATGTTAGACTGCGCTGGAGGGGATTCCGGTTGGATAGGAATGGGGGTAGGGGTTCTGCCTCCACACGAGTAGAGGGAACAGAAGGGGTAACCGTACCTGTCTGGGTAGGTCTGCAGGGTCCAAATTCCTCAGAGAATGACCAGTGCTAGTACCTACGGAAAGCTGGAAAACTCTCACCATCAATGGCGTAGATATAGCCCATCCGCTGGTAGTGGTCAGTATCTTCTGACCCTGAGCCCCGTTTCTTCTGGTGTCCTTACAAACTGTCACGGGAGCTGGGAGATTACCGGCACTTGCAGAAATATCTAACAAAGTGCTGGTGGATGTGGACACAAAGTTGGCGCATGTTTTTGGCCTGGTGGTGAAACATCTGGCAGATACTACGTCTAGCCTTCTTTAACTGTTTTTGTATGGCCTTCTCAGTAGAAGGGGCTATCCACTGCAGTAGCCGACGAACAATGGGTGGTTTTTTGCCAGATGCGTGAGGAGCAGTAAATTCCTCGGACACAGTGGGGGTAGGGGGTGGTGGCACACCAACATTGACTAGCTGCACTACCGGAAGAGTAGCAGGGGGGGGGGGGGAGCTAGCTTCAGCTTCAGAGGGGGCAATGGATGATGTGGAGGCCGGCATGGTAACCGTCTCAACCTTATGCCTGGTAGGTATGAGATCTAATACGGGAACTTACTCAGCCGACTTCAGGTTCACCTTTCTGATTCTCGTTTCAAAACGGTCTGGCTTGGCAAGGGAAGAACTGGTGGCCACGGCAGTCGAAAAGGTGTTCTGCCCAGAGGGACCAAACAGCAGACAAGCTCCTATCCGTTAACTTGGGGCAATCTTACCTAACAATTGCGTTCGTTCCTGTGTAACGGCGTACTGCATACGGGTAAGTCATCTGCTTTCACAGTGACAGTCACCATACTGTGACTAGGCTCCGTACTAGAGAATGTGATAGTGGGAAGAGGGTCCAAAACCAGGGAGGGTACAGAAAAGGCCTGCTGCGAAATAGGTGTACCACAAAGGGGGGACACGGCAGCAGAGACTGAAAGGGGTGGAAACTTGGTATTCGACTGACGGGAAGGAGAAGAATGCCTCAGAGCTAGAGGATCTCTGGTAAAACTGTGCTTCGAGATCCAGTTATCCAGTTGGTGATCAGGAGAAGGGAGTGACAACCTACTCTTTACCGAGCGTCTATGCCGCACCCAAGGAGAAACCTTCTGTGTAGGTGGAGATGATCGACAGGCGGAATTCTTCTCTGGCAAATGCTCTGCAGCTTTATCGATCTCCATTAAAAATCCTTCCTCTTCTTCTAACTGAATAGCAGCGTCTGCGACAGGTGAGATATCCTGAGAGTGATCCATTGTAGGGTGAAAATAGTTTCGAATAAAGTCAGCAGCAGTGTAAAAACGTCCTGTAACCTTAGAAAGTTGCGTAGCAATGGCGGTTCCCGCATTCAACAGGCATTGTCTTTGACTCATGTTTAGTTGAAAAGCAGGCGGGGGCGGATGCCTCACAATGTGCTGGTTGACGGGTGCAGTATTCAAGCGCCCGTTACTCTGGTAATGGATATGAACTTGACTCTTTTCCATTATTTTCTCTAGACTGTTCTCTCTTGAACGTTGCCAAGCACGGGGGGTTGGCTACATCCTATCTAGGTTTAATATACTTCCTTTTGGGTACCAATCGTTTTGGCAATTTTCTGTCTCTGAATAATTTCTTGATCGAACTCTTGTCAAACTCATCGACTTTATTCACTTGGTGATTTTCTTTCGAAGGAGTTAAAGCTTGTCCAGTGGTTGTGAGAGATTCTATGTCTTCTACTGGTGGCCAGTTGGTGAGTGTTTCCGTGAAAACTGAAGTATGTGAGCTTTTCTTCATTTCACACAACTTATTACTTGCTGTCTGTTGTTCCGCTCCTTTTGTTGTTGTAGCTGACTGATTGTCATGTGTGGGCGGGTGGCTACTTCCATCTGGTTTCTTCACTAGTAGGTTAGTTGGCTGGCTTTCACTGTGACTGGGCACTGGATTTGTCTCCACTTGTTGTTGGAACACTTCGATCATTCCTGGCTAAACTACTCGGCCAATCTTCTTCAAATTTGCTGTGAGTGGCTGCGGAGTTGGTAGGTAGTGGCTCTCCTGGCCGCTCCAACTTGGACTCCTGCTTTCTGGGCCAAGGGAACGATCTCGATACTTCTAGTATTGGCTTAATAGTGGGGAGTGCCAGTATTATTTTTGCACCACTGGCCGCTCCTATCTTGGTCATTGCAGGCTCAATACTTTAGTCACTCTAGGCGATTTGTTCTGGATGACATCAACCTTCAATCCTTTCTTTTGCAACCATCTGAGAGCCTCAGCCATACACTGTGGGAGGTTGAAATGATCAGCTGCAGGTATGCTGATGTCTTGGAGGTGACACAATGCGTGCCTGTCACTTGAAGACGGTTGGTGACGGTTTAGCTGGCCGGTGTGAAGGTAACTCTGCGCTCTGACTTGATACAAGTGGGGTGTATCTCCATTGATGCATAGCCGTTCAATGCGGGAGATCCTATTGTTATTCACCAGTCGGCTTCCTTCCTCATCTGTACAATGCATCTCACATCCTGAGATCACTATGGCATGTTCACCAAGCTTCAAACAGCAGTCATGGTCAGTGAGGAAGGGCATCCCCAGTATAGCATCCTTGTTTATATGACTAACTACAGACGTGGTCGCTGTCCTTATGTCAATCAGCTATAGGGCTGCCTTCACTGTCCCGTAAAAAGGGATTTGTGTACCATCCGCCATGATTCCGTGTGACTCACTCACTTTTTTCTTCTTCTTCACTGCCTGAGGCAAGCAGTTGAACACATGTTTTAATAAGAGGTTTGTCGTGCAACCGGTGTCAATGAAGAGAGTGACTGGTTGGTTCTCTAACCTCCCGATAAGGAAGTAACTCGCTCTGTAAGTCCTCTCTACTTTCTGGCCAGGTAAACGGCTGGGCTGTACTCAGTAGCACAGGAAGGAGGGGGCAGAACTCTGACTGGTGAGTGTGTGGCACACTCCATCAGTTGTCTAACTGGTACAGCTACCGCTTGCTGAGCTAGGGCAGGCTAGAGCTTCAAGGGGCCGGTGAACTGTGCCGGCGGTAAATCCAACAGGGATGGTATGTGTAGTTCGTTCTGAACATGCTTCTCGCTCCTCTGTAGGATGACTTGGCCATCACTTGCAGGGAGTAGTTGCTCACCAGGAGATGGTGGCTTACCTTTTGTATGGTCTCTCAGAGACCCGGCAGGAGAGGTAGGCAGCTTGGCATGACCTGTTTTAGCCCACTTCTGTTCTCTTCGCAAGGGCACCTTATATGACAGGGGTAAAGGCACCACCTTTTCACTTATCCCAGGTAGCCGGTGTGGTAGCTACTGCGGGCGATGCTCGTTTCCCATTGTCGGAATCTCTCTGGGTGTGGCGACAGCTGGCTGTCTGGATGGACAATACCTACTATAGTGTCCAGGCTGTCCTCAGCTCCAACACTGTGGGGATGAAGGACGAGCTGCTGTAAGAGGTTCCCACTCACTGACATTGGTGGTAGGTGTCGCAGGAGCAGGGTGGTATACCGTATGAGGAATCCGCACAGGAGGTTGAAGCTGCTCCATAGAAGGATGTGTATGTACTGTCTGTTGCCACTGCCTCAACTGTTGCATCCCAGTGGCCATTTCCTGTACTGTCTGTAGCAACCGTGTCACGGTATCTTTGTGTACTGGTGCTGGCTGAGGAACAGAGTGACAGTGTCTCGTCACCGGGTAAGAATAATCCAGCTCTCTATGAGCCGGCGTAACTACGGCTGCCGTTGGTGAATGACGGTAATGGGCCATGGAAAGTTGATGGTATTCCTCATACCTCTCTCCCTCATCTTCTTTCTCTACACCCATTCTGGATGGCTTGTGGTCTGTGAAGGCTCTTATCTGGAGGAATTTGCCTCCAGCGCAAACAGCTTCTTCTAGGCTTCTGGGATTCACCGTCAGCAATTGTCTTTGTAGATACGGGTGGCCCAGGGTGGTGGCAAACGTCTCTAGCACTAGACATTCCACATGTCCATCCAAAGTTTTCATATGCAACATGTACTAATCTCTCCACGTCATTAGCATGCTCCCGTAATGAAGTCATTGGAGTTTTCTTCAGCTGGGCAATGTTTTGCAGGGCTTCGTGTCAGACCAAAACGAGCACGGAGTGTGGTGAACACAGCTCTAAGGGTATTAGGTTTGCCACACTCCAGGGCATCTTCTTTGAGCGTTTCTCTCACATGTAGCAGGGAGGCATTGTCATCCCAATCGTTTGCTTCAGCAACTTCAAGGAACCGACCAATGAAATATTCTACGTCTCCAGGACCGTTAAACTTAGGTGGTTTGAAGACCGGCGCAGGTGCGCGTGGGTGGAGCACTCCTCTCAAGGTTCTGCCAATCTATCTAAAGCCGCTGCTTCTGGGGTGCCGGCTGGCAATCGCCCTGAACTTCTGGCTATATGTGCAGCGCAGAGACTCCTTCCTTTGTTGCGGCTCGCTTGAATCTGTAATCTTCTCTCTCTTCCGTGTTTCTTCCTCAGCTAGACGGGTGGTTTGGCCGTGCTATACTGGGAGGTAAGGTGGGACTTGATGTCTACTTTTCCTCCGTATAGTGTGATAGGGCCATACTCACTCCTAGCTGTGGGAGGATGTTAGTGGACAGAAGGAAACAGTATTCGTGGTGTGGTAGGGGCGGTCTACCAGATACTGTGTAAAGGGAGGGAGCACACATACTCAGGGCAAAGGGGGAAGGAGTATTCGGTGTGTTTGGCCATTAGCTCTCTCTTGCAGTACCGGGGTGAGAACACACTTAATCCCACCGCTGCCACCGATGTAACGATTTTCCCCGTGTATGAGGTCAACTATTACTGGTACGCGCAAGAGTGCTATTTTTGTCTGGCTTGTCTCTACTTTACGTGGTAGCGTGGCAGCAGAATGACAAGGCTATGTTGGTCTATCCTGTGCTGGATAGAACCGGATGCTGCTAACAAGCAGGCACAACTGTGTTCAGGCAACCGGCCACACAGATATAAGGTTGATGGTAACAATGGTTTATCGCTACTCACACAAAAACAAACAATGTCTAATGAATGCACAAAATGTATACTTGGTACAGGTACAGAACAAGAACGGTAGTGACTATGGGCAAGTGTCAAGTGAACACTCAACATACACTGGCTAGAACAGTCCACTTGCTAGTCCTTACTGAATATTCTGCTAATCCAAGCGTCTTGTCCAAGCGCTATCTACGAACTGAAGAGCTGGGCTAAATGCAAGCGTATTTATATGAAGTAGACAATCAAGTAAGAACACAAATATATGATTGGTTGAACAAAATACCCTCAGCGAGGCACAGAAAAGCAATCACAAGCTGGCATACTAATATGAGTCACCACTATAAATAAAGATATATAAAAGTGGCACCAGAGGTTGGAAAGTCCTTCCTGAGCTTGGCTTAGGTGAGTGGCAGTTCATCTGTACTCTTTATCCATCCAAGCATAGCCACCAGCAGGCAGTCTTTGAGTAGATATATATATATATATATATATATATATATATATATATATACATATATATATATATATATATATATATATATATATATATATATATATATATATATATATATATATATATATATATATATATATTTTGAGATTTTTATTGATAGGAGTGCGAGTTGCTGTTGGCCTTATAAGAGGCGTGTACATATAGTGTATCATTGGTAATGTATCATTTGATAGGAGGCGGTTCCGAAGCCTCTTGTTCGTTAAGAAATAGTGAGACAACAGGTGTAAAATCAGCATTGAAGTTGCTTCCCCATTTTTTTCATCTCAAATCTTATTGAATGATTCCTAATTATAAGATATTTTTTCCGTTCGACATCATTTTCTCAGTCATTAAACTCATCCACAGAATCCATTTGAAACATTGAATTTTCACAAGTGCCGTTACTATATCGAGAGACGGATTATTGATCAGAGCTGCTCTAATGACCTTTAATTATGCAAGTATTTAGTGCAGGCTTCGCAAAGTTATCATACAGGGATTCACATGAACTCGTAAAAGTTTTTAATTGTCCAGTTCGATAAGTGCTTCGAACCATCACCCTCAACCGTATTGAAGATGTCACACAAAAACTTCATACATACAACTTTACGATTTTGTAAATATTGGTTAGTTGATTGATGAAACGTATTAGAAAAACTAGTCAAATTTTGAGCAGATCACACAGCATTATTAAGTCCAATATATAACATGTAAAACAACTAAAACTCACACACATATGTCAACCATAGCAAATAGATACTGAAAAGAATAGTTTACTTAATGGTCTCATAACTTCACATTTTTTTTCCTTTTTCCTATTCGACATTAATACATGACACGTTCAGTTTTTTTTATCTAACATGAAATAACAAAGCAAACACGAAAGCCTCCTATATTGTATGTATATATACTTTAGACCTCCTATCAGTGGTTACTTAGCTAAACCAATGAAATGTATAGACTTTTGTACATTACAACAAACAAAGCCCACACAAAAGCCCTCTATATGGTACATATATATACTTTACACCTCCTATCAGTGGTTACTTAGCTAAGCCAATGAGATGTATAGACTTTTGTATATTACAACAAACAAACCCCACACAAAAGCCCCCTATATGGTACATATATATACTTTACACCTCCTATCAGTGGTTACTTAGCTAAGCCAATGAGATGTATAGACTTTTGTACGTTACAACAAACTACGCCCACACAAAAGCCCCCTATATGGTACATATATATAATTTACACCTCCTATCAGTGGTTACTTAGCTAAACCAATGAAATGTATAGACTTTTGTACATTACAACAAACAAAGCCCACACAAAAGCCCCCTATATGGTATATATATATACTTTACACCTCCTATCAGTGGTTACTTAGCTAAACCAATGAGATGTATAGACTTTTGTACATTCCAACAAACAAAGAACACTCAAAAGCCTCCTATATGGTATATATATACTTTACACCTCCTATCAGCGGTTACTTAGCTAAACCATGAAATGTATAGACTTTTGTACATTACTACAAACAAAGCCCACACAAAAGTCCCCTATATGGTATATATATATACTTTACACCTCCTATCAGTGGTTACTTAGCTAAACCAATGAAATGTATAGACTTTTGTACATTCCAACAAACAAAGCCCACACAAAAGCCTCCTATATGGTACATATATATACTTTACACCTTCTATCAGTGGTTACTTAGCTAAACCAATGAAATGTATAAACTTTTGTACATTCCAACAAACAAAGCCCACACAAAAGCCTCCTATATGGTACATATATATACTTTACACCTTCTATCAGTGGTTACTTAGCTAAACCAATGAAATGTATAAACTTTTGTACATTCCAACAAACAAAGCCCACACAAAAGCCTCCTATATGGTACATATATATACTTTAGACCTCCTATCAGCGGTTACTTAGCTAAACCATGAAATGTATCGACTTTTGTACATTACAACAAACAAAGCCCACACAAAAGCCTCCTATATGGTACATATATATACTTTAGACCTCCTATCAGCGGTTACTTAGCTAAACCATAAAATGTATAGACTTTTGTACATTACAACAAACAAAGCCCACACAAAGGCCTCCCATTTGGTATATATAATACTTTACACCTCCTATCAGCAATTACTTAGCTAAACCAAAGAAATATATAGACTTTTGTACATTACAACAAACAAAGCCCACACAAAAGCCTCCTATAATTGTGTATATATACTTTACACCTCCTATTAGCGGTTACTTAGCTAAACCAATGAAATGTATAGCCTTTTGTACATTACAACAAACTACGCCCACACAAAAGCCCCCTATATGGTATATATATATACTTTACACCTCCTATCAGTGGTTACTTAGCTAAACCAATGAAATGTATAAATATTTGTACGATGCAATAATCAGAGCCAACAGAAGACCCTCCTTTCTATATTACTTCATGCCTCGTTTCATCTGTTATTTTGTACTTTTCATCAAAAACATACAATTATGTGCATTCCTGTGTTACACCGTCTATCAAATGTTGTTTCATAAGTTAATCTCATATCATGCACAACTCTACATGCTTCGATGGCATGCACCCTTTATAAAAAAAAGTCAACGAACGACAAGTTTCTGTTTAAACTATAAAACACATGACATAACACCAGTTGCCTTCTTAGCGCTCTTTACGTGAAAAGTTCATTTTACTTTTCTGCAGCAGCAGCTTATTCACATTTAATCAAGTGATTCTCTGCTTCCAGTTAATAAACCACCTTCTAAAAGCTTATTCAGGTTTTAGTCGCTTTTACAAATAGCTACAGGACAACCTCCATACAAAATAGAATTTAGTGTTTCTATGCTTTTCTTATCAAAGTCACTGTACTATTGTCCTCAAGCTACTAATCTGATTACTCGATAGACCAATTTGCAACTTCAATGGCAATGGCAATAGTTGGAGGCATTAGAAACTGAAATGTTTCACTTAAGCTCCATTGTAATCTCTTCAATTTACAACAACAAAAGAATAAACTCAGCAATGTGTCAAGTCAAGAACAAAACCACGTAGTCCAGTTTGGGGATAAAGTTTCTGCACTTGAGTAGCATGCAAATAGCACCACTGCAGTATGAGCTTTTTAAATTCAACTGTCAGAAAATAAGTGTAGAAGGGTAAGTAATCAATTATTTATGCCAGAAAAAATTATAAAAGTGTCTTTGTTGTACAATTGTTTGATTTGCAAGTTTATAATTATATCAATGCGTTTTTCACTTTTATCATCAAGTAAAGAGTTGACAGACTTTGTACGCTCACAACTGCTGCGAATCTCTTCCAAAATGTCACAACAATTTGGATACTGCTGAAAATATGCAAACGGAACAGTATGTCACTTATATTAATAGTTCAAATTATTATGGTGAATTTTTTTTAAATGCTGGAGAAGAGTTCCGAAAAATCAATAATCTTGAAGAAGCTATAGTTAGATTTACAGTAGAGTTTTTTATAAAACTTTCTCTCAAGCCAATTTTTGCAGCTTCTGCAGTTCTACAATATTATGTTCCTTGAAACTGTACACTTTAATGACAAAGATATTCATTTGATAAACTAAAATGGATAATTTGAGCTTGATTCATTGCGACACCGAGTATCTGTACCTCGTTTTTAAATTGCTATCAAGAGTTATGATTTCTTTTAGTTGTTGGATTCGCTCAGTATATCCACATCTTAATTAAAAAGACGTTAAATTGAAAGCAGTACTTGCTAGCATAGTTATTGGTAAGTCATTTTGATGGGTTTCTCTTTTAAAAGGTTTTGCTAATTTTGAAAATGCTTGAGTTTTGGGTTTAGATTGAAAGTTACCTTTTTTATCAGCAAGTTGGCTGCTATTGCAGCACTTTTCCCGCTTTTACACTTGCTAAAAATACTTTTTTCAAAAATTTCAATAACTTTCTCTTCTGTTTCATTTTGAATTGAACTTGCCCTTTTTCAGTTATAGTCATTCTTTAACATTTATGTGCATTACATAGGAGCTACAAGTGAGAATGAGTGCTGCTCCAGAATGGCAAGATGGAGTTTGTTACCAGGCAGCAGCCATATTTGTGTTACTTCCAACAGAAACAAAGTGAAGGCCAAGTTTGATTTAGATAATGTGGAGCACATCATTTCAGTGAGTGTGATTACAACTCAGGATATCAGCAGTGAGTATATTTGCTTGAGCAGCAGTTTTTGCAAGTCAATTTTGAGCTAAAATGCAAAAATAATACCTGAATTGATAAAAGACTGGTTTAGATAGAACACATAGTTGCAACACTTCATACATTCTATTTTGTAAAAGCGACAAACTGTTTTCTCAGACCACAGTACTATAAAAAGACTCATCGTTGTATCTGGAGTCCCAGGGATTGCAACTGCACTGTCAAGGGGAATGAGTAACCATGATTATGAGATTAAACATTGCAGAAGCTATGAAAAAACAATTGTGTAACATGCATATAAAATTTGTTGAACATATATATATAACAGGCAGTTTGTATGAGGGACCCTGCGTCTAAATAATTATTAGTTCTTTGATTAACTGGCCGAGCTCAATTAATTGATTTTGTTTAATATTTAACTTTTATTAGTGGTAGAGTTTAGGAAGCTTTGAGGTAAAACCCACATTTATGATATGTTTGGTCTCTACTCAAAAAATCTCCCAGCTTATTTTTAGAATTTTAATTTGTTGCTACTTATCGGACTACTTCTTAGGAAAATAATCTTAAAGTGCTAAGTATACACTTTGTAGTGTGAATGGTTAAATCCATTCACAAATTATTTTTACTCAAGTAATGGCACTGAATGTTGCAATGTTTATGTAGGTTCACAATCTTTACAATCCTTTGGCATGGCAAGGCATCATTAACCTGCATGGCATGCGTGCATGGCAACAATTCATCCGCAAGACTCAAACCCTTAAACTAAATGATTCCACAGTTTTTCCAGTAGAGTTATTCTTTTTTCATCAAGTTATTCTTTTTTCTTCTGTTTTCATACAGAAATCGATGGTTTGACTTGAATGCCTCACTAAATCTAGTGCTATTCAAGCATAGTAGTAAAAGACCTTGTTGAAAGGTATTTAATACATTAATAGGTGACTCCTATATAATTTACAATAGATTTAAAATCGCATGCTGGAAGACATTGCCCATTACCATTATGTGCTAACAGACTTGTGAAGATAAATACCTAGTAATGATGTAGTTAATACTGCGCAGTACCAGCCATGAACATAAATAAATGAAAGATTTTATGATGCCTCTGTACTGAATAAAAACTTGAATGAAATGTTTCATATGACTAAATCTTACTCTGCTAGTCTTGAACTCCTCAGTTTAATCTACCAGCATTGATTTCTTGACTTTGAGCCGGTCACATTTGTAGGTGAGCTGATAACAATGATAATTTAATCATTAGGAAAAAATTCAAAAAATTTAAAACAACACAAAATCCACCAATTTAAGTCACATTGAAAATGTACAATAATTTCTTTGTGGGTGGGTTTGACGAGAGATAATCTGCCAACATTATATTTGCGTTGTTCAAATTTTCACTTGAATTTAAACAATGCAAAAGCTGTGATACATGTGCTATGCTTCCATCAGTTTTCGATGCATGTAAAAATGGACATCAAAAACTATTTGCATGAGTTTAGATGACTTCTTAACTACCCTAAAAAATGGTCACACACAAAGCTATTTGAATATGTCTTGTATGCTTAAACAAGAACTTTTCGATTAAAATGCATTATCCTTTTGTTCAAGTATTATTCTCATGCATTTCGAAACTCGTGTAAACACTTTCAAACTAAATGCTGGAGTTTTCCAAACACTGACTTTAGTTGACAAAATGAATTCATGTGCTTTTGCTATTTCCAATCTCAGTCAGTATTAAAGCTAAGAGTTGTTTATAATAACTTATTTTGTCATTATGGCTTCAGATGAAGAGCTTATGTTTGCAGACGGACTGATTGTGTGTGAGGAGTGTGTTCATACTAGTAGGAGGGGACCAGAAGCAAAGCATAGTGAGTTACACGTCTTTGGCCACAGTCCCTGTGAAACACAGACACAAAATGGTGAGTTCTACAAAAAACTTCACACAATAAGAGTATTTGCAACGTGTTCATCGAACAAGAAAAAATGCAGTAGGTGCTCGTACTTCAACATTTATAGATAACCGAACAACACAAAAAGAAAACCCCACTCTTTTAAATAATCAAGAAAAGGTGTTAACGGCATCATTTTCAACCAAATATATTTTCTACAGACATGCTTTTGATATAGTATGTTTTTATGACGATAGTTATATCATGTTCATAAAAATTATGGGGATATAAAATGGGTCTGTCAAAATAAGCAAATTAGACTCACTCCTTATAACTTATTTAGTGGCCAGTTTCATTTGCGACTCACAAACAATGTAATAGTTGTAACATACTTTTTGATTCATTGAGCTAATTTTGTTGATAATTGAGTTAAGTACACAGTTATTATTTATTTATCAAACATATTGCCAATCTGACTACTTCTATTGCATTTTGTTGGGCAAACGTAGGTCGGGAATACTCTTGTTCTTGCGCACACATTTTTATATTCATGATATTTTAAAAACTATTTTACCAGAATTTGTAATAAGTTATCAACAGTGATGGATTTTTGACTATCAAGTAGAACTATCTGATGAGCAATAAATCTACTAATTAAAAATTGTAATTTCAAGTCTATGAAAAACTTCTAATGAAATCAAAAAAAAGCTTGAAGGCCTTTAATACAAAAATATAGTTTTGATGCAGTTTTTAGTGGTTAAAGATTATTTGGCGTTTCACATGAAATGATAAATATGCCGTATCTGCTGTAATTTTATATTTGCAAATTACTTGATTGCTGAATGAATCAGACTCTAACCCACTGACTATTTGATTTTAATCTCACACCAAGCAACAGATATGTAAAACGGAAAACTAAGTTGACTGGCGCTAACAATACTTCAAACGACTTCTCAGAACATAACAGTGGGTTTAACTGTATGGCCATTCATAAAAAGTGTGATTTTTAACTGGTAAGAGAACTACTTTTGGAACTCACCAATTTTATACCTGTGCCTGTAGTGCTACAATTGTTAAAAAACACTTAAATGTAACGATGTTCATTTATTCTGACATTTATAGCTCACTTTTGTTACTACAAGTTAAATTTCATGAATCATTCAAAAAGGGTCAATGAACTGCCATGGCTTTTTCTCTGCGTGATTGATAGCTTTTGGCGCTGTTCAAGGAAGTTAAAGTCTCTGTTGTCATTTTAGATAATTTACTCCTGGCATTGCTTTTCCCAAGTAAACTGAGCACAAACTTGTTATTCCAAAGGTAAGTATACCACTAGGAATGTATTCTGCATAACCTGTAGCCCTCCCTGAAGTTTCATTATTAATGCATATTACTCATTTATAGGTTTCTTAGTAGTTGAAAAGTTCCATTTTAATCACATTGCTTCGCAATGTGATTCGATGTGATGTAATGTAAATCTCCGCAGGAAAAACTCTCTCATATAGAAGAATTTTGTAAAAGGATTTTTGAGTTCTTTACTGTAGATGACAAAAAGAAAATGGTTATTTTATCACACGAACTTAATTTTTCTCTAAATTGTTACAAGACATTTTTAGCTTGAAGACTCAAGGTTTTTGTAGCAGCTTTTCAAGTGAAATAGCCTAGTGTTTAGTTAGTCCTGCTTCTCAACATTGTAACTGAATGGCTCAGAAAACTAAGTGGTTTTTTGACACTCTGATAACTCAATGACACTAATGATACAAGAAAAAGCTGCCAACACCAGATAATTTGACTTAATTTATTTCACAATGCTTAACCATTATTTTCAATGAGTGTTTATTTATGAAACTGGTTTTTTGACAATTCACTTCGGAAAGCTATGGTTGGCAACATATTTTGTAGAAGGATTTGCAATTTCAAAAGTTTCAAAACCCGCAACTTCCTTGAAAGAAGAGATATTGCCTATAAATATATAAAACTGATTAGTTTTCTTTTATTACATATAGCAGCTATCGGTTTTGCTTCATACTAACAAAACAAATACTCTTGTTAGCCATGTGCATTAAACCATTATTCAAAAGAAGTTTATGGCACACTCAGCCAGTTAGACTGAGTTTTTGTTTACAAACCTTAAAAATTCTATTGTCTTGGCATTATAGATAAAAATGGCACTCGGGCTATTGGTTGTGAACGGAGGTTCAACTCATAACAAAGTTCATTATAAGCTATGGTGGACGCTGCCAAACAGCAGTACAAATACTCAAGAGAGATAGGAACATGCCGCTTAAAATGCAATAGCTTGTCCCGACATCATATTAATTTATATGCAATGTGTGGCTTAGCGGGTAAGAATTGTTTCACAGTTCTGTCTATGTTGTGACATACTGTCACATGGACTATTCACCTTATTTAAAAATATAAATATTCGCATATTTTGATAAATAAACCGACACGAAAGACTCCTATGCTTCATATACAAACTTTAAACTTATATACATCTGCATGTAAAGATCGTAAACTCATATATACACATTTGTAAAATTCAATAAAAAAGCGAATACAAGATCCTCCTACATGGTATATGTATACTTGACACCTAGCATATGTTATTTACCAATCAAATAAAAACATTTGCAAATTTTAATAAGCAAGCTGAACAATGAAGCTTCCCTTGTGGAATTTGTATTTCACCTACCTTATTCTGCTAGCAAAACCTAGCTCACAATACACGCAGCTCTATTTGTATACTTTGGCGGATTTTATTGTTTACCAAAAGGCACCAGTTGGAAATCAAATTTTTTTTTAAAAATTTAAATTGTATTACCTTAAATTTTTCAGTAGCTGATATTTAGTCGAAGCAATGGAATATATCTCCTGTTGCACCAGTGGCTTTGTTTTTGGTCACCATTTTTTGCAAAATCATGCTTGGTTCTGTGCAGCAACAGCTAATATATGTATAGTCAAATAATATTTTTCGTATCTTGATTTTGTTGATGATTTGTACAATCTGTTATTCCTTTTCTATCTTAAGTTTTAATGCTTCTTTCTACTCTCATGGACATAAATGCAAGACTTTGCATGTTTTTTCTTTCAGAAAGCGACCACCAAAATTTTGTTTTTTCAAGGACTGAATCAAAATTGAAACTTGGGTTACAGCCTAAAAAAAATTGTTCTCAGAGTTTGGTGTTACTGTAGTTTAGTTTTCTGACTGAAGCAGATACACTATTGTCTTCTAGCTACTAATCTGTTTATACCATAGACAATTATGCAACTTTTCATTTCCAACTACAAAAGCTGTAGTAGGTGTTAGACATTGAGATGTCTCACTACACTGCACTGTAATCTCCTCAAATTACAACAACAAAAGACAGAACTAAGCAATGCCTCAATTCAAAAGCTCACAATGAAGTATCATTGTGGAAAACATTTTCAATTTGAAGAGAAAGGAGTCTGTACCTTAGTCAGACCAGGAGAACATGGCACTGTGAGCACCTAAAAATATTTTGCAATTGCGGTATAAAACGGTAAGTAGTCAATTGTTTGTTCCAAAACTTTTATGTAGGTTCTTAGTTTTGTATTACAATTTAGTGTGATATATTTTCGAAGTTTAGAGATCTTGAAATCATATAAATGTGGTTTTTTATCAACCATCAGGTAAAAACCTTGTTAGAGATTGTCCAAATAGCTAAGGTTGTCTAACAAGATGCGGTTACTTGTGCTGCAGAATATCTTTTTCTTAGGCTTATAACTGTTGTAGGTTTCTACCACTATGTCACGATACTGCAGGAAAAGCGCAAATGAAACGGTATGTTGCTTTTGTTAGCAGCCCAGATTTTTTAGGCTGACGGCTCCATAAATGTAGAGAAAATGATGGATTAAATTAGCCTTAAATAAAATTTTCAGACATGTTACTTAATTTTTAATGAATCACTTTCCCTTGAGCAAGCTATTTCGAGCCGCACAGTTTGTAAACATTCATTTTTTGAACTGAGCTGAAATTTTGAGCCCGGTTTTTCTAAACATTCTGAATTCTGCTTAATTTTTTATTTGCTATAAATAGTTTACTCAAAAGTGTCCATTTTATCAAAATATGCATTGCTTCTGAGGACTAACTGATCTCCAAAGCAGTGACTCTTTTGGAATCTGTTCAACATGTTCACACTTTTCTCATTAAAAAATTTTAACTTGAAGCAGTACTTGCTAGTATTTTTGTTACTTAACCATTTTGATTGTTTTAATTTTGAAGCTTTGGTTAACTTTCAAAAAGTTTGCATTGTGCGTTTAGATTGGAAATTACAGTATTTTGAACAGCAAGTTGCCTGTTTTTGTAGCACACTTTTTCCTGTTTCTTGTTATATGAGAAGATTCAGGAAACAAAATTTTTAATATCCAAAAATTGTTGTTAATTTGATTCTGTCCCAATTGCATTTGAATAATCATTGTTCAAATATTATCATTCTTCAACATTCATGTGCATCACATAGGAACTACAAGTGGGGATGAGTGTTGCTGCAAAATGGTTAGATGGAGTTTTTTACCAAGCAACTATCACACCCGCCTTTAGGGTTGCCCACGAGGCACAGCTGAAACAAACAAACAAACAAACATCTATTTTACCTCGTGGGAACAAAGTGAGAGTCAAGTATGAGTTGTACAATGTGGAACACACCCTTTCAGCAAGTGACATTACAACACGAGAGATCAACAGTGAGTGTACTTTTATGAGCAACGGCTTTAAAAAAAAATAACTGATATAAAATGTTTTTTTTTATCTTGTCTGACACACAGCGCTCTAGATATATAAGAAATAGGTGCAACACTTTGTCGGTTCTATTATATGTGCTAGATAATTTTCTTCTCATATCACACAGTATTATAAAAAAGATTTTAATAATACACATCAACTTATCTTTGAGTTCGAGGCATTGTAACTGTAAAAGCTCACCTTAAACTATCATTTAATGGTGATATGTGGTTGAGACATGTTAAATTATAAAACAATTGTTCAAGTTTGCTATAATTCGTTTTTACTAGTGAAACGATATCGAAAAAATGCTTACTTTTTGTGAGTTTGCTCAGCTCACCTAAATGGTCCAGTTTCACTTTTAGCACTTATTAGCAGAGGAGTTCAGGGAGCTTTGCGACAAGACAAGAGTGGCCTTGCAATTTCAGCGTGGAATGACGATGATGTTTGGATGGGTGAGACACATATTGATAAGGTTTTTTGCCTTCAATGAACGTGAAACAAGCTGATTTTCGGCTCACTCAAACTTTAAAACTTCAAATTTCTGGTGCATGTAACAACTGGTTATGCCATTACGTTTAATGCTCTAAGTTTTAATCAAACATTTCTTATGTGCAATTTTTTTGATTCAACTGCTCTTCAGTTGCATTCAAGTTTCAATATTGAATGTGGAAAATTTCATACAGGCGAGGATTGCGAATAATTTTTGTCTGTAGATCATGTTTGAGATACAAAGGCCTTAATTTGAGAACAAAAATGTAGAATTTTTGTTGTATATGCTAAAATATTGTGATTGGAACATCAAAGTAAGCGCTCAAATATTTTTTTTTTCTAAAGCCATACACTCATTCAGCAGAAACATTTTTCATCTGTAGTTGTGATAAGGTAATTGGTGTTTGATCAATTGTACCATTAGAAATTTTTACAATCCTAACATAAAAGAGACAAAAAGTGTATTCATCGGTCAAATCGATGAACAGCTACTTTTACATTTACATTTTACATTTACATGTGAAGACCACATTGGTGGGCTATTATATTTTATCATTATCATAAAGCATTAATTATATCGTTCGATGTGAATCAAGTTGTGGGGACATTAAATTTATGTGTGCATAATACAGAGCAGAGTTATTTTAACATGTGAAAGCGTTTCATCACAGCCGCTTATCATTTCATTAATTTTTTACTGGTACTGATAGCATGATGCTATGGGAAGTAGCAGGTAATGAGAACAAATCAAAAGATAATTTTACAATTGCTTGGGTGGTAACATATATTTCAAAGTAACTCATGATTGATTAACAATAAAAATAACAATCGTCTTCGTTGTTTGAATAAAATGACCCTCAATTTCATTGTGATGATCAAGTTATTTATACTATAGAATTATCAGATAAAATAGTTGAAAATAGTTATAAAAAACAATAAATATAAGTTATATTATTAACAAATAATGATACTGAGTATAAAGAGCTTTGAATTAAACGTCACTCACAGGGCTATGTGGAAACTTCATGTGATGGGTTGTTAGTGTTTCTGAGCTATGATAATGTCCCGCCAGTCAATTTATTTTTTTCCATCGGGGTGGTATTTTGCAATTGACTTAAAATATTGCCACTGACCTATCCGCATTAAATTAATTGCAAAAAATTTTCTCAATCTAATTTATTTATGACTCAATCCTTCTGGGGATTACTCCTAATGTCTTGTTGAAGTGTCTTTAATGCTGTTGCAGATGACTATATTTCTACAATAGATGTAAGGTTATCAGCATGCTATGATATTTCAACGGTTACCATCAAGTGCTCCAGGACTTACAAAGGTAAATTCGCAGTGACGAGAAACTCAGTTTTCTGAGACCAATTTAGTTTATGAGAATTGTTAGGCAGTACTACCATTCAATCACAAACAAATGAAAGACTATAACTATATGTTTCCATAAAAACAAGTTTTGATAAAACAATTTTCCCCACTAAATCATACTCTGTTGGCTTGGGACTCTTCACATTAATTTTCCGCATCCGTTTCTTGACATTGACCTGCTGAAATTTATAGGTACGTGGATGTCAATGAAAACTTAGTTGTTATTTACTGTGTTTTAGAACGCAATAAGAAGCATAATCCAGTGATTCCGGTGACAAAAATCACCTACACTACATGCTTTGTGGGTAAGTTGGATCAGACCTGATGCGTTAGTTATATTTTTGTGTTGTGGAATTGTTATTTGAATTTTAAATAAGCGATAACCTGATATACAGCTGTTAGATCGAATACCAATGCATATAGAAAAAATAATAAGGAACTATTAGCATGAGTTTAGAAAGTCTCTTAATTATACTAAAAAGATTGTAATACATGAATTTATTTAATTGTGTCTCAATTGCTTACACAAAAACTTAGTTATGAAATGAAATAAATGCAGAGTACCAATTAATTAAGGTATTGGTCTCAAGCATTTTGAAAGAAAAAACACATGTAAATGCCTTCAAGCTACATGCTGTAGGTTTTGCAAAAGCTTTCAATCGTCAACCACTTAAGCCTCTGTGCCATCAAATATTTTTGCTGTTTCCAATGCTTGACAGAATTATAGCTTATGAGTCATTTATTCTAAGAAAACTTGTCATTCTGATTTCAGATGAAGAGCCTAAATTTCCAGGAAGATTGGTCGTGTGTGACAAGTATGCTCATACTATTTGGTCGAGACTGGAAGCAAAGCATAGTAAGTTGCATGTGTTTGGTCTCAGTCCCTTTAAAAACCTGAAAACAAGTACCGCATCATTAAAAAACATCAACACATTGTTCCATGCACCTGCCAATAATCATGCTTTTATGTAAAAGTACTATATTAGTGCTGATAGCATCTTATTAATTGTGATCAATTTTCTACTATCAACTTGAAATACCAAAGTAATGTAAAAACTGAAGATCATCTTTAGGATTTAATAAACTAACCCTTATAAACATTCAGACAATAAAACTTTGAGCTCCTTCAATACATAGATATGTTTTTTAGGCATTGGCTGCAGTTGAATAGAGTCAAATAAATATCTGCCATATCTGTTTCAATTATATTTTGCAAGTGGTTTGGTTGCAGTAAAAGTCAGACTGGAAACTGCTCACGACTCGGTATTGCAAGATGTGATCATGGTTTCACCCAACGCAACATGTAAGTAACAAGTTACACTAAAATCAATATCACTAGGAAGAAATCAGAGTGCTGCAGAGAACATCAAAATTGAGTTTGTCTGCATGATCATTGATGACAAAAAACTTTGTAATTGATGAGAATAATATTTATAGAACTCGTATAAGTTTTATTTGTTTGGTTGGCACCTCAGTTGTTACCAAGCACTATAAACAATGAGAGAGCATTTGTTTTAGAGATCAATTCTGACAGCAACTCGCATGTGCGTGTCTTAGAAATGGACTCACATCAAGAAGGTTATAACAGCGACTTAGACCCACCATATGAGGAGAGCGAGATGCCTTCCTCTGACAGTGAGGATGACTTTAAAAGTGAGCCGTAAGTGATCATTATACTGAAAAAAGTAAAAAAAAAATTATTTTAGACTTTAAGCCAAAAAAAATTTTGCTGCTATATTTTATAAAGCAAACTTGTCGTTCTTTACTGTTTCCAGTACCAAATTATACCGAAAAATCAATACCAAAATTGTTGTATACTTAGTTATACCTGCAGGCTCAATATGTAGCATATAACGTGCCAACTTAAACTCCCAGGACTCAATGCATGACATATAATATTATGTCAAATTAAGTTTGCTGGTTCAATACCCAACATATCATACGCCTACATATGCTATGGCTGAACATCCAAAAGATAATTTTTTCTGTTATTTCATTTGCTTATAGCCTTCATCGCTCAATACAATCTATAGTTTATTGACGTATAAGAAAGATTGAGTAAAGACATGCTTCGCGCATGAAACTTTAACCTTCCAGTGTTAATGTAGTATGTGGCAAACATTAAAAAGCTGATAATCGCGCTTCATTGTATTATTTTTCTAATGCTAGAGCACAGTGTCAGACTTCTAGAGGGAGTGCTCAGTATCAGTCTTTGTATTCATCTGAAATATCAGTGTTTTTTTTGCGGCTTCCATCTGCTTATTGTACTTTTTACTCATCATGGCTGATCAACTGTTTTTATACAGAAAGTGAGTGCAAAGAAACTTCATCTGTTGATCAGACATGTTCAGTGCCCCTGAAGGCGTATCAACAGTCGGAGGGTCCTACTGAATGCAATACTCTAACTGTACCAGCTGCTTTCAGATGTATGTACTTACGTTGTGAATAGGATTTACATTTATTTAGTAGAGAGTATCTGTGAGGTAGACTTGGTAACCTAGACACTCACCCTAATGATAGCTAAATACAAATAGATTTTGTAAACAATCCGGTCTGAGCAAAAACTTTTGCACACAATCTGTGAATTTATTTGAGTTCAAGCATTTTACAGCTATCCTCTCGCTTCTACAAAAATCTGCTTAACTTAGTCTTGAAATGGGAGTCTTTCACATTATTGCGCATAATCAAAATGATAATGTGAATGAACCAATAAACAACCGTTCGGTGATGACAATTTGCTGTTCAAAAAAGTACCATACAAATTAATTCTTGTTCCTAACAAAAATAATTACCTGAAATCAAATCATTGTAACTTGAACCTTTCAGTTATGGGCATTTAAAATCCATTTGTTTGAAGTTGAGCAGTTGGATGTTCAATGGCAATTTGTTATTTCCATTCTATCGGTCTAGGTTACAATGAAAAACAAGTTGCAGTTCACTGTTATTTGTGAAGTTGCCACTAATACTACTCATTAACTCTTCTTTTGCAGACACTGAAATTAAGTCTCGCATGGCTAATGGTAAGTAGTACTACTACTGTTAATTATAATATCTGCATATAAATTGACAGACTGAGTCACTGCTAGCAAAGCACTCTTACATCAAAGTTACTGCATTAAGGCTTGTCAAAATTCATGCTTATATTGGTTCCAATTCTATGATCAAATTTTTACCCCTTTGATGTATTATTTCCTTAATTTGCAGTGACAGTCCCTGTATATGCAAGTAATGAAGGCAAAAACTGCACGCGACTGGATTACTGTTACTTCTGTAAAAAATATATCAAGTCAAGAGTAAGCAGGCACTATACTGGGGTGCATGCCGATCATCAAGCAGTAAAAGAGATACTGAAGTGTTCTGGAAAAGAACGGCAAAACAAGTTGTTTTCTCTTCAGAACCTTGGCAACCTGAAACACAATACAAAGGTATGTGATGGAACTTGTTGGAGAAAAAATTCATTTCAAACTTGAAACTTTTAATTTTATATTCATAGTTTCTTATGCAACAAACAAAGTGCAGCTACTATTGCATTGTGATATAGACATTTATTTCATTTTCTGAATCCATTGATGAGCTGGACAAGTTTAAGCAGACCATCCTGCTGAACATAGTAATAACTGATGAAACTATACTTTTTCGTAAAAACTTGGTAAGCTGTTACCTGGATAATTATATTTAGTTTCATTTGAGGTTCTGAAGAAAATTGAGTATAAGATGGTTTAAAATTCTTTATGAGTGAGCGTGATTGTATTTTTGATGTAAAATTTAACTTTTCTGAGAAAAATTGGTGTTGTAAGAATCCAAAACTCACTGTTTTTTTTGTCACACAAGTATTAGTTCGAGATTTTGAACTTGAAGCAAATGTTAGCAGAAATGGATGCTTACTTGCTTGATGTCAACACCATTAATTTTTGAACCTAAATGTGCCTATAGTGTATTTCTCTCAGCAAATTGTTTTACTTTAGTTCTGAGAATTGTATTTGCGTAAGATATTCATTTTGCATTCCATGTTATATTACAAAAAATTATAATAGAAAGTTTAATAACTTTTCCATCCTTATCACCCCATCCTTGTAACTGAATTTTCATATTTTGCTTGTTCGGTACAGCAAAACGAATCCTTTAATTCGGGTATCATTCTGATCAGCGGTTGCTGCTTTAATTTTGAGTTTTTCCACAAAATTAAGTTTGACATTTACATTTCTTCTATCTGTGTCAGTCCCATAGCAACCAGTTATGACACCTGAGTGCTGAATGAATTCCACTATGTTTTGTTGTCGACAAAATCAAGTTTAAGAAGTTTGCTAACAACGCTTGGCTGGGAACAGTGAAAGTATTATGTGGTGGGTTCTGACCACATCACAATTAAAGCATAAACAAAATTTTGTCGATTCTATTTATGCCCACAATAATGCCCATATATTTGTTGAGCAAAAATTTATCTTTCCTCTTATTTACATTTCATTACTGGAGCAGCTTCGCGTTGACGAATAGAAACTAAATAATTTCGCAAAAAACCCTGAAAAGCATATAGTAGGCAATGTGCTGAAAACCCTTTCTAAATTGCTTTCAAAATGTTTGCCCATTTGGTGGTTTGTACCTTGGGTCCTTCTACCATAGGATGAGATTCCACATCAATTACTTTATTGTAACAAAGCTTTCACAGCCAAATTTTTCAAGAACAGTTGGCAACTTCTCACTGGTATTTGGGGAAATTTCAAAATTCGGTTGAATGTTATGTAACATTATCTTATTTACTGACCTTCTCTTCTCATACACAATGAATAGAGTGAGACAATTTAGAGACAGCAGAGAATCATTGTCCCAGAAAATTTTCCTTATATTCTCAATAGTAACTTGCTAAGCAACTATTACCAGCCAAATGGAATTATTTTGAGTTGGTTGTTGAGCATGTGTATGTTACAAGTGCACTCACAACAGGCCATTATGATTATTAAGAAAATCTCAAATAGGCAGTAAGATTATTTCTAGTATAAGCCCAAAATATCAAATAGCTAGCATGTTTATCAGCTCAGCTAGTTACAATTTTTCTGTAAAAGTCTTATTTTGTTTTTACTAAGACCAGTAACTTCCTCAAGAATCTTCCCAGCATGTTGACCAGCGGTCAGATAAAAACTTTAAATGAACTTGTTAGTAACTTATTAATGAAAGTTTTTCTGGGACCAAAATTCTTGAAGTAAAATGTTTGTTTTAAAAGACACTGAAATAATCCAACCAAAACTATTATGTTATAGCCTGCTATGCATATCGCTTACATTTGATTAGAGTAGTTGAGTTTCTTTGCTAACCGCAAGTTGCTACCCTTCTCAATTGATTGTGAAATTCCTAACTTTGATTTTGTTACATGGACACTTGATAGACTTTTTTGTCCATAAATTTTAGGTCAGAAAATTTAGATCATGTATCAAATGGCGTATGTGAATTTATTACAGTTACACTTACTCAGAATTTAAATTTCCAGCCAATAAACGCTTTGGCATCATTTTTCATTTGCATTCAATTTAGTTGACTTTTTGTACTGAAGTACATTTGACATTGCTTTTATCATAGAATTGAAAAAAAGTTTACTCGTTATAGGCGCTCTCAGCTGGAGAAGGTGAACTAGTGGTAGTAAAAAGGCCAGCTAAGCCTACCCTAGCAAGCAACGTACTGCCTTGTACATATTGCTACGGGTTCTATGCTGTCAAATCACTGAAGACACATGTGAACAGTTGTCCTGCTGGAACAGCTGCAAATAAAGACAGTCATTCAATTGCTGCAAGTAAAGTGTATATCAAGTCACTGTTGAATGCCTCTACAGATGACGATAAAGACTTTCAAGAACTGCTAGGAGGGCTAACTGAGACCAAAGCAAATCCTGGTATGTGGCTATTCCCTGTCCTTAGTTCACTTAGGAGGAAACGCTTGTAAAATCCCATTGCTCTCGGAGCTGCAGCAAAACTGGTGTAATGTGGAGCCCTTCAACCCAAAATATATAGAGTGAACATCACTGGAAAAGTTTCAGACTTGTCATTTGTAGCCAGAACACGCCATTTGCTTCGGTTGATTTGGTTATCGTTAGCTTTTCAACTTTTTCAAAGTCATTGTAATTGGGAAATCAGTTAAACTTCAGTCATCCAAGATCAAAATTTTTTTACGTGTAAAATTACCTGAAAATTATTCTAGTTTCACCAATTCTCGTTTCAGGTGATGGGTAACTTAACTATTTTGTTCTCGATTTATCTATTTGTAAATATTTAGTAAAACCTTTGTTTAAAAAACTCTGAATAAAATTAATGGAAAACGTCAAAAATTAAATTTTAAAGCTGATTTAGCGATTCTAACCGTGACCTGTTGTATGCATTATAGCACTTGCCCTAAGTATGTTTGTAATAAAAAATAATTTCATAATGAGAATCGTGAGAAAAAGTAAACAAAGTATGGGTTGACTAAAACAATCTCAGGGATAAAAATATCTCTATACTTTGATCAGAAGAAGCTATAAATGTAATTTACCCTGGAAATGTGAACAAAACATTTCTCTGTAATGATGATGTATTATACAATTTTTCAGGTTTAGTGAAGCTTATTAGAAATGATGAAACTATAGCTTTTTTTGCCGAAGGACTATTGCTGCGACTAGGAGAAAGAGAGCTTAGACGACCTGGTACCACAGACATATCAAACATTCGAAGCAAGGTACGGAGTGTTGCACGCTTGCTAGCTATTGCCAGAAACTCCAGTAGGCAGCTGCCGTATAACCAGCTTCTGTTGCCAAGCAACTTCGACTTGTTGCTGCAATCAGCAAGAGAAACCTCAAAAACATGTCCTCAAACCAGTTAAACTGTTGGCGGCTTTGTTAAGCAGCTGAATCTGCACGTGATCAGCAAAGCCATAAATAATAATTACAGTGATCGACAGCACCTTGCGCAAAACTTTAGATTTCTCTTTGACACTCACTGGAGAAATAACATTACTAGTGTCGCTGGCAAGCGGCAACGCTTAAAAACCAACAGTACGGATCAAGACCTCCCATTGACCCAAGACATGAAACAGCCATCTACATTTCTTCGCACAGAGGTTGGAAACTTCCAGCAAAAAGATGCAGGCATGGGGGCCAAGTATGCACTGGCATATTTGGTTCTATTTAATAAGCGGCGCCCTATGGAGGTTGCTGAACTCAAAGTCAGTCAGTTCTTGGCGGAAATGCGCGGAGACATCATTGACAGCGAACAAATAACAGCCTCTCTTGATCCTACTGAAAAGGCATTAACAAAAAGGTAGGACTGGTTGATCAATTAACGTGTGCCTAATTATTGACTCACGCGGGATTCTATTTTGGAAATTATACAATTATTAACGCCAAAGTTTAACAGTTCCAGTATTCCATTCACAGTAAATTTTGTCCAAAATAAGAAATGGGCTTACCACAATACGACTTAAAAAGTAGTTAAAAGTAGCAGCAATAATACATTGAGCAGTTTTCTTTTACAACTTTTGTGACTCTCTTAGTTACTGAAAGCACTGTAATTCAAATTCTTAAGGTTACTCCAAAGTGGTTTATTGAGTTGCAATATATTCAGTCTAACCAAGTTGTGGTTTTTTGTGTAGTTTTAGTGATTTGAGTTTTTTCATTACAATGCTTGTCAAGTTTTTAGAATGAAAGCAGTTGAGGTAAGGGGCAAATCGACGAGGGAGTTGAGAAAGGTCTTCGTGGTGATTCCAGATTATTTACCGCCGGCTTTACATTTTCTGACAAAGCTAAGCAAGACTTTTTTATTTCCAAGGTCGGTTTATCATAAGAAATAATATTTATGCAGCCATCTTTAGAGAGATAGTAGTTGAAAGTGACCTAAATTCACTATTCACCTTGATGGTAACATGTTTCTGAAAAACAAATATTGCTCATATACAAACAAATTTCATAAAATTGAAAAACTAGAGGTTTAATAGACAGAAAAGCTGCCTCTATCCCAACAGCATCGAGATTCACAATTCAAATCATATGAAATGTAATTAGAGCTAACTTTTGAAATTATTATTTTAGATCTTGTGCAGTAGAAATAAGGTTTAATTTTCCGTGGAAGGAAGAAAGATTTTTCAAATTAATAAATAGTTCTTAGCATGCTTTGATACTTTTAATTAGATTACAAACAGTAGGTGCCGATAAGTATGAAGCTTACAGCTAGATTAATTCTTCTCACAAGTAACCCTCCTCTTTTTTTACTTGTGCAGACCTTGTTCACACCAACCATTAAATGGAACAGCTGCAGTAGAGAAGCTGCGAAAGCATGTCCTAGCTTGATGAAGCCTGAGTTGTTGCACGCTCAAAGATTTCGGAAATATCTTGCTACAACTTGCCAGGTGAATGCAAATAGACTACCTTGACACGCGCATTCAGTAGTTTATTTATATGAATGTATTGGTGTTTAACTTTATGGGGTGTTTGCAGGTGATGGATATGGAGGAAGAGCAATTGAGACTGATTGCTAGCCACATGGGACACAACCTCAGCATCCACATGAATGTCTATAGAGTATAGCAGAACCTCATGGAGCGCTCCAAGATGGCCAAGGTGCTGATGGCTGCAGAGCAAGGAATGCTGCACACCCAGAAAGATGCGACACTGGAATGCATCAATACTGATGACATAATTACTTATGGTATGTAACGGTCACGTGTTTGTTTACTCATGGAGCCTCGGCATACAAGTATAAAATTAAAAATCTAATGAATAATGTTGTAAAACATTAGGATTGCCATTATAATTACAGATGATCCACAACAGCTTATTGACCAAAATGATTCAGATATGACTGGAATTACTTCAGTAATAAAAGAGACAGCAAATCAAAGTGAGTGTAAAAAATAGACAAGTGCGACTGTCGTTTTCGCGCTTTGGTTATTCCCGACCAAAAAACAGTCTTTCCACCCATGTGGCAGAACAATTTTCACATTCTTTTCATAAATTACAGAAAATAAATACTATGGTTGAAGCATGGTAGCTAATCATGAATTATTGCAAAAGGTATCTTGTGCAGATACCTAAAATATAACAACTATTGCTATTTTAAACTTAATATCTTACAAATTCAATGGCTTCAGTTTATGTATTGTTTTAAAGGGGCGGGGGGGGGGGGGGGGAGGGGTGGGGATAAATAATATGCAGCAAACATTTTTTTAGAAAACTTTTTTGCCCAGTTGACTTTGTTGTATTTGCTTCTTAATTCTTGGAAAATTTGAAACTTGATTCGCTCAATACTTTCAAGCATAAATGTAAGCTGTTCATGTTACAAATTGTTACGGAGAGTTTTATTTCCTATTGCTTTCATTTCATCAGCTCAACTAAAAATGTATTGCTTTGATTTTTTTACACAAAATCACAATAGGTGTAGAGGGTACCTACAGTCAAAGCAACCAGCCATATCTTGATTTGAAGTTCAAGAAGTTTCAGCGCAGCTTGATGCAGTAAACATTAAACAGCGGACAGTCAAGGCACTGCCGTGATGCTAAAAATACTTTACACCAAGCAGTTGAACAAATACATCATAGGGATTGCTGAGTCTAAAAAAGTTTGCTTCAATGTCTAGCTTGAAGATTTGAGATTTTATTTTTAACGTTATTTTCAGGCAACAGTACAGAAACTGTCATTTCTGGCCAGAAAGCAGTCCCTCCATTGACTGATGGCAAGAATGCTCAACTACCCACAAAATGTAAGCAGTCTCTTTAATTCAATAAAAACGCTTTTGTAATTTTCCAACTTTAGAAAACCAAATAAAACCAGATTTATTACAGATAGAGCATTTCATGACCTTAGAAACTGAACTACTATTGATAAGCCAAAAATTGGCAATGTTTTTATCAACAAACTTTTCTATGAGAGTACGGAAATCTTTAGCCATATTAGTTTATTTCTAGACTTTAGAACAACTGTTTTTTTGTTTCTAATTTGAGATCCGTTTTGTTTTTTGTATAAGTTTTGTGTCTTTTGCAGCTATTACCTGAAAGTGTATAACAGCGTTATATTCGCCAGTTTGCCGGTAGGAATTTTTTTGCCCACAACATCGTTTTATGTTACAGCTTCTAGCTGTAATGAAATGATACTTTGCTCAACAACACAAGCCTCTCCCTCACGTAAGTATATGCTCTAGGAAAACACCTCTGTTTACTCATCATGTTTTTTAGTTTCCAACACAAAACGTTAAAAGAGTATCCACATAGATTAAAGGAAAAGCAAAATTGTACGACTGCTATTGTACTGTTTGTTGCTTTCAATTTTTTTTCATTCTTGGTTATTTTGAGTCAATCGCCTCACAATAATTTCAACCTTCTTATTAATGTTTATCATGGCACAGAACTTGTGTGTTTTGCATTTCAAAATTTCTGAAATCTGTTCGTGGTGTCAAAGTTTTAAAAACTTTTTGATTTTTTAATGGTCTCTTCCCAGTTGATTAACAAAAGCACTTTTTATTATTAAAAGTCAGTTTTGAGGCTTAATCCAACAAATGACTCTCTGCTTAAATAACTGGTTATCCACTGTCTCATGTTTGTGAAAATTTTGTATAAAAGTTTGGTTTGCGAGTAACGCACCCTGCCAACATGAAAAAAACTTCCAAAAAACATTTATCAGTATTGCTACTGTTTAAACTAATTCAAAAAAGTTTCAATATATGTAAGTAGTTCACGCTAATCTTGAAAATTTCTTACCATTTGCACTATTTAAGTCACTTTAATTGTTTTAAAACTCTAAGAACTTTTTGTATCACATGGAGATTTAGACAGTTTTCATGAATTTTACTAAGAAAATATAGTTTTAAGTAAAATCCCATCGCTACAAATGGCGGATATTTAGCTATGAACAAACAAGCAAACATGAAGCTCATTGTGAGGTGCAGTTGTTTAGGCCATTTAGTGCATTGACTCAAATACTTTTAATGCGCAAAAAAGCGCTAATAAGTGTTTGTTTTACTTTAAAACTGCTTATATGCTACTGAAATCTGAATGAGCAATCACAAATATTAAGGATATGGCTGGTTTTCATGTATTTAAAAGCTGCTAATTTTACGAAATGCAACCTTCAGAGTTTTTGTAATAAGTGATAAAGTAATGACTGTTTGCTAAAACACATTTTAAAAAATTAAATATATCTCCTAGAATCGCCCTGTTTTCTTTTTTGTTAGAACAATGCAGTGTTTTATGTATATAGAATATTTCAAAGTAATATTAGAAAAAATTGGGATTAACATTTTGTTGTCACAATCCATCACTCGATCTCAAAGATTTCATCTTTTGGTCTAAACAGGGAAAGACCGAAAAAGACGTTGGGATGAGGATGAAGGAGAAAAGTTTTCAGCAATTGCTAAGCCCTTGCTGCAAGAGAGAAAACCCATAGGAGAATCTATGAAAGAGTTACAGCAACTGCTGCCGAATCGAACAGCAGCACATATTCGAACCAGATATAGCAACTCGCTGCTAAAAAAGCAATAGACTTTCTATTGCTGTTCTTACTGCACTGTGTTAATGTACCGCTTTGTGTTACTAGACTGAACATTATAACTGTATGGGCTAACTGTTCTTGCTTGGGAAAACTATATCAATTAGCAAAGCTGATTATTGGACTCATTTAAAAAATTCTGCGGCAATATTCTCATTTATTTCACTGTTAGTAATGGAATTTTTAGAGGAGCAAGTTCATTCAGGCTGCAAGTTGGTCTTCAAGAAAGTTCATAATAATCGTGTGAAAACTTGTTGCTAGAGATGTTTTATTATTATTTCCCCAATTTTTTTGACAATAAAACAGTCGAAACTATGAGCAATAAAACGGCAAAACTTGATATAGTTTTGTGCGTGAACTTAACAACATACAGTTTTATAAGTGTAACAGCTACTCCTTTCTTTCTCCTTCTCAAGAAACAAAAGCTTAGAACAATCAACCGTTAAATTTTTATGTGAGTTCAATTTTGCCTTTGAAAATCCACAGGAAGATTGTGACTTAAACCGGAGTTGCTTCAACAACCAACATATGTAGGGCAACTCCAATAGAGATGTTTCAGCGTACAAACATAGTTGTTTAAACCATAATAGGAGGCTGAAAAACGTATACTAGTGCAACCTCCTACTGTTGGAAAACTAATGTTCATGAAAATGAGAGTCATCTTTCCATGAGTGAAAAAATGCATTTTTCAAAATTTGACCAATCTCCATAATGGCTCATTTTGAGTATGTTTGGATGAGTTTTGTGCAGGCCTCCTATTGGCAGCCTCCTATAATCCTGCCACCTCCTATTAGGGTTTTATATATAGTGTACGCCTCCTATTCGACCATAGTTGCTTCTATATATATATATATATATATATATATATATATATATATATATATATATATATATATATATATATATATATATATATATATGTAGCACCGGCTGAAGATGAGAGGGCTGCACTGTGCAATTCCAATACACTATTACGACACATTGACATGTTGAATTTGATTTGCTAATCACAAAGTGAACAACAATGCCACTGTTGGCTCTTTGTGGTTACTACAAACAACTGTTTGGCAACCATCCAAGGTTAGCTAACAGAAGAAGTTTCACTTTTTCAAGCTTTTTTCTCTCCGAGAAACTTAAACTAATCAGGTAGTAATTGCAAACTTCAAATGCTCTCAGATGATTACATTACATGTTTAACATAGATATTGAACTGAAAAAAAATCATTATTGAGAAAAAATCAGATTAAAATTGAAACTTGCAAAAAAATTTCTGTGTTGCAAAGGGTGCTCGTTCGAGATGTTCGAGCCCCCCAGAGCGCCCTTCCTTGTATTACATTCCAAAGATGCATGCTACAAACGTTTACATTTGCAACAGTTTCTTACAGTAGGCTCATCACAGGTCATTATACAATCTCATTCATTAAAATTTCCACATATTCATCACCTTCCCAAGTTTTGCGTTTAGTTTATCAGGATCTGCTTTTATGAACCTGAAAAAATAAAATGGGGTTGGAGAAAATCTGTATTTCACAAGTCTGTGATTGGCATGCAACAAACTAAACACAAATATTTGGCAGCTTCATTTGTTAGCGGGTCTGTTTCCTTTCCAGACACCTGCTACTAGTAGACTACTTATAGTTACTGCAACTGACTCAAATGCACGTTCTCACCACATTTGAAGGTAACACACTGAGCAGTTTTGATGAGAAACTAAATATTTAATGAATTCCGCCAACATTTTTTCACCGAGTCTCTCTTTTCATCAAAATATTGACTGCTAGAAATTTAGAGCATATACTTTATACATTCAAGATTTTTGAATAACGGATCATCCAATCTGTGTCTGGCGTGAAATCTGAATTAGCCATGAGTATTTTAAATAATTTGAATAAGCTGTCCGTCACTATATGCTTAACCTGAGATCTGCATTAGAATTGAGTATTTTAGAAAATTCAGTGTAAAGCAAAACTTAAAAGTACAACACCAATGCAAACTCTGTCTCAAATCCACTATTCACTCTAATTACAGTATGGTGCTTGCTACAACATATGAGGATGTCAGGAAAATAGGTAAGAATATAAAATTTTCCACCTAAGAAGTAAACAACTGTAAATCTGAGGAATTTAACTAAAGAATACTTGGAATAACCTGAAGCACTAAGAAGCAAATATGTAAACGGCTAGCAGTTAATTGAATGTACTGCAATTTGTACTTACTGTCTCAAAAATGGCAACCAACCAGTACTTGGAGTATCTAACAGAATGTAATAGTATGGAGATGAGAGCAGTTGTAGACCACCAGAATATCCTCCTAGAGATGGTTTATTTAGAGTCAACTACATACTGTTGTAAGGTAGACAACTCTTATGATCTGGTTATTAAAGATTCCTGTGGAAATATGAAGTTTTGTGTGGGAGGAGCTGAGATTGTAGATCATCCAATCACAGTTTACATCTCACCAGAACTGTCAATTGGTAGAGTTACAAACAGCAAGGTCTATGTAGACACTCAGTTCTCTTACCATGATATTGTGATAGATAATGACAAATTTACGATTGGAAGTTGCGCAATTCTTTCCAGCAATGGTCTGATAACAGTGACCTGGCCGAAGAACTGCCCTGTAGAAATGAAAGCTTTAACCATAAGTTTTGCTATTCAGAGATCACTGACTTATTCAAAAGATTATGTGATACGAAACCGATCTGAAGTCATTAGAGAGATAAAACTAAATGACACTGAGACATCACAAATGGATAGATTACAAGCCAAGTACAAAGAGAACAAACCAATAGTTCCATCCGTGTTCTCTCACAGTGATTGTGGACAGACGTTCCATATACGAGCTATTGGATGGCAAAAACATTTCCAAACATTTGCTTTGATGGACTCCTCGCCCTCTAATAAACTTATTCTGTATTTGTTGTCCAACCGCAATGGTTCACGCAAAGTTGTTGATATAACTGGTAAAGAAAGCTTTGCAATCAGTAGTTATGCATCCGGCAAGGAACTTGAAGTCACTGATTGCTCCGAGAGAATTGGTGAAATAAATTTACAGCAAAAAATAATCACTGGAAGAAAAGTGCAGAGTGTTTCAACATCAAGAGGGTTTCTGTTTCAAATCAACAATTTCCATAAAGATGGTGCTATTGCTCAGACTATTACAAATGGCCACGGAGAGAAGGTTGCTTTTATGAGCAATTATCTATGGAACATTTTGGACATTAAGCTAACAGCTGGTTTGACTGTAAATGAAAAGAAGTTGATTTTGGCTTGCTCATTTGGGTATTGCTTGGGAGTGCTAAGGCTTTATCAATTCCAACCCATAGCAGCTATTTCAGAGATAATATGCAGCTGCAACTTCTGTCTACCGTCAAGGTGCTCAGGGTTTGACAATTTTTCTTTGAGTCTCTTGAAAAAGCAAGAAACATTTAGATTAAAGTCAGCTGGATACAACAAGCAAAAGAATTTAGTGTATTATAACATAATCAATGTAAGCAATAATTTAATATGGTTTACTATAGAATGTACGCCATTAGAAAACTTACGAGGGATGGTCAAATTGGAAATAAAAAATCGTAAGGAAGCTACAATGTTCCATGCGGTTCAACTACCTGGAAATGACACGCTAGCTATATACTCACAGCTTGACCATTTGGTATGTTTCCAACAAGGCAATCGTTTCTTCAACAATGTAGGTAATCCCATAATTAAGGTCTGCCAATCTCCTGTCTCTGCTGGCACAAAAAGAGATGAAAGAAGGTTTGGGAAGCAGCTGAAATATATATTTATTGATTTTATGACCAATGCTAAACTTGGTGTCATAGAGCCAAATAACCGGAATCTGGTGTTGTTTAAACCAGCCAGTCAACCTAACAGCCTGGACATTCACCTACAGATGCCTGCATTGTTTGGCTTGTCTGTAAAGCTCTACTGTGAAGTATACAAATTGGATCGAGAGCCAATTCCAGAAATTTCTTATAGATACTTTAATAGGACTAGTGGATGCAATATTTTGCAGTATGTTTGACATTGACCTTCCCTAAATGAACAATGTTTATCTGTACATAATAACAAAAGCTGTAATAAATGGTACTTAACTAATCATGTTATCATGTAATTCGTGTATTTTATAAATTTTAATGAGATGACAAGGGTCGTAGCCAGGATTTATTATCAGAGGAAGCAATCACCCACACAAGGCCGGGGTTCCAGGGAGTTGCTGAGACCCCATGGCAGGGTCCAGGGCAGCGCTCCAGCCGCCAACGCAATTTTACAGGTTTTTTGGTAGATTTTGGTGCAAAATCATTTTTAACTGGGAGTTTGCTACACTATCTCCACACGAAGTTTGCTAGAGTTCCACCCATAGCCATTGGTAAGATGCTGTGCCAGTAGTACAGCTTTACTGTGCCGGTAACACAGTGTGTAGGGCCGGTGGTAACCCCTGCAGGGCCGATATTAACCCCCGCCGACCCGGTAAGGTGATGTAAGGCCAGTCGAAAATGGCTGCCATAGCGGAGGATTTCTAAAACCGCAGTCAAGAACCTGCAATAAGTCAAGAACAGAAGACAACTTTCTTAATATCCAAAAAAGCCAATACCACAAGCTAGCCAGAAGTTTGGAACCCTGTAGGACACTCTCATTGTCCAATAGGAGATATGACTCCGCCTCTAGCCACTTGGCGCTTATTCTGTTTAATCCTTATGCATTGTTTGATTGGTTGCTAATTTATATATTATGTAATCGCATTGGTCTACTTACTCCATGTGACTTTACTGTTATATGATTTTATGGTAATTCTTTCCTGTTAGTTACTTATAAAAAGGACTAGCATTGTTCAGATTCATTGCATTCGCGTTTTGGTCTGACACCAAGCAAAGCTATGTCCCAGCTCACCAGCCTGCTCAGACAGCACAAAGCGTCACTCCAGGAACATGCTGTTGAGGTAGAGTGTCTGGTATGCATTGCCGGCGCTGATTTCCCTCCCTGACCCATGCAGAGGATGATGCTGGACATATTTAGTACCACAGTTGAAAATGCCTACCTGCAGAGACACTCATTGGCCATGCAGCCCACTGACTTAGCTGATGCAGTCAGGGCTGGTAACGAGTATATGCAGATATAGACACTGTTTGAAGAGCGTCAAGCTAATGTACGAATGGTGGAAGAAGAGACCAACGGCAAAGAAAAATGGACGGGAGGTGCTGCCAGGAGATCACCTCAAGATATCTCCCCTACAACCCCAGTCCAAAAAGGTATGCGGCACTCTCACGTCTACCACCCCGGATCCTGTTGCAGCTATCATGGATGGTCTGAAGACATTGACTGGAGAAATTCAGTTGCTAATGGCTGCCAGGAACACTGCTCCACCCACGCTGATGGGCGCAGTACCCACACCATGGTGCTGGGGCTGTGGTCAGCCCGGACACATGATGGGTACCTGCCTGCGTCAAACTTAATGCAGAGTTAGGTTCCCAGATACCCCTAGACAAGCGGAAACAGCCGACGCCCACAATAGCCCCACCGGCAGCTGATTGCAGTTGGGTAAGCCAGACACCACCCACACCCACCTTTCCTTGAACTCCGTTAATTGGATAACCCCCAAAACATTACAGACTGCAAAATCACAGCTGGAGAGGGCACACCAAGCCAGTTACCTCTTGGCTGGACAATTAGCCGTTAGGCCAGCTTTTTTGCTGATCAATACCAGTTGTACAATTCACTTACTATCCAGACACACTTACCGGCGGCAGCTACCACAGTCTGTGAAAAGCGCGCTACAACATAGTGAGTCACATGGTCTGATGGCTGACAGATCTAGGATCCCTTTCTACGGCACAGTGCAGGTCAACTTGCAAATACGTGGGTTCAGGGCGAGTGTAGACTTTGTAATCAGCGACATCAACCACTGTTGTCTCCATTACACAACCCTGTATTGCAACATGCCCGGCCGTTGCATCAACAACCAATAAATACTCTGTATGACATTAACCCTGTACATATTATTGTAGAGTCACAGTCTCTAGTGGGCGTGAAACCGACACTTACAGTTAGGTTAGTGAAGGCTGCCACCCCGCCTGCAGTGGAGGAAGAAGAAATGAAGGCGTTGGCCTTGGACTCACCCATGGTAGACGATGCACCTACCACCTCTTGAGTAGAAGATGGACTTAGAATCCCCACGGTGTGGCGAATGCTGCAGTGGGTAACAGCAGAGATGGAGGAGTGAGTGGAAACCCTGCTGAGGGAAGCGAAAGACTACTGCTTCACAAAGTGTGCCTACCGGACAGGGAACGCTCGGCAGCTGAGGGTGCATATCCTCCAGCGCTATCCATTGCCGCTTTCACTACACCAGTGAGAGCAGAGATGTGGTGCACTTGCATCAAAGCAAGTTTGATGCACCATGAGATGCTACGCACTACTTGAAGATGAGGATTGTGTATACAGTTGATGGCCTAGTAATACCAGGTTCTGTCAGTTTATCCAGTCGGAGAATCCCCAAAGTTCTGTCGGTGTCAACCAACACACCAAGGGGAACCCACTCCTACCCGGACCTCAGTGAAGAAGAGACTAGGATCGCCAGTGAAGAGTAGTGTGCAGATGAAGACGCCAGCTAGGAGTAAGCCAGCGCAAACTGTGACAGGGTACAAAATCCCTAAGCGGGTAGCCAGTCCCCCTTTTGTACAGTGTCTGTACCACCACTAGAGCCAGATGTGATAGTAGTAGAGCCAACAGTCGAAAGAGTTGTGCCAATACCCTTGCAGACCTTTCTACACCACAGTGACTATTTGGTCACTGCTGTAGAGATGCACGCCGCCACTCTAGAGTGATTGTTGGGCGAGCTGATGAAGCTGCTCATCTGACCGACACTCAATAGCGAGCAGATTGAGGTAGCCAAAGCAGAGGCAAGGTTTGTCGCTACTGAGGTAGAGTGGCTGCGACAGCAGGCCGTCAGTGTGAGAAGTGCTCTCTTTTAGAGACATCAAGACGGTACATATACTTTATCTTACTATTGTACAATCTATATATATAATCAAATATATTTAATTTGGGTACAAGAGTTACACCCCCCCCACTACACATATTCTTGATATGCTGCAATTAAATACCTGGTGTGTCTTTAATAGAGAGAGGTATGTGGTAGATTTTGGTGCACAATCATACTAAACTGGGAGTTTACTACACTGTCTCCACACCAAGTGCGCAAGAGTTTCACTCAAAGCCATCGGTAAGACGCTGTGCCAGTAGTAAAGCTTCACTGTGCTGGTATCACAATGGGCAGGGCCAGTGGTGACCCCTGCAGGGGCGGTATGGTGATTCAGGGCCAGTCAAAGATGGCTGCCATAGCAGAGGACTTTAAAACCAGTCAAGACCCTGCACGAAGTCAAGAACGGAAGATACCCTTTCTAGTATCCGAAGTAGCCAAGACCACATGCTAGCCAGAGCTTTGTGATCCTGTAGGACACTCTCATTGGCTAATGGGAGATAGGACTCCGCCTCTAGCCACTTGGAGCTTATTCTATTTAATCCTTATACATTGTATGATTGATTGTTTATTTATAAATGTAATCGTATTGGTCTAATTACTTCCTGTGCCTTTACTGTTATATGATTTTATGCTAATTCTTTTCTGTTAGTTACATATAAAAGGGCTGGCTTTGTTCAGATTAATTGCATTCATTCATTGTGTCTTCCAATCACCCTAGTGGATTGCCACCCTAGGACTTTGTCTATTGAGAATAAAGCCAGTATTCAAACTGCACCCCTTGTTGTTTGTGTGAGCAATGGGCTCTGACTATACCGGATGATTCGGCTGCATCATTACACAGTTGTCACTGTCGAGCAGCACAGTGACCCCTCTGGAGTAACGCATAATACTTGAGCATCGCGGAGATCCACGGAACCAGACCGGAATCCATTACAGTTTTACAATAAAAAGACAAAAATCAAAGCATCTGCATCTGCATCTTATGTTATGAACAGATTTTGAGTGATTTGAAACATCTATGAGCTAAGTTCATACGAATGCATGGCATGTAAGTAGTAATAAAGGAGTAGATCTCTGTCATGTAATCTAAGGAAAAGGTTCTCCTGGTTCCAGGTGTACTTTGAGTTGGCACCAGTTACCATGAGAACCTGTGAGGTACCTTTTCGTGTGCACCAGGTGTTATAATTTTGAATGTTTCTTTAAGTATTTAGTGTAATTTGCGTGTTGATTTTGACATGGGTTTGTATGATGATTTAAATAGCTCCGCCATGGAGGTTCTCCTGGTCCTGTGTTTTTTTGTTAGCCCGAGCCTAAAAAGTACCTGTTTGTTGCTCCAGGTGTTTTAATTTTTAGTGTTAAATATTTATTGGGATTTTTATGTCAATTTAGATCATGAGGTTGACTAGTTTATAAACATGGTATGTAGGTTTATACTGAAATTTGTATTGTGAGTGTGATTTTTGGATTAAAATTGTATAGCTATTGGTATAGTTTTATTACAAGAAACAAAGTTTAAGCCATTTGTTTCCATACATAACCATGTACATATCCATGTACCTATCCATGACCATATTCATGTCCATTTATGTGCACTTCCATGTCCATTTATGAATATAACCATATATGTAGATGTTTATATCCATTTCCATATTCATGTCCATGTGCATAATCACGTCCATGTCCATATTCATGACCATAATACTGTGAAGGATGGCAACGGAAGCACTAACAATATCAAACCTTATAGTAGTTCTATGTTTGCGGTCTATGCTTTCTATGTGTAAACATCTAGGCGTGCCCACTCTTATTGCCACGCCTATTTTACAACTCATCAGCCAACCACCGCTGTTTGGGCGGTAACTTCTTTTGTATGTTTCATATCTATTGTTCTATCCATGCATAAATACTGGTGTGATCAATAATAAAGTCAGAGCCAATTACCTCATTGCGCAGCTATTCAGACAAAGTACCAATTATAGTCAACTGTAAATGTACTCAGTGAAACCAGTCAGACAAAGGATACACTAGACTGATCAGGTGGAACCATTCATACAAAGCACATGCACGACACAGCAGCCACTGACTGTTTGGCCTGCTAAGCAGTTGCTTGGTGCACCTTGTCAACACACAAGTACGGGCTGACAACTCGGGCCACGCAGTAATGATCTTCGGTCATTGACGGTGGAATCCGCCGAACAACTGTCAGCAGTGACTTGCAGTCAACTGGGCAAACCAACAATTTGTCGAAGGGCGTACAGGTGGCCAAGTACTGGCACGCAAGCAGAAATCCTGTACAATACCATTGTATAGCTATGTACATGATCATACCCACCTATGACTATATCCATATTAATGTCCCCTTGGTGTGTCCATATTCACTTATGACTATAACCACATTCATATCCACATACATGTCCATATATGTACATACATACATGTCCATGTTCATATTTATGATCAATTATCTACATGTACAGTTACATAGACTTCAGGAATGAAATTATTGAGCTGAAGTCATTTTGTTGGTGAAAAAAATCTAGAATAAAAAGAAGCTACCAGTAAGTGATAATAAACAATGTTTTTTTGGGTTAAAGTCCCTAGCCACGACATAAAAGTTGTATGCAAAAAAAGCTCTATTTGCATAAAAAAACAATACATAATATAAAGTTTTTTTTCGCACAAAAATAAAATTTTTTCGCACAAAAAAGATGCAGATTTTTGAAAAATTTATTTGTGTTTTATAAAGGGATTTTTGCATGGAGAAAAACTTTTTTTCGCGGGAAAAAGCGAGATTTCTTTGTGAAAAAAACAGCATTTTCTCACGGGTAAATAACATTTTTCTGCACGAAAACCCTTTTATACAAGACTTTTTCACAAAAATATTGTCAAATTTGCACAAAACTATATATATTATAAAGAGATTTTTGCACGGAATGAAACAGACTTTTACGCGAAACTAACATTTTTCCGCACAAAAAACTAAAAAAAGAACAAAAAGTTACGTATTTGCTTTACAGTTATAAATAATTGAAATCTAGTTGTTATAAATGAGTGAGAGTAAAATAATTATTTATTAATGCTCACCTTATTATTTCCAAGAGTCCTAGTTGCTGCTGTAATAGACGTCATTTCTTTCAATATATGCAAGTATTTTTGTCTAGATTTTTTTAGAATCTTCACTGCTGCTGTGTTTTGATTCAAACAGAAGTTCAAAGGAGGCGCCATGTCCAGCGTATTTTCAAGAGGTTTGATTGCTGATGTAGTAGATGTTGTTCCTTCAGTCATCTGCAATTACTTTGATTTGATCTTGTTCATCATCGCTTTTGTCATCCTTGTCACCAACATCGTCAAGTAGAGAAAACTTCAAAGCTTCTCCCTCTTTTACAGTCGATTCACCCAACAACAGTGAATGAACCTGTAGATGCCTGTGTGAACACTACGCAGGAATGTCATCCGCTGTCTTATCTTCAATTTCTTCCGAGCGGATAGTCTGCTGAATGTCAGGATTGTGTTGTCAGGGAGATTATCTAAGTGATGAAAAAGTAAGCATCCATTTGGCCACAGGTCTTTCTTTCATAGTCTGGTTCTGAGTGTTGTTGATAGTGTGTGCTGAATGTCAGAATTGTGTTGTCGGGGAGATTACCAAAAGTGATGATTTTAAAATAAGCATCAATTTGATCAAGTTTTTTTTAGAGTCTTTGCTGAAACTCCCTGTTGCTTCATAGTGTGAGTCTGAGCATTGTTGATAATGTGAAGCTTGAGTTGCACTTATTCTTGCCTTTTCTTGTAAACTAGTCTTTTCCTCATAGTGCCAGTCATTATTCCTGTCAGTTGCTTCAGTCAAATCTCTTTACATTAACTAGCTTGAATTTCTTCACTTTCATTCTCGATCACAAGGAAGATTGATTCATAAACCAATGTCATAGATTTGATATTGTCATGATAGTTGAGCTGTTGTCTAGGTCATTGTTCTGTTTCAGTATCATCAAAAAAGGAGATAAAGTCATGTTGTATGGTTGGGGAATGCACTCACCCAGTCGACCAGGTGGCAATTCGACACCTTTACATATTAATTCTATCTACCATCGTTCTAACATTATTATATATAATCACTATGTACCATTTTGCCT
This sequence comes from Cryptosula pallasiana, assembly GCA_945261195.1. Lineage (NCBI taxonomy): Eukaryota > Metazoa > Bryozoa > Gymnolaemata > Cheilostomatida > Cryptosulidae > Cryptosula > Cryptosula pallasiana. The sequence continues at coordinate 11,642,800 of OX183132.1, forward strand.
GTCAAGTAATGTAAACAAGTGCATGCTCTCTGTGCATCCAACCGTACAACCCACTTATCGTTCTAGACATTTTATTAGTTCTCATTAGCCAATCAGATAGACAGGCGTGGCCTGCTTTTGTTATCTCTGCCATTTTGCCAAATCCTTTGTAAACCATTTTGTATAAATGTTCATGTCAGTATGCAATAAAATTAGAGTTAACCCGACTCTCACACAGCTTGATGATTCTCTCTACGCAGCACAGTACACATGCAAGGAACAGACAACAAGCGAAGCATAGCAAACAAGTGAATACATACAAAGAACACAGTAACGAGCGAAAGCATAGCCAAACTACTACATGCGCATAATAATTAAATAGACAAGCGGCTACTTGGACAAGTTGGCTACCAGCAAGAACAATAGTCAGTAGAAAGTGTTCAGTCCAATCGACTTACACTGCATACGACCTACGGGCGTGTGATACTGGAACGATTGTTCCACCTGTTAGTTTGACCCTACGCAGCTATTTTGCCGAAAAAGAAATCAGTGGAAAGTGAGGTAGTTGTGACAACTCCTCACTGTGTATAGCTTACGAGCTTGCAACGCTGCAAATCTTGGTTGACCAGTCTGGACTGTTGACCTTGAGCCTGCTGGAATCAGTCGCTACACTGCCTGCAATTCACTTACTAAACGTGGGACGCTGTACAGGTGACAGCTACCACTACACCACAAATTCCTGTACAGTATCACTTCTATCATATCAGAGGCTTAAATGAAGGTTGGAACAGGTGTGAACAGATGGTCTTCCGAAATTTGTATGTTGTGGTGTACATCGGATCATCACAAAAGTCATTGGTTAATACCATCATAGCTGTTGGTAGATCTCGATTGGATGTTGCTTTTTTAACGCTGTTTTGCTGGTGTGAGACCTGTCACAACTCTTTTTTTTGCAGTTTGAGTCTTCATCACTATTTATAGTCTCATAATCTTGTCTTTGCTTTTCTGAAAAGACAGCACGTCGTTTGCTGTCTTGGAGAAGTGTGTCATTTTCAAAATCCATCATAAGTTTTCTCTTGCTGTTGTCTAGGTCATCGTTTTGTTTCGGTATCATCAAAGTAGGAGAAAAAGTCATGTTGTGTAACATCTATCATATCGGATGATTGAATGAAGGTTGGAATAGATGTGAGCGGATGTCCTTTGGAAGTTTGTAGGTTATGATATACATCGGTTCATCACCAAATTCATCAGTGAACACCATCATAGCTGTTAGTAGATCTTGAATGGATGCCGCTTTTTAACGATGTTTTGCTGGTGTGGGGTAACAGTATTTAAATGAGAGGCGCTCTTGTGGATGGAGGCGCTCAAGTTGTTGATGTTATGTCCTGAAAGTGAATCTTGATGTGTCAGAGAGTGTGTTGTCTTTAAAACTTTTCAGTTATCGTTGACAGACTATCTCGCAAGGAGTTGTCCATTCTCTAGTTCCCTGATAACACATTTCGCAAAAGTTTTCAGACAAAATTTCTAATGTTTCTAGTAGACCTACAATAATAAGTTTTACACCATCGTGTAGAAAAAATTCTCCTCTCTTTTCAGGTTTTTATTTGTGAAAATTTTGTCAGTCTAAACAAAAGCAGTTTCATGTCAACCGAGCCATGTTCATTTTCGGGAGAAGAAACAATTTTTGCTTGCTGAGCTGGGTTGAAATAATTTCTTGGCAAGTTGAAATAATTTCTTGGCAAAGGACCCCAACAAATGATATTTGTTCTAATAAATGAGTAAGTTATATTTATTTGAGCAGTCTGAAATTGTTCAGAAATGAATCTGGGACCAAGTAAGTTATAAATTAATTATTTAGATTACGACGATAATAATAAATAGTAATATTTTAATTACTTTCACTTTTTTTTCAAAAATGTTTATTATTATGGCTCTTTATATCAGAAGAAAACGCTTGGAATTCTCTATTCAGTGGTGTAAAAAGTCAGGTGCTAGCTTGATTATTAAAAAAATAAACAATTTTATTCTTTGAAGAATTTTCGCATTACCAAAGCCAATTTTGATCGACGTTTTCTGGCTAATGTAGTGACCCATTATTCTTTAAAAGTACCTACATGCATCAATATTAAATTTTCCTTCGACCTTTTGCATAATCTTTTTGTTTTGAGCTTTACTTTTGGTGTTTTTTCAAAGCAAAAATGTCAATTTTCAGAAATTTTAAAAAAAGTGTGTCAAATGAAAAATATTTTTACCACTTCAGAGGTACAAAGTTAGCTTCATTTAAAAATCTACTGATAGAATAGGTCTTGGTGAGTCTGGTGCTTTTCTTTTCAACTCTGTAACACCAACAGTTGAATTTAAAAAAGCTGTAAAATTTTAATAATTTTTGTCAAAAGCGCATGAGACTAGAGTGATCAATCAGGTATAAAGGAGACGAAAATTAAAGATGAACACAAGTTGTTATGTCCATCACAACTCTTCCTTTGCAGTTTGAAATGCAAAAGAAGAGTTGTGATGGACACTGATAACACCTGGTGCAACAAAAATTTACCTTTCATGCTCTCATGGTGCCTGGTACCAACAAAAAGATGGCACTAACTCCTGCTCACTAAATACTTAGTTAATCATACAATCTAAACCGATGCCCAAAAATAACCAGGTTCTCATGGTAACTGGTGCTCCCAAAAAAGCACTCGAGGCCAGAAGAACTTTCTCCATGATGGAGATCTGCTCCATCTAAATAATCATACAGACCCATGCCTAAATCCATTTACAAATCACAATATAAACAAACCCTACACTACACATACTTAGCAAACATTCAAAATTATAACACCTGGTGCACACAAAATGGTACCTCACAGGTTCTCGTGGTAACTTAGGCCAACTAAAAGTACACTTGGAACCAGGAGAACCTTATCCTTTGACTCCATGACAGAGATCTGCTCCTATTTTACTAGTGATGATAAAGAAAACTTAGCAAGCTCATGAGTGAACAACTTGGGCAAGTAAATCTTTCGATGTTGAGCTGCAACAATCAATCTGCAAAATAAAGCTCTATCGTCAGCAAGAGAGCTTAGATGTAAGCGGTTGATGGAGTTTCCTTTTTTTGGAGGTCCAGACGAGGGCAGCTTGACGTTAGTAAGAGGAGCAAGAAATTATCCTTCCCTTTTACTAGACGATTCTGGATAAACTCTGTGAAAACCTTTTTCCATTCTTCATTGCTTGCAGTATTTCTGCAGCAGCACTTGGTGAAGGTTTAATGCCAGTGCAAATAATGCTGAGCTCAATCCCTCATCAGTGACAACAAATTGATTTTTCACATGATTTTCAAGCTTAAAACTCAAGTTTTTCATATCCGAGTAGTCAAGGGCAGTTTTAACAGCAGAATCCTCTTGATGGTGTAAGCTTGCAGAGCTATAATCTGTAATAGCACATTTAGGTAACTAGACACTATTTACTTTACATGCATGATCAAAACCCACGGGTCTCTTGCTGCTTTCAATTCTGTAATGCCAACAAGACCTCCACAACACTTTACATCTTTGTTCAGGGATTGCTCTAGGGCCATATCTGTCCACACGCTGCACAATGGCCTATCACACTACGCTTGACACCAAACATTCCTTTTAAAAGTTCCTTAAGCACATCTGGTGCATCATGGCAAATCTTTACCATGTCAGCAAGGTAAATATAGATCCAACTTAAATAATTTGAGCAAAAAAGTATTTTGCCATATCTTTTACAGACCACACATGTAATTCCCAATTTGATGAATATTCTGCTTGAATGAAAGCCAGTAGTAGATCAACACTGTGCATGTAGTTTATCCAGAATCTAGCTATTTGCGACTCTTTACAAACATTTTTTCAATAGTTAACTAACAAAGGATAAATCTTTGTAGCACTGTTGGTGAGATCATCAAAACAATTTTTAGTTGCAGCAGAATTTTTATGCCGCAGTTGAGCAGTTTGGTTTGTCCGTGTTTGCAATGTTTGCAAGATATCAGTATCAACATTGGAAATTTTGGTGAACTGATTCCACTTATATACAGCCAATGCCTCTCTTAGCACTTTGTGTGCTCTTATGCTATGGCTGTAATTTTTCCCTTTTAAAATGGCAGTCACTGTCCTTTTTGAGTATAGATTGGCATACAGCAAGCTCCAAAGCACCAGCTTCAGGAGCCATTTTTTGAATAGCTCCAAGGTGGTTCAGAGCAATGTGAAACCCACCCATTCTAACTACCATTCCTGAAAACTCATCATGACGCTTCCACCGGATTTCTTTTGCCAGCTTATACACAGTTTGGGCAACAGGACAATTTTTTCTTGTATTAAATGATGTGTGAGATCATGAACCTCTGCATAACTGAGTAGACAGTTGAAGGCTCAGTGGGTGAGCCGACCCACAATGGCAAGTATCCAATAACTGTTTTCATACCTGGCACGCTAACCTGCTATTTACTGCACTCCAACTTGGTGTTACCTGAGTTGCACTAGTTAATAGCTTTGTGGGTAAGTATCGACATAGGAGCCAGATATGATCTATGATGAGGTGTTCATAAAAGTGGATGAAAACAGAATATTGAAAAATAAAAATGTATTGCTAGCCGTTTAAAAACAATTTAGATGAGAAAATCAAAGAATCGTAGGAAAGACATTAAAAAAAAACATTGTAACAACTATTGTTGAAAACTTCAGAATATCGTGTATCTGATAGCAAATTTATCAGATTCCGTTGGTTAAGATAAGGAGAGAATTGGTAGATCTCTGATGTGTCTATAAATGTCATGTCTCAGCTCGTACTCTACGCTCAACAATTTGGATGTTTCACTTCGACTGAACAAAATCTTTGGTGCAAAAGTGTCATTGCTGAATTTTCCATCCAAAGTCAAAATTGCTTGATATAAGACTGCAGAAGTAGCGTGTGTAGTGTTTTTTTCATCAATGGTATCTTCTAAGAAACCCCCTTCTTGTTGGCGACGAACATGGGTGGGATGAATGATCATTCCTACTTTTGAAGAATTTTGTGAAATTTGCTGATATCTAGTGATGGGTCATAATATGAAATGCGGTGACAAAATTTATGTAAAGTGTTCAAAAGAGTTTGGTCATTTGTCAAATGCTTTGCAAATACTCTTAGGCATATGTGCTTTAAGATACTCAGCTTTGGGTTGAGGAATGCCATCAAATCTTGTGCTAAACTAACAGAGCGCTGGTGCAGTTTCTCACGGCCGATGTTAATTGTAAAAAACTGGAACTCCTCAGGGATGTAATCTGACGCTTTTTCTGCAGATAGATGAATCGGTTCGGGTGTGTGTGTAGAGATAATTAATTTAACGCATTTCGAAGCACATCTGCAGCCCTCTTAAGAATGCTTTTGTTGCTTAAATGGTTACAATGATGGCCATGCTTAGCACTAGATTGCTCTTGGTATCTATCACTGCTCAGCTTTATTGAGGCTTTGTCCAGCACAGACTGAAGCGTCATTTTACTGCTGTAAATTAGAAGACTATGTGTTAGGTTCTTGGTTTTAGAGATTACAATACGGTCATAATGGTATGCTTCTAAGTTCGTTAGCAGCTTCTGAGCTGTATAATCTCTTGTGATCTGTCCTGCTCCATTTGATTTTGATTTCCCTATTTAATTAATTTCAGTAGTAAACTCCAAAAGACTCATTGGGACACCAGAAGACAGTACAATATCAATTCTCTCCACCTATGTACTAAAGGAATAGTTGCCATTTACAAAGCTTGACTGAGTTCATTCACTTTATAACTCCATAAAGTTTTTGTAACGATCAAGTGATATTTTGCCTCTAGTCGCCATGCAGGGCAAGCTGGTTTTCTGCTTAAATTGATTGAACAGTGTTCATTGTAAGGAATTGATGAAGAGGTAATTTCTTGTTATCTTTCAAACAAAATGTACAAATTGCCGGACTAAAGCCATAACTAGGTTCGGATGAGCGCAGTCTTTTGAGGGCTGGTTCTGGTTCTTCGTGTTTTGTGATACATGTTGCTGGAGTATCATATTTGTTGCTATTATGATATCATTTCAAGTCGAACTTGCTGGTATGTGACCCATAGCAGGTCTTATGGTCGAGCATTTGGTTTGATGGCAGTTGCTCGTTCAGCATGTTAGTCACAATTTTCTGCTTTACCACATGAAACATTTTCAGAAACGAGAGTTCAAGTTCTTTCTCAAAATGGTAGTACCAGATGAAAAGTCAAAAGTGCCACTCTTTAAATAGAGCAAACGGCAAAACAAAACTTATATCAAATAACACGCTCCAAAAAACTTAAAAACAAAATTTGACATAGCTATAAAATATGACTTTTCCCTTGTCATCCTTTAACATCGCAGCCCTGTAAGTTCTTTTGCCAGCTGTTGATGGTTAGATGTTATTCCTGCTTTAAGTCCACAAATAAAGCACACCATCACTTTGATTGGTGAGCTGTGAGCTAACTTCATTGTCATTTTTGCTAATATAGTGGACATGATTTTTCGAATCAAAGCCAAGCCGAAGCGTATTATATTACATAACTGTTTTCTAACTAAAAGCATTCAAGCATGTTCTATAACAATTCTCAAATGTTAAAGGAAAAACTGCCCGTGAAAAAAATTATATTAGTATGTGCTGATGCATTCAGAAAATGTACTGAGACTCCCAAGAACAACTTTGCTAAGCAAAAGCCCAGAGCATTGAATTGATTACAAGTGAGATTGAATTAAATGGGTCAACTATGTAGTTTTTAATTGCCTAATTTGTCTTACTCACCAAAAACCTTTTAAAAAAGTCTGCACAGACTTTTTATTTCCAGTTGTTCTATAAATAAAACCTGAGTTAAGACTTTTCTTTGAAATAAAAATGATTAAAGCTCAGTACTAGATTATTTTTTATCTAGTAGGCTCTAAAAATGATTAAATTTTTGTCCGATGAAGTTTTCTGTTGGTAGAAACGCAATATGCTCATTTAACTGAGGAAATACCTTTAATTATAAAAACGGGGACAACCCCGAATACAAGTTGCTTCAATGAAACAACTGTAATTTGATCAAAAAATAATTGAAAGTTTTTAAAATTTTGGTGTCATATAAAAATTATAATAATAAACATTCAATACATTTTTTAAAAACTTAGCACTTAGGACAAAAAAGATCCAAACCATTAATTAATAGGTCATGTGATTTTTGGAGTTGCCCTCCCCCAAACAGGAAGTATTTGATGCCAAGCTTCATTCTGATTCATAGATAACTTTAAGTTGTCTATTTTATGTCCATTAACAAAGTTATTAGGCTATAAGACCATCTATAGTGGGTTGGTGAACTAAGGTTTAGACTGATGGCCAAACCCCCTTTTTGCAAATTTTGTACTTTACAACCATGGGAGAGGATTGCCCACCAATTTCAAAAGAGTACAAACAAAATTTTCTAACGAGCAGAATGTTGGCTTCGATTTGATATACAGTTTTGCTTTTTCCAAAGAGGGTAAATAAAACTTAAAAACTAAGCCATTTTTTCAGTTTGCGAACAGACTATAAGTACAAAAATAAAACACTCGTTGCTATGTTGTGTGACTTATACAGTTTACATGATACATCCAAGACTTTTGAATAACTGATCATTCACTTTGTACTTGGCCTAAAATCTGCATTGGTCTTTAGTATTTTAGATACTTTTGCATGATGCTAAACTTAAAGTACAACACCAATGAAAACTCTCTACCAAATCTACTATTCACACAAGTAGCAGTATGGTGCTAGCTGAAGAAAAATGAGAGTTTACGCAGAAAAGTGATAATAATAATAATCTTTCAGCCTAAAAAAAACGTATGGAAGTCTCAGGAATTTAAATAAGAAATACTTTGAATAACTTGAACTGCTAACAAGCATATCTTTGTTGATAGATAAGGGCAAATTTTAAAACGGCGAGCCGTTAATTGAATGTACTGCAATTTGTACTTACTATCTCAAAAATGGCAACTAACCAGTACTTGAAGTATCTAACAGAATGTAGTAGTATGGAGATGAGAGCGGTTGTAGACAACCAGAATATTCTCCTAGAGATGGTTTCTGCAGAGTCAACTACATACTGTTGTAAAGTGGATAATTCTTATGATCTGGTTATTAAAGATTCCTGTGGGAATATTGTGCAGGATTTCACTGTGGGGGTGTGAGTTGGTAGCTCGGCCTACCTGCACAACCTCCCGAACTGTGATGGCAACTGTGTCTAATGCTCTAGCAATACAATCCTCCCACAGGTCGACTTAGTAGACTGAGGAGTGGTGATTAACCATCCCAGTTACTAGTGAGCTGCCGATTGCGTTAGCTGTTATCAGTGCGTGAATCAAGGTCGAACTCTGAAGGGTGAACTAGTCAAACTAGGTTCGGTCAGCAGAGGTTCGGTTGACTTGTTTCAGTGCAGTGCAGAGGTCGAACATTGAAGGCGAATTAGGCAAAGCTAAGTTCGGCCAGCAGAGGTTCGGTTGACTTGTTTCAGTGCTGAGCAGAGGTCGAACATTGAAGGCGAATTAGGCAAAGCTAAGTTCGGCCAGCAGAGGTTCAGACTGATCCGCTTATATATTACTACTCGAGTAATGGTGCGCAGTGAAGTTATTTGTATGTACAAAGAAACTTCTGAGAGTGTGCAAGCTGACTCTGATTTATTTGACATAAACATCCGTATTTATGCATGCAATTACATAACTGATTAGACTGATAATGAGTAGACAAAAGGTGGCCACACCTAGCACAATGGATTGGCTAGTGTGTGCCAATAAAATGTAAGGGGCTGTACTTAAGTGATTGCTTGGCTGCATCCACATGGCAAACATATAATATTGAATGCAAGGGTAAAAGTAGAACAAGTATACATAGAACTAATGTAGCTAGAGCGCATGCATAGAACTGTCTGGAATAATATATGGTAGTGAGAGTAATAGAATGTAAATAGAAAGTACATGGGGGGGTAACTGTCAGCGCCGTCCGTCACACACTCCGCCCCATTGGCGATGGTGGCCAATAAAACACGTCGGCGGCGTCGGTAAGGTCTCTCTAGTCCCTGTAAGGTCGGGTAAGTTCCTTCTTTGATCTCCTTTGCTGACCGTTCACAGTCGGTTCGCCAGTTGACTATCAAGTGCTCTGGTAAGTGATTCGATCGTGACATTTGGTAACGTCTCACCTGTGGTCGACGTAGTGTCGATTCTTTCTCTGATATGCTGCATTGCTCGTGCCATAGTCTGTTGTAGTTGTAGTTGCAGTGGAGAGTCCAGTTGATCTACGCTTCTGGTGTTGCTGGGTAGTGAACTCCTCCGTGGCTGGTTGCGAACTGAACGGTGGCGGCTCCTGCACCTATCTTTATTTTGATTGGTGTTAGCCATCACGTGGTCCTCTATTGCCGCCCCCCTCGTGGTTCCGTTATGGTGACGTAGGGTGGCGGTTTCTTGACTAGAGTTTTTGGTGGGTGTTCGTTCGCAGTAGCTGGGAGTTACGCTACCTTGTCTCTTATTTTCTTCGGCGGCGAGTTTACTGGGTTGGGGAGTTGCTTCCTCTTGCTCACTTTTTCTCCCTCGTCCCTCTTCATGACAACTCGTCCCTCTTTCTTCTATCTTTCTTTTATTCCTTCTTCTTTCGACTAATGTCCAGCCGATTTCGACAGGGTTTTCGGCTACCTCCTTCTTCGGAGTGAGAGCTAAGGGCTGCTGGGGTGTATCTCTCTGTCTTCCCGTCCCTGTGGAAGGGGTGTCGGGTGGATATTGTTCTCCCCCGGCCGCATAGCAGTGATAATCACTCAATTTTATAGGTTTCTGTCTCTCTCTTCGGGGTCGATCCAGGGGTGAGGTGGGCAGCCGGCTTGGTTGCAGAGGTGGCCACTCTTCCTCATCGAGTGTTGGTTGCCCCTGCGGGCTGGGTGCCCTCTGGATGACCTCTGGGGGTGGGGTGACATTTCTTTCTTGGTTTCTGCTGTCGTCTCTTTCATTTCCAAGGCGCTCTATTACTTCTGGCCTTCTGGTTGGACTGTGGCGAGCCGCCGGCGAAGGCGGGGGCGACAACTCCTGAGTGTGAGGTGTCTCCTCTCTCAGGGGAGGGTTTCCAGGTTCCTGGATAGTTGGTGGACTAGGAGGTTCCCTGACCACTGGCGACCTGTCTGGTGGGGGTGACGGTAATGGTAATGATTCTGGCACTGGCAGCGGCAGTGGCAATAGCTCTAGGTTCTCAGCGGGTGCTGGGCGTGCCTTGGGGGGTCTTCCTCTTCTGGCCCCTTTCATATTGGGTTGGAGAGCGGGTTCCCGACAAGTGGGTGCTCGGCCGACCGGTTCTTGGCACGTCCTATAATGGCGCAGCCGCATTCCATTCTGTATGGACCATTGCCCATTTCTTTCCACCTTATATGTATGATTTGGAAAGGCCTCCATCACCTGGTAAGGTCCGACGAAGCGTGGCTGTAGCTTCGGATTGCTGCCCTTCACCCTTCTCTTGTTCTCTAGTACGACGAGTTCCCCCTTCTGGAACACAGCGGGTTCCTCGTCGTCCTGACTCCTAATCTCTTGTTGCTGGTGTCTCAGGTATTCATGTGCCTTCTGGAGATTTTCCTGCACTTCTGCTGTATGTTCCATGACATTGCGAGGGTCCAAGGAAGGAGGCGTGCCCGTTAGTTGGTCCGGAAGGCGAACCTCCCGTCCCATTACTAACATGTTGGGCGTCTCTCCTGTTGCTGAGTGGGGGGTGCTGCGACATGCCCGCATGATCTGCGGCAGTAGACTGTCCCACTCGTCTTGCCCTTTTGTCAGTATCAGCGTACGAAGCGCATCTCCCAACGTCCTGTTCTGGCGTTCCACCATACCGTTCCCTTGCGGGTGGTAGGGGGTGGTCCGCGTCTTCTTGACTCCCCATAGACTGCATAGCTCTTCGAGTAACACTGACTCGAACTGCGCTCCCTGGTCGGAGTGTAGTTGCTCGGGTAGACCCCAGTAAGCGAAGACTCGCTCATCCAAGGCTACGGCGACCGTGGGTGCTGTGGCATCGGGCAGTGCTATGGCGTCCTGCCAGCGGGTAAAGTGGTCGGTGAGGACCAGTGCCCAGCGGTTCTTTCTCTTGGTCAGAGGTAGAGGACCGACTAGGTCGACTGCCAGCTTCTGGAACGGTCGACCGGCATACATCCGCTGCCTGTGGGGGTTTTCTGCTTTCCTTCCGTTCTTGGCCACCTGGCACACCTCGCAATCCTTTATCAGTCTCCTGACCAGGGGGGAAATGCCCGGCCAGTACCAATCGAGTAGGATGCGCTGCCTGGTTCGGTGTACTCCAGCGTGGATCAGCCTGTGCGTTTCCCAGACGACTTGCGTCCTCCTGCTGGGTGGACAGACTACACAGTGCTTCGGTCTGGAAGGGTGGTGGAGCGTGATGGTCAGTACCCCGTCTGGACGAATCTTCATTGCGTCTCTCCGTTCGTAGAGTGTCCTCAGCTCGACACTCCCTTCAGCTAACTCTCTCTCTGTGACGCTCCCCGGCCGTCTCAGCTCGGCGTAAATCCGGCCTACCGCATCCTGCCCGTCCCTTTGCTCTTGAGCTAAGGTTTGGGCGGAATGTACCGGGTTTGTCACAGTGAGGTTAACCCGCTCCTCTTTCTCCTCTCTTGCTGCAGACTCCCTCTTCAACATGTCTCCCGGCCGTCTCGGCTCGGCGTAAGTCCGGCCTACCGCATTCCGTCCTTTCGACTGCTCCTGAGTCGAACTCTGGGGGGAATGTGCCGGGTTCGATGTGTTGAGGTTGTCTCTCACCTCCACCTGAGGTCTCTGTTCAGCTTCTTGCTGTAGTTCTTCATGGGAAGGTCCCCCATCTCTCTGCTCGATGGAGCCGCACTGCCTGCAGTCCGCACAGGGTCCTTGTCGGCTGAGTCCATCAGCATTACCATGGTGGGTTCCTGCTCTGTGCTCGAGCTTATACCGGAACTCAGCCAAGATCTCCAGCCATCGAGCTATCTGGTTCGATGGCTCCTTCCGTCTGCACAGCCACCGTAGCGAGGCGTGGTCCGTCCGGAGCTTGAATTCCCGCCCATAAAGGTAGGGACGGAAATGTTTTACTGCCTTGATGACAGCAACCAACTCCTTCCGGGTGACACAGTAATTCCTCTCGGCGGGCGCCAGGGTTTTGCTGAAGTACGCGATGACGCGTTCCTTGCCTTCCTGCACCTGGGAGAGTACTGCACCGACTCCTACTGCGCTGGCATCTGTGTCCAGGGTGTATGGTAAGTTGGGGTCGGGGTACCCGAGTACTGGAGCCTGTGTGAGCCTGGCCTTGAGCTGTTCGAAGGCAGTCTGCTCTGCTTGCCCCCACTTCCATGGCGTCTCCTTTCCTGTCATCACCGTGAGAGGTTTGGCAATGGTGGCGTAGTCGGGGAGGTATTGCCGATAATACCCGGCCGTTCCGAGGAACGCCTGCAGTCCCTTTACGTCCTTGGGTGCTTCCCACTTCCTGACGGCCTCCACTTTCCCTGGGTCGGTGGCCACCCCTCTTGCACTCACTACATGTCCGAGGTACTTGACCTCTTCTTGCAGCAGTTCGCATTTGGAGGGCTTCACCTTCAGGTTTGCCTGGTGGAGTCGTCCTAGCACTTCGCCTAGCCTTTGCAGGTGTGTCTGGAAGTCTGGCGCGATGATAATCACATCATCCAAGTACAGGAGCAGAGTCTTCCAGTGAAGACCTTTGAGAACCCTCTCCATGAGTCTCTGGAAGGTGGCGGGGGCTGAGGTCAGCCCGAATGGCAACACCTTCCACTTCCACAGGCCGCTTCTGGTGGTGAAGGCCGACTTGTCGCGAGCGTCCTGGTCTAGGGGTACCTGCCAGTATCCACTAGTGAGGTCCAGGGTAGTAAAGTATTTACTACCGGCCAAGGCGTCCAACGACTCGTCGATTCTGGGGATTGGGTAGGCGTCCTGTTTGGTTATATCATTCAGCCTCCTGTAGTCCACACAGAACCTCCACGTGTCATCCTTCTTCCTCACCAACACCACGGGGGAGCTCCAAGCTCCATCGGCCGGCTCAATCAGGTCCTTCTCCAAGAGGTCCTTGATCTGGCGTTCCGCCTCTGCCTCTTTCTCTGGTCCTAGGCGGTGTGGTGGACATCGGATGGGTCGAGCCCCCTCTACTGTGGGAATCGAGTGCTCCACTAGGGTCGTCCTGCCCAAATCTCCATTGTGGCTGCTGAATACCGTCTGGTACTTGATCAACAGCTCCTTCACTTGCTGCTCTTGCCATGGGTTCTGGCACCCTCTCTTGGCCTGCTGGAAGAGGTCATGCAGATGGGGGGGTATCTCTCTTCCTCCCACCTCGTTCCTCTGCTGTCCTTTCTGGTCGGTCAACCCCTGGACGCCACCCTCTTCCACTCCCGTAAAGGTACCAATAACCTCTCCTGCGGGTAGTCTTAGGGTGTCCTGCGTTGGGTTGAGACATCTAACCAGCACGTGTCCCTGGGCGTCTGGCTTGTTGATACTAGTGGCGATAGGTATTCCGCCCTGTATGCTCTCGATCACTCCCTGAGGGAATGTATCCCTGGAACTCAGGTGACACGGAATAGTTACTTCCGCCTGCGGGGGTAGCTGGGTGTCCTGTCGGACTTGTACCTTGGACACGAGATTTCTCCCGTGGCGGTCGGTACAGGCCAGTTCCTTCCCTTGTATCACCAGCACTGGACGGTCAAATCCCATCTGACATCCTTGGCTTGTCAAGAAGGGCATTCCTAGGATGACGTCCTCGTTGACCTGACTTACTACAAAAGTCTCCTCAAACTTCACATGACGTATCCTTCCCTTCAGCGTGAGCAAGCCGTAGAACGGGAGTCTCGTACCGTCGGCCATGATTCCATGAGAATCGTAGTGCTGCAAGTTGCGTTGCACGTGGCTTGGTAACCGGTCAAAGACACGCTTGGCTAACAGGTTAGTGTTACAGCCCGTGTCGATGAGGTGTGTTACCGCCTCTCCTTCTACCCTTCCAGGTAGGTAGTAGCTCGAGCGATATGGTCGCTCGATCTGGTTGCTCTGGAGGGTCACAGGTTTCGGAATGAACTCTTCCTCTTCCAGTGGGGGCGTCTGGGTCTGCTTGTCCTTCCTTCTGGGCCTTGGTTCCTGCTGCTCAAGAGTCCCGTCGCCGTCCGTTTCTTCCGCCACTGAGCTGTCGGGTACCGACAGGCTGGCGAAACGGTTGTGTAGGGCGATAGGGGGACTAGTCAGGAGGTCCAGGGGAGGAGTCGCTCGCCGTGTCGCTATGGGTCCACTGGAGGGCGCCTGTGCCCTCTCCTTCTGGTTCGTCATTGCCCGTGTGCAGCCAGTTGGTCTCCCTACTGCTGCGGGCGGTAGTCGTTTCCCTGGCGGTTAGGCCAAGGGACGGTTCTACACGCCTTTCGAGTATGACCTGTCTGTTGGCATCCCCAACATCTCTTTGGAGGCTCTGTCTTCGTCTCTGCTTTTAGACTGGCAATCTCCTTGCTCAGTCCCTCTACAGTTCGAAGTAGCTGTGCCAAGGGGTCCTGTACCTCTTGGTGTCGAGCCATCTCTCTCTGGGGTTCTCTCTCTTCTTCCAGGAGGTCGGCCTCCACTGTCCGAATGTGAGGTCCTCCTAATGGTTGGTGAGGCACTTGCAGGAATTCATTTCCTGCCAGGATTGCTTCCTCCAGGTTCTGAGGGCGTACTGCCAACAAGTGACGTTGCAGGTACGTGTGCCCTAGAGTGCTGTGGAAGGTCTGCATCACCAGTTCATCCCTGTTCTGTCGCGGCAGAGTGCTGTGGGCTGCCGTAATGAGGTGCTCGACCGTGAGGGCATGGTCTCTGAGGCTGTCTCTTTGGTTCCGTCGATAGCTTAGCAACTTTGCTTGAGCTTCTGAGCGAGTCATGCCAAAGGTCGCCCGCAGTGTCCGTGCCACTTCCTCAGTGGTCTCACCTCGACCGCACCGTTCGGCCTTGCCTGTCAGGGCTTGGCGTAGGTGGATGACCGCTTCTTCTGGCTGCCAATGGTTTGCTCTGGTCACCTCCTGAAACCGTTGCAAGAAGTAGTCCACATCCCCTGTACCATCGTACTGTGGTACTCTGAATTTATCTCTGGCTGTGGCTACTGTCATGCGGTCTAGGATATCGGTGAGCGTCCCCATCATCTGCAGGCTGGAAGGATCCCTGTCGATACTCAGCGCTCTTCTTCTTTGTGCCATCTTCTCCTGGGAGCTGCTTCCAGTGGGTGTCTGTCAATCCCACTGCTGCCACCAATGTGCAGGATTTCACTGTGGGGGTGTGAGTTGGTAGCTCGGCCTACCTGCACAACCTCCCGAACTGTGATGGCAACTGTGTCTAATGCTCTAGCAATACAATCCTCCCACAGGTCGACTTAGTAGACTGAGGAGTGGTGATTAACCATCCCAGTTACTAGTGAGCTGCCGATTGCGTTAGCTGTTATCAGTGCGTGAATCAAGGTCGAACTCTGAAGGGTGAACTAGTCAAACTAGGTTCGGTCAGCAGAGGTTCGGTTGACTTGTTTCAGTGCAGTGCAGAGGTCGAACATTGAAGGCGAATTAGGCAAAGCTAAGTTCGGCCAGCAGAGGTTCGGTTGACTTGTTTCAGTGCTGAGCAGAGGTCGAACATTGAAGGCGAATTAGGCAAAGCTAAGTTCGGCCAGCAGAGGTTCAGACTGATCCGCTTATATATTACTACTCGAGTAATGGTGCGCAGTGAAGTTATTTGTATGTACAAAGAAACTTCTGAGAGTGTGCAAGCTGACTCTGATTTATTTGACATAAACATCCGTATTTATGCATGCAATTACATAACTGATTAGACTGATAATGAGTAGACAAAAGGTGGCCACACCTAGCACAATGGATTGGCTAGTGTGTGCCAATAAAATGTAAGGGGCTGTACTTAAGTGATTGCTTGGCTGCATCCACATGGCAAACATATAATATTGAATGCAAGGGTAAAAGTAGAACAAGTATACATAGAACTAATGTAGCTAGAGCGCATGCATAGAACTGTCTGGAATAATATATGGTAGTGAGAGTAATAGAATGTAAATAGAAAGTACATGGGGGGGTAACTGTCAGCGCCGTCCGTCACAATATAATGTTCTGTGTGACAGGAGCAGAGATTGTAGAACACCCAATCAAAGTGTATATCTCAGAAGAACAGCCAATTGGTAAAGTAGAAAACTTTCAGTTACATTTAACTAATCCCCCCAGCATCTACCAAGTTATAGAGACTTCCAATGGATTTAGAATAGAAGAGTTTTCACTGGTTGTAAACTCTGGCATGATTGTCTTATCATGGCCACAGAACTTCTCTGTAGAAATGAAAGCTTTGACTATAAGTTTTGCTATACAGAGATCATTGACCTATGAAAGAGATTATATGATACAAAACAGACCTGAACTCATTAGAGAGATAAAACTAAATGACACTGATGCATCAAAAATGAATGAACTACAAGCAAAATACCAAGAAAATAAACTAGTAGTTCCGTCTGTGTTTTCCCTCAGTGATTGCGAGCAAATTTTCCGTCTGCGAGCTATTGGATGGCGAAGAGACTTCCAAGAACTTGCTCTCATGGACTCAACGCCCTTTAATAAACTGGTTCTATATTTTTTGTCCAATCGCAATGGTTCACGCAAAGTTGTTGATATAACTGGTAAGGAAAGCTTTGCAATCAGTAGTTATGCACCCGGCAAGGAACTTGAAATCACTGATTGCTCTGAGACAATTGGTGAAATAAATTTACAGCGGAAAATAATCACTGGAACAAAAGTGGAGAGTGCTTCAAAAGCAACAAAGTTTTTGTTTCAAATCAACAATTCCCATAAAGATGGTGCTATTGTTCAGATTATTACAAACGACGGTGGGGAGAAGATTGCTTTCATGAGCAATTATTTATGTAACATTTTGGACATTAAGCTAAAAGCTGGTTTGACAAAAAATGAAAAGAAGTTGATTTTGGCTTACTCATTTGGGTATTGCATGGCAGTGCTAAGGCTTTATAAATTTCAACCCAAAGCAGCTATTTCAGAGATAATTTGCAGCTGCAACATGTGTCTACCGTCAAGGTGCTCAGGGTACAAGAAATTTTCTTTGAGTCTCTTTGAAAAGCAAGAAACATTTAGATTAAAGTCAGCTGGATATAACAAGCAAAAGAACTTGGTGTACTATAACATAATCAGTGGAAGCAATAAGTTAACATGGTTTACTATAGAATGTACACCGATGGAGAACTTACGAGCGATGGTAAAGTTAGAAATAAAAAATCATGAGGAAACTACAATGTTTCGTGCGGTTCAACTACCTGGAAAAGACACGCTAGCTATATACTCACAGCTTGAATATTTGTTATGTTTCCAGCAAGGCAATCATTTCTTCAACCATCTAGGTAATCCAATAATCACTCTCTGTCAATCTCCTGTCACTGCTGGCACAGAAAGAGATGAAAGAAGGTTTGGGAAGCAGGTGAAACATAAATTATTTGATTTTATGACCAATGCTAAACTTGGTGTCATAGAGCCAGCTAATCGCACCCTGATACTGTTTAAACCTGCCAGTCAACCTAACAACTTGGACATTCACTTACACATACCTGCATTACTTGCCTTGTCTGTAAAGCTTTACTGTGAAGTGTTCAAATTGGATAGAGAGCCAATTCCAGAAATTTCTTATAGGTACTTGAATAGAACTAGTGGATGCAATATTTTGCAGTACGTTTGACATTGACCTTCTCTAAATGAACGTCGTTTATCTGTATAGAATAATGAAAGCTGTAATAAATGGCAATTAACTAATCATGTTATCATGTCATCTGTGTCTTTTTACATATACTGCTGCGGTGACTGTAAAACAGGTTTGAATCAAATACAAGATTGTCAACGCATTTGTTTTATTTTTTGTGGAATAGCTTGGCTTGCTTCTGCGATTTTTAAGTAAATCATTTCTAATCGGCAACATACCATCAATAGCTGCCTGCCAAAGCGGAAAACCTCTGGTTGGTTGGAGGCAAATGAAAGTTTTTCTATTTTGTTAGGTTTATTTGCTTGTTTGTTTTATTTACGTATTTCAACAGAAAAAACATAATAATGGAAAAATGTTGGCAGCATAGGAAATGTTGTGGCCTGAGGAGAAATAGCACTGCAGCTAGTCGAGGGACTAGGCCCGGCACTATGGCTGTCAGCAGTCGTCTCTACATCATGTTGAGGTGGTGTGAAGTTGGTATCAAAGCCATTGGGTTGAAAATCAGTGAATAGTCGCGGCAGATGTTGCTCCTTCTGTCAGGATGCAGAAATGACAGCAGTGATACAAATATAATTATGCTCATAAAACACCAACAGAAAATCAAAATGTACAGGCAAACAAGATGTTCAAGCAATGGAGACCAAAATCAAACAAAGAAAATGTTAACCTGTTTGGGCGTGCTTCCATACATATATTCAACAACAAGTCTAGTGGAAGCCCAAAAAAATGAATAATGATAAATGTAATGCATCTGCCAAAGTCAACCACTAATGAACAACAACACAGATATCAAAATAAATGAGTCATGCTAGATGCACTGAAAATGTCACAAGGCTTAGAAAGTGGAAAAATAAATTATGAATCGATGAAGCAATGAAAAGGTTGTCTGATCCCTGTAAGCCATTGAATATACACACCTAGGTTTGGTCTATCTTTGACCAGGTTGAATGTATTTTTAATCAATTATGTATTCTATTGCAGACAGTGAGTAAGATATGAATGTGTTTTATCCACCCTTGATTCCATGAAACAGTTCACCCAGTTATAAATGAGCATTTCATGCAAATACAGTGTACACCCTTTTAAAAGCTGCAAATAAAATGCTATTAACTGCTTTATGCTTTAAACACCTGCCTTTAACCATTGAGATGTTTGTGATGTGTCTGTTTTATTGATCTATTATTTTGTATTCCAATCTGTACAAAAAAATGATAACAGCCAGGGATACAAACCCAATGCAAAGATTTTTGTGGCTACTGAAAGAACTGAATGTATATACTGACCAAATTCTACCTAACTATTGATGCAAGTTTCAAATGCCAAAGTTACCATAAATCTTAGTATATAGGAATCCAATTAAAATAAATGAATAATCACACCACACAAGCAGGCGTGAGAGTTTTATAACTTGAGGTGTAGCCAAAAGTATTAGATGGCACAATGTAAATTTTTGCAAACATTTCAGCAGCGAGCTAGTAATAAATATAATAGTGATTGGCTGTGAGACTGAGGCTTTGCTCAACGATTTGTGAATGTACATGTGGAAACAAAAATGTGAAATCTTGTCGAGGAGTACTGATATATATTTCATAGAAATAGGACAGCTGGCCAGCAGTCTCACACAATTCAGTATTCAAACTAAATTTTCAACACTTTGTGGCAAAATTTCTTATACAATATTTCTGTGGCATCAATTATTTTTCACCGTCAGTATTTATCACGGTTAGAGCACTCAACCTAGGACTTTGGGTTGCTGTGATTTACATACAGTTCTGTCAGCTATCAACTTCAATATTCCAGATTCTACTCGCTATCCGTGGTTGTAGATAAACAGCTTTGGCTTTCTGCAACAGACATCCATACATATTAACCTATCCCAATTTTGGAAGAACAAATTACTACAAGCTGACCAAACACTCAAAGAAGATTCACAAGCCCACAAAAACAAAAGTTCACACACCAATTCCTACAGAAGACTAAAGCCCACAGCTAAACTTCAAAATCAACAAACAAATTTCCCGCGGAAGGTATTACAACAAACGTTTTCCTACACTAATATCATATCAACAACTTTATCGCCATCGAAACCAACATGACCCAATTCCATCAGCACCCCACCAGTCACCTGAGCTCTTGGAGTTCGCCGACCCTTGGACTCTAACCACTGGAGCTTTTGGACTGTATTATTCTGTAAGACTGTTCTTTATTACCATAACTAACTTGCTCTCTAATATTTAGCAGAAAATTTGTGTCACATTAAAAAAACTGCTGGTTTCAAACTTCAACAACAATTCCAAATTTTAAAAGTTTCAATTTTTAACAATTTTAAATTCTGTACACTTTCAATAATAACACAAAATTCTAAATATATCAATTATTATTATCTACATCTTGTAAATCTAAAGACTTAGAAATTCCTTAAATCTCAGCCAATATCTTGTGAAAATGTTTTATGACTACTTTGGAACTTTAATTATAACAACATTCCTGTAATTGACTCTTCATTAAATAATTTTATTTTTTTTTGTTAAAGTTTTCTGTGGAGTTATCCCTTCATACAACAGACAACTCCAACTATTATTAATACCCAGAATCCAATTGTTTCTCAGATTTTCTGCATTTGTGTTTAACTGTTTATACAATATTATATTTTACTCTGCTCTGAATAGCATTGTCTTATCTAAGCTTTGTCCCTGCTTTGCTACCTATTAACCACTTTGCTTTTTATGAATAGATTATACCCATTTTTATTCAAGATCCATGAATAGTGAATGTTTATAATCACCAACTTTCATTTCTCAACATTCCATTCTAAATAGAAGTAAATTGTATTCTTACCACGGCAGGGAGAACCATAAGTCAGCAGCAGTTTTCTCCTTTCAGTCCAGAGTGCTAATCATCTTACACCATTACACAAAGAACTATAAATATAACCAAACACATAAATAGAACCAAAGAGTTAGATAATTCCCAAAATACCACTTCTGATAATCCAGATTCTTGTATCAATTCCAATTTCAATTGTAACCAAACAATAAACTACATTCACTTAGCATTTACTTGGCAGGCATTTATTTCACTTTTAAAATTTCTGTTGCTGACACTTCGAAAATTGTTGCTAGAGTGGTTGATTTTTTGTGTAAAATGGATCGCTCTTAATCAGCTAAATTTTTACTGACTGACCTGTCCATACAGCTGAAGAGAATGTTTGCACGAAAATCCCTATATAATGTAGTGTAAGTTTTGGGCTGAGAGCTTTCTTGCCACGCAAGTTTACGTATATTATTTGTTGTGTGTTTCTAGTGAATAAAACTTTTTAATCCCTTGAACCCCTTTATATATTATGGTGTAGTTTCGCTTGAAGAAGCTTTCTCTGTACGCTTGGGAATTCTGGCCTGTGATAGTGGAACTTTCCAAGAGAAAAAACAGTTTTTGTCTGGCTGAAAAAGTTTTGATATAATACAGTGTCTGGTTGGCACAAAAAAGATGTTTTAGTCATGCAAAAGTTTTTATATAATATATTGCTTTTCGCTCAAAAATATTTTTATTATTATTATTATACACAAGTGATAAATGGGGCATCTGGCTCATTATATAATACAAACCAATAATGATGCAAAATTATTAGTTTGTATTGTAATATAATTATCCAGATAATACCATTTTTCACTTGTGTAACGATACAGCAGTAATCTGAGTACCGATGAAAAATTTTTTTGCATCATTATTAGTTGTATTTATGTAATGTTTCCACAGTTTGTCTTAAATAGTTCTAGTTTTAAATGAATCTGTTAAATTAATTATGGATGTCTGCTCTCTTAACAGAAAAAAGTAAGCAGTACCAGCTGCACTTATGTTGGCTCGAAACCGAATACTTTGCGCTTTCCTAGGATCAATATCGAAAACTTTTTGTCTGCTGAGATCAAAGCAATAATATCTATGAACGTTAAGCCAGTTGGAGTAGCTGAGTAAAGCGCCTGTATTGCGATCATTTCCCTGCATATTAAAGCATTCTTTTGTCAATGCGTAATGTTCTCTGTCGGAATCAATGTCGTGTTGGTAAAAGTTGACGCTGTCAATTTCAATGTTTGTCTTATCAAGTTTTACTTCGCTGACACTACCTACATGTGTCTGATTGTTGTGATATACTGTTGGAATGACAGCTGCGTAAAGCCGACGCACACCATTTATTGAGGGTTCAAGTTGCTCATCAAAATTTTGATTAGCTGTAACTGTGCGAGTAAGTGTTTGGAGCCTGTTCCAAACTACTTTGACTTCATGTCCTTTGCTTAAGAGCTGGAGAAATTTAGGCTGATATTTTACATCTAGTTCTACAGCTGGAACTATTAATACACTGTTTTGTATTGCGACTGTTAATGCATTCCCAGCTACACACCTTACGCTGTTTGCTAGCCTGTATGTTATTTCGAGTTCAACTTCATTATTAATAATCGGACTACTCAGAGATCTAAAAAATGTTGAGAGATAAGTCAGTGGAATTGCTACACTATAGTCAAGACGATTAGCAGCAACATTAGGTAGCATACTTTTTCTTGTTAATTCTCCAACATCAACAATGTTAGCTACAGTATTTATGTGAGCATAAGTAGTGTCAAACGCATACATATTCTCTTCAGCAACTTTTCCATAATCATGACTGTACTCGAGGGCATTTAAAATATCCACATAAATATTATTGTGCCTCGTATTATCAAGTTCCTGATTATTGAGCCTGATGATAGATTGTGTTATCATTTCTGAACTATTCTTAGGTATTGCTTCTCCATCAGCAAGAGCAGCTCGTGACACCCTCACTTTTAGAAGAATATATCCTTCATGATATAAAACTAATCTATCTGCTATATTCTGACAGTTATATTTTATGCCAGTGCCTTCGACATAGGTAGTATTTTCAGGATGAATCTTTAAAAATTCTTTCTTTGCAAACTTTGGTAATCTTTTGTTATCACCAAAGAGCTCATTGATACTTTCAAAGTCTGTCATATATATATATATATTTATAAGTGTTATAAATTATAAATATCTAATCCCTTCTCCATAAACCAGTTTTTTAGAATTTTTTGGTATAATTTTCAAATCTTCTAGTACCTCTCGTCGTATATCTTCTTCACTTTTCGTGTTGGTACTTTTGATTGGTTCCTTTATTTGAGCATTCTCTATTGTTTTATCCTTCTTTGGTTTACAGTAGTAATATATGAGCAGATCTCCCTACCAAGTGTTTTTTTGTGGTTCTGGCCTTGGGGTTGAGGCAATGAGTTACGACGTTGGATGAATTCGTCGAGTTTATATTGTATTTTACTTGAGGGGTACTTGAGTGGCGTTTGAATGGCATTTAAGTGGCATTTGAGTTTTGATTATTTTTTTACTTGATTTGAACTCATATGGCATCTAGATTTTGAATGTATGGCATTTAAGTTTTGATACTTTTTTCACATAATTTGAACTCATATGGTATCTTGAGAGAGAGGAGAGAGAAGACAGAGAGGAGAGAGGAGAGAGAAATGAGAGAGGAGTTTTATCTACATTGAATAACTACATTGATCAAAAATGAAACATTTTATGATTATATACATTGATTACATAATAAGTAGGGAAAATCATCCTATATAATATAGCTAGAGTCAGTAAATACTAAGTAATACAAAGCACTACAACTTGTAATGATAATCAATGTATACATACATATGGTATCTTGAGATAAAGAAAGAGAGAGAGGAGAGAGGGAGAGAGAGAGGAGAGAGGAAGAAAGAGAGGAGAGAGGAGAGAAGAGATATATCTACATTGAATAAATATATTGATCAAAAATTAATCATTATATGATTATATACATTCATTACATAATAAGTATGGAAAATCTTCCTATATAATATACCTTTACAATAATGTTTTTGATGTACTGATGTTTGGTAAAAAAACTACATTAGTTAAGTTTTAAATTCATATGAAAAAAATTTGTGTCAATTTAGTATCTACTCCCAGGACTGATACTCCCCCTAAAATAATCCATAAGACTCAGCCTAAAAACAAGTTTTAGGGGGTGTTTTTGTGCAAGGTACAATAAAAATAACTGTGTTTGTATATATCTAGAGAGAGTGTTTAGAGGAGAGAGAGGAGACTTGAGCATAAATATCCCTGGTAAATTATTTATTTACAATATTATTTGTAATTATTAGTGAAAGAAATTATGAAATACTGGCGAGTAATTAAGTAATTCAGTAAGGAAATTGGTTGGAAACGTAGTAATATTATTTAAATACAGCATTGCTTTGCAACAATGATTAATAAAAACAATTATGGACGTTGGTGAGTAATTAAGTAATCTAGTAAGGAAAACTGATTGAAAATCACGGTAATATTTGGTAAAAGATACTTGCAACATGTTTTATCAGCGAAAAAATCAAACAATTTTCAAATGTTTACGAGTAACTAAGCGATTTAGTAGGAAAAACCAACTGAAACGCGCGATATCCGTTTTTGAAATATTTACGATAAACACAATTGGGATATTACTGTTATCAAAGAAATCAAGCGAGTATCAAATGTTTACGAGTAACTAAGTGTTTAAGTTGAAAAAAAGCGATTGAGATCATGTGACATCCGTTACAAAATATTTTACGTCAAGTTACCGACGAGAAAATAAATATTTCTTAGAATATCCGCTATAGCGAGTTACGATAATTTTTACGCACCTTGAAGGTTTTCAGTCCATTTTCAGTCAGATCAAAATTTATGCGAGACGTTTTAGGTATTATTTCAGTCGACGTAATGTTACCACGTCATTTTTAAAAAGTAATTAATTATAATATAGCGCAAGTGTCCCGCAAGTGTCATTTTACTAATAAACTCATTCCAGAAAAGACATTAATCATCATCTCGCTTAATCCTATATGTTTTGATCTTTTTAATATCAAGTGTGTCGCTCGAGAAAAGTCATTAGTTACACCTAAGCACTATTTATTATCATGCTATTTCTATTTAAAACAAAAACAACAAACATCCATAGATGATGGAATTATAGGTCGAATTCAACCTAAAAAGGAAGAGAACTTGATTGCATCTATCTCCTGTTTTTTATTGTTTCATTACATATTAGTTAATATAGATACAGCCTTCCACCAAAACGGATTTGTGGTTTTACTTTTAATCCTAGCTATCTCCGCTATCATCTAAAAAACATGAGCAAAGCATGACTTTATCCACTTGTTTTATTAGTTAGACTGTTACTTTTTTTAAAATATCTCATTGTTTTTTGTGTGAAATAATAATGTATCAACATACATAGTATATTTTCTATTTTTAGGAAGCTGTTTTGTCTAATAAATCATATGTTACATATACATATTTAAATGCTATCAGATATCTTTAAAGTGTTTATTACATTCCTAACTCATACTTAATGTTGTAAACTATAATTGGAGCTCTCACATTTTAATTTACTGTCTGATGATATAAAGATGGAGCTACACTACATCATTGTTTTGCTGATGATGTGTCTATATGATTGTTTGTGGTAGTGTGTGTTATAGTAGAGTATATCAATAAACTGCAATTGAACTAGTTATTAAATGCTATCAGTACCTGTAAAGTATTTTATTACATTCCGAACTCATACTTAATGGTGTAAACTATAATTGAAGCTCTCACATATTAATTTACTGTCTGATGTTATAAAGATGGAACTACACCGCATCATTGTTTTGCTGTTGATGTGTCTATATGAAAATTGTTGCTATAAAAATATGTTTGAAGGATGTGAGGTGTCATTCAAATGAAATGTAAGTTTCATCCTAGCTAGTTATATTTAAAAGAGGTTGTAAAATTTGTTTATCCAACGCTCTACATTCAAAAATTTTAGCTAGATGGAAAGACAGTTTACAGGAGTGTTTGTGGTGGTTAAGCTTATTAAACTATTTAATCTCTATCTTCCTATTTTTTTTAACCAACTTCCTAATCGTCTTCCACTTTTTTAAAAAACAATATCATTTATCATAGTAATAATCAGAAAATCAGTCTACAAATTAATCTTGATAAATGACTTCAATGTTTTGTATATAAGAGAAACTATTTTTTTAAACAGTATCAGTTTTCATTTATACTTCATTTTAAGTATTACTCTGCAAAACAACAATGGCTAGCAATAACCCTACAACAAATGAGTAAGTTATTTATACTATCTTTTACAATTTTGTTGCAGTTACATTTATAAATTTATACAAATGTATATATATATATTACTTGTAGCTCTACATCCTCAAATGTTCTAAATATAGACGAAATAGATTTCAGTGCTATGTAAGTATATTATTGAAACTTTATTATTCAATATTCAACTGTATTATATAGAGTTTTTAAATAATTACAATCTTGATTTATTGTTTTATTAAGTTCTACCGATGATGAAACACTAAGGTGGTTGGAGGAGTGTTTTGAAGATGAAGAGAAGACGGAAAAGAGCGAAGCTAGCACGCATATTGCTATGAGTAAGTTTTTCTGTTTTATGAAAAATGTAAATTTGTCTGTAGGTACAATAATAATGACTTTACATTTACTATGTTATTTTTTTGTAGAAAAAGCATCTTCACGATTCATAGGAAGTAAGCAATGTGTTGGGAAGAATGAAAACTTCCTGTACTATGAACGGAACACATTTGAATGTAAGTATGACGAAAATATTACTTACTATATACTCATTCAATTTATAAAAAATTTTTCGAATTTTTTCAAAAAAATAGCATAACTACATTCGTATTTTCTATTTTAGTTCAAGCAGAGAATCCTGAATTAAGGGAGTATAAAGAATTAAGTCTTCTAGATGGAAATATAAAAGAAGATAGAGAGTGTTTTAAGTGTAAGTGACATGCATTATCTTTATATATATATACATATACCATGCTTAAGAAAGTTATCTATATATGATGAGAATTTGTTTATTTTGTTTGTAGATATTGATAACAAAAGCCCTAGGTATTTCCTTTCAGTGCTCTCATTGCTGTTGATCGCATATGGCACAAAGATGTTGAGTGAAGCACTGAAAGGAAACAAAAACAACATCTCTTGTATATTTTGTGGTAAGAAGTTTAAATTAGGGGGATTGCATGAGCCTGGCCGAGTTCTTTCAAGACATTTTTGTGCTCACTTGTTTATTTATTATTGTTTATGTGGAAAATCGCATACAGCTTTGAGAGATCTTCAGCAACATAGTTGTATTTTAAAAACTAAAATGTTTTTTATTGTTGATATTGCTAGTTACAATAATTTTGTTTTATTTATTAATAGAAAATATTCTGAATTACTTATGGATATTACTTTTCCGAAAAAATTTGCGTTAGTGTATCTCTATCCAATAGAAGGTTATTTTTCTGAAAACATTGTTCTAGATTTTGAATTAGGGAGTAAATGGTTGGCGATAGCTAAAAAACCTGCTGCTGAAGATCGAAAACTTTTGATTAAAAACCAGTGTAAAAAAATGAGAGCACTTATATCTTCAGATTCTGATCTTTCAGAAACTGAAGAAAGTAATAATGACTTAATTTCTGTTGCTAGTTCACAGTGCAGTCCAAAAACCAGTGTTTTAGAATCTAATACTATAACAGTTAAACCTCAAACCCAAGTAGATTTAAAAGAAAGCCAAAAGATTGATGATAAGAAAATTGATTTAACTTCACTTAAATTAATTTTGAATATAAAAGATGGACTGAAAAAAAAGGGTTTTAATGATTGTGTTAAATTGAAATTAGCGTCTATTAGACAAAAAATGCAGAAAAACTCAGACTTTTCTCAAGAAGAAGTTCTTGTACTAACTGCACTCTTAGGTGAGTTTTAAAATTTTTATTTCACTATATTTTTTAATATTATCATGACTCTGGAATAGGTCTTATGCAACTACCCTATTTTATAATTTCTTACCACAAAATATATAGTGAATAGGATGTTTTTTTATAAATACTCTCTCTCTATATATATATATATATATATTATATATACAGACAATAGTCTGTGTTTTTATGAATACATTTCATGTAAAAAATGTTCTGTCATTAGTTTACCATAGACTTTATGCAACTATCCTATTTTACAATTTCTTACCACAAAATATATAGTTAATAGGCTGTTTTTTATAAATACTCTCTATATATATATTATATATACAGACAATAGTCTGTGTTTTTATGAATACTTTATTCACATGTATACACTTCATGTAAAATTGTTCTGTCATTAGTTTACCCTAATGCATTATTTTTATTTGTTTTGTGGTTGAGAACTCCATATGCTTCATTCTTACTGTATTACTTTGCATAATATTACAAAATAAATATTACATCAACTACCTTCATACTGCATTCAAGTGATGAAACAGTAAATTTCACATCTGTATTACTGAATCTATAGCATTGTTATGAAAAAGACTATAATTACTTAGTTATTATGTCATATCGTGACAAACTATCAACACCCAATTCACAAAATTGTAAAACCTAAAGTATAATGCTTGCGGTTGTAAAAAGTCTTCTACTGTTTTGGTTTCTCAAACAAATTATAAAACATTTTTCACAATTTTTTGTGCAAAAGCGGAGTTGTCTTATCATTTTGACACAATGTGCCGACAACTTTTACATATTTTTTCAAAAACGAAGTTTAGAAATTATAAATGGGAGTTGTCTTAACATTTTTGAAAAATGAGACGATAACTTGAAATATTTATTTTTGTGTCGGAACATTGAAATTTTTGTAACATTTTAGAGTTGTAGCCCCGAAAGTTTTACAAAATTGGCTAAATAACTAATGTTAAATATGAATAAAATACTTTATTACACTAAATATATACAAATTATTGCACAATACAAATAATATATAATTTAATGTTCATGAGTTGTTGCTGATAGATTTTGGCGAGTCGACGGTCATTCACTTGTACACGTATTCTATCTAAAAGCATACATAGATGTCAATATAACAACTACATTATACTATGGTAAAAAATACGTCTATTAGTAGTTACTTATTACTAGTGAAGATTAACATACCTTAATTAAATTTCCGATATTGAAATCCTGCTAGCTTCGCTTGAAATGTGATTGTCATCATCTTCGTTGCTTTTCTCACTAACATTGTCGACAACTTCATCTTTTTCCTCAAATTTTTTGTTCTTAGAGTCATCATCCGTCATATTATCATCTTCTTCATCGGTATAAGCATCGATGTTATCATCGTCATCATCATCATCATCATCATCATCAGCAGCATCATCAGCAGCAACATCATCGTCATAACTTTTCATCAGCTCAGCATCATCAAATAGAGAAAGTCTGAAAGCTATTCCTTCTTTTTCACTTGAAGTAGATAGAAGCATCAAAGCTTCTTCAACACTCAGAATCGTGAGAATGTGTTTCTTTGTGCCGCTTTCAGTTGTCATCGTACTTTTATAGTGGATCATACCACATTCATGATTTTTGATCTTCAAAACGTTCTCAGGAGGGACAACAATCTTCCCAGTCATCAAAGATCCGTCATTCATCATGTATCTGTAAGTGACAGTGTGAGTGATACGTAAAGGCGATGTATCTTGTTTTCGTTTTCACTGCTTCGACTTCAAATTTTTCCAAACTGAAAGTCTAGTGAATGTCAGAAGAGTGTTGACAGGAATATTATCGAAAGTGATGATATCAAAGTATGCTTGCAACTGTTTCAATGATTTTTTTCTCAAGATTTTGGCTATAACTCGTTGTTTTAGCCCTTGATGACGATGATTATCTCCTACAATACGTAGATCGGGTTGATTTTCTTCTAGCTTTCCCATGTACACTAGGATTTGTGAAGAGCCGAGATCAAGTTCCTGTAGCTCCACCGTAAGTTCTTTGTCAATCAGTGACTTGACTCGAATTTGATGATTGTTTTTTAAAACATATTCATAGTCCAATATACCATAATCTTCAACGTAATTAACATCGAAAACCTCCAATATCGTAGGAATTGGTAAATCCAACAAACTCACAAAATTTCCGATTTCCAACATTCCTTTCTGCATAGCTCCTGTCATTATTCCACCCATCTCGAGCAATTCAAACTCTCTAAGTTTGTTTACGGTATTATTCTTGCTGTTGCTGAATAAAAAGGAAATTGAAGCTTGAGATAATGTCACTGTCGGTTTTTTGATATCCTCCGTTCGTTTGATTTCACTGTTCTCATGCAGATATGTGTAGTCCGGTGTGGGACTCAAAGGAGAGTCAGCTGAAACTACATGATGGTTCATTGCTATATCAGCATGAGCATTGGTGTTTGAGCGAGAAGATGTATCATTAAAGGTGTTAGGATTGGATCTTCTATCATCAATGTGAATGTCGTTGGTGGTGGAAATGATGGTTGTAGTGGAAATAGCGTTAGTGTTGTTGGTAGCTGTGATTGGTTCAATATGGAGCTTAGGAAGTGCTTTGGAGTGTGATGTCATCATACCTGCAAAAAGTAAAAGAACTTAGTTTAATGATGTAAATATACTGAAACTATTGTTTTATTAAAAGATTGTTTTTAAAAACTAAGATTCAAAAACCTAGATGTTTCAATTAATTAAAAACAAATAATTATTTTAGTGCTTCTTACCTTGTTGCTCTCCTAATAGCTGTAGTAGATGTTGCTCCTCTGTTAGTCGCTGTAGAACTGGATGCTTTCTGTGTGAAAACGATGGCTCTTATATAGCTAAAGTTGTACTGATTAAACCCTATGAACACCATCTCGTGTCAATCTCTATGAATCAACATTTGTTCACGCGAAGGAAAGTCAATTGTTTCGCGGGAATAAATGAATTATTTTCACGCGAATACAAACCAATGCTTTCGCGGGAATAACTAAATAATTTTCACGCGAATGGAAACCATTGCTTTCGCGGGAATAAATATTTTATTTTCACGCGAATAGAAACCAATGCTTTCGCGGGAATAAATAATTTATTTTCACACGAATAGAAACCAATTCTTTCGCGGGAATAAGTACTTTATTTTCACACGAATGCAAACTGTTGCCTTCGCGGGAATAAATGATTTAATTTCCCGCGAATGGAAACCGTTGCTTTCGCGGGAATAAATATTTTATTTTCACGCGAATAGAAACCAATGCTTTCGCGGGAATAAAGGATTTTATTTCCCGCGGATGAAAGTCAATGTTGTCGCGGGAATAAATACTTTATTTTCACGCGAATGGAAACCGTTGCTTTCGCGGGAATAAATACTTTATTTTCACGCGAATGGAAACCGTTGCTTTCGCGGGAATAAATACTTTATTTTCACGCGAATACAAACCGTTGCTTTCGCGGGAATAAATACTTTATTTTCACGCGAATACAAACCGTTGCTTTCGCGGGAATAAATACTTTATTCTCACGCGAATACAAACCGTTGCTTTCGCGGGAATAAATACTTTATTTTCACGCGAATACAAACCGTTGCTTTCGCGGGAATAAATACTTTATTTTCACGCAAATACAAACCGTTGCTTTCGCGGGAATAAATACTTTATTTTCACGCGAATACAAACCGTTGCTTTCGCGGGAATAAATACTTTATTTTCACGCGAAAGCAACGGTTTCCATTTGCGTGAAAATAAAGTATTTATTCCCGCGACAACATTGACTTTCATCCGCGGGAAATAAAATCATTTATTCCCGCGAAAGCATTGGTTTCTATTCGCGTGAAAATAAATTATTTATTCCCGCGAAAGCATTGGTTTCTATTCGTGTGAAAATAAATTATTTATTCCCGCGAAAGAATTGGTTTCTATTCGCGTGAAAAGAAATTCTTTATTCCCGCGAAAGCATTGGTTTCTATTCGCGTGAAAATAAATTATTTATTCCCGCGAAAGCAACGGTTTCCATTCGCCTGAAAATAGCTTATTTATTCCCGCGAAAGCATTGGTTTGTATTCGCGTGAAAATTATTTATTTATTCCCGCGAAAGCATTGACTTTCCTTCGCGTGAACAAATGTTGATTCATAGAGATTGACACGAGATGGTGTTCATAGGGTTTAATCAGTACAACTTTAGCTATATAAGAGCCATAGTTTTCACACAGAAAGCATCCAGTTCTACAACAGCTATCAGAGAAGCAACATCTACTACAGCTATTAGAAGAGCATCAAGGTAAAAACTTAATAAATTACAGTTTTTACTCATATATTATTTATTATACTAAAACAACTGAACAAAATTAATCATCTGTTTTTTTGTTTTTTTCAGATTCAAGGACAAAAAATGGAAATAGTTAACAACACAGAATCAGAAACTCAGCCTAAATCTTTGACTCAAGAGGACTTGATGCTTCTACAAAACATATGCAATAAGAAAATTGAAGAGAGAGTGCGAATTATCTCAAAAAATTGTAAATTCATACAGAAAGACTTGATAGAGCAGCTAAATAGTTTTCGAACTGAATCTTTTCTAACATTAAAGCTCTTAGGGAATGATGTTACGTCAGATATTCAGAGATTACATTATGTATTACAACAACGACAATATCAACTACAACAGGTAAACACACCAATTTCTATCGAGTGTGCTCGTAAAGAACTTGCTCTAAAAAGAAGAAACATGCAGCGACAGTCCGCTCAAAGACAAGCTAGAAGGGTAAGGACTCAACAACGTAAGACACGAAAAGCTACAAAAACATCCGATTAACAGTCAATTTTTGATGATAAGGTAATAATTAATAAAAAAGTACTATTTAGTAAGAGTTTGTAGTTGTTTTAAATTTCTGTTTAACCATTCTATACTAATACATAACTTTTTATTTTAGTTCATTATGGAATCAAAAGTACATAGAACAGAAGTCTTCCTTCCTAAGTTTGTATTATTTAATATTTACTGACTCTAGCTATATTGTATGAGATTTTCCCTACTTATTACACAATAAATGTATATATTCACATATTGTTTCATTTTTAATCACTGTATTTATTCAATGTAGATATATCTCCTCTTTTCATCTCTCCTCTCTCTCAACATACTCTCTCCTCTACCAAATACTCCTCTCTCCTCTCTTGCAGTTATTTCCCAAATACTGTAGATTTTAACCATCTAGAGATCTAATTTGGTAATTTTCCAACATATTTTATAGCATTTAATATACTTATTATGTAATAAATGTATATTATTCAATGATGTAAATGTAAATATATCCATAAATATGTACATAATTATCCATATATACATAAATGTATAAAAAACTAAAAAAAATCTCTCCTCTCTCTCCTCTCTCTTCTCTCCTCTCTCATCTCTCCTCTCCCCTCTCTCCAGAAGATTTTCCCTACTTATTATGTAATCAGGTATATAATCATATAATTTTCATTTTTGATCAATATATTTGTTCAATGTAGATATATCTCCTCTCTCTATGTAGATATAAATATAGCCATAAATATGTACATAACTAACCATATATACATGAATGTGTGTAGTCCGGTGTGGGACTCAAAGGAGAGTCAGCTGAAACTACATGATGGTTCATTGCTATATCAGCATGAGCATTGGTGTTTGAGCGAGAAGATGTATCATTAAAGGTGTTAGGATTGGATCTTCTATCATCAATGTGAATGTCGTTGGTGGTGGAAATGATGGTTGTAGTGGAAATAGCGTTAGTGTTGTTGGTAGCTGTGATTGGTTCAATATGGAGCTTAGGAAGTGCTTTGGAGTGTGATGTCATCATACCTGCAAAAAGTAAAAGAACTTAGTTTAATGATGTAAATATACTGAAACTATTGTTTTATTAAAAGATTGTTTTTAAAAACTAAGATTCAAAAACCTAGATGTTTCAATTAATTAAAAACAAATAATTATTTTAGTGCTTCTTACCTTGTTGCTCTCCTAATAGCTGTAGTAGATGTTGCTCCTCTGTTAGTCGCTGTAGAACTGGATGCTTTCTGTGTGAAAACGATGGCTCTTATATAGCTAAAGTTGTACTGATTAAACCCTATGAACACCATCTCGTGTCAATCTCTATGAATCAACATTTGTTCACGCGAAGGAAAGTCAATTGTTTCGCGGGAATAAATGAATTATTTTCACGCGAATACAAACCAATGCTTTCGCGGGAATAACTAAATAATTTTCACGCGAATGGAAACCATTGCTTTCGCGGGAATAAATATTTTATTTTCACGCGAATAGAAACCAATGCTTTCGCGGGAATAAATAATTTATTTTCACACGAATAGAAACCAATTCTTTCGCGGGAATAAGTACTTTATTTTCACACGAATGCAAACTGTTGCCTTCGCGGGAATAAATGATTTAATTTCCCGCGAATGGAAACCGTTGCTTTCGCGGGAATAAATATTTTATTTTCACGCGAATAGAAACCAATGCTTTCGCGGGAATAAAGGATTTTATTTCCCGCGGATGAAAGTCAATGTTGTCGCGGGAATAAATACTTTATTTTCACGCGAATGGAAACCGTTGCTTTCGCGGGAATAAATACTTTATTTTCACGCGAATGGAAACCGTTGCTTTCGCGGGAATAAATACTTTATTTTCACGCGAATACAAACCGTTGCTTTCGCGGGAATAAATACTTTATTTTCACGCGAATACAAACCGTTGCTTTCGCGGGAATAAATACTTTATTCTCACGCGAATACAAACCGTTGCTTTCGCGGGAATAAATACTTTATTTTCACGCGAATACAAACCGTTGCTTTCGCGGGAATAAATACTTTATTTTCACGCAAATACAAACCGTTGCTTTCGCGGGAATAAATACTTTATTTTCACGCGAATACAAACCGTTGCTTTCGCGGGAATAAATACTTTATTTTCACGCGAAAGCAACGGTTTCCATTTGCGTGAAAATAAAGTATTTATTCCCGCGACAACATTGACTTTCATCCGCGGGAAATAAAATCATTTATTCCCGCGAAAGCATTGGTTTCTATTCGCGTGAAAATAAATTATTTATTCCCGCGAAAGCATTGGTTTCTATTCGTGTGAAAATAAATTATTTATTCCCGCGAAAGAATTGGTTTCTATTCGCGTGAAAAGAAATTCTTTATTCCCGCGAAAGCATTGGTTTCTATTCGCGTGAAAATAAATTATTTATTCCCGCGAAAGCAACGGTTTCCATTCGCCTGAAAATAGCTTATTTATTCCCGCGAAAGCATTGGTTTGTATTCGCGTGAAAATTATTTATTTATTCCCGCGAAAGCATTGACTTTCCTTCGCGTGAACAAATGTTGATTCATAGAGATTGACACGAGATGGTGTTCATAGGGTTTAATCAGTACAACTTTAGCTATATAAGAGCCATAGTTTTCACACAGAAAGCATCCAGTTCTACAACAGCTATCAGAGAAGCAACATCTACTACAGCTATTAGAAGAGCATCAAGGTAAAAACTTAATAAATTACAGTTTTTACTCATATATTATTTATTATACTAAAACAACTGAACAAAATTAATCATCTGTTTTTTTGTTTTTTTCAGATTCAAGGACAAAAAATGGAAATAGTTAACAACACAGAATCAGAAACTCAGCCTAAATCTTTGACTCAAGAGGACTTGATGCTTCTACAAAACATATGCAATAAGAAAATTGAAGAGAGAGTGCGAATTATCTCAAAAAATTGTAAATTCATACAGAAAGACTTGATAGAGCAGCTAAATAGTTTTCGAACTGAATCTTTTCTAACATTAAAGCTCTTAGGGAATGATGTTACGTCAGATATTCAGAGATTACATTATGTATTACAACAACGACAATATCAACTACAACAGGTAAACACACCAATTTCTATCGAGTGTGCTCGTAAAGAACTTGCTCTAAAAAGAAGAAACATGCAGCGACAGTCCGCTCAAAGACAAGCTAGAAGGGTAAGGACTCAACAACGTAAGACACGAAAAGCTACAAAAACATCCGATTAACAGTCAATTTTTGATGATAAGGTAATAATTAATAAAAAAGTACTATTTAGTAAGAGTTTGTAGTTGTTTTAAATTTCTGTTTAACCATTCTATACTAATACATAACTTTTTATTTTAGTTCATTATGGAATCAAAAGTACATAGAACAGAAGTCTTCCTTCCTAAGTTTGTATTATTTAATATTTACTGACTCTAGCTATATTGTATGAGATTTTCCCTACTTATTACACAATAAATGTATATATTCACATATTGTTTCATTTTTAATCACTGTATTTATTCAATGTAGATATATCTCCTCTTTTCATCTCTCCTCTCTCTCAACATACTCTCTCCTCTACCAAATACTCCTCTCTCCTCTCTTGCAGTTATTTCCCAAATACTGTAGATTTTAACCATCTAGAGATCTAATTTGGTAATTTTCCAACATATTTTATAGCATTTAATATACTTATTATGTAATAAATGTATATTATTCAATGATGTAAATGTAAATATATCCATAAATATGTACATAATTATCCATATATACATAAATGTATAAAAAACTAAAAAAAATCTCTCCTCTCTCTCCTCTCTCTTCTCTCCTCTCTCATCTCTCCTCTCCCCTCTCTCCAGAAGATTTTCCCTACTTATTATGTAATCAGGTATATAATCATATAATTTTCATTTTTGATCAATATATTTGTTCAATGTAGATATATCTCCTCTCTCTATGTAGATATAAATATAGCCATAAATATGTACATAACTAACCATATATACATGAATGTATAGAAAACTAAAAAATCTCTCTCCTCTCTCTCTCTCTCTCTCTCTCTCTCTCTCTCTCCTCTCTCATCTCCCATCTCTCCTCTCTCCTCTCTCCTCTCCCCTCTCTCTCAAGATACCATATGAGTTCGAGTTATGTAAAAAGTTATCAAAACTTGAATGCCATACATTCAAAATCTATATGCCATATAAGTTCAAATTAAGTAAAAAACTAATCAAAACTCAAATGCCACTTAAATGCCATTCAAATGCCACTCAAGTACCCCTCAAGTAAAATACAATATAAACTCGGCGAATTCATCCAACGCCGTAACCCATTGTCTCAACCCCAAGGTCTAATCCACAAAAAAACACTTGGTAGGGAGATCTGCTCATATATTACTACTGTTTACTTTCTTTAGGTTTGTTAATAATCAGATCAGCTAATTTATCACCCGCTCTACTTCCTATTGCAGAAATTCCTTTCTTTCCTATATTTAGTAAACTATCTTCCAGACTGTCTTTTATAGGATCTGGAATATTAGGAAGTGAATTGTATATATCCACAATGCTATCAAAAATCCCACTACCAGAAACATACCCATAATTGCAACAATATTTTGTACGTCTTTGCATATATACTAATTACTAATAAATTTCTCATCTGCAATAACTATTGTAAAACTCATTGTATCTTCGATATCCAAGTCTTTGCCATCTTGATCTGTAAGCCTAATTTCTATTTCAGTTTCATAAGCTTGTCTTGTTTGCTTCCAAACACTTCTTGGCTCCAAAAATATTAATGATCCATATGTTTCTGAGGGAGTGAATCGATATAAAAGTTTACTTTCTGTCTGGTATCTGTTATTCACAATGTTACAATTAATATTAACACTAGTTACATTTTCAATTTTCGGGACATAATCAAAATTTTTATTTAGAGGAGCTTCCAGTTTGACAGATCTGGTTTTATCTAAAGTCCCGCCTAACAAATAATTCAATCCACCAGACAGATATAATATTAAATTACCTTTTAATGTGATAGTTACTCTATTGGAAACGATGTTTGCTTGAAGGATGTCATAATCAACTCCTTCTCCAGACGTTTTTAACTTCCATCTAATGTACTCATTTAAATGTTTTATAGAATATGATCCATCAGGGATATCTACTGTTTTAGGATTGGTTCCTGGCTTTGCATCAGTTCTTCCTATTGCATATGTATTGTTTAACAGATCTGAAGTGATATTTTTCCAATTATACCACATATGACACGATGCTAATTTGCAATATCCATCAAGTTTAATAGATTGGGTAAACCTGTAGCGTAATACATTATCTTTATCTGTTTTGCTGTTGCTTGAATTAATTTCAATTGACTGCATATATTTACAGGTTATAAATTATATCCATTGTCTTAAGGTATTGCTGCTTATTTATTTGTTTGGCTCGTAGTAAATATTCTAAAATATCATTTGCCTCATTCTTCAGCTTGATATTTTCGTTACCTGAGGACATTTCACCAATAAGTACTTTGAGTTTTTCAACTACTTCATTGATATTTGAAAAAAGTCCTTCACCTTCTTGGTCTTGGAATTCTTCTATTTGTATAGTAGGTGGTGCACTAGGCAGTCTCCTTCTTGGTGGAGCAGAAAAATTTGCTGTTCTATAACCTTTTAGATATTCACTTAGGGTGGATAAATCTTTATACACTTGTGACTCTTTATTCCTTACCCCTCTTTTTATGTCACCAACTCTTTGAATTGCTGCAGTTACATTTGTTTCGTTATCAAGGCTAATATCATCACCAATAACTGTTCGATATGTGTTTCTGAGAAATTCAGCATTAGGATTTCTGTAAACAATTTGCTGTTGTTGAGGTTGATGGCTTGCAGTTAGTTGATTTCTTATCTCATCTAATTGCATATTGAGTGGACCCAGGTCTTCTTCTTGCTTAACTCTATCAGAAAAAGATGGGAAATCATATTTTTCACCTGTGACTAATTCAATTGCATTTAATTTATCCCGATAACCATCTAAAGTAGATGTATTTAATTTGTTGTTAATAGTAACTTGCTTTAAGACTTCATTTTCTATCCTTTTTTGTGTAATTAACTCATCAAGGTCAATGTCTTTGAAAGGCATATATTATATAGAAGAGTTTTATTAAAATATTTATTTTAAATCTGGGTTAACATGATAATCATTATCTACTATCATAAGTATCCCTCTTTCCTTTTTTTTAGCAAGTTCACATAGTCTATCAAACTCTTCAAATTCTTCACCACGGTTTATATCATTATGAATTGCCCTTTTATCCTTTTTTGATACAATTTGTGAAATGCATATTACATTCACATTACCACGAATTACTTTCGGGATGGAATAGTAATTTTGTGAAATATATACAATGGTGCAGTTCTTTTTTCTTCCCATACAAAAATAGTCAGCTATTTTTTTCTGATCCTTCTCATCTTGATTGATCATATCATCAAAGACCATCAAATTCTGCCGACTATCATCAATATCAGTAACTGGTGGCAAATCATCGAGGCTGTTACTATATGCTACTAACAAAGTTGTTTTATGCTTCTTTTCTTTTGATTGCAAATAAGGAATTAAATAATCATCATAAAGTGCATCATTACCCTTCATTCTGGCAAAAATATAGAATCTCTCAAAGACATTCATGTGATTAATGATGTTCATCAAACAGTTTGTTTTCCCAGTTCCACTAGCGCCTACTATTAAAATTCTAGCAGGGTGTTTTATTAAGGAATTTTTATTGTTAATATAATGGTTTGTATTTTTCACAAGATCATAGAAGTCGAACATTTTATATAAATATATAATATAATATATGGGTGCAAAGAAAACTCTTGACGAATCTAAGGTCATTGACTTTAATACCATCTTTGTAAATGATGAAAAATATGAATTTCTTAAAAACTTATATTTAACATGTCACCGACGTGCTTATATTTATAAAAAAAATTTTAAGATTTTCAATGCTGTAAATATTACTACAAATATTTTTATATCCGTAATTACATCAGCTGCAATAGTTACAGCAATTACGGTCATGCCATTATTTAGTGTATTAAGTGTTGCTTCTATTGTGTCAATAGGTGTGCAAAAGGGTTTAAAAATAGATCAAAAAATAGAACGATCACTATTAATCTTTAACATGTATAATGAAATGCTAATTAAATTAAGATTATATATAAGAGGTACAAAATACAATAAAAATGACCTACTTAGTGAAATTAATCAAATGGAGCTGTTTGTCAATGACTTAGGTGTAATACCTTTACCAAGATGTGAAAAGAAATATAGAAAGAAATATTATATATAATGATAATATATGACATCATATTTTCCCAGAAAACTGGAGTTAACTGATTATCAGATTAAAAAGCTAGGAAATGCAATTCTTAATGGCAAAGAAGCCGTTATTACTATTAAGCCAGAACAGAATCATACAGGGCATCCCATCAATCTCACCAATAGGCAATCAAAAAGCTTAGACAAGGCCCTAAAAAATAAGAAGAATATAAGAATTAAACTATCAAAGACCCAATTGGCATCTCAACATCAAGGTAGTGGGTTATTTGATTCCATTATAAAATTGGTGCCGAAAGTACTACCCTTTCTCAAAAATGTAGTAGCACCTATTGGACTGGCTGGAGCAACTGGAGCAATTTCAGGTCTGGCTAATCGAGCAGTACAAAAGAAAAAAGGAGATGGTATAAACAGAGCCGGGCAAGAAGGTGGAACTCTCCGACTAACTCCGAGCACCATTGAGACAATAGTTGCTACAGTGAAGAAATTGGAAGATGAAAATGTCGTTCCTAAAGGATTAAGTGAAGCCATTCTAGATAAAATAAACATTCAAGATGGGGGATTTATTGGCACCCTATTAGCATCACTTGCTGGACCTCTCCTTAGTTCTCTCCTAGGAGGTGAAGGAATGAATAGAGCAGGAAACGGAATGTCAAACTATTTAAACTAGTAGGCAAAACACCACTGAGCAATATAGATATTATAAATTATTACAAGAACAATAAATACTTCGGTGGTGTTTTTGCTCGAGACAACTTAGTTAAGTTAGAGAATAAGTTTTATATAATAAATACTGATAATCAATATGGGAAAGGGTATCACTGGGTTTTGCTTTTTAATTGCAATGAAAAAGATATTATATATTTTGATTCTTTTGGAGTTCCTCCACTGAAGGAAATAGAAAAGTTAATGCATGACTCCCGCAAACAAGGCATTTACAATACATATAGAATACAACATCTTGACTCTAAATTATGTGGAGTCTTCTGTATATATGTCGCTGATGAATTGATGAAAGGAGATAGGACTTTTTATCATGTATTATCTGACTTTTCTAATTCAGATTATCCTCTGAATGAAAATTTTTCTTAGTATATAATATATGATGTACTGTGTAAAATGCAAAACAAAAACTCAGACCATAAATGAACGGGTGGTTCCAACAAAAAACAACAAATATAGGAAAACTGGCGATTGCTACAAATGCAATACGAAAAAAAGCCAATTCATAAGTAAGAAAGAAGGTGAAGGTCTTTTAGGAAAGTTACTATTCCCTAAAAAAGGGAAAGTACCAATCCTTGGTGATATTCCTCTAATAGGAAACATATTATTTTAATTACGTTGACAAAACAATTTCAATTTTATTTAACTTTTTTATATGACAAACCAAAAAAGTGTTATTGACACTCTTGTAAATAACTTACCATTTGAATTACATGGATGGGACCCTAATGTAGGTAAATATAGTTCATTGGGACCTGGGACTAATCACAAAGACAGAATTGACCAATATATAAAGACTGGTAATAAAAATTATATAGCAAAGAATGATTTAGATTTAGCAGCATTCTTTCATGATAATGCATATTCAAAATTTGACAATGCTACAGATAGGAGAGAGTCTGACTTAGAATTAATAAAACAAAGTAAAAAAATTGCGAACAATAACAGTTATGGCGGTTATCAACGAGCGCTCGCAGCCCTAACATACAAATTCTTTGAGAAAAAAGTTCAACAAGGGTTGGGATTAAGTAGAACTAACGCAAACAAATTGAAAGAGACATATTACAATCCTTCAACGGGTTATTCTTCAATCTCAGACCTGGTTAGAAAGACAAGTTTACCCTACATTGATATTAAAAGATGGTTAGAAACTCAAGAAACATATCAAAAGCATAAAAAAATCAATCTGAAGCATCACACTCGCAGAGTAATGAGTAGAGGTGTGAATCACCAATGGCAGGTTGATTTAGTGGAAATGATTCCATTTGCTAAAGTAAATAATGGGTTTAAATACATTTTAACTTGCATAGACATTTTTAGCAAATATGCAATTGCTAGACCTCTAAAGAATAAAACAGCCCAGGCAGTAACGGAGGCATTTAAGGATATACTTAATCAAGGCCGAAAGCCACTGCTCATACGGTCAGATCATGGAAGTGAGTTTATTTCTAAAAAGACACAACAGTTGTTTAATTCACAAGGTATTCGCTGGTTTGAGACCTATAACTTAACCAAAGCTCAAACAGTGGAGCGATTTAATAAAACTCTCAAGGACAAACTGTACATGTACTTTTCAGCAAATAACACGAAGCGATGGGTTCATGTGCTAGAAAAGTTTGTAACTAATTATAATAACTCTTACCACTCATCAATCAAAATGACTCCAACCGAAGCAAGCAAACTAAAGAATGCTATTAAAGTTGGTGACAATCTATATGATGACGTAAGAGAA
Organism: Cryptosula pallasiana; assembly: GCA_945261195.1. NCBI lineage: Eukaryota > Metazoa > Bryozoa > Gymnolaemata > Cheilostomatida > Cryptosulidae > Cryptosula > Cryptosula pallasiana. The sequence continues at coordinate 11,684,991 of OX183132.1, forward strand.
CAAACTGATACACCTGCTTTTGAAGTCGGTGATAGAGTGAGAATCTCAAAGCACAAAGGAAAATTTAGAAGAGGATATTTGGCAAATTTTACATCTGAAGTCTTTGTAATTGATAAAATTTTAGATACTTATCCAACAACATATAAGCTAAAAGATTTGCAAAATGAGGATATTATTGGGTCATTTTATAAAGAAGAGCTGTCGATTGTGCGTGAGTAAAATAACTTAAAGAAATAACATATCATATTGATATATGAGTAGTGTTCCAGAATTATTGATGAATTTGGATATGACTAAATTGCGCGAAAGATTCAATAAATTACCAGAAAATGTTCGAAATGAAGAAGCAAATTCTAATCCATTAATATACACTGATAAAACACAAATGGTTGATCTTTTAACTAGGCAGCAAAAAGTAGAAAACATAAATCGAGGTACATTTACCAATAAAATAGGTAAACATCTAAATAATGCTCATACTAAGCAAGCATTCAATGGAAAGGATATTATAGTAACACTTGATCTTAAATCTGATAAGGCAAAAAGCATAAGAAATATTGGTAAGTATCCATTGACTGAAGATGCAGCTAAAGACGATGTTGATAGGATCATTCGTGAATCATTTCAGTACTTTAAAAATATAAAGTTAAGAATGCGAAAAGAGATTTTTTATAAGGTATATCATGATGTAAGAACAACATGGTCATCCACCAAGCAAACGGTTGTGTCTTCATCAGATTATGATATTGATTCTTTATTTGAGAGATTAACCAGCATTAGTAGAATAGATGGTAGTGAGAATTCTTCAAATTTTGTGTACTTAGCAATAAAATCTGTTCAGGTAGAGATACATAACTATCAACCATTAGCCGGGAGTTCATTTATTGAACTTCCGGATAGGATCAAAAATAAAAAGGCATGTATTAACATTCAAAATGATGATAAAAAATGCTTCCTATGGAGTGTTATTGCCGGATTATATCCCGCTGCTAAAAATGTCCACCGATTAACTACATACAAAAAGCATGAAGATGTTTTTAATATGCAAAATATTGAATATCCTGTAAAAGTTAGAGATATAGACAGATTTGAGAGACAAAACCCTGTATCCATTAATGTATTCGCATTAGATGATAACAACAAAGTTTATCCACTAAGAATCACAAAAAGCAAGGAAAATAAACTGGTCAATTTGCTACTAATCTCAAATGCAGCCAACCAACATTATGTACTAATAAAAAACTTCAGTAGATTAATGTCTGATTATAATAAAAATGCATGCAAGAAACACTTTTGTATGTATTGCTTGCATGCATACAGCAGTGAAAGATTACTACTTGAACATAATAACAATTGTGGAGAAGTACAAAAGATCAGTTATCCTGAAAGTGGTAGCAAATTAGAATTTAAAAACCATAGACATAAACTTCCTGTTCCCTTTGTTATTTATTGTGATTTTGAGTCAATATTAAAGAACTCTGATCGTGTCTTACATGAACATGAATGCTGTGGATTTGCATATAAAGTTGTATGCAAAGATGATCCAAGGCAAACTAAGCAGACAGTTGTCTATCGAGGAGAAGATGCTGCTTATAAATTTTTGCAAGCAATGATCAAAGAGAGAAGTAAGATAATAGAGATATTAAAAACAACTAATGTTCCAATGAAATTGTCTGGTAATGAATTAGATAACTTTAAACAGGCTAAAATATGCCATATTTGTGAGAAGAAATTGACCAAAGGGCAGGCAGTTAAAGATCATCGTCACTTTACAGGTAAATACAGGGGTGCTGCCCATTCCAGATGCAACCTAGACTACAATAACATAAACAACAATAAACTTTTTATTCCTGTTGTGTTTCACAACCTAAAGGGATATGACAGCCATTTTATTATAAAAGAATTGCATAGATTTGAGATTAACCCAAGAGATAGAATGGATATCTCTGTTATTCCCAATAATATGGAACGATTTATAAGTTTCTCATTGTTTACCAGGAATAAACTGAGATTTATTGACAGCTTTGCATTTATGGCTTCGAGTCTGGCTAAATTAACCGCTAATTTAGAACCTGATGACTTCAGTTACATTAATGATGAATTTGACAATGATATTTCACTACTTACTAAAAAGGGAATCTATCCTTATGAGTATATGAACTCGTTCGATAAATTCACTAAGACTCGTTTACCCAAACAAGAAAAGTTTTACAGTAAATTGACTGATTCAAATATAACCGACGAAGAATATGAGCATGCTCAAATGGTATTTGTAAAATACGAATGTAAACATTTAGGTGACTATCATGATCTATATTTAAAAACTGATGTATTATTGTTGACTTGTGTGTTTGAAAAGTTTAGAGCTGTATGTCTTGAGAACTACGAACTAGACTGTTTGCATTATTATACTTCACCGGGTCTGAGTTGGGATGCGATGTTAAGAATGACTGGAGTTAAGTTAGACTTAATAACAGATCCTGATATGTTTCTATTCTTTGAGAAAGGAATCAGAGGTGGTATTTCGACTATAACACATAGATATGCAAAAGCTAATAATAAATATCTTAGTAATTACAACAATACAAAACGTTCGACGTACATAAGTTATCTGGATGCTAATAATTTATATGGCTGGTCCATGTCCCAGAATCTACCAATAGATGGATTTAAGTGGTCAAGTGAAGACGAGTATTATAAGTGCAAGGACACTGATGGTATTGGTTTTGCATTGGAAGTGAATTTAGAATATCCAAAAGATTTGCACCAACTGCACAATGATTATCCCTTGGCACCTGAACGTGTCAAAGTAGACAAGTCAATGTTGAGTGATTATAACTTACAATTTAACAACAAGTCGTTCACTGAAAAATTAATTCCCAATTTGTATGATAAAAAGAAGTATATTCTGCATTATAAAAACTTAGAACTTTATCTGTCTTTAGGATTAAAGTTGACTAGAATCCATAGAGTTATCCAGTTTAATGAGAGTAAATGGTTGGCCAAATATATTTCATTCAACACTGAGAAGAGAAAGAAAGCTCAAAATGCTTTTGAGAAGGACTTCTATAAATTGATGAACAATTCTGTGTTTGGAAAGACCATGGAAAATTTAAGGAAGAGAACAAAAGTAGAACTTACAACAGAAGAAATCCGTAGAAATAAATTAGTAAACAAACCTAACTTCAAACGTATGGAAATTTATAGAGAGAATTATGTTGGAGTAGAATTAGGTGTTACAACAATTAAAATGGAGAAACCTATTTATTGTGGATTTAGTATTTTAGATCTTAGTAAATACTTGATGTATGACTTTCATTACAACGTTATTAAAAAGGACTTTCCTTCAGGGCAGTCTAAATTATTAATGACGGATACTGATAGTCTTTGCTATGAACTTGAGACGGGAGATTTATATGAATATTACAAGCGGAATAAGAATTATTTTGACCTTAGTGAATTTAGCAGAAGAGACATCTTTGATGGATCTAATAAAAAGGTAATTGGAAAATTTAAAGACGAATCACCTAATAAACAAATAATAAAATTTTGTGGACTGAGATCTAAAATGTATGCTATGGTTTATGAGGATGCTAATGAGACCAAAAAGTGTAAAGGTGTTAAAAAGTCTGTGGTAACCAAAGATATTAATTTTAATGACTACAAAAAGGTTTTGAAAACAACGAAGAAGAATATGGTGAGCATTGTAAATATTAGATCAAAGTCACACAATGTTAATACTGTTGAGGAAAGTAAGGTTTGTCTGAGTGCCTATGATGATAAAAGATATTTGCTAAATGACGGAATCAAAAGTTATGCATATGGAAATATTAGCTATTAATATATGACTGAAATATTTGTACCAAATACAAATGTAAAAGTTGATTTAAGTGGGTATGTGAGAAAGGTAGAGCTTCCGAATTATGCCACCAACACTGAGTTAGAGAATGTACAAACAGCTATTGATGATATTAAAGATAAACCATCTTACATATCAGTTGAGTTTACAGCCGATGATGACAATAAGTTTACTTTGGGCAATCAAGATATGAGACCAATCAATGTCTTTTACCTCAACATGGTCGATTGTAAGATAGTAAAGACCTCATTGTATGGGCTGTATGCAACACCAAGCGGTTCCTCTGGACACTCTATTACAAAAGAACTTACTGTTGGTATTCGAATTAATGATGTGTTACATGCATCTGGGGCAATTACGAAACTTGAAGATAACACTGAACTTTTAATGACATTATTAAACCCAATTCCAATTGTTGAGGGTGATAAAATAAGCATTGTTCATTCCAATGATTTAAGTGATTATAAGAAATCGACCTTAGTGGTTAGTTTATTGTTGGAAATAACAACATAAAGAATAATAATAATAAATTATAATTGGTGTGGCTAAAACTATATCAGTGTGTGTGGTAAGTAAAATGTTCACGACGATGACAATAATACTCATAAAATAAAAATCGACACCATACTAACCATCATAACACCGTCTGTGACTGGCTCATTAACCACTTATATTATTATTAAATAATACATTATTATTATTATTATATATTTATTACTTATTTTTATTACTAAATAAATACCAATTATTATAATTTATTAATTAATTATTATTATTACGATTTACTTATGTTGTTTATTATTATTTTAATTATTATAATTATTAATTAAATTAATTGTCAACAAACTATTATTACTACTTTCTTTGTTAATTAAATATTATTATCATCAACATCATGATCTTTCATCCACCCAGATGTTGAACCAACATATTATTGGAAAAGAAGTAAATAATAATAATAATAATTTCAATAATAATAATTAATAAAATAAATAATAATTAATAATACTATTATTAATTATTTTTATATACTTCTTGATTATGTTATTATTATTATTTATTAATTGGTCAACTAAAGTTACAGTAACTTCTTGTCCTGAAACGAGTAATCTAAGTTGTTTCAGTGGTATAAGTAGCATGTATGCCTACTACTATCTATATCTCACAGGTTGTAATGATTAGCCAGCATGTATAGTATATAAAGGGAGACAACTCGTAGAAGAGTGCATTCCAAAGACTTCACATCATCTTATCGTATGTTCTCCATAGAATTAACACAATTCTATGATGTTCACTCATTCGAAGTTTTGTTTTGTAGACGCTAAAAAAATTGTCGACTACAATAAAAGTGTCGACCGTTTTTATGTCGTCATATCCTTTAGAACACAGCCAACCAGTGCGTGGCTAACAGACTTCCAACCAATTATAGTGTTACAAGTAAGCACTAAATTAGCGTGAGCACCAGAATAAACTGGTGGTGTCATCTTTTGCGCCGCCCAATGTAGTAGCTCCGCAGTTCGGCCTCGTGCTCAGGCTAGTATTGCATCATCATATGACCGACAACGTTCAAGAAAACTACAATACTTTTCTTAACGGACTGCTAAATGCTCAGTTTCAAGATATGCCTTATAAGATCAAGACCAAGATAGTAAAGTTGGAGAGTTCCCAAGAACTGTTAGCTCTTAAACTTCATAATGCAACCTGCAAGCTGGAGTAAGATCATTAATACTTATTAATTATTAGCATTATTATTATTATAATAATTAATTAATTATAATAATGGTAGTAGTATATGTATTATTATACTACTAACTAAGTATCCCGTATAGTAGTACTAGTAGTAGTAGTAGTCATTTATTTATTATTATTATTTATTTATTACTTCTAGGATTATTCTTCTGATATTACAATTATTTATATGAATGATTAATTATTATTATTAATTGCTGTTAGTGTGTTTAGTGATTAAATGCACTGACATAACAATATACTGTGTAATAATGTCAACAACTTCAAGATCATACAGACTGGTGTGCATTGATTGAAGCTACTGCTGTCTAAATCATCATTAACTATTAGTACTACCACAGTTTCCTAGTAACACAGCCTAAATACGCAATTAATAGGTGTACATGTTGTTTGTTATGTTTTCCGAATAACAATATAATATGTTTAACTGATCAATAAATAAAATACAATCAGAGTTTTACATTTAATTAATAAGTTAGTAGTGGTTTGATACTTAGATTGTCTTGCTTATTTTAGAAACATGGCTGGAAAGCAAAATCAACTGTACCAAGAACTTGAAAAAATGATCGATAGCTGATCTAAATTAAAGACAATAATATTGACAAAAACTGCTATTAACGATGATCCAACGCTTGGAGAAATCGCTACGATTGAGGACCTGTCAAAGGACCGCGCAAGCTTCTACTTGTCGCTTATTAACCAGCCAGCAGATGCACTGAATACCTGTGCTCTTAATAAAGAATTCATAACCGTCAAGTGCAATATTCGACTGCACCAGCATAAACTTACCAAACAGAAGGGAATTGTAAGGTAAACAATTTTGCTTCTTTCGTATCAAGTTTGTAACAAGCGTGTTATGTTTATAATTTGTGGTTTATTGTTTTGTTTAGATGTTACCGCTTTGCATATAAATTTGTTGGTAAACATGCATAAATTTCACAGCTGTTAATTAAAGCCAACAGCATATGCTTGAGGGAATCTGCAATATGAGACAATATTCAAAAGAAAAAAGTTATTCTAATTGACATTGTTTTTTATACAGGAAGCAGAAAATGAAGTGTGACATGATCAAGACTGAATTTGAGATCAATTCCAATGAGATTATGTCATTAAAACCGAGTACTAGCACTAATGCTAACACCATACAAGGGCTCGAGAACTTCATCAACGATAAACATTCTACATACTGTAGTTGAACGTAGCTATATTCAATGTATGATGCTTCCAAGCTGATGTTTTTAAGTGTTATATAGCTACGTTTTTCTAAACTTGTTATAAAAAATAAATTAGTAATTAATTAATATTATTCATTCACACTGTGGAAAGCAAATCAATTAGCAAAAGAATATTTCTACATGGATATGCAGGGAAATGATCGCAATACAGGCGCTTTACTCAGCTACTCCAACTGGCTTAACGTTCATAGATATTATTGCTTTGATCTCAGCAGACAAAAAGTTTTCGATATTGATCCTAGGAAAGCGCAAAGTATTCGGTTTCGAGCCAACATAAGTGCAGCTGGTACTGCTTACTTTTTTCTGTTAAGAGAGCAGACATCCATAATTAATTTAACAGATTCATTTAAAACTAGAACTATTTAAGACAAACTCTGGAAACATTACATAAATACAACTAATAATGATGCAAAAGAATTTTTCATCGGTACTCAGATTACTGCTGTATCATTACACAAGTGAAAAATGGTGTTATCTGGATAATTATATTACAATACAAACTAATAATTTTGCATCATTATTGGTTTGTATTGTGGTAGATTTCAGTGCACTCTAGTGGTAAACAGGTAGTTTACACTAGGAACCTTGTGAAGCGATGCGCGAGGCTTCTGCCCACAGCATTTGGTTAATAGCTGTTGGGTAGGAAGTCATACTGTGCCGGTAGCATGGTAAGCAGGGCCGGTATTGACCCCTGCAGGGTCGGTAGTGACCTCTACCGACCCGGTACAGCTGTACTGGGCCGGCACAAGATGGCCGCCTTAGACGAGGATCTGTAAAGATGTTCAGGAACTTAGTCAAGGTCGTAAACAGGAAGTGACTACCCCTAAAGTACCAACTTAGTGGACCTGATTCTATATACAGCCTGTGGACCCTGTAGGAGATGTCATTGGACAGCTGGGAGAAAAGACTCCGCCTTTAGCCACTTGGCACCTCCTTGTATTATCTTGCATTGCATTGTGATTGGTTAAGTATTTATATAATTGATATCATTGGTTGCATTACTTCCTGTGCATTGTATCTTATATGTTTTGTGTTCCTTAGCTCTCCTATAAAAGGAGAGCTCCTACTGATAATCAGTGCATTCATTACAATGAGCCATAGCATGTATTCTTATATTGCTAAACACCTAGAGGAATAATTACCCTCAGGACTGCTTTGTAATAAAGCCACTATAGCAAACACTACCTCGGTACTGTTTGTCTGAGCCATGGGCTCTTGCCTTACCGGGTAATTCGGTTGCCCTATACAGTTGTCACTGTCGGTCAGTACAGTGTCCCCTCTGGAGAGAGGTAGAATACTCGAGACTAGTGGATGTCCGTGGTAACAGACCGGAATCCATTACATTGGTGGCAGCGGTGGGATAAACGGTACCTTCCCACGCTGTGCTCTTTCACGCTACCCTCTGGCCCTGCGAATGCACTGCAGGCCAGCTACCACTGAGGAAGGAGAAGTGATCTACCGGGTGTAGATCTGGAGAGAGGAGGAGAAATTGATCTACCGAAGTAGTAGATCGGAAGAGCAATTGACGCAAGATACTACCGGATTTCTCTGCAGGTTCGTTTGAGTGCGCTCCGAATTGCAGCAGCTATCCCGGCACAGTATCCACTACTAAAGGCTGTCTGCATCAACCGTAGAGCTTGCTCCGTTTGCAGCAGTCCAGTACAGGCGCTACCGTATCTTCTACAGGCTCGTAGAGTTCGCTCCGACCTGGACATAGAGATACCGGCACTGTGCGAAAGGAAGAGAGAGTCGTGTATCAGCTATACAGACTCAGCTACCAGAGGTTACTCAGCTTGGAGTGTTACTCAGCTGGTAACAGTGACCCCGGCACTGTATCCATTTACAGTGTCACTACACTACTGCCTGTAGGCCCGTAGAGCTTCGCTCCGCCCTGCAGCAGTACAAGAAGTTTCGTAACGGTTGTTACAAGCGACGGAGTGCCAGATACTGCCACAGTATCCATTGGACCAACCCCTAGATCTGCTAGAGCCACTGGAGACACAGCTACCGACCCGGATCTAACCTATACCGGCCCGGGATCCAGTTGTACTGACCATTTCTTAGATTTGAGTTGAGATCACTCCTCTATCTGCAAAGAATGGCCACCCAGAGAGCACGCAGCGCTGGTCGAGCACCCGCTGGCAACCCAGAAGCTACAGCCATTGATAGATTGACCGAAGCATTGACGGCTATGATGAGGCCCAACCAAGACAATGCACCAGCTAGGCTAAAGGCTCCGAAGTTCGACGGCGAAGGAGACGTCGAGTACTTCATCAGCCGATTCATTGAGGTAGCCGAAATGAATGAGTGGCCAGAGAACACGGCCATGTTATACCTAAGGGATGCATTACGAGGTAAAGCATTGGACTGTGGAAAGCCTCCACAACTGCAGGGTATCTTTGCTGCACTACGAGCACGTTTTGGGCTAACACCCAGGGAAGCTATGTCCCGGCTGACCAGCCTACGCCGCCAACACAAGACGTCGCTCCAAGAGCATGCAAGTGAAGTAGAGCGCCTAGTGCGCGTTGCGTATGCAGATCTACCTCACCGACCCATGCAGAGGATGATGCTGGACATCTTCAGCACCACGGTTGGGAATGCTTACCTGCAAAGGCACTTGTTGGCCATGCAGCCCATTGACATTGCTGAAGCAGTCAGGGCCGGCAATGAGTATATGCAGATAAAGACACCGTTTGAAGAGCGCCAGGCTCATGTACGGATGTTGGAAGAGGATGCCGACGAGGAGGAAGAGGAATGGATGAGGGCGGTTGCCAAGGGCCCGTCTCAACGTGTCTCCACCGCTACTGCCGTACAGCAGACACACCACACCCCTACACCTGCCATACCGGATCCTATGACAACAGTCATGGACAGCCTAAAGCTACTAACAGAAGAGCTACGGTCGCTGAGAGCGGCCAGACAAGCAGCTCCCCCTCCACAGTTGGAGGCAGAGCCGGCAACACGCTGCTGGGGCTGCGGACAACCAGGTCACATGATGAGTACCTGCCCCCGAACTCAGCGCGCAGCTCACTTCACAAACAACCCCAGACAGACGGGAAACGGCCGGCGCCCGCAGTAGCGCCACCGGCAGCTGACTGCAGCTGGGCAAGCCGGACCACACCCACAACCCCTTATAGTCCTGGAACTCTGCAGAAGAGTGGACAACCTCCCAAGATACAACCGACAGCAACCAACCACAGCTGGACAAGCCAAGCAACTCCTGATGCCCCGTACAGTCCTGGAACTCTGAAGAAGAGTGGACAACCCCCCAAGAGAGCATCAATACCCGTTGACTGCAGCTGGACAACTCCTGACACCCCATACAGTCCTGGAACTCTGAAGAAGAGTGGACAACCCCCCAAGAGAGCACAGACGCCCGCTGAGGACAGCCGGACAGCTCGACAAGCCCCCATTAGTCCTGTAACTCTGAAGAAGAGTGGACAACCCCCCAGGAGAACACAGACTGACAGTAGCCGGATTGCTCGTCAACCCCCTTTCAGTCCTGTAACTCTGAAGAAGAGTGGACAACCCCCCAGGAGCACACAAATGGCAGCGCCACCGCTGGAGCGACCTTACCAGGCCAGCTACTTCCTGGCTGGAAGGTTAGCCGGTAGACCAGCCTCCCTGTTGATTGACACAGGCTGCACAACCAACTTGCTGTCGAGACACCTGTACCAGCAATTGCCACAGTCAGTGAAAGACACGCTGCAACGCAGCGAGGCACATGGACTCATGGCTGACGGGTCGAGGATTCCCTTTTACGGTACCCTGCAAGTAAGCTTGCAGCTTCGTAAACTGAGAACGAGCGCAAACTTCGTCATTAGTGACATCAATGAAGATGCCATAATTGGCATGCCGTTTCTCACCTTACACGAGTGTGCCCTAAGGTTTCCAGACTCCCATGTCATCATTGACGGACATGTGTTGCCTTGCACAGACAAGCACGGGCGGCCACTTGATGATAGTGTCCGTCTAACACAGGCAGAGCTGACGGAGAACACCCCTTACACCCCTGAAGAAGAGGACGTCCCCACACAACCAACCACTGTAGAGAGAACTACAGGTGGAGTGTATCAGGCTGTGAAGAGCCCCCCGCCACAGGTAGATGGCAGAAGATTTGAGCCGGATCGGACAACAACTGTAGAAGCTATAGGCCAAACAGTGTTTTCCCCCCCGCTGGCTACGCCCTTGCGCTGGGGAGAAGGGAGCCCTGCTGCTGGAGAGAGGCAGCTGCCCTTTGACTATCAACCCTCTGTTAAAAGATGCAGAGATGAAGCAAACAAGCACCACACAGAAGCAGGCTATGAGAGCGCTCAACTGTGCATAGATGGGAATTCCCACCACCCGCCTAGAGGAAAGGCAAGGAAAGCAGTAAACAGACCCAAAAAGGCTGCAAGGGAGGTGCGGACCACATCACGCTTGGTTTCAAAAGAATCCCCAGGAGCTCCCCGACAACCTCCAGTGAACAGGATCACTGTAGCAGACCGTCGGAAGAAGTTGGAGAAGCGGCCAAAAACCCCCAGTACCCAAACACTTCCTGTGGAGCCAGACAGAGTGAGTCAGAGTTGTGAACAACACTGCAGCTCCAAGAAGCCACTCATACCCGCGAAAGTCGTCGACAGAGTAACACTTGCTCACAAGATGTCCAACCACTGTCTAGAACTAAGTGACGCAGAGGATCTGCTACTGGACTTAGACGACTACCCACCTACCCAGAAAGAGCTGGAGACCATGCCCACGGCAGAGCTGTTCACCAAGCCTGACCAAGGAAAAGCTGAGGAGAAGGAGATCCAGCTGGCCAAGAAAGAAACAGAAGGTGAGCAATTAAACGCAGCGTTTTCGAAATGGTTGTTTGAAAACTGCACGCCACGAGATCCGTTAGCACTACGGAGTGGCAGCCCACCTGGCTATGCTAAACCTGTACCTCTAGACTTACCATGCGCTGGTGACAGTAGAGAATGCGCTCTCCCACGAGTTGGGACTGCTGACACCCTCAGAAGGGCAGTAGATAAAAAAGAGCGGGAGATCAAGTGCCCACCACTTGATGCTGCCTGCCTGCCGGCCCGGGATGACTCCCTACCGGCCCGGAGCACCTCTATGCCGGCCCGGGGCAACCCTGTACCGGCCCGGGGTCCTCCAGAGATTCAGTCAGGAGGGACTGAGAGGTTGCAAGGCAGTAATTACCCTTGTAGAGCCTACCGAAGGAAGAAGCCTGTGGTGGCAGCTAAGGGTGAACGTCCCACGACGTCTTCACCACCAACCTTAGTGCCACACAGCACAGTGCACCACACCCCGGCACGGGATGTTGCTTGCACCCCCACGGTACAGTGGGAAGAGGAGAAACGGCGCTGGCTTTCCCTAAATAAGGAACGGCGTTCTCCTAGGAGCAAGATACGGAAGGTTCTGTCGGCACTAGAACTTCCAGGGCCACTGCTCTCGCCCATACATGACACTATGGTAGAGCAAGCTCCGCTGCAATATAGGCAGCCCATTAACACATTGCATAAAATCTATCATGCACCTTGTGTTGTAGATTCACGCTCCCAAGTGGACGTGACACCGAGGCTCACCATCCGGTTGGTGCAAGCGCCTAGCCCTACTGCAGAGGAGAAGGCAGAGGAGACCGAGGAGAAGGTGCCGGCCCCAGTCACCCCTACGTTGGACGATGAGCCAACCACCTCATGGAAGGAGGATGGGAGACGAAACCCTACAAGATGGCGCATGCTGCGCTGGGTCACCTCGGAGACGGAGGAGCGGGTGGAGCACCTGTTACAGGAGGCCGTGGACCATACATGCACCAAGTGCAACTACCAGGCCAGGAACATGCGGCAGCTCAGGGTGCACACCCTGCAGCACTATCTACGACATTACTGTCGGTGCCACTATGCGAGCGAGAGCCGCGACGCGGTATACTCGCATCAGAGCAAGTTCGATGCACCAGGGAATGAGATGCACTACCAGAAGACGGGAATCATATACACTGTAGATCGGCCGAGCTACTCCCGTTTCTGTGAGTTTGTTAGATGGAGCAACGCATCTAAATTCAGGCGATGCCAGCCCACACATCAAGGGGAACCAACTCCCAAGGTGCCTGTGAAAAAGCGACTGGGCTCTCCAGTACAAAGGGAAGCTCCTAAGAGGAAGGACGACAAGAGAGGCAAGCTCACCCTCACCGGGTATAGAATACCCAAACGGACGGCTAGTCCGCCTAGCGCAACTTGCCTACCAGAGCCAGAAGTTGCCAGTACGGAGCCAGGAGAGTTGGACGTACCCAGACCATCACTGCACTTCCTGCGACACAGTGACCGTCTAGCCACCCAGATAGAGGATCACGTCACTACTCTGGAGAAGCAGCTGGGAGAGCTGCGGAGGCTGCTGATCAGCCAGACTCTGTCAGAAGAGCAGACGACTGTGGCTAAAGCCGAAGCGCGGCTTGTCACTACCGAGGTCGAGCGGTTGCGCCAGCAAGCCACCAGCCTCAGGGGCGTTCTCTACTAAATGAGACGCCAGACATTGTATATATGCTATTAAATATATACTCTTGTTCTGTTATATATATATCTGTTACATAATCAAATATATAACCTGGGTACAAGTGTTACCCCCCACACATATCTACTCTTAATATTATATTATTAAAGCCAGGCTATGACTTTAATGGAGAGAGGTATGTGGTAGATTTCAGTGCACTCTAGTGGTAAACAGGTAGTTTACACTAGGAACCTTGTGAAGCGATGCGCGAGGCTTCTGCCCACAGCATTTGGTTAATAGCTGTTGGGTAGGAAGTCATACTGTGCCGGTAGCATGGTAAGCAGGGCCGGTATTGACCCCTGCAGGGTCGGTAGTGACCTCTACCGACCCGGTACAGCTGTACTGGGCCGGCACAAGATGGCCGCCTTAGACGAGGATCTGTAAAGATGTTCAGGAACTTAGTCAAGGTCGTAAACAGGAAGTGACTACCCCTAAAGTACCAACTTAGTGGACCTGATTCTATATACAGCCTGTGGACCCTGTAGGAGATGTCATTGGACAGTTGGGAGAAAAGACTCCGCCTTTAGCCACTTGGCACCTCCTTGTATTATCTTGCATTGCATTGTGATTGGTTAAGTATTTATATAATTGATGTCATTGGTTGCATTACTTCCTGTGCATTGTATCTTATATGTTTTGTGTTCCTTAGCTCTCCTATAAAAGGAGAGCTCCTACTGATAATCAGTGCATTCATTACAATGAGCCATAGCATGTATTCTTATATTGCTAAACACCTAGAGGAATAATTACCCTCAGGACTGCTTTGTAATAAAGCCACTATAGCAAACACTACCTCGGTACTGTTTGTCTGAGCCATGGGCTCTTGCCTTACCGGGTAATTCGGTTGCCCTATACAGTTGTCACTGTCGGTCAGTACAGTGTCCCCTCTGGAGAGAGGTAGAATACTCGAGACTAGTGGATGTCCGTGGTAACAGACCGGAATCCATTACACACCTTCACCATGGCTATTAATGCAAGAAAGCAAGCTTTTGAACGCAGATTACAAAAAGAAATTTGTTTGCATTTGTTTATTGGCTACTGAAAATAACTTTTACATATGTACAGACAATACTCAAGCAATGAATTAAGTAAGAGCACAATTGAGCCAGTGCAGATATGAAAAATAGTGCTTTATAATACAGTTTTTTTAGAATTCACTATATTTCATCTGCATGAGCTTAAGTACATTTAATGCTGAACAAAATTTCTTTGATTCCTTCTAGCTGCGTCGGTAGCTCTATTTTATAACCGGTAATCTTACTACTCACCAATTTACTATTTCAGTTTGCAGGCCACAACTATAGTTAACGAAAAATTTAGTTTATGCAGTTTTTCATGTTATTGTCTGCATATATCCAGAATTGTCAGCACCAGCCCCGATTATTAATTGTGTATTATTGAAATGGCGATGAGCCATGATAGCGGAGATCTGAGCAATATTCAGGCCAAACTTTTCAATTAAACATGTATATATAATCATTGACAGTTTTAGCAAGTGTAATCAATCAATATTACATTAGTAATAATAATTAATATATATTACATGTAATCACTTTACTATCTTAGAATCAATATAACATGCATGTATATTCGTCAAATAACCAGTATATCATATTGATGGTCATCAACTCATATTTGTGTATTATTTGTGTTATTAGTCTAGGTAAATGAGAAAAAAGGTAATTTTGAATATATGCGGGTAAGTTTTCTGGCAATTCCAGTATATTTCATTAATATAAATAATATAGTTGCCTGTAAATCAGCTTTTTAGCAAGTGCTTACACCATATTGATGGCTTAAAATGTGTTCCTTAAAAAAGCGTGACGACTAAGGGTCAACTTCAAATTATTTTTTTAGGCTACAACAATTGATGAGCTTGACATCTGTTTTTTCACAAATGGCTGTGCTATTTTTCACAATTATTTATTGTATTTTCAGCAACCAAAAGCTTCTTTTATCCAGATATTCTGCATGTCTATGGATATTATGTTTGAAGTTACACACCTTATCACAGAAGAAAGTCAATTAGTTTTTTTTTATCCAGCTGTTTATAACAAAAATAAAAGTTATTGTAATACCGAGACGATGAGGAAACTTCAAAACTGTAGTAAAAACCTAAAAGATTGTAAATGAAAGCACTTACAATGCTGATAGTTCTCTGGTCTGTAAATAGCTCGTACTCCAGAAAAAAAGTATTGGTTGCTATAGGTAAAGTACGCTTGACCCTGACCAATGTATGAAGCCTCTAAAGGAAGTACCATGCTGACTAACAGTGAAAGTAGTAGCATTGTGTTTTCCAGTGAGCTCTTGCGATGTTGACTAGACGGAGAGAAGTCAAGTAATGTGGTACCATAACTAGTCACTTATTTCCTGGTACTATTTTAATTGCCTCTGCTCAACCATGCAAAGTTTCTTCAGCTGTATTTGAAGATTAAACAGATAAGCCACCTAATAGCGAGAATTTAGAGCAAACATTATTGCAGTCTCATGACAGGAAAGACTAAACTGTAAGCCTCACCAGCTGCTTGCTATTCAATGTTATATTCAAATTTATGAAAAAGAGGCTTAGATTTTCTCAACGTTTTTGCTCATGGAATGGCAGACAGTTTTCTCTAAGAGCCTCAATGGCACCTAAAGTCACAAAAGTATTTGCTACTCTCTCTGGTCCACTCAATTGATTATTGAAGCCAACCAAACACAACAACCTTCGCCTTCAACTGAAAACAAAATCAGTCTCCAGCCCAATACCTTAATGCCCTGGTAAATCAGTTCTCAGCAGATCTCATCTGTCATTCTTCACTTCCATCCTTGGTAAATCTATTCACTAACAAGCTATGTATGTAGCTAGGCTGCGTCATTGGGGTGTAAAGGTTGGATTTACCTTTCCGCGATAGACCAGCACTAAAGATGATATCAACTTCTAACCACATTTGTGGCAGTCTGTTACTGATAGCAAAAGTTGGAGCTCATGAGGATTTCTCAATATGGCTTTCTGACAAGAGCCATGGTGAAAACTAACCATCCCAGTAAAACCAACTTTTACAAAACCAAAAGTTTCCTGAAAAAGTAACACGAAGGTTATTTCAATCTTGAGAAAATTTCAGCATGCAGAAAGCAAACAGTTTAAGTAGCACAATTTTTGTTAGTTATTCTTTTAAAGCCCAATGTTTTTTTGCAATTGTGCTTTCATGAAAAATAAAAAGAGTTTTACAGTTTTTTGTACATTTTGATGCATTGCTCACTAAAAAAAGCTTTTATTTACACAAAAAAATACTGAAACCTCAAAGCTTGAATTTTAGGCATACAAGGGAAGATTTATTGTTTTGATTATGACAGGAGGTTTGCATTGGTATCCATAGACAATAAGTATAAAAAATCCATTAAGAAATCTGAGCAAGCATTAGCAAACTATAAATTCCAACACTATTTGTTTGATGGCCTGAACATCAAGTAATTGTGGTATTCATCAAATAGCTAACAGGTGATCATTTAAGTTTTCGATTGGCTTATAACAAAACCAATAGGAATTTAGTTCCTTATAGCGATAAAAACTATCAGCATTACCACATTGTTTACGCCATCATAACCAGATCATCAATGAGCTTTACATACAATATATATTGATACCAACAAACTAGAGGAATACGAGTACCAAAACACATCCACATTGCAAATCACCATTTAGGACTAAAAAAAAAAATGATCACCCAAGTTCTTTGTGTGTGATTATAAGCTCAATTTTTAGAAAAAAACATTGAGATGTTAAAATGAGTGGTTTGAATTTGTTTGAAATTTTTTAGTATTTTCTAAACATCAAGACACAAATCTGCTGGCAATGAAGAGGAGCGGATAAAGCTGCTGATTGATATGAAAATTTTCACTCTTGTCGCTGTTGTTGTTGTTGCTGCTACTGCTGTTGTTGTCTTCATTGTTGTTGCTGTTGCTGAGGCTGCTGCTGTTGTCTTTGTTGCTGTCATTGTTGTTGTTTTTATTGAAGCTGCTGCTGTTGCGGTGTAGAGGTTGGTGGATGCTTCCAGACAAATTCTACCGCTAAAAGCTATTAATTGATGTTTAGAAGGAATGCAGAACCTCTTTACTGCCTATACTCCTATACTCATTCATTTCAACTACCAACAGCAAAAAGGTTTGCAAAAAGGAATCCTTCAAGCGTTTGGGCATTTCCGTAAGTGGTGTCTCTGGTTATTTTCATTTAAAGTTTGACTAGCGTTTAAGAGCTGTCATATTCTAACAATTAGGAGGCCAAGATATCTAACTAAGTTTGTCATTTGTTGGTTTATCTTTCCAAGTACATAATTAAGATGGATTATAAGTGCTTTGTCAGGTTGTCTAATTGAATGAAGCGCGTAAATTGTCAGTCGGATGTGATTTAAATGAGTCAATGGTATTGGTGGCAGCAGATGATTCTAGTAATGTGAAGACTTTGGGTTTTCTGATTAAAGCAACTGCTACAGATTCATTTATGCTGCTGAGAAATGGGCTCCAATTAGTGATAATTACAAAACATTTACATTTGGGGAAAAGCGTACAATCAAATCTCTCTTTTTTTCTAGATACAAAACAACAGATGTGTGACGATGATGATCCAATAGTTTGAAAACAAAACTATTAACTAAACCACCATGTATGATTTATGTTTGTTTTATACTCCATTAAAGTGTTTCGCAATGAATAATAATATGTTTGTCTTTGCTCTTTTATGGATCATTGCCAGTAGCATTACATACATTTGTGTGAAACAAAATTTTGGAGTTACATTTTCTATGTGGTTTGTTTCGTTAAAAGCTTAATCTCAAAGTTCTTTTGACAATGTCAATGCTTCTCTCCTAGGTGTTGGGACATGGTCTTATCTATGGTGCCTCAATAAATTTTTGTTGTAGACAAAAACTTTGGTCTGTAAACCTTTCACTGCCTTCAAGCACCTAACCTCTAGCTTGCTCATTTATGTGAGAGGAAAGTGGCAAACTGCTTTAAACATAGTGTTTTTTTTATGAGCGAGTCATCCATATGAGTAACTCTTTTCTCCCACCCAGACTCTTCCCAGCTTCACAACACAACTAGTAGCTCTACTTACAAACAAGATTGGATGCTGCATTGTATGTTGTAGATTTGCATTCATTTACAATGTAATACTGTAAAAGATGTTCATTTGACCTTCACCTGACATAACTGAGACGCATCCACCTTTCTGTCAAACACTATCAGCACAACTAGTAACAAGAAGCTAAGAGAAGTCCTGAGTCGGATATGTCCATTGCTAAAGCTATTAGAAAGGCATCCAGCCAGAATAATGAAATATTTGTTGATCTTGTATAAGCGTACTTTCTCTTATATACACCAGGGTTGGGAATCGATTGCTGAGCATGCGATAACAATGCAGCACTACTCTGCTCAAGGGCCCAACAAGGTCTAACAAACAATGCAATGCAGTAGGATATTAAAATGAACAGTTCAAATTGTATATATTAATTATAAGCTAAAAGTAGGCTGGCGCAAAAGAATAAAGGAAGCAATTTCTATCAGTCCATCTGTTGTTGAGCAGCTTGACTCTTCTTTTATTGTTATATCCGTAAGCTGCCCCGCGCTGACAGATAAGCTGCCCCGCTTGGACAGATAAGCTGGCCTACATTTCAACTGCTTCTTCTTTTAGCAGCTCTTCGCTTTTATACGCTTCCTTGTGTGGTCTTGCAATAAGGGAGTTTCCCTACAGTTAACCACTTGTTGCTAGATAACCTAATTAAATTGCTTAAAATATTAAAACACTTGTGAGTTACACAACCTATTTGAAAAATCAGCTTTATATTACAGGTACATAAACTTGGTGATCAGCTTAGCAATTGCGGGATTTTGCAGCTTCTTTTTCCTGAGAATTTACTAATTAAACTCCAGCATTTGGTTTGAGGTTATCAACAGTTTTCGGTTGAAACGAGAAACAAATGTCAGCCAGTTCCTTGCTCAACCAATCACATCAAACAATAAGCTTATCCTTGCTTTCAACAGTGTTTCATCAACTGCAAAGACCGGAAATCTCATTGATATAATAATAATAATAATAATAATAATAATAATAATAATAATAATAATAATAATAATAATAATAATAATAATAATAATAATAATAATAATAATAATAACAATAACAATAACAATAACAATAACAATAACAATAACAATAACAATAACAATAACAACAACAACAACAACAACAACAACAACAACACCAACAACACCAACAGCACCAACAGCACCAACAGCACCAACAGCACCAACAGCACCAACAGCACCAACAGCACCAACAGCACCAACAGCACCAACAGCACCAACAGCACCAACAGCACCAACAGCACCAACAGCACCAACAGCACCAACAGCACCAACAGCACCAACAGCACCAACAGCACCAACAGCACCAACAGCACCAACAGCACCAACAGCACCAACAGCACCAACAACACCAACAACACCAACAACACCAGCAACACCAGCAACACCAGCAACACCAGCAACACCAGCAACACCAGCAACACCAGCAACACCAGCAACACCAGCAACACCAACAACACCAACAACACCAACAACACCAACAACACCAACAACACCAACAACACCAACAACACCAACAACACCAACAACACCAACAACACCAACAACACCAACAACACCAACAACACCAACAACAACAACAACAACAACAACAATAACAATAACAACAACAACAATAACAATAACAATAACAATAACAATAACACTAACAATAACAATAACAATAACAATAACAATAACAATAACAATAACAATAACAATAACAATAACAATAACAATAATAATAATAATAATAATAATATTAATATTAATATTAATATTAATATTAATAATAATAGTAATAATAATAATTTTTAGGCATGAGCGATCAAATCAGGATAGCTGACGCGTGGATAACAGTATAAGCTTTGGAAATTTTTTTATGAGCTTTGGCAATCGCTACGGAAAATATAGCCAAGCACTCACTACATGTTAAGTTACTGATATTTTATCTGATTGTTAAAATTTGTGCATAGCTATTCTCAATGGTTGTTGCTCTATGGGCAAACATTTTAATGGTCAATACGCAATTCCGTTTTGTTCAATGGCTAATACAATAAATGCAGGACTTAGTAAATATAAACAGTTACAATCTTGTCACACTCTATTTACAATAGCTCTAAGGTAGTTTATTGCTGAGCAATTTCTGTGAGGCAATGCTTTAATAATTAATGCACGATTCTCTTCTGTTTATTGGCTAACAGTAGTATAATATGAGCAGATCAAGCCACCTGGGCTTGGATGGTGCGCGACCCAAAATGTTTACTTGACATCAGTATTTATTGTACGCTTATTAGTGTTAATGAATTAAGACAGATGAGCTATTGTTGCTCTTGTCATTTTTCTATCTTTTTTATCTTTGGCGCATGAACTATTTTCTCTCCTGAATTTTTCGGTATGAGATGAGCAGATTAGCACACCTACGTTACTTGGCAATTCAACTTTGAATTACCCTCTAGAGCTAACCTCCGATTTACAGCCCCTGTTAACATGTCGCTTTTATGCATCTGTATTGCTCAATTGTAAGTTTTGTTAAACTTATTTGTAGTATAATATAGTAGTTGAAATGTTTAGAATAGTTGCTACAAACTCCAAGTTTTGATAACATAATAGCAATAGAAATAAAAAAACTTTTGTGTACATTTACATGTTTGTGCCTGTTTCCAGCTCCACATCCATATCCATATTCATGTCCATGTCCATTTATGCTCATATTTATGTCCATATCAGTAGTAATGATGGAGCATATCTCTGGCATCGAGTTTAAGGACAAGAAGGTTCTCCTGGACCCAAGGGTGTTTTGTTATGGTTACCATGAGAACCTGAAAGGTACCTTTTTGTGTGCACCAGGTGTTTTACTTTAGTTTTTAATTTTTTTTAACCAAGTATTTATTGAGCAGGAGTTGTTTAAATTGTGATTTGCATGGTGATTTAGATCATGGGGTTGAGTGGTTTATAAACATGGTATGCACTTTCCGTTCATACCTGGGAGCTTGTATTGTTTTTGATTGTTTAAACTAACATTGTATAGTTATTGGTATAATTTTATTTCAATAAATAGAAATTAAGCTGTTCGTTTTCATACATATCCATATTCTTATCCATTTATGCTTATTTGCAGGTACATGTTCCTAACCATTTATGTTGATGTCCATAGTTATGTCCATATCTATGCAATTATATGAATATAAATTTGACTAATGATTATCTTAATTAAAATATGTACACAGTAAATATTGTAAGAAATTTAAAGTTTAAAATAATGGGTCTTTCTTGCTTTTGCTAAGCACTTGTAGGTTCTGTTGATACTCCATCGGAACACACTCATCTTTTAGCATAAAAATATGTGAGCCCTCATTTTATTCGTCAGTACGTTAACATCTCTCCTTCTTTTATTATGAAACCATGATTTTTCCGTTAAACGACTTTTTGTGCGCAGCACATTCAGATACCTGTTTGTTTAAATGATTACTTTGCTTGTCTAAATCTTTGGAACTAAACATGTTTCTTTTTTTCTACCAAAATGTAATAGGATTTAGAGTTGAGCACAACAATTCCATCTCCCATAAACTTCTCTTTGAACAACCCAGGTGTTCTTTTTCCATGTTCTAGCACTTTTTTGCAGCAATCACGCATGTTCCATGCTGCGTCCATTGTTTTAATCCTCAACAATTCATCCCTACGTTTGTCGCAGTATGGTTGTGGAAACCAATTGGCGTAATCGATATAAAACTCTCTTTCCATATCGGCTTTTACCAATGTTTTTAATGATTCACTCAAATCCATATATGCATTATCTGTATCCATTACAACATACTGGAAATCACTTCTGTCGATGTATCTATAATTAAAAAAGTGATTGTGTTATTTACGGTTAGGTCTACTGTTTAAGTTAACTACTAGGTTAATAAAGGAAAAATAAGTGTTGCTTACTTGTCCATAAATTCGTAGTAAAACTGCAACATTCTCAGCTTGGTGTAGTGTAGTACGAAGAAACCCAAGTGTACTGGAAAATTCATAGTGAGCGGAAATGAATAACATGATGATTAATTAGATTTAGAGTGTACCATTTGTTTAGAGCTTATGATTTCGTAAAAACCCTCTATTACTTCCTCCATAGAAAGGAACTTGTTCCCTCTGATACGGAATGAAGCTTTTCTGTCACCATTGGCGTACTTGATATTTGTATGTTTTTCCTTGTCAGTGATTGTTTTCCATAGGGAGCATTTCCTACCAACTCAGTGATAGTGGCGAGCAATTCTTGACTAGGATCCATATCTCCCATTATCCTAGCATCTGAAACCGATGCTCCAAAAGCCTCAAAAGCGTTTTTAGGTACGCCGCTTATTAGCTGATAGACTTTGGTGATTTTTAATCCATGGTTCGAGTACCACTTAACAATGGGTTCACTTGCAAAACTATTTTCTCCGAACATGCTTCCAACTAACAAGCATCTGGGTTTTTTTAGGAATCCTTTGGTTTTGACAAAGACTCTCATCGCTCAAGTGCTCTCTGCTCAACAGCGTGTTTTTAAAATTTGTAGGAATTTCGGAAAAGTTATCTTTTAGTTCCTAGCAAACTTTGATGTCACATTCGACGAATCCAAAGAATTCTACTGATTGAACTCTCTCCATCACTTCTTTTTGACAGGTTTTTTTCAAATCATTTGGGATAGCAAGATTTGTAGAATGTGTTGACAAATTTTTGTAGATTTGTATGAATTTTTACACGAGGTAACCACTCACGCTCCGAAATCAAGATGACGGTGTGTTGTGGATTTTCATGTCATACACTCCTGCGCACACTGCTATTACAAAATCTAGCACCCTATATTAATCGCTAGACAGTGAGAACGGTCACAGTCAATCATACCGAATTGACCGACCCTGCATCTAAGCTAAGTACCGACCCTGTATCGGACAACACCGACCCTGTATAGGGCAATGCCGACCCTGTATGACACATTACCGACTTTGCAGGGCCGGCAGGAAATGACTCAGCATAGGCTGAGAACCACAAAGTATTCTAAAGGACTCAGGAGGACGAATCTGGGACATAACCACCCCTAACTTGGATGGAGAGACGATACAAAGGCTGCAGAGGTGAGACAGGAAGTGCTTAGGACATTGATTGGACAGTTACCTGATTGCCCCACCTACCTTTGATGGCACCATACTTATTCTAGACATTTGATTTGCCACCTATTATTATAAGACTGTCTATTCGTTGATTGTGTATTATTCTCTTGTGATTGGTTATGACAAAGATTACTTCCTGTGAGATGCCTATAAAAGGCAGACCCTGTACCATTTATGTTCAGTTATTGTTTAAAGTTGTGCCTTTTACTAACTCGCCTTATTCTGGAGGAATAAATGCATACTTACTCGAAAGCACTGAGTAATGTGTTTGAGCCGAGGGCTCCGTTTTGGTTGTAGAGTTGATACTCTATCTAATTTCTCTTCGGTATGCTACCGACCCTGCTGTTGTAGCAGGTAAAACATAACAACTGGTGGCAGCAAGCTAATGACCTCAGTTAGTGGGTTTACAACCCCTAAAATCCACTACAGGTGTAATCTAGAGTTCAGAGATACTTTTGATTTTCCAAAATATCTCTATACAGTTGTGCCATTGATTTCTGTCTACATTGATTTTTGTCTAGTAGGCTGACACTCTTGATGTGTAGCATTGCTAAAAGAGCAGTTGGGTCTGTGCCAAAACATGCATGAAGCTGAATGACAACTTGGTTTTCAATGCAAAACCCATCGACCGATAGTCCTTGTTGTCCGAGAGAGACTGATGTTGATTTTTTTTACAAACGTTTGGTAAATTTTCCTAATTCGGTGACGAATGAATTCTCCATTTTCCTTCTTCGAGGATATCCGGTAGGCATCGAATGCATCATACACCATAGATAGAGAGCATTTGCATCAACTCCATAATTCTTGTCGCAAATTTTTGCTTCTTTTCCGAGCCAATGTTCTCTAGTTTTAGTCATACCATTTATGTGGTATCTGTGCATCACCAGACTGGGTCCTCCAACGGTGTTTTTTCCTTATCAAGGAATAAAGATTCGCCTTGCATTTGTCAATCAGACAAATCAGGAGAGTCTGACGAAAGTAATTACCGAGTTTTTGAAAGTCCTAATAGGAAGAAAGCTGCAAAGGAAGTAGTTAGGGAGCCTTGTTAACCATCCATCGAATTTCCAATCCTGGTAAAGATGCATCATATTTTAACAAATCAATCCCATGTTCTCTGTAGATCACTCTTTGCCTTTTCAAAGCTTGAACAAATGGTGTCACCTCCAAGTTGTTTTACCACTTTAAAACTCAATTATTCTCGGGCGCTTTGTGCCTGAGCGCATCCCATTTTCTCAGGCGCTTGAAGAAAAAGATATTAATATTTGATAATTCTTTTTATTCTACGCTCAATGTTACAGAGTTGAAAGAACACCATAAGATTCACCAATACCTATTCTGTTGGTAGATTTTTAAATGAAGCTAACTTTGTACTGCTGAATGGGTAAAAATATCTTTTTAATGACACAGTTTTTATAATTTTCAAAAATTGACAGTTATTCTTTACAAAAATCACTAAAAGTAAAGCTCTAAGCAAAAAAACCAATGATGCACATGGAAACGAAACTTAATTTTGATAAATTTACGTAATTTCTAGGAATAATGGGCATCAACATTGGCCAGAACACGACAACGAAAATTGGCTATTGTATTGAGAAAATCCCAATAGATTTTTCAAAGAATAATTCAATTATTTTTTAATGATTAAGCAATTAACATAATTTTTTACACTACTGAACAGAGATTTTTTAGCGCTATCTTCTGATATAAAGAACCATAATAATAATCAATTTAGAAAAAAAACAGAAAATAGTTAAAAGTTACTAGTTAACATTATCGCCGTTATCCAAATAATCAATTTATAGCTTACTTACTTTCATTTTCACTTCTACATAATTCCAGCATGCTCAAATAAATATAACCTATTCATTGATCTGAAAAAATCTCATCCATGGGGGTTCTGTGCTAAAAAAATCATTTCAACATTGTTCAGCAAGAAAAAAATTTTTCTTCCCTGAAAAAGAACATGGCAAAGTTGTCATGAAGCTGGTTCCGTTTAGATTGATAGAATTTCTTCAAATAAATATTGGAAAACAGCAAAGATTCAGCTTTACACGATGGTGTAAAAATGATCACTGTAGGTTTAACAGAAATTTTAGAAAATTTCGGAGAGATTGTCACGAGAAGTGCAGTCAAGGAGACTTGAAGATGGGACAACTCCTGTGAGAGCTACCGTCAATGAAAACTGAAAGTTTTAAAAACTCTCTCATAGTGCTCTTGTGTTCATATTTCCATGCTTTTTGACAAATGGCGTACTCTTCTTCACTGAGGCATTTTTGCTTTAACGTACTGTAAAAGGCTCTTCTCAGAGGTTGATAGTTTTATTGCAGTTGACTCAAGTCTTTCATCCATTCGTAATGAAAAACTCCTTTTGCAGCTTTGCATTATTACGCATTGAGATACAATTCACAGCTGTATTCGGGAGCGATAAAGTTAGTTTGTATAATCCGAAAACAAAAATGATCTTATACCAATTTTGCATCTTTCTTTACTACAAAATCAAAATCTTCGCCGGAGACATCTTTTAATTGTTGCAGCAGATCTCCTTTCATCTTGTTGATGTCACAGCTCTGCGAATTGAACATAAAATAGGAAGCTTTTCCATGTACTTCATCAAGTCATCCAGAACTCTGGAAGCTGCTAGTGCTTGTCTGAACTTTTTTGTTCGAGAGACGATTCACTGAAAATTTTGGTTTGGCTTTCTCCAATCGATGTATCTCGTCTTCTACTCGTTCTATGAATTGTGAAAAGTTTTTTCTCACTCGGATGTACGCTTCTTTGCTCATGTTTTCCAAGTATTGAACATATTTTTCAACGCATTTTTTATCATCACCATTGTTGATAATACACCGAGGCTGCTCAAAACCAGGTACGTTTGAACAAACGGGAATGCTCAAGAGCTTGTGTTCGCTAGGGTAGAAGGCGTTGTCCGTATCTCTATCGTCAGCGCATTCGGGTAGCAAGCACTCAATGTCGTACGTGGCAAAATACGAATAGTGTCTCAACAAAAGATCATCCGTGCTAACGTTCATTCCGAATTATTCCTTTTTCTTATCAAAAATTGTAGCGCTAGGCCTGTATTCACCTCCAACAAACTGCATGGTCAATCCATCTGAGGTTGAGTACCTGTGTTTTTTCAGATTACCAAATCTGTCTAAGCAAGTAGAACATGTTAAACATTTGTAGGCTTTGGCGTATCCTTCCAAGTTTGTGATGAGACCAAAGTGATTGATATAAAGATCCAGATAGGGTTTTTCTTTGTATCTCGCATTTGAATTCTAAATAACTGTTGAAGTCCTGTCTTCGTTTAGAGCAAACCCCGGAATCTTGACCTGAAAAATTTTTTCCAAAACCAGCAAGTCTGACTCTTCCACCCTTTTTTGCTCTTTAATCTTTATGAAACCACTCGCTGTTGGCTCGTTGTTGATGTCACAACCAAGGAATCTTCGATATTGCGTGTTTTAAGTTTTTTGCCCAACTGTTTTTTAAAAGACCTTTGAAGCTATTATTTCTTTGCAGTTCTTTATGTAGTGCATAACATCTAAAAAAAGGAAAGATTGTCGATGGTTCGTTTCCCACCCTGCTTTTTAATTATAGTTTGTATGTGTCTGCTGTTAAGAGTGTGAGCGGGCAGAGCCATTGGAAGTTAGCCGATTCTTCCCATTTCGATTAATTTGTAAAGAATAAAACGTAACGTTTGTGATCAACATCAATTTCCAAGCCGTATTTGGTCTTCGTCTCAAACTATTAGTATGATGATCGGTCTCAGCAATGTCAGTAAAGAATTCATCAAGCTGTCCATTGGTTTCCGTCAAGCGAGCTCTCAGATATACAGTGGCATTGGTGGATGACGAGTGAAAATAGCGGAGTTTGCCGCTGTTTTTATTTTCGAGGATACAACCTACGCTGCAGTTGACTTTTGCTCTATTGACATGGTCTGAGCCCATCCTGTTAGCCTCTATTGTGAAAGAAAATGCCTTATTGAACTTGTACTAGCACTCAGACGATGTGTAAAGAAAAATAGAAAAACAAGTAAAACTTAGTGGAAGTTTAATCTCCAAACTTAATTGCCTCCAAACTTTTTGTCGACAAACTCCAACACTCCTGATCCACGATAGTAATTTTGGTTGGTCTCTCAGAATTCCATCCCAAAATATTAAGTTTAAAACGTCTATGACTATACCCGATCTGTGTTTTGTTTTCATAGCACCCAAATATCTGGCTATCAGCCCATCCTATTCTTCATCATGAATAGTCGGAGGTTTGCTATCATCGACAATACCTAGAGATGATGTTCGACTAGGTATATCAAAACTTGACTGATTCATTTCTTGTTCTTCTTCTTCTTCTTCTTCTTCAACATCATCATCATCCTCATCATTCCTCAATACCTCATCATCTGCATTTTCCATCGTTGGAGCATGTTCATTCTCTTCAACAGCAGCTTCAACAATCGGTTCAATATCTTCGACTATTTTATTAGCATCTAGTCCTGAGCCTTCAGCACCCAATCTTATCTGACTACCTGATTCATCCGGTATTTGGAAACAGTTAAAATTTTCTTCGGACCATTTCCAATCATTTTGAGTTCCATCTCTCTCTGTTACATTTACCACAAGATAATCTAAGTCTTGTCTACGAAGGAGATGATAACTCATAATAATTTTGCTCGGAGTCGTGCGCTCTGTTCAAAGTGCAACAAAAAAAATACTCCAGTACGATTGCTTATTATTTAAAAGCTCACTACTGATTACTAAAAGTTTCAGTATTTTCAGTAGATGGTGAAACTTGAGAAGCAGCTGATTTCTCTCGACAAGCATTTTCAAGTTCAACCTCCAGTTCATCTATGTATTTATAATCGATGTATTTATCATATGGAAATCTGATAGCAATGTGATTTTTCACAAGTCAATCCTAATCCTCCTGTATTTTTACATCACTAACTTCCTCCATCTCCATTCTCCACGCTAAAATTAATAAACACTATTAAACTTTAAAATTGACCAAAAAAACGATTTTATATTGCGCTTAACAATAATTGATAAGTACTCACTTATTTATTGTAAGCTTTGTTTCGTTCTCAGGTAAACAAACTCTGTTTATCTATTGGTTTTATAAATAGTTATATATCTGTGTTTAAATAATATCCTACTAAGAGTAAACCACTAGAACTGAAGTAATATTCCTCTTTTTTTCAGCTCAACTAGTTGAGTACTTCAACTAGTGTTAAATAATTATTTATTAGTTCTCACCTTATTGCAGAGAGTCTTCCGAGTAGTTGTAATTAATGCTGTTCCTTCAACTGCCTTTGTGGGAGTGCGTGTCTTCTGTGTAAAAAACAGCACCGATTGACTTGTGCTCAAACCAATGAAAAAATCTGTTTATTCGCACGAAAATCGTTATCTAACATAAAGAGATTTTTGTGCAAAAATGAAAACATGTTGGTTTGGATGAAAACCCTTAAGTATTATAAAATGACTTCTGGGCGAAAAAAATACGTCGATTTGCACGAAAATCCTCATATGTAATAGAGAAACTTTCGAGCTAAATTTTTATTTTTGCAAAAATCCTTATCTACAGTAGTATGAAGGGACTTTTGCAAGGATAAAAACATATTTATTTGCGCGAGAACTCTTAGTTATTATAAAAAGATTGATAATAATAAGAACAAACATCATGATCATCATAATAATAATGGTGATAGTTATTATAATAACAAAAAACAATTGATAAATATTAATCAATAATAATATTCTAATGCTAACAACAAGAATAACAACAAGCATGATAATAAGTATTATTAGTATTATCGTTATTGCCATCGTCACTGTCACCGTCACGCTCGCCCCCACCACCGTCGTCGTCGTCATCATCATTATTTTTATTATTATTATTGTCATTATTATTGTTATTATTATTCTTATTATTATTAAAACAACAATTCATTATTGTTTTTTTATTATCAAATAATTAATTTATCATTATCAGTTTTACTTATTTATTAACTATCATATTTATTATTATAATAACTATTATTATTGACATCATGACACCTGAGCACAAATGCTTGTTGATTTAGTATAAATAATACTTCATTCATTGCAGATAAGGATAAATCAACAAACAAGGATTCATATTCACTTCAATATCTATCACACTCCTAGCCCACATGATTTCTTCCTTGCTCAAAGCTCAAAGACACTGAAATACATTTCCGTGCTCAAAAACGTACTCTAGGCATGCAGGCTGCTATCATTTCCCAATAGCCTTAGTTCAATATAAATTAATACAAAAAAGCGAGGAGATTGGTTTGTAAAATGCAATTAATCAGGACTTTTTGAGATTACTGGTTGTTTTCCCTCAAAACCAGCAAAGCCACCACATCGTTCTAAAAAGAGATGGTATTCTGTTGCAAATGATTGAAAAACAAGGCTATTTTACTACACTACTAGCTTATTGCTTTCACCCATATCCCAGTGATACTCAAGCAAACTCAAGTATTTGATGGTTTATAAGGAGTTGCATATTTTTCCGTCATTATAGCAGACATTGCAAGATTTCTGGATGTAATAATCTCGAAATGAATAATTTTTTAGATGTTATTTAAACTCTTTTGATAGATGAGAATAGCTGAAGAAATTTCATGGTGCTAACAAATGATTCATGACCAAACTAAATCACTTAAGACTTTATAGGTTTCAGTTTAAAGTTACAAACAATAGAGTTCTAGAAATTCTTACTTCATCTGTAACTTAAATGCATTGCAACCATATCATGAAAACGTGTGGACCGAACACACTTTTCTATTTTTTCAATCAACAACCTAAAGGTTTTGATATAATGTAAATAAACTATGACACGCCATAAACGACAACTCCTAGCAATATTTAATTTAATGGAGCAGAAAGTGTTACATCACAAAAACTACCCAGCTAAGTATACATCTTGCTATAGCTGAAGCTTGCTAAGCATGAGCTAGGAAAGCTTGACAAAAAGGTGTCTGATCCTTGAAGCAGTTTTTAGACCAAGATAAATTTTTTAAATATATATAACACTTTTATTTTGAAAAAATACACTGATGAATGATAAATACAGAAATTGAAATACTTGCTTCAAGATGCCAACGCAAAGCGTGCTGCTATTTATGAAAAAGAAACTTTTCTTTTGTAGCAGTCAAAGCTCTAGCTCGACATTATTATAGTTTTTAGTTAATTCGATTCAAACAACTTTTCTTCTGTGTAGGTTGTTTTTTCTTCGGCAGAATGTCTGCCTGTAGTTTGCAACTTATAGCCCACAACAGCTAAAGCTCTCCTCTTCCTCTTACTTCCCCCAATTTAGCTAAAGATAGATTTTGTTTGAAATACAAAATGTGTCCCTGAAAAATTTAAACAGATACATTTTATACATTTTATTTCAGAACTCCCGGGCATGCAGTATAGACTAAACATCCCTTCACATAAGGATGACTAATATCTTGAAGTTTACCGATAATTTTAGCCTAGACAATTACAATGCCTCTCTACTTTACCAGTCAGAATAGGTTTTCACAAGGTATTATTCTCTGTGTATTCAGAGATCTGTGTTATTAAGCGATTGTTATAACAATTGAAAGTTTTTCAAAAAATAATTCACCATTCATAGATCAAAACGAAGAGATAAATCGCTGTTCATGTTTCTTTCTTCATTTTATCTACTAGATGTTTTCTTAATGGCTATTACCTACACTACATAGTAGGTATGTTGATAACAAGTAATAAGTGATTGTTGAGATTTAGAATATCGATGTTCTAATAATGCATCCTGTGTCCTAAAAACCTTGTTAGTTTTGGTCTACCTCCTACTTTAACAACTCCCAAAAATCATTGAAGTTGTGTGCTCTTTACAGTATTGTTGAAGTTGTGTGCTCTTCGAAGTAGCGTTGAAGTTTTGTTCACTTCCAAGTTTCATTGCAGCTTTGCGCTTTTCCAAATATTATTGAAGTTATGTGCTCTTCGAAGTATCATTGAAGTTGTGTGTTCGTTCAAGTATTGTTGAAGTCGTGTTCTTTTCCAAGTATTGTTAAAGTTGTGTTCTCTTCCTAGTATCGTTGAAGTTGTGTGCTCTTCCATGTTTTGTTGAAGTTGTGTGCTCTTTCAACTAAAATTGAAGTTGTGGACTCTTTCAAGTATTGCTGACGCTATTTTCTCTTCTAAATACTGTTGAAGTTGTTTGCCCCTCCTGGTATTGTTAATGCGTTATTGCGCATTGCGGCTAGACCTAAGCATTTTATCATGATGGATTCAGGCTACAGATTGGGGCTATAAAAATACACACAAATAAAATATCTCTCTTAGGGCTGTCACAGGGCACAATTGTGCTTCTTCCCATCTATGTTTATAGCTGTAGGGTAAAGGGTCTCCTACATAGGAAATTGTTTTCTCAATGTGTATGCTACAGGCGGGTACAATTTTGTTTAAGGTAACCTTATATTTATGTGTGGCTGGTGTATTTTAAATTTTGCCTCAGTTATAGCTTACTCCTATAACAATAAACTAGGAATGGTTTCCTCATGTGTCCCCCCACGTGCTGGACTTTGGCTGCATTGTCAGACTGCCAAAACCAGTTAGTTTAACCTTACTCAGTAACAGCATATTTGACATTTTCGTTTTCCAATAGGATAAAACCTCTAAATCTAGAATCAATATCAAAGTCTGGCAATATTCTGAATTAATATTACTGCCTAGTATATATTATATTGATTTTGTTCCAGTTATACTAGTTATGCCAATCATGCACACAACATACCACCTAATCACACTTGGCTGAAATGCTTCAGCTGGATTTGAGATTACTGCCACTCATCAGTTGAACTTAACGTTGATGACTTCTAGCTGCATCACTATCTATTTCAACTATAATAAAATACAATTTTTGGCAGCAAAGGAAGTGGGCAGATGTCAAAGGGACAACAACTTGAGTAAACATCAGCACCAGCACATAGGTTGAAAACATCCATGTTG
This sequence comes from Cryptosula pallasiana, assembly GCA_945261195.1. Classification (NCBI taxonomy): domain Eukaryota; kingdom Metazoa; phylum Bryozoa; class Gymnolaemata; order Cheilostomatida; family Cryptosulidae; genus Cryptosula; species Cryptosula pallasiana. The sequence goes on from OX183132.1 coordinate 11,717,599, forward strand.
CAAATCAGCACCAAGAGTTCAGTGAAAACAAACAAGAGTTTGACCTTTGTCCAAATGTTAAAATGTTCAATAGTTTGTTTTTAATAAATTTCATAATACTCTTGTTTCCTCTCATTTATAGTAAACAATTTTCAACAACTATTAATACAACAAAGCAAGCAAAAATTTGTCACTGCTTTCATATACATTGTTGAGGTGCCTCCACAAACTTGATACCAAGCTTGAAAGGTATAACAAATTTTCAATGTTTAGGAAGGCATTTTAGCATCCAAAGTGTTTGATTAAGCTGACTTGACCATCAACCAATATAATGACATCGTATCGGTGACAGACGTGGTCTGTTTTCAAATGTTTTTCGCCAACTCTTTAACTATTATACCAGCATTGAGGTTGGCTGCTGTTTTTTTGTGGAACCTTTTGCCTAGTTTCAGAAAAGTCCGACTAAATTTCATTTTGCCTGAAGCTAACCAAACATTTTTAAGAACTTCTAAATAAATAAACTATTTTGCAACAACGATTAAAACTGAGTAAAGCACCGCTTTAACATTATTTATAGACTTCCTCCAGCAGAGCAGTTCAATAAAAACATGAAATAATATTTAGATATACATAAATTTATTCATCAAGTATTTATGTATTTTGGCTACACGCTTTTTATTAGTTAAAAAATTAAATCAAATACACTTTTACCTGACATAGTTAGTGTAAGGCAATAGCAATGTATAATATTAGAAAACTGAGGTTTCTATGGTTAATTGGGAGCTAACAAAAATGGAGAAAATTAATGGAGTTTGAGTAGTCAGAAAGATATAGTTAAAGGAATGGTAAGTGGGACAGGTACCACAAATTAAAGAAGGCAATACCAACTTTTACTTTGTGCTACAGGGACAGACAACTCTTATCACTGTGTTGGCAAAAGCCTATTTTTGTACGGATTTCAAAAGAATGGGAAGCAGGAGGTTACAGACTTGGAAGAGGTTTAAAGGATGAGTTGGTGTGGGTTGGAGGCTGGAGGTAGTGACAACATAGGTCAGGCTACAGGGGAGTACATGGGGGGTCAGATGTAAACCGGTCGGTATCCGTAACAATCTACTACAGAGGTGTAACTGCTCAAATGTCATCTAATTGGTCAGGTCCAACGTAGTAATGATTATAAGGGTCCCCATTGTTGGTCTGCCCAATTAAAATGTCAGGGCCAACATAGCAAGAGCTATTTTTGCTAAAACGTTCGTGACAGTGAAGTCCATTTACCCCATCAGGTAAATCATAATTTGGTGAATTCATAGCCGTTGGTCCCCTTTCCGAAGAGCTGACACTTTCATCGTTATCACCAAACTCATAAGGTAAAGTGTAACCACTGTCACTTGGGATAGTTGCATATATGTTTGTGTCAGCTACAAAAAAGATATAAGAAGTTATCAAATACCAAGACAACTGCTGTGTACTTGATATTTTCTGGTTGTAACAGTTCATTACCTGCAAGCTCAGTGCGCCCCTCTCTCTCACTGCTTGTAATGTTCATCTGTGCTAAATTCATCTCTAACTGCCTATAAAATGACTTTGCTGGTTGAGTAATCAACAAAGATGTCCACTGATCATTTGAACAAAAATTACTTGAATGGATTTTTTAAGATGACTGTTGCGTGCTACTTTAAACTTTTCAAAGCAATTTTTTTATAAACCAGTAAAAAACTCACTGTTTGTTTATTTATATTTTTTATGCATTAACTCTAACGAGTTTCAATAATAGCATGATTGTAGACATGTGTATGAGCAAAAAAAAATTAACTTCATGAAAGATAAAACAAAATTCTTCCACAAAACACTAATAATTGGATTTTCATTCGCAGACAAAGCTATAAAGATGCTGTTCATTTTGTTTCGCACCACTAGAGAGAATGTTAAGGTTTTCATAATTTGCCTGTCTTAAAAACACCCTGCTTGAAAGGAAAATAAAGTGAAACAAGTGTTTCTTACTTTGACCAAAAACTATTCATCAAGCAATGAAGTCGCAAAAATTGAGAAAGCCAGCAATGACTTCCAGCTCAGCAATATTTGTAACTGCGTTTATGAATAGACCTGAACCATGAACTATATCACAGTTTATATGTAAGATAGGTTTCACTTACTGAGGGGTAGCTGGCAGCTTTGGTTGCTTTGAAATGCCTAGAACAAAAAAATGATCAATTGTACAATTTTGCAAAATAAAAAGTTGGCAATAGGCATCGATTTCTGCATAGTTTCAAACCATCATAATGAATTCAATTTAAGAATCAGTTTTATCTTAAACATAGCAACCTATACCAACTAAAAATGCGTGTTCGCAGGCTGGATCGATGAACTCCTGTTATTATTTATATTTGGGATTTACATCGGTGGGCAGAAAACGCATCGATTCAGGTGTTAACATTTTATTATATAATGGTAAGAAATAATATCTTTCGATTTGGATCAGGTAGTGAAGATGTAAAACTCCAGTGAACATTGTAGCCAGCATAATTATTTTCACATGTGCGAACAATTCATCAAAAACAGTTAATGTGCAATTGATTCATTACCAGTAGTCATAGCAGGGGGCTACCAGAAGTAGCAGATAGTCGTAGCAAGTCAAAGAACAAATAAATTTACACTTGTCCGGTTGACAATGTTTATTTCGAAGTAATTCATTCTTGATTAACTATACCAATAACATTTATCTTCATTGTTTTAAAAAAATGGCTCCGCTTTTTATTATCATGATAAATTTATTTACAGTATATTATTATTGTACATGATAATCACAATAATTAATAATAATAAACAACTTATATAACTTATATTGTCAATAAACAATGATGAAATAACAATTTTGAGAATGAACTGCTTTGAAATAAGCATCACCCCCATGGGTATATATTAATTTTGTGTGGTAAATTGGTAATGTTGGAGACCTATGAGAGTGCCTTGGAAATTGTTGTTATTTTTCCTGTGGGGATGGTTTTTGCTATTCACTTAAAATATTGCTATCAACCCCTTTGCATAAAATAAATTGCGAGAAGTATTATTTATTCAATTTATTGTATGGATCAATCTTACCGGCGAATACACCTAAAAATATCACCTGTCTGTAAATCACTTTATTGCTAGTTTTATTTACAAGACAAAATGCCCATATTTTTTCTTAAATAACTGCGATGGGTACCGTTAGAAAAAACCTGACCTGAAAATTTCCGCCATATGCAGATAGTGGCGGCTGAAACAATTATAACCACCAGCAGTACCGCACCAGCAATAGAAGTTCCCAGAAGTAAGGTAGAGTTGTGTGGGGATGGTGTAGAAACAGTAGAATGTGGGGTTTCACTAGCTAATGACTCTTCAACCCATGTCACTGTCCAGAACATTCTCATGGATGGGAATGCTGAAATAAGACAATTGCAAAATAGAGCAATTACTTAAAAGAGTGTGCTAACAATATATCTCTGATGCACGAGACCTAAGATTGGTTTATTTTAACATAGGAACCAGTGTCTACACTCAATTGCATCAAAACTGATAAATGCTTTAGATAACGTGGATTCTTTTTGTTTGGATTTTGTAAGGCTTTACATGCCTTTCATGCATCAAATATTATACTGCAGTTTTTTGTGTGACAATAAGTTATCGCTAGC